>OY728130.1:1310427654-1311627654 GCA_963277665.1 Viscum album | reverse complement strand
CCATATATTTCATTCTAAGCTACACACTAGTTACTCCATGTATGTATTTTTTTCAATCTAGCTTGCCATTAAAAATGCATACCCTGACATTAAGCAATGTTCAACATGGATGGTCTTCCAGATCTCTAATTTTAATCTATTAACCACTAGATAACTAGATAGACCCTTAAATGAAATAATGGAAGTTCCTCACCTCATGGATACCAACTTCATTACTGATATTCATCAAATTTATGATCTTTAATGTTTTTTCCCAGTCCAATCAGTTTGGAGGTCCAACACTAAAACTTCACAAACTATTACATCCTAGTGTGGCTCTCGAAATCCAATGGTATTTTCACCTCCAGGGATATTTATAGGTACATGTGTGATGGATCCAACCCTAATACTTTGTGGTTGCAAGAATTCAACAGGCATCTAATCCCTCCCTCACATTCTATGATGTTGTGCAGGGTTCAATGTTCTAAATACTTATACAGAATCTTCTTTACAAGATTGGGATCCACCGTTCCTCTATCTATTACCTGTGTATGCCAAATTCTGAAACCATATATCACCTATTCTTCTACTGCACTTTCTCTTGTCTCAGCCGACATCATATTCAACTTGTGATAGGTTATTATTTAACTTTGGTCAACATGGATGACCTTATGAACTCATTCACGAATGATAGTCATAGTGAGTATATCCTTTCACTCTTGATTTCTTTCGTGGCCGCTGCATATGCTTTCAACTATAAGGAAATAAATATTGTTACCTTTGACAAACATAGGCTATCCTTGAATTTCGTTCTGTATGTGATATACAAGGAAGTGTTAGAATCATATAAAATCCAAATAGGTTACATGAATAATAATCTTCCTAGATTGATTATTCTGACGACTCTATGTGTTTCTAGAAGGGTCAAGAAGCCAATGGGTTTTAAATAAATTATAAGGATCCCACCAATCATCCCATTATTGAACGTGAATGTGGACGGGGTGGCCTTAGGTGCACAAGGGCCTTCTAGATGTGGTGGTATCTTCTACACCCATCGAGGTCTCATTAAAGGATTCTTTTTACAATATATTGGAATTTTATCAATAATTGAAGTGGAACTTTCGGTGATGGTCAAATCCATCAAATATGTGATCTAATATTGATGGATTCATTTATGGGTGGAATCTAACTCTACCACATCAATGAAAATTTTGGAGATACGGGCCTGGAATGTTCCACCAAAAAATCATCCATCATAAATTTCAGGTCTCAATATTCTTGATTTTCATTAGATGGATATCATTCATTCTTATAGGGAGTCCAACCATGTTGCTAACAGTCTTTCCAAGAGGGAAATCAGGGTGGTCTCCATGATATGTTCCATTATTAGTCCAAACCTCTTCTCTCGTCTTTTTTATATGGACATGTGTGGTGTGTTTCATTATATCCTTTGTAATCCTCCTTGTTCTTCCATTTTTTATATTTTGTATTAATTTGATAAGGACGGTATTTACCTGTACCTTGAACCGTTTTGATATAGTGGGAAAATATCGGTCACCCTAATCATCTAGAATATTCCCTCCCACGAATGAAACAATAGATAAGAAACAAAATATTAATAAATAAGTAAATATTTTATAAAATTAAAATAAATAACCTTTGTAGGAGTTTTATAGAATTTTGAGTGAATATTTAAGTGCTATTTATAAGAGGTAATGTGAACATTGGAATAGTAACACGAAAGCAAGAAATATTAAACTGGCTATTGGGATTTGTAACCTAACTATTTGAATAGTAATTTAACCTCAAAATAATAAATTTTGATATATATAATATTTACCACGAGTAATATAATTAAATATAAATATTATAATTCCAAAAAAGTAAATATAATGGTTAGAAAACTCAATTAAACGATTGGAGCATTTTTAATAAACTATTTTTTAAAGAATGTAGTAAAAATTATAATTTTTATATTAAAAATTAAAATATCCAATGTTATAAATTTAATGTGACAAATTTTTATTTTTTAAAATCATCATATAAAAATTTCCAAATTGTGATCTGTTTTGTAATTTCATGACATACTTCAATTTTCTGGTGAATAGTAAAAACTGTTTGTCTTGTAACGAATATATCATCAATCACATCATTCATGATGTAATAATGACCTAATAATTTTTAGAATATTATGTTTAGTTAAATCATATTTAATTTAATAAATGATTCATTAAAATAAATCAATGTTAAATTCCTATCCTAAAAATCATTTTCCAAAACCTAATATCAAAAGTGACCCCTTAAAATAACAACTTTTATTTTTCTAATTTACTTTCTAATAAAATAATGATTTTGAATTATATAGTTTTTTAAGTATTATAAACCATTTTATTATATTTATATATATTTTTTATTCTTAAAAATTCACTATCACATTTTTTAACATTGTAATATTATTTTATTTAATATTTAATTCTAAAAATACCCCTCTCCTCAAGTATAAATAACCCTTCGGTCTCTTATTGGAAAACCACTAATCTACCAATTTAAAAATCCAAATATATTCAAATATATTCCATATAAACTCCCTTATAATACCATGGGACAGTCTGTATTAAGAAAACTTCAATCATTAAAGATGTTTTTGTGTCATGCAAGAGTATTTACACTCATTATAGTGTAAGTTTCTATCAACTATTCTTTCTTTTTACTCATCTCGTTATTTTCATACCAATTTCATTAAAACGAAAATAATATAAAATTAATTAGTAATAGTTATTTATACAAGTATAAATATATTTATTTTTCGCTTCTATAATTAATAATAGTTATTTATAAATGACCTCAATATAAAAATAGCAGCATAAAAACTGTAAAATTTAATGAAAAAATGATATTAAAAAATTCATATTTAAAATAAATTATTATAAATTAGAATACAATAATTGTAGTGTATAAATAGTGGAAAAAGTAGTAAAATTAAATTCTATAAATAAGTTTTAATAATCCTATGTTTATTATTTTATATGATGAAAAATGATGAAATAAAGTGGTATTTAAGGTACGAGGATCCTAGAAACCCAAATCCATTTCTTTGGGTTACCCTAATTCACATAACATTATGTATGGATATTCCTCCTATGTTACTTAAATAATCATTTCACTATTCTTACATTTTACTTTCAAGTATATACATTTTTTACAAGGATTTATAATAAAAAAACAATGACTTTTCAAAAGACATTTCGTTAAAAAACACATTTTCACTTCTCTTCATTTGATTCATCTTAAATCTAGAATGGTGATACTTATGAAAAATATATTTTCCTTATTTCATTTGGTAAATCAAATTTTTATACATGAGTAAATAAATTTTTAAATCCTTATGAAACCCATTCCTCTACATGAGTTATTTTATGACTACAACTGTTATATGGTCTACATGGCATGCATGATAATGTAAATATTATGATGTGACATGTGTGAAAAAAAAATTTATTTCCGTCTATTGAGTTGGGTAATGTGATGTTTCTCATGAGATAATGTATATTATGTGTGAAAATTATGCTATATATGTTCACAATGATGATTTCCTGATTATTCACATATGTAACATGTGAAAATGATGCTATTATTGTCCATCGTGATGTGTGGTATTTGATAACTATGACATGATGTTTCATTTTTATACATTTAAATATTTAATTAATTTACAAATGTTTCAATAATTATTATGATGGTGGTCCTATGCTTATGAAGTGATTATTATTATCATTCTCACTCATGTTATATTGATTCATTTCCCTTGTTCCCCTTGTAACTAGGATTTTATGTCACCCCTTTCATTGATGTATATCTTTAGGTGAATACATGTATATAGAAGGAAATGATCTTTAATAAATATAAAGAAGATTTATTTAAAGAAATTTTTATGATTATTATGTAATAGTGTTGTAGGAACAAATTTTTTGGATGTTATTTATCCATTTGATCCCTGAAGGTATAACTAGTATATTTTTTATCATTAATATGACGTAATAGTCATGTATGAAAAATTTGGTTTGTTATAGTTGGGATTAGAGGAAATGTTTAGTTAATTAGGGAATTATAATTATAAAACATTAGTGAACATAATATATATAAGTAGAATTATAGATAAAAATCTGATGTGTTGGTAAAGTATAATTGATTGTTGTTTCAGATCAACAAAATATATTTCGGGATACTAAAATGGATATGGATCTTGAATAGATGTACTTAGGGTTAACAATGGTGAAAAACTGTATTAAACTAGTGTTAATTGGGAACTAGTGCATAATAACATGCAGTATTTCACACATGGGATGAAACTATGATGGGATGTGCATTAGTTAATAAAAAACTCTAATACGGACCATTATGAAGGATACATAGCTAAAGTAATTATTTATTTTAATGTTAGATACTTGTTAAAGTACATGATCCAAAAAGTATCATCTATGGAGAAGAATTATCCTCTAAATCCCATAAAATGGATTTATAGTTAATTGTACAAAGTAATAAATTATTTGTTCCTGATTTTTTGAATTATGTTAAAAACATCTATATTATAAAAAATATTGGGAACTAGGGGAAACTAGCCTAACAAACCATGTGAGAAACAATGCAACAATTTTCAGAACCAAATCCACAATTCTATGGGAGGTGGAGTTCAAAATATTATCCAAATACATACCTATATGTATTAGGATATGATAAATAAACTAAAAAATGTAAAATTTCCACCTCCACAAAAGAATAAACAACAAACCAGTGAGTCCTTTATGGGGAAACAACCATCGATGATTAATGGAAATTCTGGTCAACATTTCATGGAGTAGTGGGTTAAATAAATTGAGAAGACCATTTTTGTGACCACTTCTCTGAAAAAAAAGATTGTGAATTTGGACATCTATCATTCACATGTATAAGATGATCAATGGCGGGAATTGATAAAGAAAAAAAATATAAAGGATGAAATGGAAGAGATTGTGTGAGAAGGAATTAATAATATATTTCTTTACAAGTATTCCCCTTGAACTCTTCGAAGAAATATGAATAGACAATTCATAGAGATGAAGAAAAAGGAAGTTGTGTATTTTATGGATTATGAAGAAAAATTTACAAGAATTTAAAGATGAAATTGTTTTTTTATTATAAATAATGATAGAAAGTGAAATATATTGTTCAAAGGATTGAAACCACACATTTGAAAGGATCTAGGTATATGAAACTTTGGGAGTTATGGAGATGTTTTAGGCTGTGATCTCAAAGTGGAGATAGAGTTAGGATAAGGGTCCCATGAATATGTATATAATAAACTAAATATAGAGTTTCAAGTAGGTGGATGAAATTAAAAAGGAGGAAAGAAGTCCCAACCCCCCACATGTAAAAAAATGGAATGATGAGTCATGGGAACTGCCTCAAAGGGAAAATGAAATTCTAATAGTGTGAAAGAAAAATGCACAACTCTCATGAATGTCAAAGATATATGAAGAATATGAAAAACATTATTTAAGAAAATAAGGCACCACCCATGGTTCAAGGCATGAATTACAGGGATAAAGGGAACTATACAAGCTAGTGAACTTAACCACTATCCATTTGAAGGAAATCAATGTTAGCATACACCAATTCCAAAGGATAATGGGAAATATTTTTTCCATAACCATTGTCGAGGTGGAACATGAAAATTAAGTCATAGAATTTACAATTACTATTAAATATAGAATGGAAAATGTTTTATTTTATATTTTGTTTGGCATATTATGGTTTATATTTCATGTTTTCAGGAACTGTTGAATCGAAGTATCAATTCCATGATGTATAGATATCTGTAAAAAACCTAGGGGTGTGATCATTACATCCTATGTGTTGGAATCTTCTCTTATTATCATATGTGGGGAGATAATTCTAGTGAATCTCATGATCCTTACATTGGTGGAACTCGATTATACACTAGGAATGAATTGACTCTAGTTATATAAAGTACATATCAACTATAAAGAAAAAGAAATCTCTTTATATATTCTGAACCATCCCATGGTCCTGTAAAAATTCAAGGAATATCATGAATCTTATTTGAAATATTCTTCAATGGTGTGGGTGATGATTCCCTGATAAGAAGAATACCTTGAGAAAATAGTCAAATGAAGGCATCAAAATGTAATCAATTCCTATTGTGATGGAGTGCAATGATGTATTTTCCGAAGGGTTACACAGAAATTTCCAAGATCATGAGGTAGAGTTTCAATTGGGATTATACTTAGAGATGTACCTATTTCTAAATTCTCCTATAGGATTTCCTTAATCAAAAGAGATGAGTTAATGAAGAAGTTGCGAGATCATTAGAAAAAATGTTTCATATGTCTTAGTGCATCACCTTGTGGTGCACCATACCCTTTTTCAAGAAGAAGGATAGATCAATACAGTTTTGTATCCATTACCAAGAGCATTAAAATATAACTATAAATAAAATGTATCATCTTCCATTTTTTTTTGACTTGTTTGATCAAATATAAAAAGATCAGTAATTCTCAAAGGTGATCTTCATTCTAGATATCATAATCTAAATGTGAAGAAGAAATATATCCAGGAGAATAATTTTTGTTCAAGGTATGGACACTATGAGTTCATAGTGACTCCCTTCCTATTTATTAATTCCACTACAATATTCCTATATTTTTTATAATAGTGACTTTAGATACTACCTTGATATTTTTTTTTGGTATTTTTTATCAAAAGTATTATCATTTACTCTAAGATAAATGAGTAACATGAAGAGAATCTAAGGATTGTTCTATAGATATTAAGGAAGGAGAAAATTTATTATATGTTCATCACGTTTTACTTTCGGATGCATCAAGTCACATTCTTGGGGAACATGATCATAGGTGATAGAATTTCTATTTACCCTTCAAAGATAAAAGAAATAGAGGAATGACATAGACCCACTAGTTTCATGGAAATTCAAAGTTGTCCTAGATTTGAATGGAACTACCAATGTTTTTTGATAATTTTTTAACAAATTTTTAGCTTAATAAATATGTTGACATTGAAAGGGTATTGAATTTCGGGATAGAATAATGTGAGGAAATATTTATAGGGATCAGCAAGAGACTAACCACTATGATTATAATCACACTACCCAAAAGTTGGAAAGTTTTAGGGATATAAATTTATTATTTTAATAAATTATTTTGGTTTTTTACTCATACATAATGTTAATGTTATATCCTTTTCCTCCTGAGAGTTGAAGATCTATGAAAGAAACTAAAGGACACATGATCTGGAGTTAGTAGCTGTAATCTTTTCCTTGAAAATATTATATCAGAACATCTATTGTGATAATAATGAAATATTTACCAATAAATAGAGTTTAAAGTACATATATATAGATAAGGAGATCAACATGCGTCCAATAATATGATTAGAGATAATCATAGACTATGATTGTTCTATTCATTACAATTTAGGAAAGGTGAGCGAGATAAAAATTTATCTTAAAAGAAAAATCCTTATACACTATCCATGATGCATATATATAAAGACACCATGTTAATTAATATACAATGGATGGATCTAGAAATCATAAAATTATGGAAGACATAATACATTTCCCAAATTATTTCCCTACCATCTATAAAGGAGGACATCCATGAGGCATAATTGGATGATTTGGAGCTAAAAAAGTAAGAGAATGAACAAAATTGATGTCACGTGATTCCCACAATGATTATGATGGTGTTATGTTTTTTGAAACAAGGAAATGTGTTCCATCATCACATCAGATAAAAAATGAGTTATTGGATAATACACATATACCACCTTTCTCTATCCATCTTGGACGTTCCATGATGTACATTGATGTTTGAGAGAACTTATAGTGGGAAAAAATAATTAAAGAGATTGAATATTATATATCAAGGTTGTTGGCATGTTAGAAAATTAATTTATAGTGGAATAAGTCTAATGGGATGATTTAAAAATTTGTTATTCCGATTTGTAAATGGGAGAAAATCACTATGTACATTGTTACTGGTCCCCTAAAGACATTCAATGGAAAAATGTGTTATGGTTTGTGGTGGATCAACTCAACCACACATCACACTTTATCACTATTCAAGAAGATTTATAACTCAAAAAATCATGGATATATGTAAAGGAAGTGGTATGGTTTATTGGGGTACCATTTTTTATTCTTTCTAATCCTGATCCAATGTTCCAATCTAAATTCTAGAGAAGTCTTCAACAAGATTTGAGTGCTGAATTGAAATTATTCATGGCCTACCATCCCTATATTGATGTAAAATCAAAATGGACCATTAAGTCTCTCTAAGAAATGGTAATATCATGTTCAATAGAATTCAAAGGTGGATGGGTTCAACATCCCCTATAAGTTGATTTATCATAAAATAAAATCTTACACTCACGTATTAAAATGGATCAACATTAATTTATCTACAGGAAAAAATGTAGAAACCCAAATTTATATAATGAATTTGGGGACTAAAATCTACTTGGATCTGATTTATTTTAAGAGATCATAGAGTAGGTTTATGCTATCAAACAATGTATAAAAGTTTCTCAAAGTTGGAAAAATAGATATGCTAACAACTATCGAATGGACTTGGACTTTGATGTTGGAGACAATGTTTTCTGTTGAATATCACCATGTAAGAGAGTTATGTGGTTTGAAAATAAGTTGAAGCTTATCCCTAGGTACATTTTCTCCTTTTATATCCTCAATTTCATAAGAGCATTGGACTATTGTCTTCTACTTCCAAAAAATATGGACCATGTTCATGAATTGTTCCACATATCAATCCCAATAAAGTTCATACCCAATCCATCACATGTATTGACTCTAGAGGTGGTAAAAATGGATAACTAACACTATTATGAAGAGCATTTTCTGAAGATCGTATATAGTAGAGGTAATGTTCTATGCGACAACACAACTCACCCTATCAAAGTTCATTAGGGAAACCATATGTATGAAGAGGAGATTTGGGAACTAGAGGAAAAAATGAAACTAAAGTAACCTCACCAATTCTCAATCATGAATATGAGTTGAATTTGTTTTGCTGAAAATTTTAAAGGGGGAAGAATATAATAACCCAAAGATTATAAATGATATATTTTTCTCAAAATTAATGTGTAATGTATTATATTATACAATATTATACACAAAAAAACCTAGATAAAACAACACAACATTATTTCATTAATGAAAATTGTTAAATTAGTCAGTGAATAAACCAATTGAAATTCCAATTATTACAAGGGAAAAAATATATAATAGAAAAACTAAAATTGTAAAATATGGATCACCCTAATTTTCTATAATCATCCCTCCAATGAAAAACCCAATAGAAATGAAAAAAATATTATTAAACCAATAAACATATTAAATAATGAAAATATATATCCTCATGAGGAAGTGTAGTGGATATTGATTGAAATAATTAAGTGGTCTTAATAAGATGTAATGTGGTCGTTGAAATAGTAACATGGCCATTGGGAATAGTAACATGTCTATTTGGAATAGTAGTATGACCATTAGAATAGTAATTTAACATTAAAATAATAAAATATGATTTAAATAATATTTATCATCAGTAAAAAATGTAAATAAAAATATTATTTATCTAAAAAATATCATGATTAAAATACTCAGAGAAAATATTCCCGTATTTTTAATAAATGGTATTCTAAAGAATATTATAAAAATTCATAGTTTTATATTAAAAATTAAAATTAATTATGTTTTAATTTTAGTTTTATTATATTGATAATATTTTTAAATTAGTATAATGAAATTTTATATGGGTCATTTTCATAAATATTTTGAAATACATCAATTTTCATGTAGATAGTAAAAATACAGTTTTTCTCATAACTACTGTATCTTAAATTACATCATTCGTGAATTAATAATTGCATAATAATTTACAGAATCTAATTTTTGGACAAAAAATATTTATTTTCATCAATGATTCCTTAAAATAAAATAAAAACAATTTCTAAACCTAAAAATTATTTTCCAAAACCTAAAGACAAAAAGTGATCCCTTAAAATAATAACTTTTCTTTTGTCCACATTCCTTTTTAATTCACTATTTAATTTGGATTATAAAGATATAAAAAGTCTTAAAACCCATTATATTATTATTATATATAATATATATTTTCAAAAAATCATTATTACATGTTTTACCTTTGATATATTATTTTATAATACATTTTATTCTAAAAATACCTATATCCTGAAGTATAAACAAACCCTATACCTCTCCTTAGAAAAACCAATCCTCCTTCCCTTTACAAAAAAATAACTTCCCATAACCCCCTATTAGTCCCATTAAAATACATAGTTATTTCTATAGTAGACTAATCTAAACATTTATGGGGTTTTGAGAGGTACAAGAGAAGCTACATTGAGGAAAGAGTAAGTTTCTCTCCATTATTCTCCCTTTTCCTTATCCTCTTTCTTATCATTCCTATTTATTTGGAAAAAATATTATAAAATTAATTAGAAAATAATTAAACATTAAATTAATGATTTAAATTTATAAGAACTTATTTATGAAATATATAAATTTCAAACTAATGTTTCCCACTCTTTTGAAAATGTCATGTCAACGGTCTGTTAATCACCAACAATGATATTTCCAATTCTTCTCTTATCACCAAAACTATGGTTGGTTATAATAAATTATATATTATATATAAATGTATATATATATATATCTATGTGTGTGTGTTTTAAGATTTTATAATTAATTATAGTCACGTATAAATGACCTTTATCAAGAATAGAGACATGGAAACGAAATGAAAAAAAATAATGAAAAAATGATATAAAATGTAACTCCCCAAGCTTCCACGATACGCTTCTCTTTAAATAATGCAATAGATTTCATTGTATGCTAGTTTGAGATTCTAACACACAGCGACCAATCAATATAGCCGTTATGAATAGTAATACCCACTTTTTTAAATTATATAAATTTTCTATTTCAAAATGGACTTCATTTTTGGATTTGGAATATCGAAATTAGCCTAAGTTTAATTTTTTGGGATTTTTCTGAGAACATCCAATTTTCGATGAATAGTGAAAAATACTTAAAAACAACATTTTTAATAAAAATAATTTATATTGATAAATAATACTATTGAGTGGTTTTAAAGTATAATTATAATATAATTTTACTATTTTATCTAATGGGTGTCATTAGAATTAATTTCACTTCGAAATTGGACATAAACAATTGTCAATCTTTTTATATATACTGCTTCTTAAAAACACGCAATTTATTGTGACATCAAGAATTAATTATTAAATTAATTAATGAAACCTATATGTTTGGAATTTTGTAAAATAGACATCATTTTTGATTTTGGAATATCAACTACAGCATAGGGTGAGTTTTTGGTATTTTTCTGAAAAACGTTAATTTTTTTATGAATAGTGAAACCACTAAGTGGTAGTTTAAAAACTAATTTTTCATGTAAATGAAACAATACCACTTCTGTGTATTTAATTTCAAAAATACTACATCCATGGTTATCATTAGGAAGTAAAAGGTGGTTCAATGATATTAAAATAATTTTTGGTGAATAGTAACTTTTAAGTTCTATTAATCGCAATTAAAGGTAATTAGTGAAATTTAAGGTAAAAATGATATTATAAAAATATGAAAATATCTTGACACTTTTCCTAACATTATTTGATGAATCATGGACGACCACTACAATCCATGGGTCAACTTGGGGACCCTATGGAGCCACTAGGGTAAGAAAATGACATTAATAACTTTTTATTTAAAGTAAAAATAAAATTGTCACAAACATGTGTTGTTTTACTAAAAAAATTATTACATGGGGTTATATAAGTTACCTTTTTGACTATAAATATTAATTGGAAATCTAAAAAGTTTTCCTAAATTATAAATATTTTTTATATAATTTTTAGACATTAAATAAATTAAAATTTTTCTGACACCATGATGATGGAGCGATTACCTCATTAATTAATGATTTAAATAAAATGAGAAGATAATGTAACATATAAGACTTAAACTTGTCAAAAACCAATTTTATGATTATATTTAGATCCCTTATCACCTTATCCTAGAAATATATAATTGTGGGACCTTTGAAATCCGAAAAGTACATCATAATAATGTAACATTTCATTACATTCCAAGAGTGCCCCTCCTCTACTCTTATAAAAGGCCCCCACCACTACCACCTTATTCACACATTAAAATCCATTTGTCTCAGCCAACCTCTACCAAAATACTCTCTCAACTTCCCTCTATTACTCTTATAAGCCTCACTTTGGGCAGAATTCTTCCCAAGGAACCCTTTGGCTCAAATCAAAAAGAGTTACCCGATTTTAAGGTAATGTCTTCTCTTATGTTATTTTGTTTTATTTTGCTTCTCCAACCCCTTAAACAGTTTTTATTCCTTTATTTTGTAACAAAACAAGTATATTCAATATACTAGGATGTTTTTATGATAAGTATTTTATTTACACTTACACACACCTTCATCTAATGGTTAATGAACATACTGTTAACGTGGGTGGTGAAATACTACCTCACGAAACGATGATTGTTCAATATTCTTTTAACACCTCTAATGGTGTCCATTATGATGACAATATTCCAATATATGATATATATTATGTTTATGGTTTCTTTATGCTTCTGTATTTCTCATTTATGGTATACCTTATTGATTTCGATTATGGGTAAACGCGATAATTTCATTTTAGTAAGTGCGGACTACCACCCCCTCAAAGTGATTTGAATCGTTAATGCCATATGTGGGATGTATAAAGGATGGAGTAAATGATATTATATATGATATTATACTAGAATTATAATATACCTTTATATCATTATTATTTCATTCCATTAAATATGAAATAGAAATTAAAGTAGCGTTCACGCGTACGTACAGCTTACCGTCACCATGAATGGTGCATTTCATCTCTTAACTCTAAATGTTACGTAATATTATGAATGAATATATATAATTGATATATATATATATGATATATATGATATCTACATCATTAATATAATTATAGAGATAATGGATATTCTACCAGATAAAGAACATGTAATTATAAGGAGTTTATTGTTGACTCAAGTACCAAAGATCGACAAAATAATTGTTATTAACTTAAATGACTACATAATTTTTGCAACATTGTAATAAGTGATATAAAAGGGATAATGAACTTGAAAAATCTTCTTAAGAAAGTAGAGATTAACTCTAGTTTATTATTCAGGAGATTAAAGAATGGTCGAGTGAATTCAGACACGAGGTAAGGTAACTTCATAACCAAATTTCCGTTCGTTGGGTTAGTCTCCTACTTTCAAATTATGTCATGATATTATTATGTACTATCTTGTATTTGTACTTTCTTTATGTGTAATTATAGTGAATACACATAATAGATATATTTTATTTAAAAAATGATCTTTGTAAGATACTTCGTCTCAATCTCCTTTTATTGAGGCATATTTATTTTATACACAACTTTCCATTATATGGTGTATAAACCCCTTTGACTTTTACTTTTATTCAAACGAAATATTTTTATCCGAAGCATTTTTACTAAACTACAAAAGGAATTGTTTTCTTACGTATACGGTGACAACGACTTATCCATCGCGATGACCATTATTTGAGTTTCAGATTCCTCTACAAGCCATATTTTTTAAAATGAAAAATAAATACCAAGTTCTAATTTTCTTTTATTTTTGTATTGAAAATGGTTTTGAAAGTGTTTTTATCATATCAATGTGTTGTATTGATATCTTTTTATTAAAATGTGGAAATATTATGTTTCCTTTATGTGTGTTTTATGTGATATGATTATGTTATGCTTTATGATATGTTTAAACCTATTCATATAAGGAATGCATTGGACTTAATAAGTGACGGGTGGAGCCCTCTATAGCTCCTCGATGCATCGGTCGGTCTCATGAGACAAACTAGTGTCTTGGAACGAGGCCTTGACAAAATATTATTTTTAGTCTTGGAATGAGGCCTTGGCTACGTGATTATAATAGTCTAGCATTATGCATTCCATCATTATGAAAGTGGTTATTGATATTGCATGTAATTATTCGACTAGTAGAATATAAATGTGAGTAAGTAAATGACATTATTTCATTTTACTTTTTCCATATTATGCTAAAGTTCAAGTTTAAAAGTATTTTTTTTAATTATAAATTGCCTTAAATGTTTATGTTTATTTATGAAAGTTTCCGCTATATTGTTATCCTTACTGAGCATCTGATCTCACCACTTTCAATGTTTTAATTTTTCCAGAATGTGAAGAATTATTTTATAAATGACCTGCAAGGATAGTATAAGGGGATATGAAGACAAGATGTTGTTGCAGTTTTGTTTTACTTTATGATGTAATGTAAGACTTATGAATATATATAGTGTTTCCAAGGCTACTAAACTAATCAGACGTCAAGAAATGATCTTTTGTTATCATGCCAATGTTACGTAATAATGCATCGACTCTGGGTAACTAGGGTCAGAGCATTACAGTTGGTATTATAGGCAGTTTAGTAAAAACCTTTGAAGCTAGATTTAGATAAACTCTGATTAGAGCACATAGCCCTAAGATAGAATTTTAGGATTAGTATAGAATAACTCCCTAGAATTTTGGTATTATAGAGATTTTGTGAGTTTTCCGAGCAATACATCCCTGTCTGGATACGTGCAGGTAGAGGCGGCTCTGGAACAAATGTACCTAGGGGTAAAACCCAAAAACACCACTTTGAGCTAGAGTCGAACGGGAATAGGTGCATGACAACGGGCCTTGCTGCACTCTTGGTTACGACACTCCCAGGGGATATGCTTAGGATAATTCTCATTTTCATTAAAAACTATTATGAAGGGTTTATGACTATATACTTCCTAAAAACAAAACATTTTAATGATTATGGATAATATCTATAAATAGTTCAATTTATGTAAAGTTTTTTTCAAGTTTGTTATTATGTATTTCGATTCATGAACTAATCTAGTTTTTGACATTGTTTAGAAATGGAGCATAGTGGAAGGAATGGAAACCATATCAATGCATGAACTCCATGAAGGGATTGCCCTCCTGCCCACGATAATTATAGTGGAGAAGGTGATACGACTGGTACTGATCAGCTTATCACCATACTGGGACAACTCACTCAGGTTATGAATAATAACCTTACTCGTATGGAGCACCCTAAGCCACAACGTGGAGGATCAATCTTAGACCACTTCATGAGGAAACAACCACCAACATTAAATGGGAGTACAAATCCCTTAGTAGCTGAGAAATGGATAAATTCCTTAGATAAAATATTCAATGCCTTGGGGAGTAGTGAAAGGGAAAAGGTTATCATGGCAGTTTACCGCCTCACTGGAGATGCTGATCAATGGTTGTCATTGATACAAAACACAAAGGAAGATGATGAATAATCAAATATGGAATGTAGGGAGTTCAAAGATCTTTTATTAGAAAAATAATTCCCTCATGACCATCGAGAAGATATGGAAAGGAAATTTCTGAGTATGAGACAAAAGGAGGATGAGAATGTCGCAAAGTATGAGGCTATCTTTACAAGGTTAGCGAGGCATGTTGCAGATTATATACATAACCCAAGAAGTAAGATTGATCGTTTTTTATGGGTAAAAACCATTTATCTATCAAGAATTAGTCTCACAAACCTTCTCGATGTACGAAGATATAGTCTCATGTTCTATCAAGACAGAAAAGGAATTCTATAAATCTTATGACAATTAAGTAAAGTAAGAGAAGAAGAGAATGGTGGAACAAGAGATAGATAAAGGGAAAAGGGAAAGAAGGATTTTCCATTATGCCATAATTGTGGAATGAATCACCCTGGTACATGCCTAAAAGGAATGAGAGTTTGTTATAAATGTGGAGAAAAAGGTCACCAGGCTCGTGATTGCAAGGGAAAGAAAGAGGCTATTAATGTTGAATGCTACAATTGTAGGGAAATGGGGCATTATGCAAATGAATGTGCTAAGAGTGATGGAAACTTACCTCAAAAAAGGACAAGGGATCAAGGCCAATCATATGTCGTTACTACAGTTGAGGTGGAATAATTAATGTATTGGTGCTTTTAGACTTAAAGATTATATGCTGGTTATAATAATAATGTGATATATATAAGGATTGTACTGCAGTACTTGTTGTTTTATTTATGGTTTTAATATGATGATGGTAATCATATTTTTAGTAAGTGACAATAAGAGAAACTTTACTTTGTTTGGGGAATCTGATGAATTGATTTTGGAATTTAGAGACCTTTAAGATAAAGTTTGGACATAGGTATTTTGGATAACTATAATGGTTGGAATGGATTATGTTTGACTTTGGATAGTATTGTTTATGGTTAAAACATTTCTAAAGATTATTTTTGGAATATTATAATACTATAGTTTTAGTAAAATGAAAACCTGCAGGTTGGGGGATAACCCGTTGCGTCGGACAAAGCTGCAGGAATCGAACCCACAACCATAGTGCAACATGCCTTTATTTCCTACCACTATCCTACAGGAAGTCCCTGGTTATAACAAAATAGTTTTTCTAATCTAAATGGTATGTGTTAATATTTAGAACCTTGTACGATTAAGATAAATATAATCTTTTTGAGTTCTATAACCTTTTGGGGTGAAAGATGGGTTTGTGGTAAAACTTTATTAAAGAATGAAAGCCAACATGACAAGTAAGTATATTTCCTTACGTTATTATTAAATCTCATAAATAAATTCTTCAACATTATGAAAGGTAACTTAAAACAAAAATGTTTTCGGTTAACTTTTCCAACTGGATAATCAATGACCATTTAACCAATCACAAGTTTGTGATTTTCTTGTAGTTATCTTTCTCCTAATCTTGTTTTCTATAACTCTCCATCAGACCTTTAGGGTTTTTTTTCTCCTCCATATCCATGTTTTCATAGAATCCTAGTATGGGCTATCTCAGGTGACCTTTGTACTTATCTTTCTTTCTTTTAAAGTTAAATTTTTATTAACCCTATTTCTGATATGGTTTTTCCACAAAGGTATTTTCTATTTTCAACCTTTAATTTTCGAAGAACAATTTAAAATTGTGAGGATTCAATTTATTAAAGGAGGGGATAATGTAACACCCCAAGCTTCCACGATACGCTTCTCTTTCAATAATGTAATAATTTTCATTATACGCTAGTTTGAGATTCTAACACACCGCGACCAACCAAAGTAGCCATTATGAATAGAAATACCCACTTTTTGAAATTATATAAATTTTATATTTCAAAATGGTCTAAATTTTTGGATGCATAATATCAAAATTAGCCTAAGTTGAAGTTTTGGGATATTTCTGAGAACATCCAATTTTCGATGAATGGTGAAAAATACTTAAAAACAACATTTTTAATGAAAATTGTTTTTAGTGATAAATTATACTATTGAGTGGTTTTAAAGTATAATTATAATATAATTTTACCATTTTATCCAATGGTGGTCATTAGAATTAATTTCACTTTGAAATTGGACATAAACAATTGTTAATCTTTTGATATATATTGTTTCATAAAAACACGCTATTTTTTGTGATAGTGGGAATTAATTTTTAAATTATTTAATGAAACTTATATGTTTTTAATTTTGTAAAATATACATCATTTTTGATTTCAGAATATCAAATATATCTTAGGGTGTATTTTTGGTATTTTTCGGAAAAACGTCAATTTTTTATGAATAGTGAAACCACTAAGTGGTAGTTTAAAAACTAATTTTTCATATAAATGAAACATTACCACTTCTGTGTGTTGAATTTCAAAAATCCTACATAAATGGTTTTCATTAAGAAGTAAAATTTGGTTCAATGAGATTAAAATAATTTTTTGGTAAATAGTAGCTTTTAAGTTCTATTAATCACAATTAAAGGTAATTAGTGAAATTTAAGGTAAAAATGATATTATAAAAAAATTAAAATATCTTTACACATGTAATAACCTTATTGGATGACTCATTATCGACCAAGACAATCCATGGGTCGACTTGGGATCTCCATAGAGCCACTTGGGTAAGAAAATGACATTAATAACTTTTTATTTAAAGTAAAAATAAAATTGTCACAAACATGTGTTGTTTTACTAAAAAAATTATTACATGGGGTTATATAAGTTAAAGTTTCGACTATAATTATTAATTGGAAAGATAAAAATATTTCATACATCATGTTAGTTTGTATATAATTTTTAGACATTAAATAAATTAAAATTTTTATGACACCATGATGATGCAAGGATTACCTCATTAATTCACGATTTAAATAAAATTAAAAGATAATGTAAAATCTAAAACATACACTTGTCAAAAACCTATTTTATGAGTATATTTAGATCTCTTATCACCTTATCCTAGAAATATATAATTTTTGGACCTTTGAAATCCGAAAAGTACTTCATAATAATGTGACATTTCATTAATTTCCAAGAGTGCCCCTCTTCTCCTCTTATAAAAGGCCCCCACCTCTACCACCTTATTCACACCTTCAATTCCATTTGGCTCGGCAAACCTCTACCCAAATACTCTCTCAACTTTCCTCTCTTACTACTATAAGCCTCACTTTGGGAATAATTCTTCCCAAGGAAGCCTTTGTATCAAATCAAAAAGAGTTACCCGATTTTAAGGTAATGTCTTCTCTTATGTTATTTTGTTTTATTTTTCTTCTCCAACCACTTAAACTATTTTTATTCATTTAATTTATAAAAACACCAGTATATTGAATATACTAGGATGTTGTTATGAGAAGGATTTTATTTACACTTACACACTCCTTCGTCTAATGGTTAATGACCATACTATTTCTGTGGGTGGCGAAATATTGCCTCATGAAATGATGAATGTTGAATATTATTTTTACACCTCCAATGGTGGCCATTATGTTGAAAATATTTCTATATATGATATATATTATGTTTATGTTTTCCTTATGCTTCGTTATTTCTCATTTTTGGTATACCTTTATGATTTCCATTATGGGTAAACGCAATAATTTCATTTTAGGAAGTGCGGACTACCGCCCCCTCAAAGTGATTTGAATCGTTAATACCATATGTGGGATATATAAAGGATGAATTAAATTATATTATATATGACATTATAATTGAATTATAATATAACTATATATCATTATGATTTCATTCCATTAAATACGAAATATAAATGAAAGTAGCATTCATGCGTACGTACGACTTACCGTCTCCATGAACGGTGCATTTCATTTCTTACCTCTAAATGTTACGTAATATTATGAATGAATGTATATACTAGATATATATGATATATATGATATCTACATAATTAATATAATTCTGTAGATAATGGATATTCTACCACATAAACAACTTGTAATTATAAGGAGTTTATTGTTGACTCAAGTACCAAAGATCGACAAAACGACCGTTATTAACTTAAATTACTACATAATTTTTGTAACATTATAATAAGTGATATAAAAGGGATAATGACCTTTAAAAAGGTTATTAAGAAATTAGAGATTAATTCTAGTTTATTATTCAAGATATTAAATAACGGTCGAGTGAAGTCAGACACGAGGTAAGGGAACTTGTTAACCCAATTTCCTTTCTTTGGGTTAATCTCTTACTTTCAAATTATGTTATGATATTATTATGTACTATCTTGTATTTGTAATTTCTTTATGTTTACTTATATTGAATACACATAATAGATCTATTTTATTTAAAAAATGATCTTTGTAAAGGACTTCGTCTCAATCTCCTTTCATTGAGGCATATTTTGTTTTATACACTACCTTCCTTTATATGGTGTATAAACCCCTTTGACTTTTACTTTGATTCAAAAGGAATATTTTTATACGAGGTGTTTTTACTGAAGGAAAAAAGGAATTTTTCGTCTTACGTATGCGGTGACAATGACTGCTCCACCGTCGTGACTATTATTTGAGTTTCATCTTCCTCTACAAGCCATAATTTTTTTAAAATGAAAAATAAATACCAGGTTTTAATTTTCTTTTATTTTTGTATTGAAAATGGTTTTGAAAGTGTTTTTATCATATCAATGTGTTGTATTGATATCTTGTGATTGAAATGTGGAAATATTATGTTTTCTTTTATGCATTTTTTATGTGATACGATTATGTTATGGTTTATGATATGTTTAAACCTGTTCATATGAGGAATGCATTGGACTTAATAAGTGACGGGTGGAGGCCGCTATAGCTCCTCGATTCATCGGTAGGTCTCATGAGACAAACTTGTGTCTTGGCACGAGGCCTTGAAAAAATATTATTTGTAGTCTTGGTATTAGGCCTTGGCTACGTGGTTATGATATTCTGGCATTATGCATTCCATCATTATGAAAGTGGTTATTGATATTGCATGTAATTATACGACAAGTAGAATATCAATGAGAGTAATTAAATGGAATTATTTCATTTTAATTTTTCCATATTATGCTAAAGTGCAAGTTTAAAGGGATTTTTTTTACTTATACATTGCCTTAAATGTTTATGTTTATTTATGAAAGTTTCCACTATATTGTTATCCTTACTGAACATCTGAACTCACCCCTTTCAAAGTTTTAATTTTTCCAGGATGTGAATAAGTATTTTATGAATAACCTGCAGGGATAGTATGAGGGGATATGAAGACAAGATGTTTTTGTAGTTTTGTTTTACTTTATGATGTAATGTAAGACCTATGAATATATCTAGTGTTTCCAAGGATATTAAACTAATAGGTCATTCAAGACTTGATCTTTTATGATCATGCCGATGTTACGTAATAATGAACTGACTCATGGTAACTGGGGTCAGGGAGTTATATAAAAACAATTCACATTTAAAAACTATTATTATAAATTAGAATCTGAGGTCGTTATTCGCCAGGAGAGCATTCTTCGTTCGGAGAACACATTCTTCGTTGGAGAGCGTAATCATCCAAGTGTTGGGTGTTGCATCACATTACCAGCACTTCGTCACTTGGTAAAGCCATCCCAAATACTCCTCCCATGCTCCATATATATAGGATATGGGGGACGTAGGTAACAATCATTGTAATTTATGATGGTTCATTTATTAGGAACCTTTCTAAAATCGATGTTACATAATTTAAAAAGAGGCAAGGCAATTAATTTACGATGGTGTAGCGATGCGATGTGTCAGCAAGATTAATGGTATGTGTGTTGGAACAATTAAGGTGGAGGAGGTCAAGAGGCTCCCCCTCATTAATTGTGGGAGTTTAGGGTTTCTCCCAATTAAAGGGGGGGGGAGGTTTCAAGGGGGTTTAATCTCAGGTTGTCCCCACCACCATAACCTCTCATGGAAGGTTATGGTTCGGGTGGTCCCCACTTCCTTAACCTCTCGTGGGAGGTTAAGGTATGGTGGTCCCCACTTCTCAACTTCCACATATAGGATAAAACTCATGTGGTCCCACCTCCACAATATTCACATGGGTGATTCAAATAAAAATAAAATGTTTACACAATTTAAATTTTATTTTATTTCTTCACAAAAAACCTAAAAACTAACTTTCAGCCTCGACCAACAACCGTTAAGTTGAAAGTATCCTTATGCGAAAACCGGTGCTACTAGTTCAACGGTGCCCTCATATTTCTATTCTGAGAACTGGTTCAAAAGTTATAAAACACTGCTTGCGCGTTTACTGAACGTACCAGAGAAAAAGTTTGGAAAATTATTATCAGTCACCCTCGACCTGCGCTGGTCGAGGTTAGGATCTTCCTTGGTGAAACATGCCCCAAAGAACCCAACGGTACTCATGGAATATCAATCCTAGTTACCGTTTAGAAGTTTTGAATTTGACAATAAAATAATTTTCAATTAATTATTTTATTTGCGGCCAAAAACTAACATTCTCTGGTGGTCTGTCCCGGACAATGTCAGTATCTGAATAAAAAATCATACCCCCACGAGTTCAGAATTGGTCTTGGATTTTTAATCCGAGTTATCATTTCTGAGTTATAAGAATTTAAAAAATAAAATAATTTATTTAATTATTTTATTTACAATTATACCATTTTTTGGTTCTCTCACAGGAGGCCCGCACCGACTAATCTTATGTCGCACCTAGGGTAATCCCGCCAACCTAAGTGCAACGGTTCCCTCAGATTTCTGATCCATGTAAATGATGAAGATTTATTACACTTTTTTAGGAAAACTTCTTACGTGCATCAACTTAATCATAACAAAACATCGAAGGATCATTCTGGGCACTCTGGCCCTCTGAATCGCACGCCATCAGATTTTGCGGACTCATAAAATTTCAATATATTTAAAAAAAATTACCTGGAAATTCCGGGTCTTTACATTCTCCCCACCTCAGGGCTTTACATCTCTGTAAGCCACAATCATAACTAAGGAAACTAGTGGGGGTAGTGAGCACGTATCTGAGACTCCAACTCCCATGTGCTCTCCTGGAGGATCCCGTGCTGCCAGGAAATGCACACCAGAGGTATCGAACATCCATGAAGTACATGTTCCTGTAGATCCTTAATCTCTACTAGAACCTCCATAAAATTCTCCACATCTTCGACTTCCAACTCATCATGGTCGTTGATATGAGAAGTGTCATGCACATATCTATTTATTTGGGATACGTGGAATACGTCGTGCACCCGATGCAACTAAGGTGGAAGAGCTAAGCGTTGTGCCACATCTCCAACTCTGCTGAAGAAATAAAAAGGTCCTATGAACCTCAGAGATAATTTTCTTCCTCGGCCCAATATCTGTAAACCATGTCGAGGTGAGATCCATAGAAAGATGTGGTCGCCATCCTAGAACTCCAGAGGTTTCCATCTCCTGTCGGCATACAAATTATTCCTACCCTATTTAGTTTTCATCTTCTCCTAGATGCTCTTCACCTTCTATGTGTTAGCTCGTACCATCTCGGGTCCCACGAGTACTGAATCCCCTGGGATAGTCCATCACAAGGGTGATATTCATGGTCACCCGTACAACTCTTCGAAAGGTGTCATCCCAATGGTGGAGTGATAACTATTTTTGTATGAAAACTACACCAAATGTATGTGATCCTCCCAGTTGCAACTGAATTCAGGGACACATGCACACAACATGTCCTTGAGGGTCTGAATGGTCTGCTCGGTCTGACCATCCATCTGAGAACGGAAGGTGGTACTCAAACAAATCTGTGTTATAAAAGCCTCCAACAACCCCTTCCATAGATGCAAAGTAAAATATACATCACGATCTGAGACAATCATCAAAGTTACTCCATGTAGCCGCAAAATCTTATACAAAAAAAAGCGTCACATGCTCTCTACTAAACCTTGCACTCTGATCGGTATGAAGTGGGCTGATTTGTTTAGTAGGTAGATGATCACCCAAATCGAGTCATTACCACTGGATATACGTGGAAGTCCTATCATGAAGTCCATGGATATCACATCCCACTTCTACTCTGGGAAATCAAAAGGCTGAACCAATCCTGCTGGTACCTGATGCTCCACCTTCACTTCCTGACAACTGAGGCACTGAGAGACCAACTCTACAATTTATTTCTTCATTCCCAACCACCAGTGCTATCATCGGAGGTCCTAGTACATCTTTGCCACTCCTAGATGTACCTCTAGAGGGGATGTGTGGAACTCTCTCAACACTTCCTCCTAAAGTGACACTGGTACCATGGTTATACCCTGAAGAGGATGATGTGCTCCCCACCTTCAGAAAATCCATCAGGTGCATGTCCTGTGGATATCTGAGCACATCGTGTCTCGTAGTCAGCATCTCTGTGTTGTGCCTCCCTAACACGCTAAAGGAGTGGGGGAGTGACTATAAGAGACTAAAGAAATGATGCTCCTTCTCGATCCTCAAAGGATATCTGCAAAGTGGCTAGTTTCTATGTTGCCTCACTCAGAAGATGAAGGATAGACCTCCTGTTAAGTGCGTCTGCTACCATGTTCCCCTTCCCATGAGTTTAGACTATCTTAAAGTCGACTTCTACTGCCATGAGGGTGAGGCTGGGAGACTGACGAGTGATTGGCTGCACCCTCCTATGCATGAGTTTATCCTGTGATTCCTAGGTTTCCTTTTTCTCCGACCAAGGAAAACACTATTCTAATGTTGTAGATAAACCACAACCTATTGGCCTAATACAATCAATCTGAGTGTCAACTGTGGATGTAAATTCCCTACCCAAACTATCATCGTAAGGCCTCGACACTGCCACCAAGACGTTCCAACCGAAATCTCAACTCAAGGGTCATATCACACCATCGACATATGTGTGATTATCATGTCTCCTCCCAAAAGTATCTTCACATGTGAGGGTCAACTCAATGGTTTAACCAGAAACTATAGGTCCTGGACAAGATTAATGGAAGGAAAGAATGATTGGTACCTATATATAATGATATGGTAGCTATTAGTAGACATAGAACATACTTTGAATCATTCTTAGAGCCCTTGGGTCGCATTCCTTGACCGCCTACAGCTACTCTCATCCCCCCTATCCTCCATCTCCATGAGCTTGGTGGGGACCATAAAGGCGGGGGTGATTGTAATATGTCGAAATATACATCATCTCATGCTGCTCCGTTAGCTATATTTCCATGTATATAGCCCTACAGATTCATATGTCCCTAAAAATTCTTCTTCCTGAAATATTTTTACATTCCCAAGTCTCTAAGACTGGCGTCAGTTTCCTGCTTTCC
This sequence comes from Viscum album, assembly GCA_963277665.1. NCBI lineage: Eukaryota > Viridiplantae > Streptophyta > Magnoliopsida > Santalales > Viscaceae > Viscum > Viscum album. The sequence goes on along the minus strand of OY728130.1, from coordinate 1,311,602,887 downwards.
CAGTACTAACATTCACTGGCCGCATCTGCTCAACCATAGAATATTCAACCACAAAGGTTATCTCTAGCACCCTAAAATAAGTAGGAATGTATAGAGAAATAGTGTTAGCTCGGATGTCCCTAAAGACACATTGATCAAAGGTATGAGCTCTGAAGCACTGATCATATCATATTTATCGAGTACCAGGAATGATCATTACACCTCGATAAATACTCAGCTACTGACATGTCAACCTACCGAAGCTATATAAGCTCTAGAGAACTCTCAACCACCTCATTAATCCAGTCCTGAGCCGCCTGTGAGTCGGAAAACCTCATAACCTAAGGGGTATCTGATGCTGAATCACGCGTAAGGCACTAAGACTATATTTTTCCTTTACCGGTACCACCGGTTGTAACTAATGACCAACGGGAAGTGATATAGATGACACACTACCTGAAGGTACTATCTTGAGTAATGGTATACGTACTGAAGCCTCATCACTATGCAGACTATCCTCATGGTCTCTCACTAAAAAAGTATAGTAGCTAAGATCACTATCTGTTCTACTGGTGTCTCAACTAGGTGGAAAACTCTAGCAACCGCCTCCAGCGAGCCCTCAACCGTATGGGAAACGGTCTCACCTTGAAACCTCAGAGGCCTCTGCTGCTGGAACTAATGCAACGTGCTGAGTCGGCATGCACCGTCTGCCAGTGTGACTGGTGGTATCTTCTACCCAATGGGTGTTGGTGCTACTGGTACACCACCTGAGGGTGCCAACATAGTAAGAGGGACCTGCACCGGAGCCTCGTCACTCGGTGGGATATCAGTGCGTACAACTCTTAGGACACTAGTCGGTCGTCCACGGGGAGGCATCCTGAATGAAACAAATGCAACACGGTCAAAAGATTATCCCTGGTGAGCTGACCTGGTTGAGAATACTTAAAGAAAACTTCTAAAAACACACACGCAATCAGTGTCTTCGTGCACTGTGTCGGAAAAAATAAGTCAGGGCCCTCGTGTATGGATACGTCGGCTGCTGCACCAACACTGGACACCCTGAACCGAGAACCACACTCACTACTCTTAAGACTATTGCTTCATAGAAATGAAAAATCAGAGTCCTATATTCTTTGGTAGAACCGACTCCTATGATACCAATTTTTCACGATCCATCCCTTGGGGCCCGTGTCGTGACTACCCCAAGCCCACATTCCATAGGACAGTGGCCGACGACTAGAACCAAAGGTGTGATTCTCTAAAATTAGGAAGGAATTGCCTTTATAACCTGTAAAAACACACAACAGATATGATCACGAGTAAACTGAATAACCAACCAATGAGTATAGTAAGTAAAAAGGGGCCATAATACAAGCCCAAATGGAGAGTACATGAAACTGAAATTTCAAGTTCAATTGAGGAAAATAGGTAAAATAGCCATTGGGTCATCCTCCGCGGTTCCTACCTGAAGGGTAGGTAAAGATCACCTCCTCAGCACTCCACATCTGTCTGTCTCCTCCGTGTACCAACACACCGTAAGGTCCACCTCCAGGTACCATCCAGTCCTGGTACTCCCAGCCTTGGTCATAGCTGTTCGTCATCTACATCCAACACAATGAGGTGCAGGAATAGCCACTGCAGGGGTGAGTATAATGATATTCACTAGGGACCACAAGAGCATTATGCTCACACAAAATACAACAAGGATAAACCAAAAATATGAAATCAACAGATAACCACACATAGGTATATGCCCATACATATACCTAAGTTATCAATTAATCAATCTCAATCATAAGGAAAACACAAAAGTTATTGACTCAGATCAACCAGGATTTTTATTCACATTATCGAAACCATGACTGCTGGAGAACTCCTCCTCTGTTGAGTAAAGTGGGCCTACCACGACACCAAGGAGCTTCCCACTATCTTTTCACTACTGAGGTACCCTCCTATCGAGTACCGTGGGTCTTCTGCATCACCAAGGTGCTCCCCACCATGGGTCTGCCACCACAACTAGGCGTTCCCCCTCATAGCTTGTAGAGGTACTCCTCCTATCGAGTACCACGAGTCTTCCACCACAACCAAGCGCTCCTCCACCGTGGGTCTGCCACCACAAATAGGCGCTCCCCACCGGGCTAGTCGAGTCACTCTGAGTCAATCGGTTGACAATCATCAAGTCTCATCTAGCTACTAGGTCTCTACACTCTACCCGCACATCTCTAGAAAGATTTTCTCCATGAGCTACTAGTAGATACTCCATCTATCAAGAAGTCCAATGATAAAGTATCTCAAATCTATGCCTCTTCACAGAGGTCTCAATGCAATAGATGGTGTGTAAATCAGACACTCGGTATGTGAATTATTAGCCTTTTAGTACTGGGGGACTGGTCGGATTCGTGCACGATCCAACCTTACTGTATCTCAACTATACCCTAAACACTAGTGGGGGTATACTCAAAGGGAACATAATGCCACAAATATTACCAGGGCACTGATGGTTCATCAAACAGATGTCAGGTGCCAATTATATGACCAAAAGAATGTAGAGGGTCGTAGTGGGCCTGGGTCCGGTCTGACCCAGTCCGACATATACTGCCTGACCCAGTCTGAGCTAACCCGGTATGGGTCGACCCAGCCTGACCCTTTGGGTCGGACCCGGCCCGTTAGGAGGACCAACCCACTAGGTTCGGCCCGACCCGCTGGGCCCATCACAACAGGCTACGAGGGGCCGCAGAGGACCACAAGAGCGAGGACCGGTTGAGAGGGCATAGACCGGCCGTGGGTCGGTGCGAGGGTTGTTCATCTCGGAGGGCGCCACGTGGGTGGATCATCTGGGAGAGTTATGCGTGGGAGGCTCGGCCCTGAGGGCACCGCGAGGGTGAGACTCGGCCTGGAGGGCGCCGTGAGGGCTGAATTGCTGTGACCTGGCCTAGGGATGGGGTGGCACGACCAGGGCCAGGAGGCTGGCCCGGCCAAGGTGCCACGGGGTGCGCGGACGGCAGAGCTGTGGGGCGCTCGGAGGCTGGCAGGCCAGTTGGGCTAGCAGCAGCGTGGGGCGCGGAGGGTGTGCGGGGGTCACGGATGGAAGAGCCGCATGACGTACAGGTCGCACAGAGTCCAGATCGGTTGGGGCTCGGGAGGGTGCCGCAAGGGGAACGGGGGGCTCGGGAGGTGTGGGAGGCGGGGTGGCTGGGAGCCAGGGCAGGGTACGGTTAGAGTGCGGATCGACTAGGGTGCGGCACAGCTTGGCCGGATCGGCCGGTGGGCGACGTGGCTAGCGGGCAGCGCAGGTGGGGCGGCTCAGAATCCAGATGATGGCGCGGTTCGGCCTGGGGTGCCAGAGCATTGCAGGTGCGGTGAAAGTTGCCTTCGTCACCTCGTCTCCATGCGGGAAAAATCATTGTAGAGACCCGAATCTTGACATACATAGATATTACATTACTTTTGTGGAATACTTAATACATAACAAATACAGACACACAAAGACTGTAATAGTTTAGTGTCATTGGAAACTTGGAACGTAATCTTCTAATCGTGGTGAAAGATCTTCAACATCCCCCATAAAGATCTTCCGCTCATTGTTTCCTAACCTAAAACCTTGCTTTTAATCCTGGGGGAAAATAAAACATAAAAAGGGTGAGCTCAAATTATCAGTAATGGTAAGCATGGATAAAATAAAGCATACCATATACATTTGAACTTAAAAACATGATCATAATGTTTAAACATCAAAATCTTGAGCAGTGACATAAAACATGGAAGTACATAAGGCATAGATCATAATGGAACATAAATCATGATAAAATAGCATGGGAATAAAACTTGTAATTCTGGAATCTATTAAGAACATGTAATGATTTTCATAGTAGCCAAGGCATTGCTGCAAAGACCATCTTAGTGGAAAAAGTACCTTTCTGAATCGAGTTCACTCCTCGTTCCAGTCCTGTAATACTGAACCGGATTAACTTACCATTCCAGCCATGTTTATGTCATGAGATATAAATTTTTACCCAATGCATTGGAGGGAGATATAGGTCCCACCCATCTCATAATGAAATCATTCTTACTTGTGCCACAAAATAAACATAGATCATTCATAATAACCTAATAAATAAAATGGGTTTCATAAACAACATCCCATCATCTCATAATCCATATAAAATAAATGGATATCATTTCATAATAAGAAAAGTGAAAACATGTAAATCATAGAGACATTATACATGAAACATACAGATATGAAATAATGTCATCTTAGACGGAAAAATTGTTTTGATAAAACACTTGAAATTAATTCTTGAGGAAAACATCCTTTCTTCTTTAAAATAATTTTCTTTTCATAAAATGTCATGCATTTTTAAAAGAAAGAGATTTTGTTCAAAATAGTCATGAAATATTTTGGAGGAATATTCATGAACATAAGACTTTATAAAACCGTAAAAATCCGTTCACTCCGTATAAAATAACAATCTCCTCGTACTTTTGTTGGAAAATTCAAAAAGTACCTCATACAGTAAACAAAAGAAAGATTCCTTCAATATGATGCGGTAAAAGTACGAAAATGGTAAAAATGTATTTTAACATACATGGTAGGATAGTAAACATTTTATGAAAACATTTTGAGAACATATGGACATGGATAATAAACATAACCCCAGTAAATACTTACAAATAAATAATCTCAGATAAGAATGAGATTGGAATAATTATCCCTTACCTTAGGTCCGATATGCTTTGTATGGATCCGAAACTCCTGTATAATGATTTAAATAATGTCATTTACTTATTACATAATCATATTAATTGTTATGATATCATATATGTTTCACTTATGAATTTATATTACCCGTTCGTTTGTAAAATCCATGTTAAAGTAGCGTTTTTGGTAAAATCATTTCATTTATCGTATGTGTTTCGACTTTTCGTTCTTGAAATTATTACTTATATACTAATTTACATAATTACAGAGTGTAAAAAATGATTTATATATAATATATATTCATCATATATATATATATATTATAGATCTATAAAAAGAAAGGAAATACACCATTCATGGAGACGGTAGGCCGTACGTACGCATGTACGATGTTTTCGTTTCCTTATTGAATTTAATGAAATTAAATAGATGACATAAATATATATTTAAATAAATCTATTATAATTATTATTTCATATATTTCATTATTATTCATTATATATACTTTATAATCATTATTTAATGGTTAATCATGGAAAATGAATCTCATCGCGTTCGTGGAGACGGTAGTCCGTACGTACGCACGAGTGATGATATCATTACCATGATCGTGTAATTATTTTAAAGTGTATGTATAATATTACAGAATCAATATCACTTTACAATAATAATATATATTCATTACTTTCACCATTATACCCATCCAAGTAAGGTGGTGGTCGAAAATAGATTACACCACGGCGGGGAGACTGTATTCCGTACGTACGCACGCGTGGTGATTTCGTTTTCCGTAGGATGGATAGATGGTGAAATATGGTTGTTTCATACTTATAATAATATATCATTATATTAGTGATACTTATGTTATTACTTCTTAATGAAACAACTAAATAAGAATAAGTGGAAGAAGAAATAATGTTGAAAGAATTGGTAACGGACATTACCTCTTCTTTGAAGCGCCTCTTTGAGACCTCCTCTTAGGGAACTAAAATTGGTCTTTGAAGAATACAAGGACCTCTAAGATATTTCTAGGGAAGTGGAGAAGATAATTTGGCAGGTTTTGGTCAAGAATTAAGGCTCAAAGTGGTGTGAGGAACAGAGGGAGGTGGTGCCGTTTTATAAGGGAGGAGAAGGGCACCTTTGGAAAAACTAAAAATATTATTTTATTATAAAGTCATATTCGGTTTTAAATAGCTAAAAATTGATTTATTTCGAAGCTATGGTGAGTATGGGTCGAAAGCCTCTCACCCAATAGAATTTAGACAAGTTTAGGGTTCTATTTTAACCTTATCATTTAGATTTAACTTTAAGTTAAATAATTTTACTTTTACCGTGTCTTTTTGTTTTCTTACACTATAAGGTTAATAAACCTACTATAAAAAGACAAACGAACCCCAAGTTGTTTATTATTAATATATATAACTTTATATAAGTCATTTGGCCAAACCTTATATTTTTGGAATAAAATAACAATTAATAAAATAATATTTGTTTTAAAAACTATTTTAGGTCAATTTTGACACTATTTGGTAGTTGATTTTTCTGAAAATCATAACAGAAATATTAGTTCGAATAAAGTTAACTAAATCAATAATAACATATCATATTAACTTATAAAATTAGTTTAATTCATAAAAAGTCTCCAATTACATTTATTTGGGTATTTATCACATCAATTATGTCAATATTTCATTAATATGATAATTACTACATCATCATTGTTTCATAAATAAATTAAATTATTTAAAGTCTAAAAATTACAAATAAAATACCATTAAGTAGGAACTATTTTTATATTTCTAATTAATATTTATAGTCCAATTTATCTTATGTATAACCCTATATTAAAAATTATTTACTTATTAAACTTTGATTTTAACTATTTTAACCCTTCTTTAATTAAATTAATATTAAATGTCCTAATCTATTCCAAGTGGGCCTAAATGGTCATATTGTATTCCTAAGGTTGTTTCTGGTCGAATTACACTTATCCAATAAAATTAGGACATGTGTTAGGGTAATAATAATATCATTTGTATCCTTAATTATCCTATTTACTTTTAACCGTGGTAAATAAAAGTAAAAAGTTACTGTTATCCTAAAAATATTTTTTAATCTCATTGAACCACATTTTAGTCCTTGATATTAAAAGTGTCTTATGGATTTTCGAAATTACACTCACAGAAGTGGTAAAATTATGTTTTATGTAAAATTCAGTTTTTTAACTACCACTTAGTGGTTTCACTATTCATCAAAAAATGAAAGTTTCCAGAAAAATATCAAAAATTAGGCCTAAGATATATTTGATATTATGAATTCAAAAATGATGTCTATTTAACCAAATTCAAAACATATCAGTTGCATTAATTAATTTAAGAATAATTCCCGTCGTCAAAACAAATAGTGTGTTTTTAAGAGATAATAACTATCAAAAGATTGACACATGTTAAGGTCTGGTTTAAATGTGAGATTACATCCAATGACCAAAATTGTATTAAATTGTAAAAATATATTCTAAATATACTTTAAAACCAGTCAAATTAATAATTTATCACTATTAATTATTTCGATTAAAAAAGTTGGTTTTAATTAAAATTTAGTAATTCTCAATATTGATCAGAAAATTAATGTTATCTGAAAAGTACCAAAATTTCACCCAAAGATAATTTGGATATTCAGAATCCAAAAATAATGTCCGTTTTGAAAAGATAATGTTTATAAATATTCAAAAACTGGTTATTACTATTCATAACGGCTAGTTCATAATAATATTATAGTAATATCTCGTTTAGTGAAACTTGGTATTGCGTACTACACACGCTATCGAGGAAAGTCTTTATTGTGTGTAATGCAATCCAAGTCAGGGATGCGTGTAGTGAAAGCTCTGTTTGGTGTTGCGTACAATCAAAACTTTTTTCATTTATACATTAAACAAAATCTATACATAATGTTTCATAGAATAGTTTCTACAAAACGAACTTGAAATTATGTGTAACGCGAGCCAAGAATAGTGTTGCGTATACTGCAAGAAAATACTGTGTTGCGTACATCACAAGATGATTTTGGTGTAGCGTAAAATATATGACATTAAAAAGAATATTTTTTATAAAATCTCGGGGTGTTACATTCTACCACCCTTAAAATGAATTTCTCCCTCGAAATTCGTCGGGGTTATAAATGGTTTATTACACGCGAGTTTCTTTCATAGAAACCCACATCGTAATAAGGAATACAAAAACTTCATTTATAAAAGAATGTTAGAAACATAATGGATACCCAAATAACTCATCACTGGGTTTCCACATAAGATAACATAGGTGAAAATATGGATATGGAGGAGAAATATGACCATCATGTTCTGATGGAGAGTGGTAGAGAACATGGCTATGAAAAATTCATCAATCACAAAGCCATAGATTTGTGATGATCTAAGGTACCATATAATTCATCAGATATAAGGGCACTAGGCAAACATTTTTGGTTTTCAAGATCATTTCCCTAAAGTTGATGAAATTATAATTAGAAGAAATACTTTCATGATTTTGGTACAGTCTCACCGTTGGTTGTTCTTTGGACAATTTCCACTTCATCTCTTAAATAAATGAAGTGGAATTTGTCATTCGTTAAGTGTTAGTAGATCATGTGATAGAATGATGTGTCATTACATCTTTTTCAAACAAAAGGTTTTCAAAATTTATCCAATATACATAAGTCCATCTATGGTGAGGTTAATCAACTACGATTCCTAAAATGAACTTATACTTCATATATCATACTGCTTAATAAAATAAAACTAGTTTCTACTAAACAAGGACTTTCTGTAGGCCAGTGGTAGGCGATAAAGGACAGTCGCACTTCAGTTGTGGGTTCGATTCCCTTAGCATTGTCCAATGCGATGGGTTGTTTCCCATCCTGTAGGTTTTCATTTTTCTAAAACTACATTACTATAATATCCTATCAATAATATCGAAAAAACTTATATCCTTAAGAAATAATAACTTATGTCCAATATAATCCATTCCAATCTTTAGGCTTATCCATAATACTGTAGTCCACTCTCATATTATAGTGAAAATGATTACCAGATATTTCATATAACAAGCATGTTAATACCATCTTTTATCCCCATATATCATAAGATATGTCTTGTTGGTCACATTCAAAACATTTGAAGGACTTAATCATGTATTCTCTTGAAAAATGAATACCCATTGAATCTTAGTGAAAACATGAGTACTATCAAAAGTTAACTCTTTCCACATACCAAAACCCCAAAATTATATATACTCATACCATGATATAACTATTTCCTATATTAGTCATGAGCTCATGTATACTGCCAAACATATCATTTTCTCTTTATCCCTTCATTATGCGCATATCATCTTTTTTCCAAAAATATCTCGAACACTTTCTATGTTTACCGGTACCATAAAATTATTGTAAACCACAATAGACCAATACATAAATATTCTAATATTCCACGATACAATATACAACATTATTTTGGAATCCCATTACATAAACACTTAATCATTCCACCACATCGTTTTCATATTCAACATCTCCAATAGTGATTGCATGTGACTTTGTCTTAAGTGGTTGCTAATGTCAATCATCACTAACCCTTGGATTAGGGCATTTATTAGTATAATTACCCATTTCCTTGCACTTGAGGCATTGAAGTGTTGGTGGTGCATTCTCTGCAGCCTTTTCTTTATTCACATCATTAGAAACCCTTTTTCCATTAGTTCGACACTCAGCTGCTCGATGACTTTCTTTTCCACACATAAAACATTTTCTAGTCCCTTTAAGACAATATCCACCATGCTTCTTTCCACACTTTGAGCATAAGGAAACATTCATCTTTTTTTCACCATTATTCTGATATTTATCCTTGAACTCCATCTTTCGTTTCTTGTCAAAACCATGAGATGGATAATTAACACCAAATTCCATTTCTACCTTGATAGCACAATGCACAATTTCTTCATAGCTATTGAAGTCTCTTATAGCTAATTCCCTTCGAGGATTTGGTTTTAAGCCATTGAAGAATCGATCAACTTTACTTTCAAGTTGGATGATAAAGCCAGATGCATACCTTGCAAGACTTATAATATTCTCTTCGTATATACCAACAGATTCAAAATCCTTTTTCTTTAGTTCAAGAAACTCTGTTTCCATATCTGTTCGAAGAATACGAGGGAAGTACTTACTCAAAAACAAGTTCTTGAACTCGTCTCATTCCATGGACTCAATTTCATCTCTTTGCCTCGTATTCTTGATAAGATTACACCATTGATCAGCATCACCTTCCAAATGATATACTGCTAAGATGAATTTATCATGCTCAGAACATTATAGAACTGAAAATATCTTTTCAGTAGTACTGATCCATTGTTCAGCCACTGAGGGATCAGAAGACCCGCTGAATGAAGGTGGACACTGCCTCATGAAGGATTCAACAGAATGTTTCTCCTTTCTCTGCTCATTTTGAAATCCAGAATCATTCATATATTGTGTAAGTATAGAAATAATAGTGTGCACTCCATCTCCCATGACATTGGTTTGGTCAGGAGGACAATCATTGCATTTTCCATTACATTGATCAACATGGTTCTTTCGGGTTCCAGCCATTGTCTAAAACCTAAAAATAATAGTGTGAGAGGCAAATACCATGCTAGTGAAAAAAACATAATAAAAGAGGATTACTTTAAATATCTAACATCTTAGGTTTAATTATATGATCATTAGCGCAATTCTAGGACTATAACTTATAGGTATACTTAATCTTAGGGACATCCCTAGACAAACCATAGAAATATCTCTAGGGATCTCACAAAAGTTTTTGCATCCGAGTTTCCAAAGTTTAACTAATCCTTTCCTCTGATACCAATTGTAGAGACTCGAAACTTGACGTACATAGATATTACATTACTTTTGCAGAATAATTAATAAATAACAAATACAGACACATAAGGACCGTAATAGTTTAGTGTCTTTGGAAACTTGGAACATAATCTTCTAGTCGTGGTGAAAGATCTTCAACATCTCCCATAAAGATCTTCCACTTTTTGTTTCCTTACCTAAAACCATTATTTTAATCCAGGGGGAAAATAAAACATAAAAACGGTGAGCTCAAATGCTCAGTAAGGGAAAGAGTGGAGAAAATAAAACATACCATATACATTTGAACTTAAAAACATGAACATAATGTTAAAACATCAAAATCTTGAGCAATAACAAAAAACATGGAAGTACATAAAGCATATATCATAATGGGAAAAAAATCATGATAAAATAGCATGGGAATAAAACAAGTAATTGTGGAATCCATTAAGAACATGTAATGATCTCCATAGTATCCAAGGCATTGCTGCCAAGACCATCTTAGTGGACAAAGTCCCTTTCTGAATTGAGTTCACTCCTCGTTCCAGTCCTGTAATACTGAACCGGATTAACTTACCATTCCAGCCATGTCTATCTCATGATATATAAATCTTTACCCAATGAATTGGAGGGAGATATGGGTCCCACAAATCTCATAATGAAATCATTTTACTTGTGCCACAAAATAAACATACATCATTCATAATAACCCAATAAATAAAATGGGTTTCATAAACATCATCCCATCATCACATAATCCATATAAAATAAATGAATATAATTTCATAATAAAAAAAGTGAAACCGTGTAAATCATATAGACATTATACATGAAATATACACATATGAAATAATGTCATCTTAGATGGAAAAATGTTTTTGATAAAACACTTGAAATAAATTCTTGAGGAAAATATCCTTTCTTCTTTAAAATCAGTTTCTTTTTAAAAACTTTCATGCATTTTTAAAAGAAAGGGATTTTTTTGGAAATAGTTATGAAATATTTTGGAGGAAACTTTAAGAATATAAGGCTTTATAAAACTGTAAAAATACGTTCACGCTGTATAAAATAACAATCTCCTCGTACTTTTGTCGGAAAAGTCAAAAAGTACCTCAAATGGTAAACAAAAGAACGATTCATTCCATACAATGCGGTAAAAGTAAGAAAAGGGTAAAAATGCCTTTTTCCATACATGGAAAAATAGTAAAAATTTTATGAAAACATTTTGAGAACATATGGACAAGGATAATAAACATAACCCCAGCAAATACTTACAAATAAACAATCTCGGATAAGAATGAGATTGGAATAATTATCCCTTACCTTGGGTCCGATATGCTTTGTATGGATCTGAACCACCTATATAAAGATTTAAATAATGTCATTGAATTATTAAATAATCATATTCATTATTATTATATCATATATGTTTCACTTATGACCTTATATTACCCGTTCTTTTGTAAATTCCATGTTAAAGTAGCGTTTTGGGTAAAATCATTTCATTTATCGTATGTGTTTCGACTTGTCATTGTTGATATTATTACTTAGATATTGATTTACATAATTCCAGAGTGTAAAAAATGATTTATATATAATATATATTCATCATATACATATATATTATAGATCTATAAAAATAAAGGAAATACACCGTTCATGGAGACGGTAGGCCGTACGTACGCATGAACGATGTTTTCATTTCCTTATTGAATTGAATGAAATTAAATAGATGACATATATATACACATAAAAACAGTAGCATTATTATGTCATATATTTAATTAATATTCATTATATATACTTTATAATCATTCTTGAATGGTTAATCATGGAAAATGAATCTCATCGCGTTCGGGGAGACGGTAGTCCATACGTACGCACGAGCAATGATATCATTCCCATGATTGTGGAATTATATTAAAGAGTATGTATAATATTAAAAAATCAATATCAATTTACAATAATCATAGATATTCATTACTTTCACCATTATACCCATCCAAGTAAGGTGGTGGTGGAAAATAGATTACACCACGACATGGAGACGGTATTCCGTACGTACACACGTGTGTTGATTTCATTTTCCATAACATGGATAGATGGTAAAATATGGTTGTTTCATAATTATAATAAAATATCATTATATGAGTGATACTGATGTTATTACTTGATAATGAAACAACTAATGAATAATAAGTGGAAGAAGAAATAATGTTGAAAGAATTGGTAACGGACATTACCTCTTCATTGAAGCGCCTCTTTGAGACCTCCTATTAGGGAACTAAAATTGGTCTTTGAAGAAGACCAAGACCTCTAGGATGTATCTAGGGAAGTGTAGAAAAGAATATGGCATTAGTTGGCCGAGCTTGAAGGCTCAAGGTGGTGTGAGGAAGAGAGGTAGGAGGTGCCCTTTTATAAGGGAGGAGAGGGGCACCTTTGGAAAAACAAAAAATATTATTTTATTATAAAGTCATATTCGGATTTAAATAGATCTAAATTGATTTATTTCAAAGCTATGGTGGGTAGGGGTTGAAATACTCTCATCCAATAGAATTTATACAAGTTTAGTGTTCTATTGTAACCTTATCATTTAGATTTAACTTTAAGTTAAATAATTTTACTTTTACAGTGTCTTTGTTTTCTTACACTATAAGGTTAATAAACATACTATAACAAGACAAACGAATCCCAAGTTGTTTATTATTAATATATATAACTTTATATAATTCATTTGGCCAAACCTTAGATTTTTAAGAATAAAATAACAATTAATAATACGATATTTGTTTTAATAACTATTTTAGGTCAATTTTGACACTATTTGGTAATTGATTTTTCTAAAAATTATAACAGAAAGATTAGATCGAAAAAATTTAATTAAATAAACAATAAAATGTAATATTAACCTATAAAGTTATTTTAATTAAAAAAACTCTCAAATTACATTTATTTGGGTATTTATAACATCAATTATGTCAACATTTCATTAATAAGATAATTACTGCATCATCATTGTTTCATAAATAAATTAAATTATTTAAAGTATAAAAATTAAAAATATAATACCATTATGTAGGAAATATTTTTATATTTATAATGAATATTTATAGTCGAATTTATCTTATGTATAACCCTATATTAAAATGATTTACTTATTAAACATTGATTTTAACTATTTTAACCCTTCTTTAAATAAATTAATATTAAATATCCTAATCTAATCCAAGTGGTCCTAAATGGTCATTTGTTATTCCTAAGGATGTTTTGGGCCGAATTACACTTATCCAATATAATTTGGACATGTGTTAGGGTAATAATAATATCATTTTTTCCATTAATTATCATATTTACTTTTAACCGTGGTAAATAAAAGTTAAAAGTTACTATTCAGAAAAAAAAATTTCTTCTCATTGAACCACATTGTATTCCTTGATATTAAACGTGTCTCTCTAATGTTTGAAATTCCACTCACAGAAGAGGTAAAATTAAGTTTATGAAAAATTCAGTTTTTTAACTACCACTTAGTGGTTTCACTATTCATCAAAAAATGAAAGTTTCTAGAAAAATACCAAAACTTAGGCCTAAGATATATTTGATATTATGAATACAAAAACGATTTCTATTTAAAGAAATTCAAAAAATATCAGCTGCATTAATTAATTTAAAAATTAATTCCCATCATCAAAACAAATAGCGTGTTTTTAAGAGATAATAACTATCAAAAGATTGACACATGTATATGTCAGGGTTAAATGTGAAATTACATACAAGGACCAAAATTTTATTAAATGGTAAAAATATATTCTAAATATACTTTAAAACCACTCAAATTAATAATTTATCACTATTAATTATTTCGATTAAAAAAGTTGTTTTTAATTAAAATTTAGTAATTATCACTATTCATCAGAATATGAAAGTTATCCGAAAAGTACCAACATTTCACCCTAAGATAATTTCGATTTTCCGAATCCAAAAATAAAGTAAATTTTGAAAGATAATATTTATAAAATTTCAAAAAGTGGGTATTACTATTCATAATGGCTAGTTCATAATAATATTATAATAATATCTCGTTTAGTGAAACTCGGTATTGCGTACTACACACGCTATCGAGGAAGGTCTTTATTGTGTGTAATGAAAGCCAAGTCAGGGCTGCGTGTATTGAAAGCTCTATTTGGTGTTGCGTATAATTAAAACTTATTTCATTTATACATTAAACAAATTCTATACATAATGTTGCGTAGAATAGTTTCTACAAAACGAACATGAAATTGTGTGTAACGCGAGCCAAGAATAGTGTTGCATATACTGCAAGAAAATACGGTGTTACGTACATCACAAGCTAATTTTGGTGTAGCGTACAACAGAAGACATTAAAAAGAATATTTTTCATAAAATCTCGGGGTGTTACATTCTACCCACCATAAAATTAATTTCACACCCAAAATTCGTCGGGGTTATAAATTGTTTATTACGTGAGAGTTTCTTTCATAGAAAATGACATCGTAAAAAGGAATACTAAAACTTCATTTAAAAAAAGAATGTTAGAAACATAACAGATACCCAAATAACTCATCACTGGGTTTCCACATAGGAGAACATAGGTGAAAATATATATATGGAGGAGAAATCTGACCATCATGTTCTGATGGAGAGTGGTAGAGAACAAGGATATTAAAAATCCATCAATCATAGAGCCATATATTTGTGATGATATAAGGTACCATATGATTCATCGGATATAAGGGCACTAGGAAAACATTTTTTGTTTTCAAGATCATTTCCCTAAAGTTGATTAAATTGGAATTAGAAGAAATACTATCGTGATTTTGGTATAGTCTCACCGTTGGTCGTTATTTGGACAATTTTCCCTTCATCTATTAAAGAAATGAAGTTGAATTTTTCATTCGTGAAGTGTTAGTAGATCATGTGATAGAATAATGGGTCATTCCATCTGTTTCAAACAAAAGGTTTGCAAAAGTTATCAAATATACGTATGTCCATCTATGGTGAGGTTAATCATATACGATTCCAAAAAAGAACTTATACTTCATATATCATACCGCTTAATAAAATAAAACTAGTTTCTACTAAACAGGGACTTCCTGTAGGCCAGTGGTAGGCGATAAAGGCCAGTCGCACTTCGGTTGTGGGTTCGATTTCCATAGCCTTGTCCAACACGATGGGTTGTCGCCCATCCTGTAGGTTTTCCTTTTTCTAAAACTACATTACTATAACATCCTATTAATAATATCGAAAAAACTTCTATCCTTAAACAATACTAACTTATTTCCAATATAATCCATTACAATCTTTAGGATTATCCATAATACTGTAGTCCACTCTCATATTATAGTGAAAACGATTACCAGAGATTTCATATAACAAGAATGTTAATACCATCATTGATCCCCATATATCATAAGATATACCTTGTTGGTCACATTCCAAAATTTCGAAGGCCTTAATCATGTATTCTATTGAAAAATGAATATCAATTGAATCTTAGTGAAAACATGAGTGCTTTCAAAAGTTAACTCTTTCAACATACCAAAACCCCAAAATTTAATATACCCAAACCATTATATAAATATTTCCTTATATCAATCATGAGCTCATGAATACTATCAAACATTTCATTTTCTCTTTATCCCTTCATTATGCGCATATCATCTTTTTTCCAAAAATATCTCAATCACTTTCTATGGTTACCGGTACCATAAAAATATTGAAAACCACAATAGACCAATACATAAATATTCTAATATTCCACGATACAATATACAACATTATTTTGGAATCCCATTACATAAACACTTAATCATTCCACCACATCGTTGTCATATTCAACATCGCCAATAGTGATCGCATGTGACTTTGTCTTAAGTGGTTTCTCATGTCGATCATCACTAACCCTTGGATTAGGGCATTTATTAGCATAATGCCCCATTTCCTTGCACTTGAAGAATTGAAGTGTTGGTGGTGCGTTCTATGCAGTATTTTCTTTATTCACATCCTTAGCAACCCTTTTTCCATTACTTCGACACTCAGCTGCTCGATGACCTTCTTTTCCACACTTAAAACATTTTTTAGTCCCTTTAAGACAATCTGCACCATGCTTCTTTCCTCACATTGAGCACAAGGAAACATTCATCTTCTTTTTACCATTATTCTGAGATTTCACCTTGAACTCCATCTTTCGTTTCTTATCAAAACCATGAGATGGATTAGTAACACCAAATTCTATTTTACCTTGATTGCACAATGCACAATTTCTTCATAGCTACTGAAGTCTCTTATAGCTAATTCCCTTTTAAGATTTGGTTTTAAGCCAATGAAGAATCGATCAACTTTACTTTCAGGTTGGATGATAAAGCCAGATGCATACCTTGCAAGCCTTATAAAATTCGCTTCGTATATACCAAAAGATTCATCATCCTTTTGCATTAGTTTAAGAAACTCCTTTTCCATCTTTTTTCGAAGAATACGAGGGAAGTACTTACTGAAAAACAAGTTGTTGAACTCGTCCCATTCCATGGACTCAACTTCATCTCTTTGCCTAGTGTTCTCGATAGGATTCCACCATTGATCAACATCACCTTCCAAACGATATACTGCTAAGAAGACTTTATCATGCCCAGAACATTGTAGAAGTGAAAATATCTTTTCAGTAGTACTGATCCATTGTTCAACAACTAAGGGATCAAAAGACCCACTGATTGAAGGTGGACGCTGACTCATGAAGGATTCAACAGAATGTTTCTCCTTTCTCTGCTCATATTGAAATCCAGAATGATTCATAGCATGTGTATGTATAGAAATAAGATTGTGCACTCCATCTCCCATGACATTGGTTTGGTCAGGAGGACAATCATTGAATTTTCCATTACATTGATCAACACGGTTCCTTCAGGTTCCAGCCATTGCCTAAAACCCAAAAATAATAGTGTGAGAGGCGAATACCATGTTAGGGAAAACAACATAATAAAGGGGGAGTACCTTGAATATCTAACATCTTATATTTAATTCTAAGATCGTTAGCACAATTCTAGGACTATAACTTATATGTATACTTAACCTTATGGACATCCCTAGACATACCTTAGAAATATCTCTAGGGATCTCACTAAAGTTTTCGCATCCTGGCTTCCAAAGGTTAACTAAACCTTTCCTCTGATACCAATTGTAGAGACCTGAAGCTTGACGTACATAGATATTACATTAATTTTGCGGAATACTTAATAAATAACAAATACAGATACACAAGGACCGTAATAGTTTAGTGTCTTTGGAAACATGGAACGCAATCTTATAATCATGGTGAAAGATCTTTAACATCTCCCATAAAGATCTTCCACTTTTTGTTTCCTTACCTAAAACCTTTCTTTTAATCCTGGGGGAAAATAAAACATAAAAAGGGTGAGATCAAATTCTTAGTTAGGGTAAGCATGGATAAAATAAAACATACCATATACATTTGAACATAAAAACATTAACATAATGTTTAAACATCAAAATCTTGGGCAACGACATAAAACATGGAAGTACATAAGGCATAAATCATAATGGAACATAAATCATGATAAAATAGCATGGGAATAAAACATTTAATTGTGGAATCCATTAAGCACATATAATGATTTCCACAGTAGCCAAGGCATTGCTTCCAAGAGCATCTTAGTGGACAAAGTCCCTTTCTGAATTGAGTTCACTCCTCCTTCCAGTCTTATAATACAGAACCATATTAACTTACCATTCCAGCCATGTCTATCTCATGAGATATAAATCATTACCCAATGCATTAGAGGGAGATATAGGTCCCACCCATCTAATAATGAAATCATTTTTACTTGTGCCACAAAATAAACATACATCATCCATAATAACCCAATAAATAAAATGGGTTTCATAAACATCATCCCATCATCACATAATCCATATAAAAGAAATGGTTATCATTTCATAATAAGAAAAGTGAAACCATGTAAGTCATAGAGACATTATACTTGAAACATACACATATGAAATAATGTCATCGTAGATGGAAAAATGGTTTTGATAAAACACTTGAAATGAATTCTGGAGGAAAATATCCTTTCTTCTTTAAAATCATTTTCTTTTCACAAAATGTCATGCATTTTTAAAAGAAAGAGATTTTGTTGGAAAAAATTATGAAATATTGTAGAGGAATATTCATGAAAATAAGGATTTATAAAATCGTAAAAATCCATTCACGTCGTATAAAATAACAATCTCCTCGTACTTTTGTAGAAAAAGTCAAAAAGTACCTCATATGGTAAACAAAAGAATGATTCATTCCATACGATGCGGTAAAAGTAAGAAAAGGGTAAAAAATGTCTTTTAATATACATGGAAGGATAGCAAAAATTTTATGGAAACATTTTGAGAACATATGGACATGGATAATAAACATAACCATAGTAAATACTTACAAATAAACAATCTTGGATAAGAATGAGATTGGAATAAATATCCCTTACATCGGGTCTGATATTCTTCGTATGGATCCAAACCTCCTGTATAATGATTTAAATAGTGTCATTGACTTATTAAATAATCATATTCATTGTTATGATATCATATATGTTTCACTTATTACCTTATATTACCCGTTTTTTGTAAATTCCATGTTAAAGTAGCGTTTTGGGTAAAATCATTTCATTTATCGTATGTGTTTCGACTTGTAGTTCTTGATATTATTACTTATATCCTGATTTACATAATTCCAGTGTGTAAAACATCATTTATATATAATATATATTCATCATATACATATATATTATAGATCTATAAAAATAAATGAAATACACCGTTCATGGAGATGGTAGGCCGTACGTACGCATGAACGATGTTTTCATTTCCTTATTGAATTGAATGAAATTAAATAGATGATATATATATATACACATAAATACAGTAGCATTATTATGTCATATATTTCATTTTTATTCATTATGTATACTTTATAATCGTTCTTGAATGGTTAATCATGGGAAATGAATCTCATCGCGTTCATGGAGACGGTAGTCCGTACGTACGCACGAGCGATGATATCATTCCCATGATCGTGGAACTATATTAAAGAGTATGTATAATATTAGAGAATCAATATCAATTTTCAATAATAATATATATTTATTACTTTCACCATTATACCCATCCAAGTAAGGTGGTGGTGGAAAATAGATTACACCACGGCGTGGAGACGGTATTCCGTACGTACGCACGCGTGGTGATTTCATTTTCCGTAGGATGGATAGATGGTGAAATATGGTTGTTTCATACTTATTATAACATATCAGTATATGAGTGATACTGATGTTATTACTTCATAATGAAATAACTAAAGAAGAAGAAGTGGAAGAAGAAATAAAGTTGAATGAATTGGTAATAGACATTACCTCTTCTTTGAAGCGCCTCTTTGAGAATTCCTCTTAGGGAACTAAAATTAGTCTTTTAAGAAGACCAAGACCTCTAGGATGTATCTAGGGAAGTGGAGAAAATAATTTGGCAGTTTTTGGAAGAGCTTGAAGGCTCAAAATGGTGTGAGGAAAAGAGGGAGGAGGTGCCCTTTTATAAGGGAGGAGAGGGGCACCATTGGAAAAACTAAAACTATTATTTTATTATAAAGTCATATTCTGTTTTAAATAGCTCCAAATTGATTTATTTCTAATCTATGGTGGGTATGGGTCGAAAGCCTCTCATCCAATAGAATTTAGACATGTTTAGTGTTCTATTTTAACCGTATCATTTAGATTTAACTTTAAGTTAAATAATGTTACTTTTACCGTGTCTTTTTGTTTTCTTACACTATAAGGTTAATAAACTTACTATAACAAGCCAAACGAACCCCAAGTTGTTTATTATTAATATATATAACTTTATCTAAGTCATTTGGCCGAACCTTAGATTTTGAGGAATAAAATAACAATTAACAATATGATATTTATTTTAAAAAATATTTTAGCTTAATTTTGACACTATTTGGTAATTGATTTTTCTGAAACTTATAACAGAAATATTAGATTTAAAAAAGTTAATTAAATCCTTAATAACATGTCATATTGACTTATAAAATTATTTTAATACATAAAAAGTCTCAAATTACATTTATTTGGGTATTTATAACATCAATTATGTCAACATTTCATTAATTAGATAATTACATCATCATCATTGTCTCATAAATAAATTAAATTATTTAAAGTCTAAAAATTACAAATACAATACCATTATGTAGAAAATATTTTTATATTTCTAATGAATATTTATAGTCTAATTTATCTTATGTATAACCCAATATTAATAATGATTTACTTATTAAACTTTGATTTTAACTATTTTAACCCTTCATTAAATAAATTAATATTAAATGTTCTAATCAAATCCAAGAGGGACTAAATGGTCATTTGTTATTCCTAAGGTTGTTTTTGGTCGAATTACACTTATCCAATAAAATTAGGACATTTGTTAGGGTAATATTAATATCATTTTTACCCTTCATTATCCTATTTACTTTTAACCGTGGTAAATACAAGTAAAATGTTACTATTCACCAAAAAATATTTTCATCTCATTGAACCAAATTTTAGTCCTTGATATTAACCGTGTCTCTCGGATGTTCGAAATTCCACTCACCGAAGAGATAAAATTATGTTTTATGAAAAATTCAGTTTTTTAACTACCACTTAGTGGTTTCACAATTCATCAAAAAATGAAAGTTTCCAGAAAAATACCAAAAATTATGCCTAAGATATATTTGATATTATGAAGTAAAAAAATATGACTTTTTAACCAAATTAAAAACATATTAGTTTCACTAATTAATTTCAAATTTAATTCCCATCGTCAAAACAAATAGCGTGTTTTTAAGAGATAATAACTATCAAAAGATTGACACATGTTTATGTCAGGTTTAAATGTGAAATTACATCCATGGATGAAAATTTTATTAAATGGTAAAAATATATTCTAAATATACTTCAAAACCACTCAAATTAATAATTTATCACTATTAATTCTTTCGATTAAAAAAGTTGTTTTTAATTAAAATTTAGTAGTTTTCATTATTCATCAGAATATGAAAGTTAACCGAAAAGTACAAACAATTTCACCCTAAGCTAATTTATATTTTTTGAATTCAAAAATAATGTCCATTTTGAATGTTAAAATTTATAAAATTTCAAAAAGTGGGTATTACTATTCAAAATGGCTAGTTCATAATGATATTAAAATAATATCTCGTTTAGTGAAACTCGGTATTGCGTACTACACATGCTATCGAGGAAGGTCTTTATTGTGTGTAATGAAATCCAAGTTAGGGATGCGTGTAGTGAATGCTCTGTTTGGTGTTGTTTATAATCAAAACATATTTCATTTATACATTAAATAAATTCTATACATAATGTTGCGTAGAATAGTTTCTACAAAACGAACTTGAAATTGTGTGTAATGCGAGCCAAGAATAGTGTTGCGTATACTGCAAGCAAATATGGTGTTGCATACATCACAAGATAATTTTGGAGTAGCGTACTATAGAAGACATTAAAAAGAATATTTTTCATAAAATCTCAGGGTGTTACATTCTACCCCCCTTAAAATGAATTTCTCTCTCGAAATTCGTCAGGGTTATAAATGGTTTATTACACGAGAGTTTCATACATAGAAACCCACATCGTAAAATGGAATACTAAAACTTCATTTAAAAAAATAATGTTAGAAACATAACGGATACCCAAATAAGTCATCACTGGTTTTCCACATATGATAACATAAATGAAAATATGGATATGGAGGAGAAATCTGACCGTCATGTTCTGATGGAGAGTGGTAGAGAACATGGCTATTAAAAAGCCATCAATCACAAAGCCATAGATTTGTGATGATCTAAGGTACCATCTGATTCATCAGATATAAGGGCACTAGGAGAACATTTTTGGTTTTCAAGATCATTTCCCTAAAGTTGATGAAATTGGAATTAGAAGAAATACTTTTGTGATTTTGGTACAGTCTCACTTTTGGTCGTTATTTGGACAACTTCCACTTCATCTCTTAATGAAATGAAGTTGAATTTGTCATTCGTGAAGTGTTAATTGAACATGTGATAGAATGATGGGTCATTCCATTTGTTTCAAACAAAAGGTTTGCAAAAGTTATCAAATATACATAAGTCCATCTATGGTGAGGTTAATCATATACGATTCCAAAAATGAACTTATACTTCATATATCATACCGCTTAATAAAATAAAACTAGTTTCTACTAAACATGGACTTCCTGTAGGTCAGTGGTAGGCGATAAAGGCCAGTCGCACTTCGGTTGAGGGTTTGATTCCCATAGCCCAATCCAACGCGATGGGATGTCGCCCATCATGTAGGTTGTCCTTTTCTAAAACTACATTACTATAACATCCTATCAATAATATCGAAAAAACTTCTATCCATAAACAATACTAACTTATGTCCAATGTAATTCATTCAAATCTTTAGGCTTATCCATAATACTGCAGTCCACTCTCATATTATAGTGAAAACGATTACTAGAGATTTCATATAACAAGCATGTTAATACCATCATTGATACCCATATATCATAAGATATGTATTTCTGGTCACATTACAAACATTCAAAGTCCTTAATCATGTATTCTCTTGAAAAATTATTACCCATTGAATCTTAGTGAAAACACGAGTGCTGTCAAAAGTTAACTCTTTCCACATACCAAAACCCCAAAATTCTATATACTCAAACATGATATAACTATTTCCGTATATCATTTATGAGATCATGAATACTATCAAACATTTCATTTTCTCTTTATCCCTTCATTATGTACATATCATCTTTTTTCCAAAAATATCTCAATCACTTTCTATGGTTACCGGTACCATAAAATGATTGAAAACCACAATAGACCAATACATAAATATTCCAATATTCCATGATACAATATACAACTTTATTTTGGAATCCCATTACATAAACACTTAATCATTCCACCACATCGTTTTCATATTCAACATCACCAATAGTTATCGCATGTGACTTTGTCTTAAGTGGTTTCTCATGTTGATCATCACTAACCCTTGGATTAGGGAATTAATTAGCATAATGCACCATTCCCTTTCACTTGAAGCATTGAAGTTTTGGTGGTGCGTTCTCTATAGTTTTTTCTTTATTCACATCATTAGCAACCCTTTTTCCATTACTTCGACACTCAGCTGCACGATGACCTTCTTTTACACACTTAAAACATTTTCTAGTCCCTTTAAGACAATCTACACCATGCTTTTTTCCACACTTTGAGCATAAGGAAACATTCATATTCTTTTCACCATTATTCTGAGATTTCACCTTGAACTCCATCTTTTGTTTCTTGTCAAAACCGTGAGATGGATAAGTAACACCAACTTCCATTTTACATTGATTTCACAATGCACAATTTCTTCATAGCTACTGAAGTCTCTTATAGCTAATGCCCTTCGAAAATTTGGTTTTAAGCCACTGAAGAATCGATCAACTTTACTTTCAGGTTGGATGATAAAGCCAGATACATACCTTGCAAGCCTTATAAAATTCTCTTCGTATATACCAACAGATTCATTATCCTTTTTCTTTAGTTTAAGAAACTCCTTTTCCATCTTTGTTCGAAGAATACGAGGGAAGTACTTACTGAAAAACATGTTCTTGAACTCATCCCATTCCATGGACTCAATTTCATCTCTTTGCCTCGTATTCTTGATAGGATTCCACCATTGATCAGCATCGCCTTCTAATCGATATACTTCTAAGATGACTTTATAATTCTCAGAACATTGTAGAACTGAGAATATATTTTTAGTAGTACTGATCCATTGTTCATCCACTAAGGGATCCGAATACCCGCTGAATGAAGGTGGACGCTTCCTCATGAAGGATTTAACAGAATTTTTCTCCTTTCTCTGCTCATTTTTAAATCTACAATGATTCATAACATGTGTAATTATAGAAATAAGATTGTGAACTCCATCTCCCATGACATTGGTTTGGTCAAGAGGACAATCATTGAATTTTCCATTACATTGATCAACACGGTTCCTTCGGGTTCCAGCCATCGTCTAAAACCCAAAAATAATAGTGTGAGAGGCGAATACCATGCTAGGGAAAACAAAATAATAAAGGGGGAGTACCTTCAATATCTAACATCTTAGATTTAATTCTAAGATTGTTAGTGAAATTCTAGGACTATAACTTATACGTATACTTAACCTTAGGGACATCCCTAGACATACCTTAGAAATATCTCTAGGGATCTCACTAAAGTTTTCGCATCCTAGCTTCCATAGTTTGACTAAACCTTTCCTCTGATACCAATTGTAGAGACCCAAAGCTTGACATACATAAATATTACATTACATTTGCAGAATACTTAATAAATAACAAATACAGACACACAAGGTCCGTAATAGTTTAGTGTCTTTGGGAACATGGAATGTAATCTTCTAATTGTGGTGAAATATCTTCAACATCTCCCATAAAGAGCTTCCACTTTTTGTTTCCTTGCCTAAAACCTTTCTTTTAATCCTTGGGGAAAATAAAACATAAAAAGGGTGAGCTCAAATGCTCAGTAAGGGTAAGCATGCATAAAATAAAACATACCATATACATTTGAACATAAAAACATGAACATAATGTTTAAACATCAAAATCTTGAGCAACGACATAAAACATGGAAGTTCATAAGGCATAGATCATAATGGAACATAAATCGTGATAAAATAGCATGGGAATAGAACATGTAATTTTGGAATCCATTAAACACATGTAATGATATCCATAGTATCCAAGGCATTGCTTCGAAGACCATCTTAGTGGACAAAGTCCCTTTCTGAATCGAGTTCACTCCACGTTCCAGTCCTGTAATACTGAACCGGATTAACTTACCATTCCAGCCATGTCTATATCATGAGATATAAATAATTACCCAATGCATTGGAGGGAGATGTAGGTCCCACCAATCTCATAATGAAATCATTCTTACTTGTGCCACAAAATAAACATACATCATTCATAATAACCCAATAAATAAAATGGGTTTCATAAACATCATCCCATCATCACATAATCCATATAAAATAAATGGATATCATTTCATAATAATAAAAGTGAAACCATGTAAATCATAGAGACATTATACTTCAAACATACACATATGAAATAATGTCATCTTACATGGAAAAATGTTTTTTATAAAACACGTGAAATGAATTCTTGAGGAAAATATCCTTTCTTCTTTAAAATCATTTTCTTTTCACAAAATGTCATGCATTTTTAAAAGAAAGAGATTTTGTTGGAAATAGTCATGAAATATTTTGGAGGAATCTTCAAGAAAATAAGGCTTTATAAAACCAGAAAAATTCGTTCACGCCGTATAAAATAACAATCTCCTCGTACTTTTGTAGGAAAAGTCAAAAAGTACCTCGTATGGTAAACAAAAGAAAGATTCATTCCATACGATGCGGTAAAAGTAAGAAAATGGTAAAAATTTCTTTTAACATATATGGAAGGATAGTAAAAATTTTATGAAAACATTTTGAGAACATATGGACATGGATAATAAACATAACACCAGTAAATAGTTACAAATAAACAATCTCAGATAAGAATGAGATTGGAATAATTATCCCTTACCTTAGGTCCGATATGCTTCGTATGGATCCAAACCTCCTGTATAATGATTTAAATAATTTTATTGACTTATTACATAATCATATTCATTGTTATGATATCATATATGTTTCACTTACGAATTTATATTACCCATTCTTTTGTAAATTCCATGTTAAAGTAGCATTTTGGGTAAAATCATTTCATTTATCGTATGTGTTTCGACTTCTCGTTCTTGATATTATTACTTATATCCTGATTTAGATAATTCCAAAGTTTAAAAGATGATTTATATATAATATATATTTATCATATACATATATATTATAGATATATAAAAAGAAAGGAAATACACTGTTCATGGAGACGGTAGGCCGTACGTACGCATGAACGATGTTTTCGTTTCCTTATTTAATTGAATTAAATTAAATAGATGACATACATATATATACATAAATCCATTAGCATTATTATGTCATATATTTCATTATTATTTATTATATATATTTTATAATCGTTCTTGAATGGTTAATCATGGAAAATGAATCTAATCGCGTTTGTGGAGACGGTAGTCCGTACGTATGCACGAGCGATTATATCATTCCCATGATCGTGGAATTATATTAAAGTGTATGTATAATATTAAAGAATAAATATCACTTTAAAATAATCATATATATTTATTACTTTCACCATTATACCCATCCAAGTAAGGTGGTGGTGGAAAATAGATTACACCACGGCGTGGAGACGGTATTCCGTACGTACGCACGCAAGGTGATTTCGTTTTCCGTAGGATGGATAGATGGTGAAATATAGTTGTTTCATACTTATAATAACAAATAATTATATGATTGATACTGATGATATTACTTCATAATGAAAAAAATAAAGAAGAATAAGTGGAAGAATAAATAATGTGGAATGAATTGGTAACGGACATTACCTTTTCTTCGAAGCGCCTCTTTGAGACCTCCTCTTAGGGAACTAAAATTGGTCTTTGAAGATGACAAAGACCTCTAGGATGTATCTAGGGAATTGGAGAAGAGTATTTGACAGGTTTTGGCTGAGCTTTAAGGCTCAATGTGGTGTGAGGAAGAGAGGGAGGCGGTGCCCTTTTATAAGGGAGGAGAGGGGCACCTTTGGAAAAACTAAAAATATTATTTTATTATAAAGTCATATTCGGTTTTAAATAGCTCCAAATTGATTTATTTCGAAGATAAGGTGGGTATGGGTCGAAATACTCTCATAAATTAGAATTTAGACAAGTTTAGGGTTCTATTTTAACCAAATCATTTAGATTTAACTTTAAGTTAAATAATTTTACTTTTACCGTGTCTTTTTGTTTTCTTACACTATAAGGATAATAAACTTAATATAACAAGCCAAACGAACCCCAAGTTGTTTATTGTTAATATATATATCTTTATCTATTTCATTTGGCTGAACAATAGATTTTTAGGAATAAAATAACAATTAATAATATGATATTTGTTTTAAAAACTATTTTTTGTCAATTTTGACACTATTTGGTAATTGATTTTTATGAAAATCATAACAGAAAGATTAATTCAAAAAGAGTTAATTAAATAAACACTAACATGTCATATTAACCTATAAAATTAGTGTAATTCATAAAAAGTCTCAAATTACATTTATTTGGGTATTTATAACATCAATTATGTCAACATTTCACTTATTAAGATAATTACGACATCATCATTGTTTCATAAATAAATTAAATTATTTAACGTCTAAAAATTATAAATAAACTACCATTATGTAGGAAATCTTTTTATATTTCTAATTAATATTTATAGTCTAATTTGTCCTATGTATAACCCTATATTAAAAATGAATAACTTATTAAACATTGATTTTAACTATACTAACCCTTCTTTAAATAAATTAATATTAAATGTCCTAATCTAATCCAAGTGGGCCTAAATGGTCATATTTTATTCCTATGGTTGTTTTTGGTCGAATTAAACTTATCCAATAGAATTAGGACATGTTTTATGGTAATAATATTATTATTTTTACCCTTAATTATCCTATTTACTTTTAACTGTGGTAAATAAAAGTAAAAGGTTACTATTCATCAAAAACTATTTTCATCTCATTGAACCAAATATTAGTCCTTGATATTAACCGTTTCTATCGGAGTTTCAAAATTCCACTCACAGAAGTGGTAAAATTATGTTTTATGAAAAATTTAGTTTTTTAACTACCACTTAGTGGTTTCACTATTCATCAAAAAATGAAAGTTTCCAGAAAAATACCAAAATTTATGCCTAAGATATATTTGATATTATGAATTAAAAAATGATGTCTAGTTAACCAAATTCAAAACATATCATTTGAATTAATTAATTTAAAAATTAATTCCCGTCGTCAAAACAAATAGCGTCTTTTTAAGAGATAATAACTATCAAAAGATTGACACATGTTTATGTATGGTTTAAATTTGAAATTACATCCAATGACCAACATTGTACTAAATGGTAAAAATATATTCTAAATATACTTTAAAACCACTAAAATTAATAAATTTTCACTATTAATTATTTCTATTAAAAAAGTTTTTTTAATTAAAATTTAGTAATTTTCACTATTCATCGGAATATTAAAGTTATCCAAAAAGTACCAAAATTTCATTTTAAGATAATTTCGATATTACGAATACAAAAATAAAGTCCATTTTTAAAGATAAAATTTATAAAATTTCAAAAAGTGGGTATTAGTATTCATAACGGCTAGTTCATAATAATATTATAATAATATCTTGTTTAGTGAAACTCGGTATTGCGTACTACACACGCTATAAAGGAAAGACTTTATTGTGTGTAATGCATGCCAAGTCATGGATGCATGTAGTGAAAGCTCTTTTTGGTGTTGCGTGTAACCAAAACTTATTTCATTTATACATTAAACAAAATCTTTACATAATGTTGCATAGAATAGTTTCTACAAAATGTACATGAAATTGTGTATAACGCGAGCCAAGAATAGTGATTCATATAATGCAAGAAAATACGGTGTTACGTGCATCACAATCTAATTTTGGTGTAGTGTACAATAGAAGACATTAAAAAAAATATTTTTCATAAAATCTCGGGGTGTTACAATCACAAAGAAGATCATTAGAGGGGTCAGACCATATTGGTTTTCTCCGCACCCTTCCACATTTAGGCTAATAGAAATTAGATCACAAAAATGAAGTATAGAACGAGAATTGAAGATATCTTAAGAACATTAATTCCCATAAACCCTCATTATCAAAAATATTCTCAACCTGCAAGGAAAAAAATCCACCGATAAACTTGATTATAAGTTGTTCCGTGTTCTTTGTTTTGGAAGAAAAGTGACGAGGGAATAATATCATACTTAAATAAAATTAAACCCCTACCTTATTTGTTATTCGCCAACGGAGTCACGGGGAAGAAGACAAATCATTGGGAAAAGACGGGCGTCAGTGTCATCGGCGTTTTCCTCGATCGTCGGATTGTCTGCCGACTCGTCGTAGTCGAAGATGTCCTATGTCAGAGGAAGTCCCAAGGAAGAAGGTAGAAGTTGAGGTCATTCTATATTGGGAGAGTGTTCTTCATCGAGAGAACATGTTCATCATTGGAGTGCATAATCCTCAAAGTGTTATGCATCACGTCACTTTACCAGCGCTTCTTCGCTTGGTGAATCCATCCAAAATCCTCCTCCCATGATCCATATATAAAGGAGAGGGGGGAGGTAGGTAACAATCATTGTAATTTAGGACAGTTCGTTTATTAGGAACCTTCCAAAATTCCAACGATGTTGTAACTTAATTTAAAAAGGGTCATGTAAATTAATTTAAGATGGCGCAACGATGCGGTGCATTGGCAAGATTAATGGTATGTGCACTGTAACAATTAAGGTGGAGGAGGTCAAGAGGCTCTCCCTCCTTAATTGTGGTAGTTGAGAGTTTCTCCCAATTAAAGGTGGTTTCATTGGGGTTTAATCCCTGGTGGTCCCCACCACCTTAACCTCACATGGAAGGTTAAGGTATGGTGGTCCACACTTCTCAACTTCTACATATAGGATAAAACACTTATGGTCCCACCTCCACAATATTCACATGGGTGTTTCAAATAAAAATAAAATGTTTTCAGAATTTTATTTTTATTTTATTCCTTCACAAAAAACCCAAAAACAAGGTTTCACCCTCAACCAACTATCGTCGAGGTGAATGTTTCCTTAATAGAAAACCAGTGCTATGAGTTCAACGATGCCCTCAGATTTTAATTCTGAGCACCGGTTCAAAAGTTATAAAATTCCACTCATGTTTTTACTGAACCTACTCGAAAAAAAGTTTGGAAAATTATTATCAGTCACCCTCTAACCATGTCGGTCAAGGCTCAGACTTTTCTATGTGAAACACGCCCCAAAAAACCCAATGGTAGTCTCGGATTTTCAATCCGAGTTACAGTTTAGAAGTTATGAATTTTTATAATAAAATAATTTTCACTTAATTATTTTGTTTGCGGCCAAAAACTAACTTTCTATGGTAGCCCGCACCGGAAAAAGTTAGTATCTTCTTATATAAAACATATGCCCATGCGTTCAACGGTGGTCTTATATTTTTAATCCGAGTTACCGTTTGTGTGTTATAAGCATTTGAAAAATAAAATAAAATAATTAATTATTTTATTTACGATTATGCCATTTTTGGGTTCATTCACAGGAGGCCAGCGCCAACTAATTTTAAGTTATGCCTAGGGTAAACCCACCATCCTGAGCGTAATGGTGCCCATGGAATTCTGATCTGAGTAACTATTTAAGAGTTATTCCACTTTTTCAGGAAAACAGCTTACCTGTGTTAACATAAGCTTAACAAAACTTTGATGGTTCATTCTGGGCACTCCGGCCTCGGAATCGCGAGCCGTCAGATTTTGTAGACACATTAAATTCTCATATATTTAAAAAAATACATGGAAATTCCCATAAATTACATGTATCTTTATACTCCACAACACATTCTTCCACATTTCTGTTTTATCAAAAGAAAATTCTATTCATCTCAATTTTTTTTCTCATGAGGGAAGTATTTATCAATGAATTTATCCATTAATGTTCTCCATTCCATGAGTTTAATTATATATTCCTACCTAGAATTCTACATCAAAGAAAACCATTGATCCAAATAATAATTTAGAAAAAATACTACAAGGTTAACCTTTTCTAGTTCACTACATCCCAATTCAATGAATAAATTCTATAAATAACTAATCCATCACTCAGACACCATTGGGTCAATTGCACCACTAAATGATGGAGGACACTTTGACATAGAACAATCTAACATTAGAGAATGTCTTTTTTTGATTGGATTATCCATATGGTAATGGTTATGTTTCAAAAATTAATTAATCTTCCCAAATATTTCAATAACATCCCCAGTTCCAATACTAGTAGTGTTGGTTTCCATTATAGGGAAATATCTACAATTTCCATGATTACCTATATCATTATTTATTTTAGGTTCCCTTTCTAAACAAATTCTATATACTGGATTAGATTATAAAAATATGTAACATAATATATAATACCAAAACTAATAAAACATTTAAAATAAATTGGAAATTTTATGCATAGCTAATCTTATAATCATAATTATGTTTTCATTAGGGATATCTTTACATTAAAATCCATCATAATGGTAGGTAAATAAAATATAAACTATCATAGTCATATCCCCCAGGATCGTCAAACTAGGTTCATGGTAAGGCACTTTGTTATATACCAGTTAGAATATGTCTGGCCCCACAGACCATGTTAGATTTATTACTCTTAGGTACATCTATACGAGAACCACATCCGCTTTTAGCATCCATATCGGGATGTTTTACTAGTAATAACAACATAATCTATACATTACAAAAATTATTGGGGATTATTATATATTTATCCTCAAATCCTATCTTATAGTTATTTTCTCTAATCTATGTTTTCCAAATCTAGTTTCCTATGTTTATGTTAAAATTTATTAATACCAATTGTGATGCCTCGACTCTAGAATCCAAAAGTTGTTGAATTATTTTTTTACATTAACATGATTACAAGGAATCAAATCTCAAAGGACCAATCATTTTAGTATTCTTGGAAATATAAATTACATACATTATACACATAATACATAGGGAAATAGTAAATTCAGACATGATACAAAATAAAAATAAATTAAAAGCATCCTTGAAAGCTTACTCAAAGGATTCCTCATCATAACTTGGTGAAAAACACAATAAGGGTGGAGTAAATTGTTGAAGAAGGGAAAGTGAAATATAAGAAATAATGAATCAGTGATAATAAATCAACATGAAAAAGGTAAATAATAGATAACACAGACGATTCAAATAACTAGATGAGTAAATATAAATATGGAATGATAAGAAACAGAAAATTCATTCCATTTAAGGAATAAAATAAAAAAAATACATCCATAGATATGTTAATGAAAAATATCATGGGTAAATAATAACTCAATCTAGATGAAGGAAATGACTAATTATTGTATGACATGTTTCTTAGGTGCATGGAACCATGGCTTTCAAGACCTCTCCTAATAAAGTTTATCATATCGGGTAAAACCCCATCAAATTTGGCCAATTATTTTGTCCCATGAGACTACCAAGGTATCAAGGTTCTATATATAATTTGGTGACACCCATATTGTACCGGTATAAATTATCCCTCATATCTAATAATTGATTTAATTAATAAACAATATACCTTATCAAATATCCAAAATGAATAAAATAAATTAATTTATCAATAATTACACTCTAAATCAAATAGCAGTAAAAGTGAACACCATATTAGAAAAATGTATACATATTAAAAAACAATAATATCTATCTACCAATAATGTGGATATGTTAATAAAGGGACCATTTAAAGAGAAATATAGCAATCATTAAAAGGAGGGATTGAAAAGGTGATAATTAATCTCGTTATGGAAGAGAAAATACAAATATAATTATTATATTTTTGTTGTTATGTAATCATTGAATAAAAATATTTTAGGGGGATGGAGAATGAAAATAAAACTAAAAAGCTTAAGGAAAGATGATACCCCTTAATCAGGTAACTCCTCTTAGTTTAAACCATATGGATTCCTTTGATTGATTTATGTACAATGATATGATTCTAGGTTGAGTAGAGGAATGTTTATTAGAATTTTGGACATATTTTGTTTTATCTAAAGTGGTTTCTGAGGTGTCAAGAAGTGTTAGGAGAAGAGGGCTTTGAATATTGGATGAGGAGTGGCACTCCTATAAATTTTGGGATTTGGAATTACTCTCAAGTTTTTTCTTTCTAATGTGGATCAAATAATTACCAATTTCAACAAAAGATATTATTGGGTCTAAATATTGACATAAAATGCCTCTTATAAAATTTTCAAAGTCATTTGGGCCTCTATGATTAAGTCTTAGTCCCTTATTAAGTTCAATTTTACCTAAATTGTTATAACTAATATTAATTAGATTCACTAATATTTTATTTCAACAATGATGTTGTCCTTATTAGAAATTATAAAATATTATTATTAAAAATATTTAATTCATTTTTCCAAATTCTAATCATTGAAGTATTAGAAATTAATTTAAATTTAATCACGCGGACATGATGATAATGCTGGATTTTAAAGTAAAAATGTCTGAAAGTTTTCTATGTTTTTATAGAAAATATCATTGGGAAATTGATTACAATGATATAAATTTGATTAATATATAAAAATATTATCTAATAAAAAATTAAACCCAATTAAAAATATAATTTATCTTTATAAATAAATTATATGAAAAGGAGTTTTGAATTAAACCTCATTATTTTTATATATTCATTAAAAATGAATCTTCTTAAAAAATTTACAATACATTTAAACTATCTTAATTTTTATGTTCCTATTTCAATGATGATGTTTATTTTGAAATATTTAATTTATAAATGAGTCATATTTTTTTAATAGGTTCTTCATTAACAGTCGGTAAAAATTCACTAATAAAATACTATATTTTATGCATAAAATTTGGTTTGTTTTTATCTTAATCCTATCAAACTAACTGGAAGAATATATAAAATATTTTATTAAATAATATATATATATATATATCACATTAATTCCACTAACTAATTAAATTAATTTTTTAGGTTAAAACGGATTTTTGTGCATAATAATAATAATTTTGTTCCTTTATATTCAATTAGTTTTCCTACGAATTTATAATTAATTTGTAACCAATAAATTCATTTTACATTTGTGTGTGACATATTCTAACTCCGTATCATGTTCATTGCATGTTATATCATAGATTTTTTTTTATAAAATAGTAAATATATCCTAATTTATTGGGGTATTATATTCACTTACATGCTAGGTGATACATGTGATACCCTATATCAAATATGATGTTTTTATTTTATAATTTCGGGGTGTTATAGTTAGTGTTAAAATATGAAATAATAATTTCATAATTCCAAAATATTCATGTGAAATTTTTTATTTTTTTGACTTACAACTAAATTTGACATGCTCTATAAAAATTATATTTGAAATTGGCACGCCTTAATTATATCATGAAATATCTTCTATATTATTGTGATTTCGCATTAGTAATTACACTTTAATTAAATTTATTTAGAAATGAATTTTTTTTAAAGAGATATACATGAAATGATAGTTTGAAAATGATTAACCCATGAGAGATATAGGAATTCATCATCTGGTAAAAAAATGAGTATATAATTTCATATATATATATATATAAATATCAATTATATAACATATAATTTATAGTAATTAGTTATTTTCAATTTTAATCAAAAACTACCATCCTCGAGAAAACTACTTCTCACCATATTAGTAAAATTGGTTACTAAACTAATATTTATAGGGGTGGTTATATAGGTACTTGATGCACTATTTATACCATATCACACCCATAACCGTCATCAAATATACCATTTATCAGACTTCATCATCCCATTATTCCCCTCAATGAGCCATTGATACTTAAACTACCTATGAATTCACATCCACTTCCTATAGGTCATGCTTCTCATTTACATTTTCCCTATTTAATTATGGATCTCTCATTTCATCCTAATTATATTTTCCACCAAATAATTTTTACCACCATTTACTAATTTTATAATGTCTTTGTTATTTTATGTTATTGCTCTTTTGATTTCAAATCAAGTGAATTTTAATCATCCATAGAATACTAATCATAGATAGTATTTATTAAAGTCTATTGATTCAAAACATGATATTGATCCTTCAGAGCCTAGGAATCTATCAGAGTCCACTTATTATTCTACCTTTGGTATATGTATTCAACTTTATTAAAAAAAGTATCTTTTATTTATTTTCATCAGAATGTGTATAAATTTTATATATTTTTTATTTTACCAATACATATCTTTATATTATATTATTATTTGTTTTTGGATTAATTCCTTTCATGAAGAATAAAAATCTCATACCCATGTCGTTCTAGACAACAATGAAGATAATAAAATGATCAGTAAACATGGTATAACATTTAAGAGTTTTACAGGGATGGTTTTGAAATATAGTGACATCACACTCATTTAAACAATCTCTTGGAGACATATTATGGAAAAAAATCAAGGATAATGAATGAGATCATATATGGGTACGAAAATTTATTACATTATACTATATATAATTATTATATTTATATGAATTAATGTTTTGGTAGAATCATTGATATAGTTTTCTATATGGTCAGGCTATGAGAGATGCACGGCTAATGTAATAAGGTATGTTTTCGGGAGAATACATGCATCCGTTTTATAATGGATGGGCAGATAGAGTTGGAATAGATTTAGAGGCTATGTATACCCTTATTGTTTTTAAAACCTCATTAAACCTAGAAAATATTGAGTATTATAGTTTAGGGTATTATTTTAATTTGATGGTTTAAATTGAAAATGATAATCAATTTTGTTAACACTTTTATTATTAGTCTAATATTTTTTTAGATCTATTATAGGGAAATAGAAAAAGGGTTCTATGAACTATGTTAACACTTTGGGATAAATAACATGCAAGAACTAGAGATAAACTAAGTATTTTTCAAGTAAAATTGAAAATCGTTATATTGTATTGATTTTATAGAATAAAAACGTCATGTTGGAGTTTTATTTTTGATTATTTATGATCCAATAAATAATAAAAGTATTTAATATAATTTTCATACTTGCAATGACTTTTTAAGTGAGTAGTTTTGAACAATGAAGGTCGTGTACCTTTTGAATTTTTTTTCTTAATTATAAAAATAAAGAAGGTTGTTATTTAATTTTTAGATGGAAGAGAACATTGTATGATTTATTATAAGAATTAATTTTTAAAAATCAATTTCATACATATTTATCTATAGTAAAACACAAATAGTGTGTTCTAGAGGACCTTATGTGATATATTGTGATAACTTTTGAACCAAAAACCCTTTATAGTAGGCATAAGTTGAGAAGCACTAGACGATGATCCATTATCAACCAAAAGAACATATCATTATTACTAGGTTTTATCCCACTCTAAGAAATTCAAACACATATATTATTACTGTGAGGTAGCTTCAAGAGGTTCATTTAAAATTAGCATTGAAAAAAAGTAATAATATATGATTTTAAATGAAGTTGAAAAATTATCAATAAGTTTGTGAAAGTAATGATGGATATGTGTTCATCACGTCATCAAACTATTTATTTTATTATTGATATAAGTATATCAATGATGAAGTGATTCTATAATATCTAAGTGATGGAATTGATGATTCTAGTGAAGTCCAGATAATGAAATTTTGGGTTCTAATAGTAATGATGTGGCTTAGGTCAGTGATTATTCTAATGATTTATGGGATGATAATGATTATAGTGGTAACTAATTTGATAGTTGAATCCATGAATATGATTATTTTAATGTGATATTAATCAACTTAATTTCTATATTTATATTTTTGATACATCCAAACACATGAATGGAATCATGTGACTGAAATTGATTATATATATGTGTGTGATATCATTTGGTTTAGTTAACTAGTTGAGTGTGATATATATAATGTGTCTTGTTTTTAATGTGTATTCTGACTAAAAATAATGTATTGGTTGGATTCTATTATGACTTTTGTTTTTAGGGGATTAAGGTAAATGAAATGGATTCTGTGTGGAAGAGTTTTACATTGGTTCATGGAACTACTAGTATAGCCTTAAACCAATAGTCTTAAGAAACCATTGCTATAAAATTGTTAATCCCACAATTATATAACCATTATTATATCCTAATACCAATTGTTCCAGGAATCATTCGTATGGAAATTCTTAATGGGCCTCTAGGATTGGTTAATAAGAATTTTCGGTATACCCTTATCATGTTAGGGAAATCACCAACTATTTTTTAAATCTTAGGAATAGGATATACCAATAGGTTTATATCGTATACAATCTTCTGTAAAAAAAGTTTATAGCCCAATTTTCATGTAGTTTAAACATATTTAATCCTCTTATTTTTATTCATATTTTTCCCTCCTTATATAAATGGTAATTGAATTATTATAGTTAAGAATAAAACGTCAATCATCATTATAGCTTCAACCTTTGTTACAACATTCATAAAATTTAAAAAGATATTCAAATCTGTTTGAAGAAAATAATTTTACCCTTTCAATTTAAATTATTTGACCTTAGTAGGATTTATGTTGACTTCAAATATACTCCCACTAAATTTAGAATTTAATTACAGGTATACAATTTACTTGTTATTCCATCAAACAATATCCATGTGTCTAAACATTTCATAGCACCAAGAATAGTCCAAACAATTATTCTCTTTATTTGAGTACTAAATTTTATATTAATAGTACCTTTAATTATATATATATATACATTTATTTTGAGATAAAATGGGTGAAAAAATATTCTTACCCATACTGACATCCACCCTTGATAAAGTGGTCGGTTTTAAAAAACATTATCCACCTTTACTTATCTAAACTCTAAATTGTGACCAACACTTTTCATCAAATTTTTTTTTTGAAAGTAAATTTTTTTGAAGTAATGGTTACCTTTTAATATGAAATTTATATATATTGGTCATTGAATAATTTAATGATATATTATATAATATTTACAGTCATTTTATAAGTAATACTATATTTTGAATCTTTCATGGTTAAGAATCTTATTTCCACATGATGTTAAGATTCATCTTTATTAACTTCCATGT
The DNA here is from genome assembly GCA_963277665.1 of Viscum album. Lineage (NCBI taxonomy): Eukaryota > Viridiplantae > Streptophyta > Magnoliopsida > Santalales > Viscaceae > Viscum > Viscum album. Next base: position 1,311,564,359 of record OY728130.1, on the reverse strand, counting down.
TTATAAAATTTAATATCATCTCAAGAAACATTATATTCATGGTTTTTAAGATATTAAATAGATTTGACTCTATATTAACTTTCCATTATCATCTTCTCAACTATACCTTAATTAATCTATCCCTTTTATTGAAATGAATTTTTATGATTATCTATCCCTTTATCCTGGATTTCTAAATGATAATCTTCAACACCATTGACTTCATTCAATGCATGAAATTTTTCTTTAAATATTTTTTTAATATCACATCTACCATAACTTAACTTATAAAATTATTCATTATCCCTTATGAATCTATCTTGATATTAAAATAAAATTTCTTACTTCGATTTGATTGTTTTGATGATAGTGTTTCACTAGTGAAAGATTTTAGACAATAACTTCTTTATATCACCATATTCCAATTCCATTTATGTTTTCTCATCATGAAGTTACTTGAAATAAAAAAATTTAGGTCATAAATTCAATATAAAATTTTATTAATAAATCTATAACATCACAGTAGACGTTTTAAAATAATTTAATATACTTCTACACTTCACTATCAGACCCTAATTATTCTTAAGGATGTTCATTAAATAACATACACTTTTATTAAATTAAAATAATTTGGTATCCACTTTTTTAATTTTTATAGAAGATAACCTCCATACCATATTATATTTATTTTTCCTCATGTTATTTATTGTTTTAGGAAAACAATATCTATATTAGTATTAACATGGATGTATTCCTTATTTTATGAATAAAGCAACTCAATAATTTCATCAAATATAAATATCACATAATGAGATTAGAATAAAATTACAGAAAAATATAGATCTAATTAGAGGAGACATATATTTTATTTGATACCAATTGAATTGTGTAGTGTATCATGTGTTTACACAAAGAGGGGGTGAATCAGTATAGACTAGTTTTACCAAATTTATTTTAATTTTAAATAATTTTATTATATGAATATCATCACCTATTTGGTTGAATGGATATCATATGTTTGATAACACATTAACACTAAATGTAAACTAAAAATTAAATAACTTATTTCACATTGTGTTTTTATATGGTTGTATCCTATTATTGGAATCTAATATTTACTAATTTTGAGTCTAATATATGATATAAATTATATTATTAATCAATTATAGTGATTCAAAAAGGTGGGATGTTTTAATCCATGATTCAACAATTAAAAGTAGTGGGAATATATCATTTTTAACCCTTGGTAACTTATCATCCTTGATTAAATGTTATCTTCAAAAAGTAATAGTTTTTTTAGTATTTTACTAGATACCTCCAATCTTAGATTTTCATCCTCCAACACCTCTAGAACAATATCTTTAGTAGTACTTAGTGATCTATTCCACCCTATTGATAAGATCTTGTATGTTATCAATGGTATTTTAATACACATGAATCTATAAAATCAATAGTATGTTCATGAACCTTGTTATGTAAATCTTTGAAATTATCAACTTTATTATTAATAAGTATCACTATGTCATATTCTTCCTTAACAATGGATATTATTAATTAAAACCTTATTTTCAATCAATTCAACATAAAAACATTAATTGCTTCTAAACCCATGGAATTATATATCATATATTATTATTATTCATATAATATAAGGAAGATGTGCTTAAAATATCTCACTTCCTCACTTAAATAATTATTTCCTCTAGAACATGATAGTTAGAATCCATTTTTCTTCAACTTCAACTGATCTTTTATAACATGTCTGACAAGATTATTTAATCTCTACTCTCAATTTATCAACTTTGATCCCTTAATGAAGTCCCCCTTTAGATATCAATTATTGATTAAAATTATAAGAAACATAGGCTTCAAATTTTAAATCATATTCCTTTATCAATTCATGGCCAACCATCTTCAATGCTTCTAAAAATATTGGAGTTTGATTTCATTTAAGATTCAATATATCTCACCATCAACCATCTCTAAAACATACCCAAATTTCATCTAGTATCACGAATTCAAATTCATAATACTTTTATCTTGAATTATAATCTAGTATCATTATATTTAATTTGACTTCACATATATTTTATGTGAAATATATTGGAGATTTTGTATCTTATTTCCCTATAACTGCAATAGACTCATGTAAATTTCAATATAGAATTAACTTTATGTCTCCCTTTATTCTTCCTCCTCCATAACATTCTTCAATAATTAAGATTATTTAAAAACAACCTTTGGATCTTCAAATAAATTCTAACATATATTTTTGACCATTTTTTACTATTTTTCTATAGAATCATCACATAATTCTAACTCTAACATGTAGTATATAATGCTTTCAATTTATAAATCATATTTGTTACATCCAATCTACTTTATATAAGAAATTTAACTTTTTAAAATACCTTCTAGAATTAACTCATATAATTTTTAATCCATCCAATACATTATATTTAATTACTATTGACATTAACCCACCTCTCCTAATTTGATTATATTTGACTCCATCTACATTAGTAAATTGTACTCACATTACTCTAACACTTTTGGATTCACATAAATAAAATTAATTGTATTAATGACCAAATTGAATTAAAAATTCACTATATATGTCATAATTATTCTCCATGGATTATCATAGAAACATGAATCCACATGGTCAAGTCTCTTTAAACATTCTCATTAAATTATAGCCCTCTTCTCAGATTTTGGCCATCCTGACTTTATCATTCAACTACTATGCTCACTCGACATATAAAATTTTGAAATCTCTTCATGAAATATCAGTTGACGTTACCAGTTAAATAAACCTAATAACTTCTTCACAATAATATAGGTTATATATTTTAACATCATGAGGTTTTAATTTAAGAACATTATATTCAATAGTGTATTTTTCACGCAACATTGAACATAAAATATCTATAAAATATTATTATTTAAATATAAATTTTATAACCAATCCATCAAAATAGTGGTCATAAATTGGATTAACAACATTAGTAAATATATAAAATGTTTATAATTAGTAAAAATGTTTTGATTAATTCTTATAGAATATGCACTCAATTTTTAGTAATGTCGGTTTATTCTTCAAAAATAAATTTTCATTAAAAATAGATTTTAGGGAATTTTTTGAGATAATATAATAATTAATTTATGTATTTTTTAGAAATTTGACTAGATTATAATGATATAATTTCTTAAATTATCATTCCAAAATTTTCTTACATTGATGGTTTTTGGATTTTTTAAATAATTTATTTTTCAGTGATTAGTATTAAATATTGTTTTTTATTGAATAATGTATTTTTTATTCAAGAATATAGAAATTTGCACTTTTTTAAAAATTATATTAATGTATAATTAATAAATTTACATTATTAATAATAAATTTTGGTTTATTATAAAAACGTTTACTTTAGAATTGTTATAAAAACATTTTATACTTGAAAATACATTTAAAAGAAACTATTTTTCATTTCATTTAAATTATTAATCATAAATTAATTTCTACCACATATGGAAATTGAATCATAAAATATTAATTCCAAATTAGGAATCATGATGTCTAAATTTTGTAAATATGTTTCTTTTATTTCTATAATATTATGAATCATAACCATAAAGAATACTTATCTTCATGGTAAGGTTAAATAGTGAAATTAAGGTTAATTATAATATGATAGGGACTAAAAAATGACCACTACACTTGAATTTATCCTATTGTATTAGTGGATTCCAGCCTTTCACATCCAGGTTTCTTAAATATGGAAACATAGTGCCATATTACATTGATTTTTACATTTATAATTATTAAATAAAAAACAATGTAAAAAATTTCACTTTCTTACTTTTAATATCTGTAATATTTTTTTGATAAGGATAAAAAATATATTCAGTTATAACAGATTACTAAAAATATATATTTAATATCATGTTAATTTTTTTCTTTTTTTTAGTAATGAAATAATTTCATTTTTTTATTATGCAATTCCGACTTAATATTTATTCTATTAATAGAAAAAATAAAATAAACGGTTCTAAAAATATTAAATGTTAGTGAAATTTAATGAATTATTTTGTTCTAATTTTTTTTGGGATAAATATAATATTATAGTGGTGAGTTAATGTTTTATATTTGGATTCCATTATTCTCAATATGTTTTTAAAGTGAAATTAAATGATATATTCTAAAAATGATAATAATGTTATTTTATAATAATTAATATTTTATTAAATGATTTTAAAGAAAAAAATATAATTTATCTATACTAGTTACTGTTATATGATTGAATATATTATATTTGATCCATTTAGGAACTATTTTTCCATTTATAGTTACAATATTGACCCCTAAATATTAAAAATTTTATTATCATTGTTATTTTAATAAAAGTGTTAACGCATGTTCAAAAAAATATAAGGGTACAAAAATAATCAAAACATGTTAAAATTTTATTAGATTATATTATTGCAACCAACAATCATCCTATATTAAAAATTATATCATTTCTGATCCGTTTTTCATGACTATTAATTTATATTAATTTAATATTTTATATAATTCCTGTAGTCCCCCTCCCGTCATTTGTAAAATGAAACCTCGACTCCTCTTTACATAACACATAAAAAGACTTTTGGATCAAAAAGGACCTTAAAAATAACATTATATCATCCCTCATCAAAATCTATTGGTCTTATTATGGGAATAATACCTTCCTTTTAGGGTTTAAAGAGTAAAGAAATATAGGTTTTATAAATAAGAGGTATATTTAATAACCATGTTCGTTTCGTTTTATTTAATAATACAACTCTCTGAAACTAATTAAAACCCATGATGAAAAAATATGATTTAATGTTGATTATATACCCTTTATCCATCTCCTCTTCCACCAAATGGGAAATTATAATCATTATTTTTGTGTGTGACAGATTTTCATCTTATGAACCGATGGTATTCATTTTATTTTACAACGCTCAAGGTTAATCATAATGATGGATTATATATATATATTATTCATGACATAATTAAGTATTTTTGAGGATAATATATCTAATAATTTATTACCTTTCCTTCCATTGAAATACGAAAATGTCATTCCAGCACACATGTGGATTACTACAATCCTAAATCAATGTGATTCGTTTATCATATCCCAATCACATTGATTCTATAAGTGTGTGTATTAAAGAATTTTTTTAATATATAAGATATTATAATATATATGGAAATATAAAATATCACTTAACTTCTTTTTATCATGATCTTTTAAAAATGTAAATGTTACTCATATGTATGTACGACCTATCTTCTATATATTATAATGCAATTAAATTTTCATAACCCTAATCATGGTTGGTTTAAATGTATAATTTATGTATAAAAATGATAACTATTTCATGATAAGTATTATTTTATTCATTTAATAATGAAATCTTGGACAATAATCAACCTTCCAAGTCATTTTAGACTTATGAGCCAAATATCATCAAAACTATGGATGTTAACTTAATCGATTAAGTAATTGAATAGAAAATGGTATTAAATAATAAAAAAGAATTATAAACATGAAAAATATTCTTAAAAATTAAATTTTTAATATTATTTTATTTCTTAGTAAGATAAAGAATATATGTGATGATTCAGACTCGAGGTAAGGGCCAATTTACTTTAAAATCTTATTTTAAATGTTTTATAGAATTATTTTATAAATAATTTTATGCCATGTCAATTTTATTAAAATTATTTTATTGTTGTATTTATATGGATATACATTAATTATAAATAACATTTTATTCCTTCTTTACATTTCTTAAAATGTTTTCAAAAGGAATATTTTTACATGTTTTATACATAACATTTTGATATTTTTTATAAAAGATGAAAGGAATTTTATATTTAATGTATATAATGTCAATGATTGTTTTTTAATCTATAATTTAATTTTTATTTTATTATTCATTTAAAATATTCCTTTTATTTATTCACAGAAAAACACTCCTTCACTATGTTCATAAAATTTTCTGAACGCTTTTTAAATGATATGGATATTTCAATATATGGAAATATTTTTCTTATGGTTGAAAGAAATGTTTTTATGGGTATTCAAACATTCAAGGTTTATTATTATGTTATAGTTCATAGGAATTTTTTCTGATGATGTGTGGTTCCATTATAAACCATGTATAAGTGATTCTGTTATATACCATGGATGGGTGGTTATGTAATAAACAAAATATTGGTGGGTCTGGTATATCCCTATAATGTATTGAGTAATGATGGTGTCTCATTAGAATTATTATAGAAGTAAAATTATTTCCCAAGGTACCTACATGATTTAGTTATGATAAATATGGTTTTTATAGAAAATCAACTATTTAAAAAGGTATGTTAATGATATTATGTTTAATAAAATGTATTTTCAAATTCTTAAGTGTGAAAAGTATATCTTTGTTGAAATCGTTGCACGAGTTTATCATGATTTCAAATAATCCTTTATGAGTTTTATTTTTTTCCTTCAATATTTATAATGAAATGTTTAATTAAAATCATTGGGTAGTGAAGTTTATTTCTTGAGAATTTTTTTTATTTTGAGTGCAAAAATTATTTTGAATAATGAAATGTTTTATAAGTATTCACAAACTAACATTTCTCTCTATTTAATTTTATATGTCCCTTAATGAGTTTTTTTACCATCACACATTTTAAAATGTATTTATAGGATTCAATGGATGAGTTTGGAGTAGGATGAAGTTAGGATGAAAATTTCTATGATTTTCAATTAAAATAAATCTTTTTATACCTTATGAATTTTGTTTTGTAGGAAAATTTTTTATTAAGTATAATTGCGAACATTGTGATGTAATATTTATTTATGTAATTATGATTTCTTAATCCTATAAAACTATAAATAGTAAAGATCCTCAAATTTAAGACTATGGATTGTTAAATTAAAATACAATATTATGTAATTTTTAAGGCTGGGTCATTGCAGTTCATATTTAATGAATTTTTAGATAAATTTATTGATTATGATGTTTTTATTTGAGGTTATCTTTACAGTTTTTTATAATATTATGGGTTAATATGTTGATGATTTATTATAAATTCAGTGACGAATAATCCCCTATTATGTATTTATGTGATGGAAATTTAAGGTAGATAATGAAATTTTGGAGGACATTTTATTGGGTTAAAGTGTATATTAATCTTATGTTTAACGTGAAACATTATTTGGAAAGAATACTATCATATTTTTCTGATGAAAGATGAATGGTTGAGATAACCTTTGTGGATAAAAAATTATTTAATGATAATGATATTAAGGATATTTTTAAGTATGTTCATCAAATTTTTTAGAAAATTATAGAAATTTTATTAACATAGTTTTAGTAAAATGAAAAACCATATTTCTGGTGACAACCCATCAAATTTAGAAAGTATATGGGGTTTGAACCTATAACTGAAGGATGACAAGGGTGAAACACCTACCACTAGACCATGTGATCTATGGGTAATTATGAATTTTTTTAAATGATGTAATAGATAATTATTATATTAATTTTTAGAGTATATTATTTATCATATAGATAACCTTGAGATGGAAAATTCATTTTGATATTAGTTAATTATTTCTATTTAAGAATAAAATTTCAATAATTTTGGGGAATATTATATGATTAACGTAAATATTATATTATGAGATTTTATTTGACGAATAAGGGTTGAATTAAATTTTCAAAGCATATATGATTTTTCACATCCTTTATGGTGATTCTAGTTTCTTACTGAAATGATTGTAATATATTGGAGACTATATGTTTAGGAAATATATATTATTGTTTTGTGACATTACAAGTGATTGATGTTATTTGGAGATAAAAGATAAATTAATATGAGAATAAATGTGATTCAATACTTCAAATTTCTGGTTTCAATATTATCTAGCAATATTTTTGGAGAAGTTTAAGGTTAGTTTTTATTTAATGATCTAATTTGAACTCTGGGTGTAATTATCAAGGATTTGGTGATTAATGTTGTATTTCTTTATATGATTGTTTATTCATTTTGATAATTATATTTTTCTAACCATTTTAGTTTTTATTAATTTATAAAGATAATAGGAATTACTTTTTTTACCTATTTAGATTATGAGATCCCTTAGAAGTGGATTTTATTACTCTATAAATAAAAAAAATTCATATTGAATACTCAATATTTGGATAACAAGATGTGATTATGGTGGAAATTGATTAAAGGATGAACATATACATATCAAGAAAATATAATTTTGTATGTTCTTGGTCTAGATGATATGGGAATTCTTCAACTCTAGGAAAATGATCATTAAAAAAAATGATATCTTATTACTTTAATTTCCAATGAATCTATGTTCTTTTTCACACCACTTTTCTTTATGATTTTTTGTTGTTAACCTTCTCATGATCCCTCACTTTTATATTACTAATGATCCCATAAACTCTTCATCATTATTTGGAGACGAAATTTTTCCTAAATGTCCATAATTATTAAAAAAATACAAAATAACACTTACCTTCTTTCTATCATGACCATTTCAAAATGGAAACATTACAAATTAATATATATAATATTTCATTTCCTTGACTATAATGTAGATAATTTTTTATATACATATATCATGGTTGGTTTTAAAAGTATTATTGATGTATAAAAATGATAATTATTTTATGAACAATAATATAGACATATTGAAATAAAATCCCCATTGATTATAGTCAAAATGTCGAAGTAATTTTTCTCTTATTAGTAGCATATATTTAAAATTCTTGATGTGAACTTAATTGATTAAGTAATTTAATAAAACATGGAATAAAAAAATAAAATAAATTATAGAATATAAAATGTTTTTTAATAAATTATATAATTATAATATGTTTATTATTCGTTGAGAGAAATAATCTATGTGATGAGTATGGATTGAGATAATGGAAAGTTTACCTTAAAACATTTTTTAAATGTTTTAAATATTTATTTTATAAATATTTTTATTCCTCATCCATATCTGTAAAATTATTTTATATATTTATTTATATTGAAAGAAATAATAATTGAGATTATATTTCTCTTTTTTTATCTTTATTTAAAATGTTTTCAAAATGAAATTTTTTACATGTTTTATAAGGAATGTCTTAACATTATTTATAAAAGAAAAAACAATTTATATTTTCTCATATATTGAATAAATGGGGTTCACCACCCTTATGACCATTATTTTGTTCTTATTCATTTATATGAATTTATGATTTCTTTAAAGAAAACCCACAATTCCATATGTTCTAGGTACTTTCATAAAATTTTTTTAATGGAATGGATATTTCAATCTCAAGAAATATTTTGATTATGGTTGATAAAAATATTTTTATAAGTATGATAGCATTCTCATTTCATGATTATGTTTTGGTGGGAATTTTTAATAATAATGGTTTCTTAAGTTTAGAAACAAGGGATGGTTGTTCCATTATAAACCATGGATGGGTAGTTTTTTATAAACCAAGGATGGCTGTTTATTTTATAAAACAAATATGGGTTGGTCTGTTATAGGTTTTTAATGCATTGGGTAATGATTTTGTTCTAACCAGAATTATTGTCTAATTTAAATGGGTTCCCAAGTTACAAATAAGATTTAATTATGATTTCAGTTATTTTTACAGAAAACTCATGGCTTCAAAAGGAAATTTACATATGAGTATGTTCACTATTGAATAATTATTAATGTCAAATGATTTCCCAAGTTACATATAAGATTTATATTTTATTTCAATAATTTTTTAGAAAACTCCTATGTTTACAAGGAAATTTATGATGACTATGTTTAACAAAAATTATTTTCCACCTCCTTGGGTGAAATTTATAACTTTGTGAAAAAAATTCATGAGTTATTAATTATTTCAGTGAAGCCAATATAAGTTTTATTTTGCCTTTAATATTTATAAAGAAATGTTCTAAGAAATGATTTGGGTAGATAAGTTTATTAATTAAGAAAGAAAAGTTTTATTTTGATCGAAAACACTATTTTGAAAAAAAAAGTAATAATTATTCATGTAATAACAGGTTTATTTATTAATTTGTATATGTCACTTTCTATAAAATTTGGAATCATCCCACATTTTATAATGTTTTTATAGGGTTCTAATGACATGTATTGAAATTGATGAACTCAAGATGAAAATTTTTAATATGTTTTATGAAAATAAAACTTTCTGTACCTTAAGTGTTTTGTTTTGTGGGAAAAAAGTTGCTATGTAGAAGTTTCTACTTTGTGATGTAATATTAATTTTTTAGGGTGATGAAAAAATCATCAAAAACTCTAACCCATAATGATTATAAAATGTAATAGAATGAATAAATTATTTAAAACTAAATATTATTTAATTTTTAAAGATAACTCCATACAAATATATTTCACCTTCAATCTCTAAAAAACTCTATCTTTAGGACTTACCATGACTAACAAAATATTGTCAAATAATCATGATGTTTGTTACTCAAAATTATAAATATAGAATTATATTACCAACACTTCTGAATTAACCTTTTAGGTTTATACATTTAATTTTCATATAATGACTCATTCTTATGCTTTTCACTATATTCCAGATTTTATCATGTGTGGCCTTAAACCTTCTAGAACAACTCTTATATAGTGCTAATAATTTCTATGCAACACATATATATAAACTATAAAATAATATTAATTTTTTTCAATCACCCCAATGACCCTTAAAATTAATTTTCATTTCAGAGTAAATCTTATGCATTTAGTAAATATATTGATTTTTTCTTATCTGTGGTATCTTTTTTATAATTATTTAACAACCTATATCTCTAAATTTCCACAGTCAACTAAACTTTACTTATTCTATGACACAACTTCCTCCATTCTTTAAAGGATATTTATTTCAAAATCTGTAGGTCAACATGTAATATATAATGACTTTTTGGATTATATATAATTTATAAATCATTAAAAAATAGTTTTTTAATTCATATCTATATATTCTTTCTTCCTAAGTGCTTCTTCAATAAGTATATCTTCTGTAAATATGATATCCAAATGCATCTTCCACAATCATTATTCCTTTATATTACCTCATTTAACATCATCCAAGTGTAGTTTAACATTCAAAAATAGTTTTCATACTTTATAAAACAATAGATGGGTTCTCAAAAACCTCATCAATAAAAAGTAATCGATAACATTTTTAGCAACCTTTAACACATATCATAGATCCACACTTATGTTGTAATCATCAATTATTAGAAATGACTTCTTTTAGACCTTCACCTTCTTGACTCTAGGAAGCTTCGCCTTCATCTTTAAACCCCATTTTACTTAATCATTGAATTTACTAATTATTAAAATATATATATAACAATAATCACCACAATAAGATGGGTTATTAAAATATTATAAATAAATGAAAATTCATATAATTTTTTTAGTAGTAAAAGATGTTGGAACTGAGATTAGACCATTATTGATGAAACATTTTTTTGTGTTTTATCCTTAATGTCGATTTATTGATATTATCTTTGGGACATAGTACATTACCAAAATATATATTAATATGAATAATTTTTAATTCATTTATGATTATTTTGTATAAAATGATATGATATATAATAAAAAGACCCATAAAAAAATATATTACCAAGTTATCCCTGATTGATTATCATTATATTCGATTGTGATTATATGTTAACCTATTCATGAGTATGATAAATTTTATAGAGGTACAAATGATCTCTCATGGGATATATGTCGGTGAAATTATATTAATATATACCCACTTAGAGTACAATGCATGGATTTTGTTAAATATGTACTTAGTATACATTATATGAATGTTGGTAAGGGATCATTTTGCCTGTGGTTGTCAGATAGGTTTCCTAATTTTTAATGTTTTGTTTATTAATATTAATTTAATTTAATTTGATATTTTTTTAATTAAAATTAATTAGTTATGAAATTAATCAAGTGAAATTATTTTATTTACCAAGATAGGATGTGTCTACCCATATTATGGGTTATGACAACATCGAACTTAATTATGTTTTAGTTATATAAGTGTATATTCCAACAGTGTTAATTACTTATGTAGTGATTATATTAAATCCTATTCAACTCAAGAATTGAGAAGAGTTATAATTTATACCATATTGATATTATCCATGTATCAGGATTAATATCGATGTCTAGGAAAACAAAAACATTTCTAGAAAATATACCGTTGATTAGATCTTAGTAAACCACTTTTTAATATGGATAGATCATATGTTTTACTAGATACTTCTATTAGTATAGGATTATGAATGAGATTCATGATCGTTACTAAATTTAGAATACCTCCCTTAGAGTTACACATAAGATAATACTAATTAATATTTTTTAATAATGTGATTAGTTGATGTGTAAGAAAAGTCTATGTTTGTTATAAGCACATGTCATATTTGTTTTTTATGAATCTAAAACATTTAATTAATTTAAACTTATTTAATTAAATAATTATCATGGTATTTTAATATAAATTATGATTTTTTCATATCATAATTAATCAAGGTGAAATAGGATAAACTAAATGAGATTTGGTTTGAGTCTTGGAGTAAATGGATTTCAGACACATTATATGGGTAAAATTCATACCACTGCCTAAATAGACTAAATATAAACAAAATTAATAACATTTAACTCATTTGGAGCCTCATTAATGAACCTCACAGTATGGTTTGATACTTAATTCATTTCTGGAAACAATTTAATTCTATGCATAAATTTTGGATGATATTTATTGAACCTCTATTTTTTTAGATTAGCTTTCTTAAAGGCTAATTAATGACTCTATTGTTAAATATAGTAAAAAGGATAGGTTTTTTCATCATCTGCTTGGGATTAATTAAAAATTATTCTTATTATTCTCTAGTTTTTCTTTATCCAAGGTCATTCCAATTCTTCCTCAACTATGAAGATCTCAATTGATGTTGTCCTCCCCTCTTCAATTAAAAACAATTGAGGATTGTCCAACATCACATGAATGGGAAGAAATTACCACTAATTCAATAGATATTATCATTATCATTAGAGAGTAATAAAGGATTGGAATTAAAAATTCATTTTTGATTCAAATATTTGAAATATTTTTATGAAGGAATTTATTTTCCAACTACTTCTTATTCTATTCAATGGGTTTTATTAATACTCATGTTGTATAACAAGTTTTTGTAATATCATTACCATCTATATCCATATTATTGAAGAAACATATAAAGAGTTAGTAAATTCGTAGGAACTCCCACACATAACATCTAAAAAAGTGTAGAACTATTCCTAGAAGAACCATTATCGATATAAAAAATATCATAGCCCATGGTGTTTGGGAAAAACATTTCTCTGATAAGTTAATATAGATGTTACATTGACCATGTTCTTGTGAGGTATATTTTCCCAAAAACATTATGTTGAAAAAATTGATAAATAAAAAATATGTTAAGTAAATATTAGAATATTATAAAATAATATGATATATTAACACTATATAAAATTTATTTAAGACTCACATAATAAATATGTCAAAAGTTTGATGTTATGGTTGCCATAATTAAAGTTACTTATGGGTAGTGGTATTTCAATACCATCCGTGTGAAATATCCTATGCTCTATTCCCTAATCAACCAAACCCCTAAATAATTATAGATCATACTAAAATTAATAGGGAGAAATTGAATTATTCTATTTAATGTGATTAAATTGTTAACAAATTTATTAGATATAAATATAAATTCATCGAGTAATCAATACAGATAATATTCATTGAGTATGTATTTGATACACACTGTTGAATTAAAATTAGTATAATCATGTAAAGTAAATATTTGATACATATAATGTTAATAGTGATGATAAATATAAAATATTCATTAAATATATAAGTATTAAATTAAATATATTAATAATAAGGTTCTTAAATACCATGATCAATCAAATTGATGTATCATTCTTAGAAGAGAATTAATAATTGATCTTCTGTTACGTGAAGATGGTAACAGTTATCTAAATGTTAATATTAGGTAACAGTTGACAAGGTAACCCTAAAAAATTGTTGCCAGAGGTATAGTGTTGGTCATATTCATGAGTTTAATTGAGAAAGATGTTGTTCACTAAAATATATAATGGTTTTATTGGAAACAATTGAAAAGTGGTTTTTACTTATATATACATGGATTATGATACAAGATTAAATTTGTTAAGATATATATCAATATATAACTTTACCCAAAATCTTTATAATAGAAAAGTTTATTATTTTAGTGGTAATAAATTCAACAAAAAACCGTATTGAATAATAACATACATGATACTAAAAATGACACTAATTTTCTTTTATATATTCACAAAATTCAACCCAAACTAAAATTCATCGATGAGATGAGTCCTTGAGGAAGAAAATCATAACAATAATAATTTCATTTATTATTATCATAATTTAATAATATTTTTCTAAAAATATGAGAAATTATATATCCATGATAAACCCACACCAAATGATAAATTTCTTTCTACCTCATAAGATATGGAAAATTATTAAATAAAGTATCATAATTATAAAAATGAAATAAGATGCTTCATGATTTCAATAATGATTTTAAATGATTCAAAATATATATGATGAAATATAATCAAAAAATTTATTGAATGGTGGGAAATTTAATTTAAAAATTATAGGTGTGAAGAACTATATGCTATAGAGATCAATTTATATAACTAAAACATAGGTATTATATAATAGATATATATTATATATTTGTATTAATTTTAAATGTATCAAAAAATTGTTGAAATGATTAAAATCTAAGTATGTATTTGAGTTGTTAATAGACCAGGACTCTCTAAATAATCAATAGGGTTAGTGAATAAACTTCTTCATAGAGTATTTTAATTTTTTATACAATATTTTTCTCAAGTACCATCAGTAAACATAATATTAATTTTTTCATCTTTCCAAAATTGTTCTGGATTTTTATATGTTATAATAAATTTCTATTATTCAATTTATATGAATGTGGTGATTTAGAGTTATTTTAACATTTGAAATGGATTATATATATATATATATATTAATTTTTCAATCCTACCTATAATATAAATAATAATTAGGTGAAATTTAATGATTTTAATTCCACATATCCTTAGAACATTAACCAATAAAATTAAGATAAGAATCGAATCCATTGACCTCATAATAATTGATTACTAGATTTGAAAAATTATGCTTCAATCAATATATATATATGAATTTTATTTATTTGTTAAATAATTAAATCATCTTTTAACATTAAATGAAAACCATGTATTGATTTATAAGAACTCATACATACTAATGTATGTGGTCCTATAAGCAATGCAACTTTAGGCGTATTTTAATAATTAATATTCTTTACTGATGAATTCAATATATATGGGAATATGTATCTTTTAAAAGAAAAGTATGAATCATTTGAAACATCCAATGTTATAAAAAATACATCAAATAATCAAAATAGTAATAAATATTAAAAAACATCAATATGATGGAAGTAGAAAATATTTGAGTCCAGAATTTCATAAATTTATATGAAATTGGGGTATTGTATGATAACACACTCATCATGGTCAAACATAATTAAATATTGTAACTAAAATGATATATCATGGTTTTTTCATGGTTTTGTTTATAACGAGTTATAAGGAACTTATTAATCTATTTTAGGCTTATGAACTACAATATACTTCCATAACATTAAATCATATCAATCAAAGGAAACTCAAAAGACATCACATGATATTTTCACTAGGAAATGTATTCATTTTTCTATCATGAATATTTGAGGTTATAAAGAATATATATGTTTTATTGCCTCAAGTAAAATAGAATAAAAAATAAATAGATTTATATTTTTTGGTTACCCATAGTGTTAATGGTTTATAATTTCATTAATTTATTATAGGGGAAATTTGTTTTCTAAACATGTAATCTTTCAATAAAAGGAAATTTATTTCCAAAAATATTAAAGTAATTTTAAACTTGATGAAGATATGGAATAATTAGATTATTTAAATCCTATGGTGGGTGTTTTTTTATTTAAATAGTTCGAGATGAGACCCTTTTTATTAAAAATAAGAATGCACACTCTATAATTGGGTTACGAGGTAACCCTAACAGGAACTTGAAGACCAAAGGTCCAAAGACACAAGGTAACATATCCCAAAGTCCCAACACCTAGAATCAAAAAACATAGACCTAGATCCTATAGTGAGAAGTTAGTAAATGTCTTGTCACTAGTAAAATGTTTCACCCCATGCTAGTTGTCATAAAATAATGATACTAGTATAGAAATTTCATTTTCCACCCTTCCATGAAATGTTTCATCATGCCGAAAATAGTCAATGATTTAGGGCCACTTAATCCATAGTGTGGGGGGAGGGTATGATGATAGTTTCCAATACACCCATCTGTCTTTCGAGTTATCTACCTAGGGATGCTTGTGTGGAACATCCCTTTCTTCCCCAACATGATGACATGATTCTTCAGAATAGTCCTTGTGATGAAAAAATCAAGGAAGGGAACCCATCCTACACATTCCATAGGAAATAAAGGATGAATAATTGGATTCATCAAACCCATCCCTCAAATCAAGGCCACCCAACTAGCAGTTTCACTGCACTCCCTATTTGATGAGCTGAGATATTCGACATTCCCCTTTCATGTCAACTGTTAACCACAAGTGACAACATGAAGGTCCAGAGGTCCAGTGTTCTAAATAATAATAAATGGATCCAAATCACATATTCCTAAGGAAACCATAGATAAACATACCAAAAATCACACTTCATCCCAATGTAGTTCCACCATGAGTGACCTAACGGCCCCTCTATATACCATCACCACAAATGATGCCAATAAAACCCATGAAAATGGACCTAAATAATTGAATCCTAGTTTTAGGATGAATTTGGACTAGATCTATTTATGGTGGATAATTTATGAGCCGGGTGAGAAAAGATTCTAGTGAAGAAACCACAAATCCAAAACCAGATATACACTTCCCACAACTTCAAGGATAGAAAGAGAAGGCATGGTCGAGGACCTCAAGATCAGTAAATTTATAGAAGAAGGAGACGAAATCATCAATATTCACCAATAATTGGAAGTGATCACTAAAAATAAACTCTATATAATTATTGAATAGCAAAGTAGTAAAACTAGATTCATGATGTCAACATCGTCAATATATATAAAAGGATAAAGAATAAATAGGGGACTACATGTGACCACTGAACCTAGAACATCATGACCTCAATGTTTTCAGAATCCATCAATACATAAAAGGATATAATATAAACCCTAGATCTCTAGGAGGAATAAATTTTGTGAGGGGAGACCAAATGATAAAAAATCCATCATTTATTGATTGATGTGTTAGATATAAAAAAGGCTATAGAAAAGTAATTCACTTAGTATAAATAAGAACTATCATATATTGGTATATTTATTCAAGAAATGAAAATATATATATTTATAATTTATATTGGAGGTGATTTAATGGTAATAAAAGATTATCCAAAATCTTACTAGCTAGTCATCCTCGATTTAAATCCAGATAAATAGTAAATTAGGATCTAAAAAGAAACCTATGTACACTAATCATGTTTTACCCTGGAATATCCACCTGTCTAGATAAAACACATTGGGAATAAGTATATCATTTATTAGAATACTAATACGGATGGTATAGTTTCTATATTCAAATCACACTATGTAGCTATTGGTTTTGAACAAATTCACGCTATTGACTACGAATAAACCTTTTCTTTTTCATATTTGATAAAATATATTTATATACCTTTATCTATATCATCATATTATGATTATGAGATATATTTAATTGATACTAAAACTAAATTCTTTATGTAATTTTTTTAACTATTTATATGATATATCCCAATGTTTTTAGAAATATAAGAACTATCATATTTTGGTATTTTTATTCAAGAAATGTATATTTTTTTTAATTGTATCTTATACATATTTTGGATCATATAAATCTATGGAAGATGCACCTATCGATGAATAGAGGCGACCAAGAAAAATGGTGGGTCTCCCATGAATATAGGAGACAGGTGGAACTAGCTGAGCAATTGAACCCAACAATAAAATTTGGGTGGGACCACATTCAAACATGTCTTATAATATTGAGATTAATGATCGTGTTGGATGTTATTTATAGTGAGTGTAATATTATCACATCTAATCAATTAAATGTGAGGAAATATTCTATTATGGTAGTGGGGATAATTTTAGAACCATATGAATCCACATTTCCAATTATTTAATTTATTTTATCTCCATGAATGTATGATTCTATGAGTTTTTGTTTTTAGTGTGTAATGTGATTTAACTTGGTGTGGTTATTTTGGGTTCTCTGATATTTAATGATTTTATATAATAAAGTCATATAGTGAATCCGTTATATGAAGTTTCTGGTAATTTTTCCCATCATTAACCTTCAGCTGGATTAACTATTGGTCATTTGTGTTGCATCCACCCCAAAAATGGGTATCATGTTATATTATTATTTTGGGTTATTATCACACTTAGTTGTAGACCGAGGTAACACTCTTGTATTGACATCATTTAATTCTGTCAGAGTCATTATTTTAGAAGGCATTACATTAAATTAAGGAAATATATAAATAGGTAAATTTAATGGAATTGACATAGGATCTTTGAGGATATAGATATAATACAATCTAATCTATAAGTACCCTAATGTTCCTTTAAATGAGGTTATAATAAGGACAATGGAAAAACTGAATAATAGGGATTTATGGATAGAGAGGTATTTGTGTAAGATCGCGGTTTTTGGAATGGAATGCTTTGTTGTATTATGGAATAAACCCTTGCTTTTGGAACTTTAAAAGGTTTTTTTTGAAAGTGTGAGAGGCCTTGGGGGTATTCTGGGGGATTAGGGAACGGAAGAAGGGAAGTCTGGGAAAAGCAGACCAAGGCGCACGACCTGCGCACAGTCAGCCAAACCGTGCGGCCTGCCCAGGCTAAGCTGTGGGACCGTCCCTCCTCTAGACAAAATCGAGCGCATGGTTTTTGCATGGTTTTCCAAACCGTGCGGCTAAACCGTGTGACTCTACCTCCTCCGGGCAGTGGCGTGCGCACGGTTTGGTCACGGTTTGCGAAACTGTGCGGCTAAACTGTGTGGACACTTAATGTTGGAAAATTTACAAAATTGCCACTCCGGGCTTTATAAACCCAACTCGGGATTTTTCTCTCTTCCTCCTCTCATCACCTTAGGCATGAACCAAACCACCCAAGGACTTCAAGAGATCAAACTCCTTCGATCCTAAGGAATTTTTGGTGCCGTTGGTTGCAGATCGAAGCTTCGGGTAAGGCTTATCTACTCCTTGGTTCTTTTCTTGGTTTAGGGTTTGTTCATTCTCTCCCTCTCATTCCGAAACACTAAAACACTATCTTTTGGGTGAGTTCTAGGTTGAATCTCTAAGGGTTGGTCGAATCAAGGTCTAAGGACTCGATTGAGGGTGCGTTCAACTACGGATTCGAGGTAGGTTGTTTACAAGTTATATCCCAGAGTGATTTGGGTATTTGTACATGTTAAATTGTGTTCTTTCATTCCTTTGGTTATGTTTTAAATAACCTACGCATGTTGGAAACATTTATGTGTAAAATGGTAAATGGGAATCCTCACGATCTCCGTGGGATGTGTTGGGTTAGACTTGACCTAATTTAGGGCCATCCATGGGATGTGCCGGCTTTCCCAAGATTGGGGATTGATATTGAACAAGTGAATTTGTTGAAATGAATGTTGTAGCCCTCGATAAAAATGTTGGAATGATTAGTTGAACTTGGAATAGATGTTAGGTGATGCCCGTAGACTTAGAAATAACCGAAGGGTTATTTGGAATGAGTTAAATGGTATATTCACAGAATGATGAATAGGTTAAATGGGTTAAGGAGTAAAATGATTAAAGACCATAATGGGATAGATTATGGGTCTAGTTTTGAATGCTTAGTGAGATAGGCATAACACATAGGAATTGGGATAATGGTTAAATGATGTGAAATGGTAATGTGTTAATGGGTTAAGGCATGATGTGGATTCCCATGTGGGTTGTTGTGAATGGTGTTTTCCAAAGGGAAATGGTTGAATGGTTTATGGTTACATATATATATATATAATAATGTGCACATGTCTTGGTAGTGTTGGGTATGACGTGAGGATCTACGCCCACGGGTCGAGCGAAGACTGATGCTCTAAACATCACCCTAAATGTGCGGGTTAAGAAAGGGGACTAATGGTCTATTCTTCTAATGGTTGCATCCACCCGGACTGAGGCTTCGAGGTGATGTTATGGTTGCTACGAGGGAGTTAGTCCTAGTGAGATAGGATAACAATGGGTTTCCCTCTTGCATGTGATTGTTGGCCTTAGACCCATATAGCATAATTTTTGTGATTAACCCATGGAAATGTCATGAATTTTTAATTGGTGATAATTGGTATAAATTGATGGTAATGAAAGTGGTGATGGATTTGGATAAGAATTGGTTAATGGAATCTTAACTAATTAATTGTTAATTATCATTCATTCTCCTTTTTCATACACTACCTGTTTATAACAGGTATTTTGTAGACACTATTGGTGGTGGCCTACTGAGTTGTACTCACACCCTGCTGAGGCTGCCATTGGGTACCCAAGAAAACATTATGTTTGCAGGTTAGGAGAAGGGCAAGGGTCCTTGCTAGTTAGTGAGTGGACATTGGTAGCACTTGGTGGAGGATCCGGACTTGGAGTCAGGACCATTTTGGGGGATATGGTCGTTGTCTTTATTTTGGATTTGTTCACTTTTGCACGTGTAGTATGACATGGCATATTTACTGTTGGAAATTTTTTTTATACATGTTCCTTGGTTGTTGGTTATTGTTTCCACTACTTGGTTTATTCTATTGTGCCTTACTCTAATAAAATGGTTGTATAGTCTCCCCATTTGACTACATAGACCCCCGCTGCTAGTCGGTAGCCTTTGGCGTACTGGGAGGTGCACTTAAGGTCATGTAACCACCTAGATTGGAGAACCAATTTAGTGTCTTCTGGGTAAGGGATGTTAAAACGTGGTATTAGATGAGGTCTTTCTTCTCCTTCTCTGAGGATTGGTTATTTGGAATTGGTACCCAATGGTTAAGACGTGTCGGGCCTTGGTAATGAGCTCATTCTTGGGATTATCTTACCCATGTACGAGGGAAAACCCAAGTCACCCTGGGTGGGAAATTGATATTCTTGATAGTGTGTTGTTACAGTTGATGATATTTCATCATTGGGTGATACACATGTGGTTTGATGTGAATGATTTATGATATATGGCTCGTGGACTTAACGACATGAGGATTTGGATTTATGCATCATTATAGGCACCTAGGGAGATAGGTAACATGTATTATATTAGGAACATGCACGAGATGGGTGTGTGAGGCAAGAAAGTAGGGTGCATTATGTATTTCATGAAACCAAGAAATAATGAGAAGAATGAATTGAAACAAGTGGGTAAATGATGTTTAATGAAATATAAAGGTTCGAAATGAAGTGGAAAATGTCTTGAAAAATGTTGCATGAGTTGGTGGTAGTGCATTATTGTTTACCCCATGTGGACCACGACCCATGGTAGGGATGGTCAGGGTAGTGAGTTTGAGGTGTTAACATTGTTAAAAATGGATTTTTGTATCTATTAAAGAGTTTTTAAGGGAGTCATGAATGTTTTATGGTACGCATTCTAAATCTCGTGCTTGGCATTGTAGAAAGATGCCACCACGACATCAATTTCCATTTGGGCAACATGAGGATGTTGCTGAGAATAATCCTCCAGTATAGGAGGAAGAAAATATGGTTATCAATGAAGGTGGAGAAGACCAGTTCCAAGGGAACATGGCTCGCCTTATGCAGATGATGGATCGAGACCCAGGGAGGGGTGCACCGAGTATGTTTGAGCTGACTAGGGAATTCCAGCTGCAACACCCTCCAACATTCCATGAAGAGGGTGGGACAGAGGCAGTAGAGTTCTAGTTAGAGTCTGTCCAGAAGATACTGGATTATCTAGAGACCCCTGTCAAGAAGTGGGTAATGTTGGCCGCTTATATGTTGCAAGCTCAGGCTAGGTGTTGGTGGGACATTCAGGTCAAATTGAGCAAGCTGAGCGAATGTCGTGGATGGTTTTTCTAGAAACGTTTCTGGAGAATTTCTATGCAGAGACTTTGTGGCAGGGGCGGGCTGCAGAGTTTATGATCCTGACTCAGGGAACACTGTCGGTGATGGACTATGCTAGTCGCTTCACTAATTTGAGATGCCTCGTTCCAGTGTTAGCAGGGGATGAGGCAGTGGTGGAAAGGTTCTTCTAGGATGGGTTGAGACCTGAGATCACGTCTCAAGTAAATATCTTCCTCCTGAAGAGGTTCACATAGGTAGTAGATCAGGAACTGGTCTTGGAGGGAAACCTGAAGAGATCTACGAGTAGAGGGCTTGTGGTTCTGCTGGGGCAGACGAGTGGTGTAGCCACTGAGGGTCGGAAGCGACACTATGAAAGATCACAACATGGTGGTTGTGTGAAAAGTGGATGGAAGATAGGGTCAGCCTCTCAGAGTGGGAATCAGGTCCTCTTCTATTAGTGTCGTAGGCCGGGGCATGTGCGTGGTCAGTGTCCTTGACCTCTAGTTTAGTGTCGTTCGTGAGGCAGGATGGGAATTGTGCAGAGGTTCTGCTGGAATCCTCGACAGGCAAGGGAGCATGACGGTGGGAAGCAGGTATGGGATACAGGAAGGGGATCGGTTTCCCTGTTTCAGGTAGGCATTTGGTGCTCCATTGGTCGTACTGGCAGGGGCGGTGGACGTGGAACTCCCAGGAAAGATTGCTCACACCAGCAGGGTAGTGCAGCGCAGGGCGTTCAGGCTGGAGCCCAGGGTAGAGGGGTAGGTCAGCTTTAGGAAGTTCAGTTTGGGCCTTGTGATGGTGAGGTTGGACCATCGACTGTTCGAGGTACGATCCTTATAGCTTCTGCATTTTCTAGTGTGTTGTTTGACACAGGTGCCACACACTCTTTTATCTCTGCTCAACTTGTGGTAGTGCTGGGTTTACATGTAGAGGGAGTGTGTGGAGTTATGTCAATTGACACCCTGTTGGGAGTGCGGGTTGAGGATATCATGCAGTGTAAGGAATGTTCCTTTGAAGTTTATGGGTGTCGTTTTCTATGGGACTTGTTTGTTCTCGAGATTTCAGGTTTTGACCTAATCTTAGGAATGGATTGGTTGGTGTTTTATCAAGCACACATAGACTTTTATCGCCGTAGGGTATCGTTCAGGTCACTTGATGGTGATGCTTATGTCTACAGTGGTGAGTGGGATGTTTGAGTAGGTCGTGCATGACCATTGGGTAAACGGATGAGTGAACTCATGACTCAAGTGGAATGTATCATGATTTGTGATGATGAAAGAGGGGAATAGATTGTTTTTCCTCTTGTGGTGGATCAGTTTTTGGATGTGTTTCCTGAGGATTTCTTGGGGTTACCACTTGAGAGGGATGTTGAGTTCACGATCGAGTTGCTGCCAGGAGCGGAGCCAGTTTCTATTCCGCCATACCGAATGGCACCGGAAGAACACTAGGAACTGAAGGTACAACTTGAGGAGTTAGGGCATAAGGGGTTTATTCATCCTAGTATGTCTCCTTGGGGATCTCTCGTACTTTTTGCAAAAAAGGCTGATGGGTTGTTAAGGCTTTGTGATGACTATCATAAGTTGAATCAGATGACAATGAACAATGGGTACTTTCATCCTAGAATAGATGACCTTTTTGACTAGTTGAGGGGTGAATTGGTGTTTTCTAAGATTGATCTTAGGTCGACTTATCACCAGTTAATAGTGAGGTCTTCTGACGCACCATAGATCTATTTCCGGAGTCGGTACAGGTTGTTTGAGTTTGTGGTATTGCCTTTCGGCTTGACCAATGCACCGGCATTGTTTATGGCTTTAATGAACCCAATCTTTCATCCCTATCTAGATCATTTTGTGGTTGTCTTTGTTGATGACATCTTAGTGTACTCAAAAACTCACGACGACCATGCCCAACATCATTACATCATCTTGGCTACTCTAAGAGAGCATCGGTTATACTCTAAGATATCAAAGTGTCAATTCTGGATAGGTGAGGTACATTTTCTGGGTCACATCATCTCGGAGGAAGGTGTGATTGTGGATCCATAGAAAGTGTAGTTAGCTGTGTCTTGGGAGCATCCCAAGAGTGTTTCTGATGATCGGAGTTTTCTGGGTTTGGTCAGGTATTACTGAAGGTTCATTCAGGATTTCTCTCGCTTGGTAGCTCCACTTTCAGGCTTGACCAAGAAGGGAATCAGGTTTGAGTGGTCTGAGGCTTGTGAGAATTCCTTTCAATATTTGAAGAAGCGGTTGACGACCGCACCAATCCTGATCTAACCTGAACCAGGTAAGAAATACGTCATGTTTTGTGATGCGTCCGGAATTACACTTGGGAATGTATTAATTCAGGATGAGCGGGTATTGGCTTATGGGTAAAGATAGTTAAGACCCCATGAGTGGATCTATCCCACTCATGATCTTGAGTTGGTTGTAGTGGTGTACGCCTTGAAGTGCAAGAGGCACTATATGTTGGGAGAATGGTTTACATTATTTACTGACCATATGAGTTTGAAGCACATCTTCTTGCAGTGGGATCTGAATCTTCGGCAGTGATGATGGGTTGAATATCTCAAGTCTTTTGACTTCAAGTTGGTGTAGATTCCAGGAAAGGGAAACCGTTTTGCTGAAGATTTGATCAGGAAGGTTCAGAATTAGGTAGTTCAGGAGTCCAGCACCGAGTGGAAGGTGATGTCCTTGTTTGTAGAGATGCACCTGGATGTGCAGGAGGAGAATGGTCAGGTTACTCTAGCTTCCTTAATGATGGAGTCGACTCTCTTGAGTCGAGTTATGGAAAGTCAGCTTGATGATCCAAAGTGTTTGAGAATGAAGGAAAATATTAAAGTTGGGGAGCTACCTTTGAGTTGGGCCGTTGGCGTGGACGGTGTTGTTCCTGTTCGTGATCGTGTGGTTGTGCCAAAGTTTGTGCGGGATGAGTTGATGCGCGAGTTTCATGAATCGAAGTGGCCAGTGCATTCTGGTTTGACCTAGATGTACTGTGATCTCTGAAGGCAGTTTTGGTGGTCTGGAATGAAGAAGGAAGTTGCAGGCTTTGTGCCACAGTGCCTTACCTGTCAGTAGGTGAAGGCTGAGTATCAATGCCCAGGTGTTGTTTTACATCCGTTTCCCATTCCGGAATGGTAGTGGTACGATGTAACGATGGATTTTGTTGTGGGTCTCCCGAGGATTCCATAGAAGAATAATGAGATCTGTGTAGTTGTGGATTGGTTAACTAAAGTAGATAATTTCTTACCGATTCAGGATACCTTTATAGTCGACCAGTTGGATGAGCTCTATGTTTGAGAGTTAGGCAGTTGCATGGGGTGTCGCAGACCATAGTTTCGGACCGAGATCTGCATTTCACATCGTGTTTCTGGAAAGGGTTGCAGAAGGCGCTTGGTATGTAGGTGTTTTTCTGCACGGCTTTCCACCCACAGACGGACGGGCAGTCTGAACGTACGAGCCATGTTTTGGAAGAAATGTTAAGAGCTTGTGTCTGGGACTTTGGTGGTTCTTGGGAGAAACACCTATCATTAGTTTATTTTGCCTACCACAACATTTTTCAGGATACGATTCAGATGACACTGTTTGAGGCACTTTATGGGATACCGTGTAGATCTCCGTTGTGTTGGCTAGAGGCCGGTGAATCTGAGCTGTTGGGGCCAAGTCTCGTGTAATAGACTTCAGAAAGAATTAAGTTGATCAGGAATACAATGTATACGACTCAGAGTAGGCAGAAGTCATATGCAGATCGGAGGTGTAGACCTCTTGAATTTGGGGTGGCAGATAAAGTATTCCTTCAGGTGACGCCAAGGTTGGGTCACCTTTGGATTTGGAAGTAGGGTAATTTGGTGCCCAGGTATGTGGGACCATTTGAGATCATGGAGAGGATCAGACTAGTGGATTACCAACTGGCTCTTCCATAGAGGCATGGTGAGATACATGACGTATTTCATGTGTCGCAGCTTCGACGGTATCACCCTGACCCATCTCACGTGGTTGATGTTGAGAATGTGGAGCTTGAGGCAGATGCGTCCTTTAAGGATCATCCAGTTCGTGTGATGTATCATAGTGAAAAGATCTTGTGAGGCAAGGTTGTTCCATTAGTGTGAGTACTATGGCAGCATGGGAATGTTCAGGAAGAAACATGGGAGCAGGAATCGGATATGCGGGCTCAGTGGCCTGAACACTTATTTTCGGTGGAGCAATAAGGCATGGAAACTCGGCTCGAGGATGAGCCGTTATAAGGTGGGGAGGTTGTAAGATCCTAGTTTTTATAAAGGTATGTTTTGTTGTGTTCTAGTTTAAACCCTTGATTTTGGGATATTAAAAGGTTTTTTGAAACTTTGAGAGGCCTTGGGGGTGTTCTGGGGGCTTAGGGCACGGAAGAAGGGAAGTATAGGCGAAGCAGACCAAGGCACACAACCTGCGCACATCAGCCAAACCATGTGGCCTTCCCAGGATAAATTGTTCAACCCTCCCTAGTGTAGACAGAAGCGAGCACACGGTTTGCACATGGTTTTCAAAACTGTGCGGCTAAACTGTGTGACTCTCCCTCCTCCGGGCTGTGGCAAGCGCACGGTTTGTGCACGGTTTTCCAAACTGTGTGGCTAAACCGTGCAACCACATAGAGTTGGAAAATTTAAAAAATTGCCACTCCAGGCATAATAACCCCAACTTGGGATTTTCCTCTCTTCCTCCTCTCTTCACCTTAGGCACGAACCAAATCTCCCCAGAACTTCAAGAGATCAAAATCCTTCGATTCTAATGTGTTTTTGATGTCGTTGGTTGCGGATCGATGCTTCGGGAAAGGCAAATCTCCTCCTTTATTTTCTTGGTTTAGGGTTTTTGCCTTCTCTCCCTCTCGTTCTGAAACCATAAAACTCTATATTTTGGGTGAGTTCTAGGTTGAATCTCCAATGGTTGGTTGAATCGATGTCTAAGGACTTGATTGAGGGTGCGTTCAACCACAGATTCGAGGTAGGAGGTCTACAAGTTATATCCCATAGTGATTTGGGTATTTGTGCATGTTAAATTATTTTCTTGCTTTCCTTTGGATATGTTTTGAATAACATAGGAATGTTGGAAATATTGATGTGTAAAATGGTAAATGGGAACCCTCATGATCCCTGTGTGATGTGTTGGGTTATACTTGATCTAATTTAGGGCGATCCATGGGATGTGTCGGCTTGATCGGGTTTGGGGATTGATATTGAACAAGTGAATTTGTTGAAATGAAATGTGTAGCCCTCGATAAACATATTGGAATAACTGGTTGAACTTGGAATAGAAGTTAGGTGATGCACCTAGACTTGGCAATAATTGAAGGGTTATTTGGAATGGGTTAAATGGTTGATTCACAGAATGATGAACGGGTTAAATGGGTTAATGTGTAAAATGATTAAAGTCCATAATGAGATTGATTATGGGTCTAGTGTTGAATGCTTAGTGAGATAGAAATAACACATGGGAATTTGGTGAATGGTTAAATGATGTGAAATGGTAATGTGTTAATGGGTTAAGACATGATGTGGATTCCCATGTGGGATGTTTTTAATGGTGTTTACCAAAGGGAAATGGTTGAATGGTTGATGGTTACATATATGTATATATATAATAATGTGCACTTAGCTTGGTAGTGTGGGGTATGACTTGAGGATCTACTCCCATGGGTCGAGAGAAGACTGATTCTCTAAACTCCACCCTAAATGCATGGGTTATGAAAGGGGACTGAGGGTCTATTATCCTCACGGTTGCATCCACCCGGACTGAGGATTCGAGGTGAGGTTATAGTTGCTATGAGGGAGTTAGTACTAGTGAGATAGGATATTAATGGGTTACCCTCTTGAATGTAATTGTTGGCCTTATACCCTTGTAACATAATGTATGTGATTAACCCATGGAAATGTGATGAATTCATAATTGGTGATAATTATTATAAATGGATGGTAGTGGAAGTGGTGATGGATTTGGCTAAGAATTGGTTAATGGTATATTATCTAATTAATTTTTAATTATAATTAATTTTCCTTTTGTACACACTACATATTTATACTGGATATTTTGAAGACACCATTGGTGGTGTCCTACTGAGTTGTACTCACACCCTGCTCGGGCCGTTGTTGGGTACCTGAGCAGAGTTCATGTTTGAAGGTCAAGAGAAGGGAAAGGGTCCTTGCTAGTTAGTGAGTGGACATGGGTAGCACTTGTTAGAGGATCCAGACTTGGATTCGGGACCATTTTTGGGGGATTTGGTCTTTTTCTTTATTTTGGCTTTGTTCACTTTTTTACTTGTGGTATGACATGGCATATTTACTGTTGGAAATGTTTGTTTACATGGTCCTTGGTTGTTTGTTATGGTTTCCACTATTTGGTTTATTTTTTTGTGGATTACTCTGATAAAAAGGGGGTATAGTCTCCCCATTTGACTACATAGACTCCCACTGCTATTCGGCATCCTTTGGCATATGGGGAGGCGCGCTTAAGGTCATGTAACCACCCGGCTCGGAGCAATGATTTAGTGGCTTCCGGGTTGGGGATGTTATAATTTTCATTAATTCAATTATCACTAGAACTTAAATTTTATTTAAATATCTAGGATATTAATACTACATGAGTTGTAATGGATTCTCTAGAAGACCCAAATAAGAATCCATTGGTGGTGAAAAAAATTTCATGATGTGGAGGTTCTTTGAAATGTGAATTTTAGAAGGAATTATAGTAGCTGATCATATGAATGAATTTAATATTATTTAGAGTCATATAAAATATGTTAATGTTTTTAGAAGATGAGATATATTTACTATTGTTTTCATCACTACCATAGTAAAGGGATGTGATGGTAACTTCCAGAAGTAACTCTTATAGGAAGACCAACCATGTGTTTGAGGATTCTCTAAATATTATTCTGAATGAAGAGCTCAAACAAAGAGATGTATAAAAACACAATACAATAAAAAACAATTTTGAAGGAATTGGATATTCTCCTCATTATATATTTCATATTATATCAAAAGATATAACCATACTTACATGTCATGGTATATTGACTAGGGTCCTTCTTATATATTTGAATAATGGGATGAAGGGGAATCTCAAAAAATCATTAAGCGATCACAACGTAAACTCTATAAGGGAATCATATGGAAGTTAAAATTCCAATAATTCTATATTGTAATATATTTAATGTCTATTATAGAATATTAAAATAACAATGGAATCATGTATCATTGATTCTAATGTTTTAATCCACTCTATATCTTTTAAGTGATATATAGAAACTTATATATTTGTGAGGTTCGTTAAGTTTCACTTAATTGATAATGATATTCTCTATATCATAGGGTAAAATAAATGTAAAAAATGGAATGGAAAATATAATTTAAATGAATTTGTAGGGAATTTTGAACATACTCAGTTTGTGTAGGAACTTAATTTATATTGGGAATCTAGATGAATAATAATTTCAAACAATATCCATGAATGAATTTAGGTAAATTAATCAAGGTCCCATGTAAAGGGATAATGGGGAAAAATATGTTACAATATATCTAACATGATGTTTATATGGAGCAATGATTGTTTGAAGGATTTGTTTTGAAATTTCGTAGTTATGGAACTGTCATCTTCTGCAACATAGTGAGGGGAACATATGAGTTCTAGTAGAAAATGGTATATTAATGCACTATAAAACATAGCATAGAAGTTATAAGAATTTTATATTTAGAATGAAAAGAAAGGTTTCATTAAATTTATATCAAATAATACTAAAGTGTTAGATGTTATGTTTTTTCCACAAAGATATTTGGGTGTGAGCACCAATACGTAGTAGGAAAATATAAATTTTCATCAAAATTTTACCATTGATTTTTAAAAAAATGGCATTACAATGGTTGCAGAGATATTTTTAACATTACTTTATTTAAAAAAATATGAAATTCATTATGAATTTACCTATTTTCATCATTTTTATTAAAAACTATCTCCAAAATGTTTTTTAACAAACATTAAGTGACATTATTTTTAAAAAACAACATCATTGTTTTTTAAATTTTCCAAAAAGTTTTTATAAATATAAACAATGAAATATTTTTTTTAAATACCTTTTAATTTTTTTAACTCTCGATGTTGGTTTTTATAGAAACCAACCCCAGATTTTGTAAAAAACAATTTCCCATCAGTATGAAGAATAAACTTTATAAAAAATCTTTTAAAATCATTCCTGCATGATTTTACCCTAATTATTACATCTTTTTTTAAATACCATAATTCATGTAGCACTCGACAGTTAGCCCCATTTCATATCCCTCGATTTCCCTTATTTGATTAAATTGTTTTGTTCATTTTTATCATATTTATTCTACATTGAATCCCCCAACTCAATATTAGATTTACTCATCCCACTGATCATTGTTCTATGAAACCGTAATAAGTGTGGTGTGCAACTCTCAACCCACTTTATTATTTTCAATTTGATGTTCATAAATTCCCATTTTGGATCTCTCTATAAAAAATTTACAACCTAAATATCTATATTTTATAACTGGAATATTGATTTTTTAATTTTAGAATAATTATTTAGTATTTATTAGTTATAAATTTTATTCATTTATTTTTTATATACAAATTTTTTATTTATAAATTATTGTGATTATATTTTATTATAGAGTATAAATGTATTTATGATTATAAATTGTTTAATTTTTTTGTGTAATTTATTTGAAATCAAAATTGTTTATTTTTATAATCATTTATGTTTATAAATTTTTTATTATAAATTTTTATAGTTATCCATATTGGTTATTAGATTATGAATGATAGATTTTTTATGATTGAGCTTAATTTTTTGATATAATAGCATATTAAATTTAATACACCATTTTGAATATACTCATTTATACATTTTTTAATTTTAATTTAACTTATTAAATTAAAATTAAATTTTTCATTAAATTAAAAAAATATAATTTTTTGATTAAATAATATTAATAATTAAATTAAATTAAATTAAATTATACCCACATAGAAATATATATTTTTATATAATGAATAGATAAAAATAAATATGATTAAATTATGGTTATTGGATGACATCAGGTTATGTCATTTAATATGGTATTTTTTCTTTTTTATTATATCTCTATTTAATCACATGTATTTAATTTTTTCAATGATATATTTTGTTAATTTTTATAATTTTTAGTTTTGATCAAATAGTTAATAATAAATGGTTAAATTATTATTTTGATTATTTGTTTTTATGTTTTAAATTTATCTATTTATATATAATTTTAAATTCTTATAGGTTTTAATATATTCACATTTTATATTGTGATCTTGGGTAATTAATGGATCAAATTGGATAAAATTATGTAGAACCAATGATGAATATAAAAATGTGTTTCAGATTTATTATAATTTTCTAAATGAAATATTAAAAATAAAGATCTAACTTTCTCTCTATGCATAAATTTTTTGAATATAATAAAGTTAAATTCCACATAAATCAAATATCATCTGATTTTATATGGTTTAAACTACGATTATAAACATTGTATCTGGCAATGAGAAATAACCGAAAATTCAACATCTAATGTTGATAAATATATTCAGTATGATGCAAAGGATCCTATTAAATATTATATTCATGATTTTGGTGTTGAAACTATCAAGGGAACCACAGACTATTGAAATATTATATTGATTTTATGAGAAACCACTATTATCAGTTTTCACTAAATTTATAGTGTTATTATAATTTTTTTATTAGTTAACTTGAATTTATGTTATGAGTGGAGTGATAAAATATTCATTGAATTGATTGAAATTTTAAAAGAGCTACTTATAAAAGGAAATAGGCCCCCAAAATCTAATTATGACACAAAGAAAAAGTTTTTTATATTGGGATTAGGGTATAAAAAGATACATGATTTCCCAAATGAATATGTGTTTTATAGGAAGAAATATGTATGTTTATCAGAGTTTCTTAAATATGGGACATGAAGATATATTTTGGATGGAAAAATCAACTCTGATTTATTCTCAGGTAATAGTACCGAACCTCCTGCTATGTTATTTTGGTATCTTCAAATAATTCTTTGTTTGAAGATTTTGTTTTCAAAATTAAAATGATTAAAAAATGATAAGATAGAATATAGATGAGAACATCAACGATGGAAAAAAATTTCAACCTCCTGATTCACCACAAGGGAATATATTTGACAAAATAATTATTGATTTTGGAAGTGAATATATAAATTTAAAAAATGGCACTATGTAGAGATGGAATGAATCCATATCAGAGTCTTAGTATATAACATTGTTCATGGTTTATTTTGTTGGCAGTTTTCAACTTTTACCCACTAATTTTTATAAAGAAAAATAATGTTAAGTTGACAATAATGATTTATAAAAAACAAAAACTAGGAAATGATACTGATGTGTATCTTACACCATTTTTTGATGATTTTAAATTTTCTTGAGAGATTATTGTTACACTTATTTATGCATATAAATTTTGTCATTTATTTTACATGATATAATAGTATAAACTAAAAATTATTTTCATTCATATTGAAACTTTTCTGGTTACTGTGTTAAGGGACATAAATAATGTCAAATTTTTGAAGAATGGACTACATATAATCAATTATAGAATTTCAGAAAGCCATTATACATGGGACATCAAAAAAATTGTGAATTAATCATCTTTATTATATATTGAAATGGTCATTTATTGTATTATAATAATATATTCTCCCCTATAACCATTGTTAGTTTAAGAATATTATGATAATGTAAAATATATTTATTTCACAAATATAAAGATATGAAGTTATATTCATCAATAAAATAAGTGAATGAATCATGAAATATAATTTGGGATACCTTATTAGATATTTATACAGATAAAAAATTGCATTGATGTTATTTATATTGAGAAAAATTTATGTGACATTTAGGTTGGAACATTGATAGAAATAAATGGAAAGAAAATATATATATTTCATGCTATATTGGACTTCATATCCATGGGAATATGTTTTTTGTTACCTCCCACTATGAAAGGAAATATAACATATTTACCTCCGACTTATCAAAAATTGAGGAATAGTGAGAATATGGATTGTTTTTCAATGTATGAAAGGTATTAAAGTACCCAGTGGATATTATAAATATATGAAGAATTTCGTGTCATTAAAGGATTTTAAATTAATATTTATTAAATCTCATAAATGTCTTGTATTGATAAAATTACTTTTATTGATCACATTGTATAGTATATTATCGTTGCCTATCAAAACGACCATCATCAAGTTATGATATTTTTTCAAATCCATTTGTAGAAAAGTATTTGATCCAAATTTTTTATATGTGTTGGAGAATTAATCATCCCTCATACTTTTTCAAATATAAATTTATTTTCAACTAATGTTTTGTGATATAATGACTTATATAGGGATTCATTTTTGTGAGAAATAAGAATATATGGGATTATTTACTTATGTTGGATGTATCCTTTTGAAAGTTATATGAAATTATTATAAGGTTTGTGTTAAAAATAATCATCAACTAATGTCCTATATCATTCAAAAATATATATCCAAGTGGGTGGTTGAGTTCTATAATATTTTTTTATATGATTTGGAGGACACTGTTCTACCTATATCTTGATATGATATTAAAGGTAGATGGATTGATGGCTTAAGGTCAAATTTTATTCCTTGTTTTGAAGTGATGAAGGCACATTTATACATCTAAAACAACACATATGAGGTTATACCATATATATCATCACATATTTCAGGGTTTAAAGTATGATATATGAAAGGAAATGAAAAATCTTTGATGATTGATCATAAAAAGGAATTTGTTTCCTCGTTACAAATAGAATCAAAATCGATTTTTTATATTAGAAATATTGAAATGGGTGGATTGTGGGATATCTTTTAATGTGATCACATTTCTTAGTTTTTATATTAATGGTTACATTTTTTATTCTAAAAAATAGGGAAACAAGTGTACAATTAAAAATATTATGGCAATGGTCATCACTAAAGCACAATATTTTTCAAGTGAAGAAGATAAAAAACCAATTTATGCATCAACGATGTAATTTGGAGTTTTTGAGGCTATATGGGAAATTGATATTAATTAATTTAAAGTAATAATGTTTAATTGTAACTAGGTTGATAATAATAGTGGTGTGAACAATGACAATTATGGATTTACACTCATTGATTTGAAAAGATTTAGATGCAAAGAGGAATCATTTTTCATGGAAATTCATAAAATTAAAAAACATTATGTTATTAACCCATAAAATGATCAGTTTTCCATAAATTTATAATGGAAAGAAATTCATTTGGGTGATAGTGATTATGATGATGTTATGAATTTATGTGAGGATTATTCATCTATTATTTTATTTCCAAAAGAAAAGAATTTTTATGAGTCAGGCATAGTCCATTTTGTACAACGTGATCATGTTGGAGTAATATAGGAAAATACTAGTTTTCTATTCTTATTATTTTGATACATATTTTTATTTTTTTATTATTATTATTGAAATTTATATATTTAAAACACTATTTTTTTAAATTTGGATGTTTAAATCAATATATATTAATTATATCTATTTTTTATGCTAAATTTTATATCCAATGGTTCTGGAGAAAACATTTATCCTAGATTTCATCTTTCTTGGATAATATTTATTAGTTTTTATGATGTTTGATATATATAGGAAGGACTATTCATTGAGAATATTCAAAAAATATATCATGGATCTTGGTATTTTTTTGGATCTTATGGTACCTTTGATATGTTGATTTCTGTGTACGTAAATTTATATTTCTGTTTTCCATTCATTAAATATATTTGACTTGAAGTGACTTAATTTAATTATTATTTAATTAGGTATATACATTGTTTTTTCATTGAAAATGATACAACTATTATTTATGGTTTTATGGATCAAGAAAACTTTACAATGTCTACGAAATTTTAAAATCATGATTTTAGATTTACACACACACACACATATATATATAAATTATTAGAAAATATGGAGTCTTAGTGTTGATTTATCCCATATCATTATTTTTAATAATTCTACAATAATTAAAAAATAATATTAATTATAATTTAACTAATTATTACCTTTTTATTTTATAGTGGTCATTTAAAGTTAGGTGTATTTTCCCTACATGAAGACACATTATGTATGTTTTTCTCTATACTAGGATGAGTTTGTAAACCTTTTTTAAAATTATCAATAGAGTAAATTTTTCTCTTTTTTATTAGTTGTTTAATCATAATTATTTTTATTATACATGATTTTTTAATGGTATATAAAACCATAGGTCAGGGGTAAATTATAAAGATGATTCCCTATTGATATAAAATCCCAATATAATTAAATACATGAATGCAAAGGTAATTTAATTTTATATTTGATAATACTAATTTTCACTTATATATATGTTTGTTTTTATATTAACGTTAATGATTCATAACCACAGTTCCATCATCAAAAATAAAATCTAGAATATGGTTATTATTTTTTAATATTCATTCTTCCAATTATCAAAACTGAGGTGACTACTAAATTTAATATTTTAGTTGTATTAATTATTTTATCTTTTATGTCAAAATTATAAAAAATTTAATCTTATAACATTCACTGTTACTATAAATTTTCATTTATGTTACATTTTATAATGATGATGACTTTACCAGCATTCAAATATTGTATACAAAATATTTTTACCCATCATGAAATTTTAAATTGACTATCATGTATGTATATTTCAGATAATGATTAAAAAAATGAGAATTTAGACAATTTCTTTCTAGTTTATTTTGGTCGTTTCTATTTTTTGTACTATAAAAAATTCTCAGATGTTATTAGTACATGTATTTTACTCAATTTTATAATAATAATGTTCCACATATATTTAAAAAAAATTGATAAGGAATCATAAAGAGAGGGCTTTAAATGTCAGTTTTAGGTAAAAACTAACATCGAAATCCACTTTCAACATAGGTTTTATTTTCAAACCAAAGTAAAAAAGTTCATTAATTGTTAATAATTTTCTATGAAATTTTATATTAAACTGATGTGGAAATGTAGACTTTTTTAAAAAATATTTCGTCATACATTTATAATAAAGACCAAAATTAAAATTCCTTTACCAGCAAATTTTATGGTAAAATAGATATGAAAGTTTTATTGATTTTTTCTTAAAAAAACAAAGTTGGGTTTCCATAATGTTAACGTAGAAATATTTCTTTTTTAAAATCATTCCTTTGATTTTAAACTGGAAAAATTACATGGAAAATATTTTTCAATTCCATATATTTGAAAAAAAAGCAACACTGTTAAATCGCTTAATTTTTTAATTTTTTATGTTCTGAAATCAATTTTAAAAAATTGACTTTGAATGTGTTGTTTTTAACATCTCCTACATCAACATTGATTAATAACCAATGTTAAAAATTAAGGTAAACAAAATTTAAAATTTAATTTTCCACAAGTGAGTATGTTCTTATGGTGGGTAAGTGTACATTAGGAAATTTATAGATGATTCAATAAGGAATTTATGTTTGTAGTTGGGATTTGGATTAGGGGTAAGAACCGTATAATCCAACCTGAAAAATGGGGGTTCAAATCCCATTCGGGCAGGGGTTGTAGCAGTACTGTAGTAGTAGAGGTACTATAGAAATGGCGGTGCTATAGAGGAGGAATGGAATTATTGCATCGGTAGGACACTGTAGCGGTGGTAGGTGATTGTAGCAGCAGTGGGAACGGTGCAGGTACTATAGCAGTACGTTTCCTAGAATGGGCCTTGGGCCAAACAATTGGGGCTACCGGCCATATAATGGGCTACATGCCAACTGGGCCTTCAGGCTATGTAATGGGTCTCCCTCTACCCAGTAAAAATAGGTCTTTACTTTTATTTAATAAAAAAATGAGGATTCGGCCCCAACCATTTTTAAAAAATAAGGAAAGAATGTGTTTACTTCATTTAGATCAAATTTGATGAATTCTAAGTGTTTTTTCAATAGAGGTATATTGTAGAAAAAGTGATTGTAAATAAGGTAAAATTATTAAGGACTGATTATAGTTTTTAATATAGTAGAAAAGATTTCTAAAACATATACTAGTGGAATGGAATTTCTTTTAGGAATAATATACATGGAAAAATAAATAAGAATGGTGTTATAGAGTTGAATAATCATATATTAACAAATAAGGCAAGGATCATAAGGCTTTATTCTAAAATGTCCCAAACTATTTGGGTAGAAGTGTTAAATTTTTCATCTCACCTTGTTAATAGGATTCATTCCACATTATTGGGGAAATATGTTTTAGAGAAACTATAGACCTATAACACCCAAATATATTTGTTATTTTTTTCGATTACTTTATCTTTTTGATATTTGGCAGTTCACATGACAAAAGAAATAGTTATATATATATATATATTAAATAAATAATTCAAACATTCCATTTACAGGACTCTATCATGGCTTCTACTACACGCAATACCAACATGTCTTGCACTATACCCAATAATGACGTGGCTTCCACTACCAGCAACAATGATATGACATACATTACACACAACATCGAGTCTCTACGAAGCATAATTTAATTACATTTTATTAAACCATATAATAATAACTTAGACATTAAACATAGTATCATTAATATAAATAAATACTTTTCAAATATTTTTTATAATTGTTTTATATAAGTAAAACACATTGATAATGAAAGATATGATTTTTGGTAGAGTCCTTTATGTTTATAAATATTGTTCTCTCTAATAGAAATCATTTAATAATAAAATTAATTTTAGACACATTTATAAATATAAATAGATAAAATAAACTATATTTTTTAATTTATAATTACAAAAATATCATTTTTCTATTTTTTTTATTTTTCTGAGTAACATCATATTTTTGATTAATAGTGAAAAAATATTGTTTCTATGATTAAATCATCATTTTATTTTAAATAATTATTAATTTTTTTTAAAAGAAAATTTAATGTCACATTTGATAAATAATACATATATAAATACAATGTACTTAATTATAATCAATTTCACTTTTAAATTTAATATAAAATCTTAATATACTTTTAAAATTATTTCTACTTTAAACACATGTAATTTTGTTTCGTCTGCAGGATTAGAATTAATCTTACTTTTTCCAATTTTTTTATTGATTTTCAAAAAACATTCATAAACCATTATAAAATGCAAAATATTTTTATTCTAATAATATCAATATATATTTTGACAAAAAATATTAGTAAAAGTGTTTAAAATTATTCACAGTGATGAAGGTCAAATTAAGATTAATTAAGGGATAAACCTTAATATTAGGGGACAAAATGACCTGTAAACGTTTCAAAAACCCATTTTATGGATATATTTTGACTATAAAAATTCCATTGTTGACTTATGTTGTTTTGTTATGACTTTTTTTTGGTAAGAACATATGTACAACTAAATGTTTTAAAAACATTCTAAGTGAATCATTCTCCTTCCATAAAAAATGTCCCCATCACTCACACATATTCACACATCTCAAGCCTCTTAGGTTAAAAAAATAACTATACAATAAAATTCCTAAAATCCCTTCCTTCCTCCTATAATCATCCAATTGGTCATAAGAATATCCAAGGAATAATTTTACAACATACCCAAAGGATGTACCTAATTAAGAGGTAATATCTTATCTCAATTCCTTTTTTTATTTTCTTTCTCCACCCATTAACTCTCTATATTATATTATTATATAAAAGAAAAGTTATACTAAATATACTAGGATTTTTGTTTATGTAAATGTTTCAACCTATACTTACACATACCTCCATCTATTGGGTAACGAACATACTATTTTTGTGTATGGTTAATTATCACCTCATGAAATGATGATTGATAATTTTTCCATTACCACCCATCATGGTGGATATTATGATAGAAACTATATTTATATATTATATATATTATACATATAATTTCTTAATTATTATGTAATATTTATTTTTTACATACCTTTATGCTTTCCATCGTATGTAAATACGATAATTTCGTTTGAGGAGGTGTGGACTACCACCCCCTCAAAGCGATATGATTCATTCATACACCACATGGATTATATTAAAGATGGTTTTAGTGAATATATATTATATATATTATTTAATAAATATATTTTAATAATTAAATATATATAAATATATGTCTTACTTTTTCTTTCAATATGAAAATTTAACGGAAATATGATTCTTGTGTACGTACAACTGATCGTCTCTATGAACGATGTATTCCATTTCATACTTATATATTACATAGATTATTACAATACAAATATAATATACATAAATGATATTTATTTCCATGTTTTATATTCTATAAATCATTATATAATTATAAGTACCATAAATATAAAAAATTAAGATACATGTGAAGAATAATGTGAATATTACAAGAAGTGAAAACATAACATAGGATTGTTAAAAAGTAGGTAATAAGAGTACATAATAAAACCATATATGGTATTTTATATAATGATATTATTATATAAAAAATTAATAACAAATTTAAATTTATTATATAGGTTTTTTAACTAGTACGACGACAATCAAGGCACAAGGTATGGATATTTTATCTAACTGTCTATTTCCATGAGAAACATTATATGTTCGCCACTCTTTCTTTTTGTGTGGTTTACTTGTTTCACATGATTTTATTACATGTAAATTATAAATAAATGTATGTTTATTGACATATCCATTTAATGATCTAGCTTTCATGAGGTATAAGTTTAAAAATTTACCAAATCAGTGAAATAGTTTTGTCTCAATTTTCCTTATTTGTGACTCATGCATTGTTATGAACCTAAATTATCATTGATGTGTATATACATCCATTTAAGATGATATATCATGAATTTACATATTTTAATGATATTTTAATATTTATTCAATTTTTTTATTACATGCATAGTATGAACCGTAGTTACCTTGTTATAATAGTTTATTAAGACAATCTTATCACATTTCAAGATTGTTTATGTTTATGCTTCCTTTGATGAAATATTATGACCCATATCTCAATAAAATTCATGAATTTTTCTTTCCATTGGTTATTCATGATATATTCATATATTGGTTCCATTTGTTCAACTATTTTTACATAATATATTTTGGAATGTAGTTTTTTACGAAATCCTGACTTTACCCAATCTTTGGTCAGAATTCTGTGTTCCTTTAAAACCATGTTTTCTAAAATGGTTTCCCAGAATAATATAATAATCTACAATGATAATTAAATACATTGTTACCCTTTTTTATTTTATAGATGTTTTTAAAACGAATGTTATTATCTCATTTCAAATGAGGCATTTTTCACAGCTTTTTACAATGAAAAATGAATGTTCTTTTTACATTGTATAGCATGAACGGATTTATCCACCATCAATAATTTGAATATTTATTTCCATGTTTATTTTTTAATTTTATAAACAATTTTTTGAAATATATTTTTTAGTATAATGGTTTTCAAAAAAAATTCAAGCACCTTTTATAAGATTTCACGAAAAATGTTTTTTAAAATGCCTTCCAGATTATTTTATATGTCTTCATGGAATTTGTTTTTGAAAATGTTTTCAAGACATATTTATAAGTTTTAAAAATATTTCAAAATATATATATTTAAAATCACATCATTCATTTGCTGTTAGTTTTCAAAAAAAAAATCAAAGAAAAATATTTTGAAAATATTTTGAAGCTGATTTTATATGATTTCTACAAAAACATTTTTCAAAATGATTTTAAGTATTCTTTATAAATTTTCATGGTATTTTATTGTAAAATGATATTAAAATGAGTCTATTTATTAAAATTACTTTTTCAATAAAGAAAATATATTTTACTCAATAATCATTTTGAAAGATATTTCAAAATTATTTTCCATCTAATTTGGCATTTATTGATGTTATGCATTACCTTACATGAAATGATCTAAAGGGTCCATTAATTTTGTTAATATGAATGGGTTGTGCAAAATCTCATGTTCTTTATCATTACCATTTCACTTTCACCGATCATTTCATTATAAAATACGTTTCTATTTCATTGGTTATATTTTTATGAAATCCATTTTTCATTAACTTGTTAGATGTTTATGAAATTCATTTCAATTTCCCAGGTTTTATTTTTATTTAATATGTTTCTCTTTAAAGGGATATATGTTTATGAAATCCAGTTCCCTTTCATAGGTTTTTCTTTTGAATAAATTATAATGAAAATAATATTTTCCATAAGTTCTGATACGATTACATGTTTATGATACCCATTTTATTTCATTTGTTATCATATGATTATTTATGATCATGTGGCACATGTATGTATGATTCCATTATGAGATTGGTGGGACCTATACCTCCCTCCGAAACATTGGGTAATTATTTGTATTTAATGATATGGACATAGATAGTCTTGGTAATGAACTGTGACTACTAAGATGGTCATGTAAGTGAACCATGACTACCATGATGGTATTATGAGTGAACCCATGCTACTAAGATGTCCATGGGAGTTATCCCAACTACCAAGATGGTATCAGGAGTGAACTCATGAAACTATGATGGAAATGGTAGTGAACCAAGACTATCAAGATGGTATGGGTAGTTACTCAATACTACAAAGAGTAGTCTTGTAAGTGATTTCTTGGATAATATAAAAATAATAACATATTCTTTTTTATCTTCCAGGATTAAATTTTTTATTCATATGTTGTTCTTTCATGACTTGTGATCTTAATTCTATTATGATACATGTCTTATGAACTTCAAATATTTATTATGATCTCTATTATGTAGGGTATGATCTTCAAATGTTATTGCGCACATTCAATACCCTTTGTTCATTTTATTGTTATATATTTATATTTCTTACTCATACTAATCATCTAAGATACCCCTTTATTATGTTTCATTTCCCTATGATATGAAGAAAATATTTGCGTATAAGTACTGAAGGTTGAGATATTTATGGGAGATGTTGAAGATCATTCAATATGATATAATATTTTTTCTCCAAGTTTATCAAGACACTAAACTATTATAGTCATCAAGTATGTATTTTTATAATGTACTGAAAATTCATCTAAAATTATTTATTTTCCATTCATGTTAGGACTTGGTCACTATAATTGGTATCAAATGAAAATTTTATACATCCTTCAGAAACTATGATGAGAAAACATTAGTGAGATCCCAAGGAATATTTATAAGGATATGTATATGGATGTCTCTAAGGATGTGTATAAGGGTGATATAATTTATAGGAAAATGTCCCAGAATTTTGGTAAAGGATAGAGTGAGTGGTTTCCTAGTAATACATCTATTCCTAGATAGTAAAAGTGGATGTGGATATGGAAAGTATGTACCTAGGGGTAACAAATCTGGCATGATGTTTCTGGACAATAAAGGGGTAATATGGTACATGGTAAAGGGCCTTGATGCACAACTGGTTTGACACTCCGAGGGGATTGGTTTTGGGAATTCACAAACTCATCAGGAACCATAATGAAGGATTTAAATATAATTTGGCTATGAATAACACAGTAATAACCTAGGGTTTAATATATTATGGATGGTTTCATGATTTAGGCATCATATAAGTAAATATTTTCATCACTATTTGGTTTTATTCTATGATATGTAATGCTCACACTATGCTTTAGGTTTTAGTCAATGTTGGGAACCGGAAGGAACTGGATTAATGTCAAATGTGATGGATTTATTCCTAACGAGCAGTCATGTAGGATGATCACTAGATTGATATATTTTTTGATCATGCCTAATCATTTTTCATGAATAATTATTAACAATTTGTACATTAACCATCTCTCAGACTCACCACGGAAGTGAAAGGAGTTCCCTAACAGTTCGACTAATGGAGATCATGAAGGAAAGATGATTTTATTTCCTTTGTGTTAGTAATGTGGAATGAATCGCCTAAAAGAATTTCATAGAGGTATAAGGAGATCTTTTGACTATGGAAGAGAAGGACATGAAGCAATTTATTGCAAGGGGAAAATAAAAGTTTATTTAATGAAATGGATAAGAATGTTTTCCTCACTAAGACATCATCAAAGGTTAAGTGTTTTCTATGTGGAGAAAATATTAATTATGAAACTCAATGACCCAAGAGGAAAGCTCATGAAGTGGATCAACAAGGTGATTATGTAATGGTTACAATGATTATGATGAAGAGACTCTAGATT
The DNA here is from genome assembly GCA_963277665.1 of Viscum album. Taxonomy (NCBI): domain Eukaryota; kingdom Viridiplantae; phylum Streptophyta; class Magnoliopsida; order Santalales; family Viscaceae; genus Viscum; species Viscum album. Next base: position 1,311,520,763 of record OY728130.1, on the reverse strand, counting down.
ATATGTCAATGGAATGAGGTATAGTGTAATAATATGGGGTAGCCGTGATAATGGAATATTAATGAAGTTGAATAATAGAAACGTTTTTGTATATGAATTTAAAAAGTATGTTATATTAAAGGTAAAATATATAAATATTGTTTTCTTTACGTTTTTTATTATATTTACAAGAACACATTAAATGGTTCTGATGGAATATAAAAGTGATATAATAGAAAGGTGATGTCTATCGAAAACTCATGATTAAGTGAAATATAACCCCTTATATGTTCCTCATGTTAGGATAATGTTGTTTGTATAATTATATGTGGGATATGAATATTTACGTTTAAGGAATTGATTAATTTATAACTAATTAAGGACTTGGTGAATTCTAGTTTATTCTATCCTTCGTAAAGTTTACAACTTCATGGATTTATGAAATATATCCTATAATCTATGGAATAAGGAAGAATTCATGTTTTCCAGATTTATTTATGGTAAGCATGATTATAATAGGAAGAATGCATGTTACTATGTTCCAAGAGAATTTACCATTAGGGTACTCTCATTTTTTGAATGTGAAAAATCATGAGCGACTTCGTGATATATGGGGGATCAATGTTATGCGTATTTAATGAATATCATTCTATAGTTTTCAATTTTCATCATTGTGAAGGGTTATAAGGTTAATGATTCATGAACGGTTTATGTTAAACTTTATAGGATGTATTTATGAACTGATATTGTATTGAAAACCATAGTTTAAAGCCTATTTCATGATTAACCGAATTTAAAGGACGTCCATAATATTTTGGAAATTATATAAGTGTGGTTTTAGAGTAAATTTATGTCGAGTAAAAACTAAACAAGTTCAATAAGGCTACGGGTCTTGAACCCGTGATTGAAGGATTATAAAGGTTTTATGATGAAATAATAGTGTTATTTTTTTATGTTTTTAGATTAATGTATCAACCATATTGATTTTTAATAATAGTTATAGAAAAATTGTTATGGATTTCAATCATTTATGGGTCATAAGATCTTCTAAAATTGTATTTTATCACTTTAGGTGACAAAGATAATTTTTGGATGTCCTTTACCTAATGTAATGGATGAATTATAAATTGATAAAAGAATAACTAAAGAACAATGTTTTGTTTACAGAAATATATAATGTAATTATAATTCCTTATATTCTTGGTCAATTAAATGATTACTCATCTTTTGTATAACATTAAAAAGAAAATGTGTTGTCTGAATAACATAATTTTTTTAACTTATGGACTTATAAATCATCATATATTTATGATGACGAGGAACTCAATTTTTACATAATAATCTACTTTTTATCGATTGATGACCTCAATCACTCACTATAAATATTTACGATTTTCTTCAATCTCCAATCATCTCTCCCATCTTATGATCTCTTATGTGCACACCTAGTTATATGTAACTTTGGGTAATCATTATTGTTCAAATTTTTCGTTTTTAAGGGAATTTTTTGAAATTTTTTTATGATGAGGGTCTCTATGAATGAAACATTAAAGTATTAAAAAATTGATAACCCCAATGAATTTCGAGAGAGAAATCCATTTTAAGGGGGCAGAATGTAAGACCCTGAGATTTTGTGAATTATTTTTTCTAATTAATTTATCTTTCTTATATTTTAAATTTCAAGTGAAATTAGAAATAATTATATATATGTATATATATATATTAAAAACTAACTCAAACATTACATTCACATGTCACAACATTTTATTTCAATACACATAATACCAAATTTCGTTTTGCTACACAAAATACCGACTTGGTCTGCACTACCTACAACACCGATTAGGCATACGATACACACAACACAGACTCTATATAAAGCATAAGGTTATTATAAATTTCATAAAATGATATAATTATATCCTAGATATTAAAATAGTAATTTTAATTTTATTAAATAAATTTTAGATATTTTTATTATTTTATATATGAATAAAACATATTTATATTGAAAGATATGATTTTTGGTAAAGTCCTTTTATAATTAAAAAAATTGTTTTCTTGAATCAATGAATTTTAATTAAAATACTCATTTTAGACACATTTATTAATTTAATATGATACATAAAACGTTATTATTGAATTTATATTTTCTAAGGTATCATATGGTTAGGTTTTTTAATTTTTATGATAAACATCATTTTTTTAATATATAGTGAGAAATACTGCTTTTCTCTTAAAAACTGCCTTTTCATTTAGATAATTATTAATGATAAATTATATTTTAAATTTATTTTAAGGTAAAATTAGGTAAAATTATATATATTAATACAATTTATCCCATTAGAAACAATGTTTGTCTAAAATTAAATATAAAAACGTAATAAACCTTTGAACTTATTTCTACATTAATGAACTGTAATTTCACCCCATCTACGAGATTAGATGCTGCTGAAAATCATTTTTTTTCATTTTCTGAAAACCGGTTTATGGGTTACCTATAACCAAATAGCAGCTGATCCAAATTACAACCAAACACCCCAACCACATATTCAACCATCAAAATTCAAAATTCAAAAGCCATTCCAATATTTCAAACACCAGTACCACGACGTCTCTAGAAGAACGCCACCTCGTACCATACCCCTGCAGCGAAATCCTACTACCAGCGAGAATGTTCATAATCCGCCACATCCTTTCCTTTTGCCTCCCAAGAATCACAATCGTCCTCCTTCCATCTGCAATCTGAAAGATTAATAATGCAACATGAACCAGGAATCAGAAATCACAGATTATACCAACGAAAAAACCTAAAACAACCCACGGACATCACAAAGGAACCAGAAAATACAGAACATGTCAAATCCCTGTTGTATCCAAATCCCATCGGAGGAGTCTCGTTGATGCCATCATGAACAAAAAAACCACCCAAAACCATCCAAATCCAGAAACGAATGAGAGAAAAAAAAGCAAAAACACAACATCACCAGCAAGTCGAAAAAAAGGTCCTTCGCAACCGAGACCTGTCACTGCTTACCGGGACACTCAAATTGTCTATGACGAACCACCCTACGCACCACCGGAGTCAAGATGCCATCCTAGGTTGCTGAAGCAGGAACCTAACTGTGAACCGTCGCCATGCTACCGAGGAGCCCTATCCAGAGAAGAGGGAATCGAGCGAAAAAGGGCAGCAACGATGCTTCAAGACATCCAATCCGATGAACAATGCCACCGCGACAGGGGGACAACCGTCACGAACTCACCAAGGATGAAGAGGAGCGTAGATCCAGATCGAGGAATAAGGAGGAGGTGGCGACGAGATGGAAACCCTAGAGCGGGGTGCCCCTTACGGGCTCATCCTTAGGATCCCTCCCCCTACGAGATTAGAATTAATATTAATTTTTTCACATATGTGAATTGAATTTAAAAAACTGAAATAAAATATTTTAATTATTATAACATTTAGATTCTAGTAAGATCAAATTCCTTTTTAACCAAAAATATTAGTAAAAGTGAATAAATAAATCACAACGATTAAGGTCAAATTAATATTAATTAGGGGATAAACAATAATATTATAATCAAAAATCACATTGAAACTTATCTAGAACCCATTGGATGGAAATATTTCTTTCATAAACCTTAAAATTTTTATTTTTTTGGTTTGTATTGACTTTTACTAGTAAATAACATGTGTAAACCTACCTTGTTTTAAAATATTCCAAGTGAGTCATTTTCCTTCCCTATAAAAGGCTACAACCTCTCTTACACCCTCACACCTATAAAACCTATTATTTTAGGACAATATTTATCCAATACACTTAAAAATAACTACCTCAATATTATAATCCTTACCATGGAAGTAATAAAATCTAATGAATCTCTTTAGAATACACCAAAAGGAATTTCTAGATTAAGAGGTAACGTCTTCTCTCAAGGAATTTCTTTTATTTTCATGCTCCACCCCTAAACTATATTTATTATATCATGATATAAAAACATATGTATGAAAAATATATTATTACATTTTTATGTAAATGGTTTGACAATCACTTACACACACCTCCATCAAATGGGTAATGAAGACACAATTTCTGTGTACGGTGAACTACTACCTCACGAAACGATGATTTTTCATTTTCCCATTACCCCCTATCATGATGTCTATTATGATGGAAGCTATATATATATATATTATATATTATATTTATAATTTTATAATTTTTCTTTTATGTTTATTTAGAACATAGTTTTATGGTTTCAATCTTTTGTAAATATGATAATTTTTTTAGGAAGTGAGGACTATCGCCCCCTCAAAGCAATATGATTCGTTCATGCATTATGTGTATTTTATTAAATATGGTATTAGTGAATCTATATAATATATATTAAATCATAAATAAAATTTAATATATATATAGATATATATAAACATATAAGTCTTTTATGTTTTTTCTATCAAAATGACAATTAAATAGAAATATCATTCAAGCATACATACTGCCTATCGTTTCCATGAAAGGTGTATTCTATTTCATACTTGTATATTCTATAGATTATTATGATAAATTAATATTTTATATAAATTATATCTGTACCATTTTTTATATTTTGTAAATCATGATATAATTATGAGCACTAAATATATAACAAATTAAGACACATGTGAAGAATAAACTGAATATTACCCGAAGTGAAACCTTAACATTAGATTGTTAATGTGCATGTAATAAAAAGTCATTATATAACCATATGTTTTATTATATAAATATGAATATGTCTCTTTAAAATAATTATAATAAATTTATATTTATTATATAGGTTTATAGAATTTGTATTAAGAGAGTCAAAACACATGGTAGGGGGATTTTATCTCAGATTTTATTTTTGTGATAAAAAGTGTATTTCGCCACTCTTTCCCTGTCTATGGTGTATTTAATACATAAGATTGTAATCCATGTATATTATAATTAAATTTTTAGATATTCATATATCTATTTAATGTTATTTATTTCATGAGTTATAAGTTTATAAAGTTACCAAATCAGTGAAATTGTTTTGTCTCAATTTTATTTCTTTGAGAATCATGCTTTGTTTTGAACCCAAATTCTCATAGAGGTGTATATAATTCAATTTTAGATGATATATCATGAATTTAATTATTTTAATTAAATTTTATGCGTCCTGAAATTTCCTTTTCTTACTTGGAGAGTTTGATCTACTGTTACCAAGATATAAGATTTTGTTGAGAAAATCTTACCGCTTTTCAAGATTGTTTATGTTTATGATTAATTTCTTAAAATATTATGATAAAAATATCAAAAACATCATAAATTTATCTATTATTTGGTTATTAATTATTAATTCATATATTGGTACAATTTATTCCACTCTTCGATACATAACATAGTTAATAAAGTGTTTTTTTGAAAGCCCGACTTTACCCTCTCTTTGGTCATAAATCTGTGTTCGATTATAAATATGTTTTCTAAAAAAGGATTCCATGAACATTATATTGATCTCGTATGATCATTAAAATAATTTTTTACCCTTTTTTATTTTACCAATGTTTTTAATGGAATAATATTGCCTCTTTTGGAACGATACTTTTTTCAATCTTTTTTACCATGAAAATGGAATGTTCTTTTTACCTCATATAACAATTATGGATTTATCCGGCATCAATCCTTTGAAAATTTCTTATATTGTTTAAAGTTTAGTTATTAAAAAAAATAAAAATATATTTTCAAGGAAAATGGTTTTCAAATCATTTTTAGGATCCTTTTATATGTTTTCAAGGAAAGTGGTTTTCAAAATATTTTTATTCTAATTTTATATGTTTCCAAGGAAAATGGTTTTCAAAATGTTTTTAAATTCTTATTTATACATTTTAAATGTATTTTTAATTAAGTGTTATTTAAAACGTTTTCAATCATTATTTATATGTTTTTTAATTTTCTCCTAATAAAATATTTTTTTAAAATGTTTTTAAGATTATTTTATAAGTTTTCAAGGAAAATTATTTTCCGAATGATTTCAAGTATTCTTTATTGGTTTTCAAGGTATCTAAGAAAATTATTTTCAAATGGCATTTTTTATTAAAATTCATTTTCAAATAAGAAAGGATATTTTCTACAATATATGTTTTTGAAAGGTATTTCAAAATTATTTTCCATATGTGATAAAATCTATTTATGTTACTCATGCCCTTTTAGGAAATGATCTATAGGTTCAATTTATATTATTTATATGAATGGGTTATAATTAATTTCATGGTCTTTATCAAACCATTTTCTCTATCACATTTTATATTTTTATAAAATCAATATCTCTTTAATGGGATATAGGTTTATGAAATATGTTTCTCTTCCATGTGTTATATGATTATGAAATATATTTCTCTTTCATAGGTAATATTTTTATGAAATATATTTCTCTTTCACAAGTTACATACTTATAAAATCTATTTCTCTTTCATGGGTCATTGTTTTGATGAAATTATTATGAAAACTATATTTTTCCATTGGTTCTAATATGATTACATATTAATGATACCCATTTAATTTCATGGGTTATGATATGATTATTTATAATCTTGTGTCACATGTATATATGACTATTTATGATATGGTTTGGACCTATATCTCCCTCTAATACAATGGTTAAAAATTTATATATCATGAGATAGATTAACATGGACAAGGTAATTAACCTTGAATACTAAGATAGCCATGAGAGTGAACCATAACTACCAAGATGGTATGAAGGGTGAACTCATGCAACTAAAATGGCCATGGGAGTGAACCATGACTACCAAGATCATATGAAGAGTGTACTCATGCTACTAATATGGACTTGGGAATGAACCATGACAACCAATATGGTATAGGGAGTGAACCCATACTACTAATATGGTCTTGGAAATGAATCCTTCAATACTACGGAAATAATAAGATATGAATTTCTATTTTCCATTATTACATATTTTATTCCTATATATTTATTTAATGAATTATGCTCATAATTATATTATGATCAATGTAGTAATAATTTCCAATATTTATTATGATCCTTAATGTGAATGATATGATTTTCAAATGTTATACTCATGTTATACACCCTTTGATCATGTTATGCTTACACATTTCCTTTATCTACCATTACTGAGCATCTGAGGTCAACCCTTCTTATGTTTCTATTCCCTAGGTTATGAAGAATGGTTTTAGGTAGAATTAATAGAGGTGGATATCTTTATCAGATATTTTTAAGATCATTCACTAGGATATATGATTTTGTCTCCATGTTTCCAAAGACACTAAACTATTTTGGTCCTCAATATATATTTCGGTAATGTACTGAATATTCATAAAAATGATGTAATATCCATTTATTTCCACCCTGGGTCACTATAATACCAGTAAACCAGTGGTTATTACCAACCTCATTTTTTTAATAAATCCCATAGATGACCATGTGATCTCCAAATATCAAGATTTTTTTTGGGGTTTTGTAAGAAATTCATTAGAAGCTAAAATTATTTATTTAATGAGAAGCAATTTGGAGTAGACCAAAACACTATTGAAAAGAATTATTTGAAAAAATAATGATTTTATACATCTATTATGATTCAAATTTATGTCTCAAAATGATATAAATAAATTATTTATTTGAATGAATGGAAAATCTAGAGGTTTTAATCAGACTAGTGAAACACATACTAGAGAGCTCGAGGATTCTACATGCTTGGGTTTAGAGTTTTAAAATGTGACATTTTGGAATTTTATTTTTCATAAAGTGTAGATCCATCAGTTGAATTTTATATATATACCAAATTTAAATTAATATTTAAATTTTTTGGAAGAAAAATAAATTACATACTTATAATAGATAGAAGACATGTTGAGAGCCTAAAATAAGTGGTTATTCTTGGAGATTCATGGAAATGAGAGTTTTTATGGTTGATGAGATGGGTTCATTGGATAAAAATGAAACCAAGGAGCTAATGGAACAACCAAAATTGAATAATTAACTATATAATGAATGGGTATTTCATTAAAAATAATAATATGATATTATGAAGAAGTATAATCCCATTCTAGATATGAATGGTTTTTACTAGAAATAAAGACCAGAGTTCATTAAAATTTTATCATTCATAGTTAAATATACTACCATATGAATATTGATGACTATAGTTACCTAAAAATATTTCATATGGAATAGATATAAGTAAATAAATAAATAATCCAATCATGGATATTTGGAGGAGGTTATTTTTGTGAAGAATCTATATATTTTCATTGATAATAGGAATGATTACCTTGGGTGAAGGTTAAAGAGAAGTATTTACAACTTTAACCAAGAACTGTGGAAATTGAACTCAATGTTTTATTATATCATGATTGAGAATGTTTGTTGTAAAAGATACCTCTTGAAATGTATTTTGGGTTCACCTTGGGTTTTTAATGGATTTATTTTTTTATGAAGATTGGTTTTTAATGGAGGCCTCAAGAGTGGGTATAATTTTTTGAATTTGTCTTTTGAAGCACAAATGTGTCACGAACTACAGATGTTTGAACTTATCTCATGGAGAATGCATGTATTAACATATATCATATAGAATGAATTTCAGAACTGATAACATGATGCACAATTATCATAACTGGTCATGTAGAGTAGAAATGTCAAAATTGATCATGGGGAGTGTAAATGTTAAAACCAATTTCTCAGAAAAACCATACAATGAAACAAATTATTTTCAGAGGATCTCATGGTGAGTTCACAAAAATAACACATGATTGTTAGTTGATATCATGATGATATTACACGAAGTGCATAAGTGGAGAAAGGATGGAAATAACAGTGGTATCTCATGATTATTCAAAATAACCTAACCTCATGATTCTCAAATCCTGATAGGATCATGTGAAGTTTATGAAGACAATAAAAGTGATCAAGAAAATTAATTGAAAAATTTTGTAGGTGATAATGTGAAACTCTTGTGAAATATGGAAAGTAATCACATGGATATATTACACAAAGTGTGTAAGAATATTATTGAGACAGTGTAATTGATGGATAATGGAAATTTATAGATTTAAGGTGGTGAATTTATGTCAATAAGTACCCATTTACCCATCAGAAAGATATAGATAAATTGTAATTAATTAGTTTGATATGATGTAAAATTATTTCATATTTCATTAACTACTTATTATGTTGGAGTCTCATGATCTATATAACCAATATAAATTCATTTTAAGGGATCTTTCAAAGGAGTCTCGTGAACAAAATAGAGTCATGCAATCTACATGAACAGAACAGAGTCACACGATCTACATGAAGATAACAAATTCTTATAATTTTTGTGACTTTCATAATACTCTTGATCCTCATGAATTTAAAAAGGTATTGTTGGGCATTTATTGTCTCAAAAATAATCTATAAATATTATTGATTTTGATTCTCATAGATACCCTTTTTTGTTTTACTAATGTTTTTAATTTTGAGTGTATTTTAGGAAATTTATATTCATTATAATTCTTCTCTTGAAAAAATATTCATCTATTAATTTGTGATAAATATTAATTAATTTCTTTGGAGATATCTTAAGCATATTCTAGAAACAATTTTCACTATTTTTGTTTACTAGAAACAATTTTCATTCAATACGTCAAAGAAAGTAACATATAGAAAAAACCTTACATTTATGTTGAAGGATTAACACATATGGTTAATCAGCCTTATGTTTGAATAAATTTATGTTTAAAGACCATTATTTCTGAATAAGAACCTTATAATTGTCAAAAATGAAAATTATGGTTAATGAACCCTACGTAAGTATGGAACTTAAAAAACATTTGGATCATCAGATTTAATTATATAATCAACCTTTCTATTTCAACCTTACTTTTGGGAAAGGTGAATGTATGGATAATAATTGTTACATTTAGAGATATATGCTCACATGGATAAACATATAGATAATAACCCTACATTATGAAGTTGAAACCTACATTTTTTATTTTTTTGTTTTGTGAAGGAACCTTACATTTGACTTTTTATTTCTGGAAGTATGAATTTACATCTTTATTAGAGATTTTTGAAACAGTCTCTATAGAATATCAGGATGATTTAATGCTCATTATTGACCGATTTGAAGCTCATTATATATTATTTAAAGAGTCGTTTACAATGGATATTATTACTCCTATTCTTATGGGAAGTTGGGCCTTCTCTGATCTATTTATTTGATTTTGAATCTTGATGATTTTTAGGAAAATTTTGTGGATCTGAAACTATACTTGAGATTTATCATTATAAACCTCTCTGAGTATCATCTGTAAAAAACATGGATCTGTGAATACCTCTCACCTATCTGTGTAAATATTATTCTTTTATTTTTTACTATGAAAATGTTTTAGAGTGATAAAACAATCTAGCATCACAAAAACATGAAGTTCATTTTTAAGATCTACTTTTTAATCATGTGAATGTGATGCTCTGTTTTAGTATCTATTCATAATGACAAATATCTTTTGTGCAACTAGATCAATTCAGATATTTTTCAATGTTTATTTTCTTCTAATGTCAAAGATCCTTCTTTTATTAGTTTCATGATTCTGCAACTATAAACTATATTTTTTTCTCATCAAACTACATCTTATCTATATTGAGTTTCGGATACTCATATTCAGTAATGTTTGAGTTTCATCTTCTTTCACTATGTTTTTCTTTTATCAGTTCCCTATAAAAGAACCATAAGGATAGAATTTGTATGATTTTTTTTGTAAGGATAAACTACCTGCACTAAGTTATGGATTAGTCTTATGATATTAGGACCTTACTAGTGAAATACACCAAGCCCACAGAGAGGTAAATCTGGAGAGTGTACTAGGGGATCTTTGTGTCCTATAACAACAATAAATTATTGTTCTTTGCTCTCTGTTCATATTCACTACATATACTATATTATAGAAACACTTCCTGTTATTATCTTCTATTTATGTGAATCAAAGAATTGTTAAATTTTGAAAAGGACACAATTAACCCCCTATTATTTCATCAATATATCAATTTCGACCAAACATTTGGTATCAAAGGTGTAGATTTTCAATAGAGTTATAACTAGATAAAGGCATAAGATGCATATTAGTGATGGAAAAGAATAATATCAAGGAAGTAATTTCAATGGTTTGTGCTCTATATTTCAATGGTGAGAATTATGGATGCTAGAAGTCACGAATTTTAATCTACCTAAAAATCATGGATTTTGATTATACTCAAATATTTTTACTCCTTACACAATTCCTGAAAAAACTGAAACTTGGTCTACGACTACAATAGATGAGTATGATATGAATTCAAATGAAATGAATTCTATTACTTTTAGTCTTGGACCAGATTAATTAAAATGTGTATCACAATGCCCAACAAACTATGATATGTGTAAAAACATTGTAGTATCTTAAGAAGATACTAACAATGTTAGACAAATGATATATGTTACTTCAAAATTAATGTTTGATACTTTCATTTTGTTTTATGGAGAGAGAATCACACAGATGAATATAAGGCTAACAGAATTTGTTAATAATATAACATCTTTTGGTGAGCTTATCATCCAACCAGATCATGCTTTGAAAGTACGAAGAGTTCTACCAGTGAAGAGGAATGGAATTTCTGCTACAATCCCGTAATTAGCATCTGTAAAGATTTTGGAAATTAGAAAATTTATTGGAAATTTAATGATGAATGAGACTAAATTGAAATATGAAGTTGAATATCACATGGTCCTAATAAAAAAAGGATAACAGTACTTTAAAAATTACATCCCAAAATCAGAACATAAAAATGAAACAAGAAAAAATAAAATCTAACATAACAGTTTTATAAATTAAGATATCTCAATTTTCTAGAAAATTTAGTAAATTTTATAGGGATAATAAATGATTCATAATAACCTTAAAAATATGAGAAAGACTCAAGGGAAGTAAGATGTTATAAATGAAAAAATTGGTTCATATAAGACATTATTGTCTTCAATTGAAAGTAGATAAGAGAAATACATAAAATAAATATCATAAGAATACTAATTATGAGAAAAAGTAAGAAAGGGAAATAAAGGATACATGGAGTGTCTCTGAAGAATCTGTTATCTCATCTAATTGTAATTTACACATAGAATAATCAAATATGATGGCTAATATGTTCTTCATGGAGAAAGAGGATAAGGTACAATCTTATTATTCATCAGATTCATATTCTAGGTATTTGAATGATAAAATTATATCCTATTTCAGTATTTTTGAAGAAAATCATAATTATTTAATAAAGAAACATAAATATTTAAAGAACATCCATAATTCTATTATAGGTGAAAAAGATACATTACTAAAACAACATTAAGAGATTGTTCAGAAATTTAATTCAACTACTGCCAACATTGATTTTCTGGAAAGTAAGATTAATACTCTATATAGAGGAGTAGAAACATATAAATCTACGACTCTAATTTTCACAAATGGTGAAATTAAATTGAATGAAATTCTTTGAAAAAATGTTGTTAAATTGGAATGGTTTGGTATTATTAGTAAGTGTGAAAACCCCAAACTATACCAAAACTATTTTATTCCTAGTTCTAACAAAAAAGGCATGTCTACTACTAAATGTTTTTATTGTGGTATTAGTGAAAATTAAGTTAATGACCACTATTTAGGAAAACCACAATATTATGCTTTCAATCATGATCATTATTAAAAATATTTATCTATTTTTTATTATAATAGTGTTGATTAAAATAAATCTATCTGGATTCCTATGTTTTTGATTTCAAACACTACTGGACCAAATTTCTTCAGGTATATCTACATGGATAGTGGTTGTTCAAGACATATGATTGGAAATTCATCAAATTTTTGTACTCTTACTAAAATAGATAGAGGCCTAGTCATCTCTAGTGATAATTCTAAAGGAAAAATTGTTAGACTCGGAGTAGTTGGAGTTCCATATACTGTTTCAATTTATAATGTACTCTATGGATAGGGAATGAAGAACAATATGATAAGTATCTCTCAACTCTGTGATGATGGAGACTGTGTTGATTTTTCTAATAATTCATGTTCTATTTTTATAGATAATTTTCTTCAACTCAGAGCACCCAGAACAGATAATGTATACACTTTGGATTTAAATTTCCTTTGTAAACAGAATGTAAATTTTTAACTTCTAATGTAAAAGATTCATGAATTTAAAAAATAAGACTTGGTCATTGTAATATTTTTTACATAAGTTATCTACAAAACAATTAGTTACAAATTTACCTAGTCTCAAATTTTATTGTGATAGATTCTATAATGGATATAATATTGGAAAGAAACACAAATCTTCCTTCAAATCTGTTAACAAAATTGCTACTTCAAAGCCCCTAGAACTTATTCATATGGATTTTTTTGGACCATCTGGAATAGAAAGTTTTGCTCATAAATTACATGTACATGTTTTAGTTTATTATTACTCTATATTTACTTGGGTATATTTTCTAAAACTCAAATGTGAAATTTTTTCTATTTTTTAATGTTTTTAAATGTTTTGAAAATGAAAAATGGTTTAAGATAATTTCATTAAGAAATAATCAGGGTGGAGAATTTAGGAATTAATAATTTAATTATTTTTTCTGAAATATGGGTTTTAAACACATCTTATCTGCACCAATAACACCTCAAAAAAATTTAATTGTTAAAAGAATAAATAGATCTATTGAAGAAATGGCTAGGACTATGCTAAATGAATACTTTATTTCAACTTACTTTTGGGTAGAAGCTGTAAGCACATCATTCAATATTTTAAATAGAGTTTTTATTTGACTTATTTTCAGAAATATTTCTCATGAAATTTGTAATAACCGAAATCCTAATGTAAATTAATTTAATGTTTTTTATGCTAGGTACATATCTTGAACACCAAGGATAATCTTGGAATGATTGATCCAAAAGATAATGGATGAATATTATCACGATATTCTAAAACTTCTAAATCTTATAAAGTTTTTAATAAAAATTAAAGGATTGTTGAAGAATCATTTCATGTGATGTTTGATGAAACTTGTCCTTTTAATAAAAAAATCAAATAGATGGATCAAATGATTCTTATAAAAAAAATGTGACTTGATAACATGAAAAATTATTTTGGAAATATATATAAAATTCAGTCCAGTTTAGAAGAACAAGATACTGATGAACCTAAAAGTGCTCAGCCTAGGCAGTCTAGAATCCTAATGAATCAACCTTTAGAGAATCTTATAGTAGATATTAACATAGGAATAAAAACAAGAAGTGTACGAAACCTAGTGTAATTTTCTTCTTTTTTATCTCAACTGGAGCCTATCTCTTTTGATGATTCCTTAGAAGATGTAAGTTGGATGTTAGAAATGAAAGAAGTTCTAAATTAGTTTAAAATAAAAAAGTATGGAAATTAGTGGAAATTCCTGATAATTATCTAGTTATAAGAACTAAATTGGTCTTTAGGAATAATCAATATGATCAAGGTATTATAAATAGAAACAAATCTAGATTAGCATAAAAAGGGTATATCTAATATGAAGGTTCATTTTATGATGAGTCCTTTTCTCCTATAGATATACTAGAAGAAATTGGAATTATTTTAGCCTATGCATCTCATATAAATTTTAAATTATATCACATGGATGTAAAATCATCATTTTTAAATGGATATTTAATGGAGGAAGTTAATGTTGAGAAACCGCCTAGTTTTGAAAATTCTAAAAAATAAGATTTTGTTTTTAAATTTACTAAAGCTCTTTGTTGCCTTAAACAAGAACCCAGAGCTTAGTATGAATGCTTAAGTTAATTTTTTTTTGAAAAATGGTTTTTCTATTGGTTTGTTAGACCTAACCCTATTTAATAAAATATTTTTTCTAATATATTAATAGTTCAACTCTATTTTTATGATTTTATTTTTGGATCAAAAAATAAAACACTTTTAATGATTTTTCAAAACTTATGAAAAAATAATTTGAAATGAGAATGATAAGAGAATACAATTTTTTAGGAATTAAAATTTATCAAAAATATTATGGAAATGTGTTTAATCTAAGTAAATACATTACTGATTTATTAAAAAAGTTTGGTCTTGAGAAAATTAATACATATTAGACTCTAATTGTGCTAATATTAAACATGAATTGGATGAAGCTCAAAAACTAGTGGAAAACAATTTATAAAGAGGTATGATTGGAAGATTACTATGCCTTACTTCTAGAAGACTTGATATTATTTTTTCAGTGTGTCTTTGTTATATATTTCAATCAAATCCAAAATAATCCCATCTTGCTACTGTAAAAAGGATTTATAGTTATTTATAAGAAACAGTTGTTCAATCCCTCATTTATCCAAAAACTTCTTATTTTTATATAATATCATATTCAGATGAATATTTTGGACGATGTAGATTAGATATAAAAATCACTTTAGGAACCTCCCACTTTTTAATTAAATCATTAGTGTCACGTTCAAGTAAAAAGAAACACTCAGTTGAAATTCCAACAGCCGAAATAGAGTATCTATATTCAGGTAGTTGTTGTGCACAAGTGTTGTGGATGGAAAACACTATAATGTACTTTGGACTTAGTTTAAATATTAAACCTATTTTTTGTGATAATAGAAGTGCTATAAACATTTCAAAAAATCCAATAATTTATTCTAGAACTAATCATATTGATATTAGACATCATTTTCTAAGAGATCATGTACTTAAAACGATATGTCATTAGAATTTTTTATAACTAAATATCATGTAGCTAATATTTTTACTAAACCACTTCCCATTGTTTGTTTTTGATTTTATTAAGGGGGAATTGGGTTTATTTAATTTTTAATTAAATAATTTTATTTTATATTTTAGTTTATTTACTTTTATTTTATTATAATTTATTTTACGGGTAATTTTATTCTGTAAATATAATTTACCTTTCTTATTTTTATCTAACTATATTTCAGTAAATCTAATTTATCTCAAATATATTTACACCACATAATTATTAATTTTTTTTTCATAATTAGTCTTTGACACGAGAAACGAGGACATGTGTCATATGTTAGAAACCCTTTGTCTACCTTACACTTCATTTACCCAAAAATCATTTCTCCCAACCCACAATCAACATTCATCCTTCCAAATCCTATAATACAAAAACCTAGGAGTTTAATATATTCATAAATGAAGGAAATAAAGAGGGTCAAAAAAGGAGAAGCAAGCGACCCAAATCGAAAAAGAGTTATATGAAGAAAAATTCTTCAGGAAATAGTGGATGATCGTGATTTCTTAAACCAGACAAAATTACATTTAAAATCAGTGTTATCTTTTCCAGGCTCTAGATAACATTCAATGAAATCAAATCATAATTTCTATATGAGGTATAAATGATTTTTTTATACGAGTGTATAGTTTATTTTCAGAGATTAAGAGGATATAATTTTTTCTAGTATCGAGGATAGGGATTTCTCTATTTCTTTTACTATGGTTGCAAAAAAATTTAACTTCCCCAATTAAGGGGTTTTCCATTTCAATATTATATCTATTGGTGATAAGGAACATTATTCTAAATACATCATTTATTTTTTGTTCAATTCGATGCACATCAGAAATATGTTTATTAAGGATTTAGAAGCTAATAATAAAATTCTTGTGAATTTTACTCAAACAGGAATAATTCCATAGATGGTTGTGATAGAGGAAATCATTTACCCAGAAATGTATATCATCTTTCGTTTTCTGGGTGATATTAAATAAAATTTTCTGTAATATTTGATTATATATCTTCATTACTATTGTTCACCGGATGAAATAATGAATTTCTATCCATATGGACTGATAATTTCAAGGATTTTATTTAAGAAGGACATGATAAGACTGGTTGATGAGAGTGCCAAATGTCATCATAGTAAGGTCTCGAAAGATGGAATGTTAAGAAAGCTATTATTTTTCTAGAGCACTATAAAAAGGAAAGATTTTTCCTATTTAAGATGGGGAAGAATAGAGCTCGAGAGATTTTTCTTAGTGGAGCAAGAAGGTGTTTGAAAATAATGGTGTTGTTGCATCACGAACAGAGGCAATTTCCAAACCATCTTAGAATATGTCTTAGATATAACATGTAAGAAGAGGAACTAGAGGAAGATAAATATCAATAAAAACTTATTATGAAACCAAGGAATAGAAGCGCTCCTCAAGTTGAAGAGAAAATATTGGATTTTGGAGAAGCAACATTCTCAGTTTATTTGGAAGAAACTGTTATAGAAGTGGAAATTCTAGTTGAGAGTCAATATGAGAGGTTTCTATTGTACCCCTGGTGAATTAATAAGTACAAGAGGGCATTCCAGTAGAAATAGTTCAATAAAAGAATAATAAAACTAATAATTTTAAATCAAATATTGTCAGAGAAGAAGTTAATGAAGATACATATGATTCATTATCTCATTATGTAGAGCATATTATTGTTATGTATAACCAATATCAGGAAGAGAATGAAATTATAATGCGAGATCTTGACAAAGTCAATAATAACATTCAAGAACTCAATGATAGTACTATTTCCAAAAAGTATTTTGTTGCATTAAAAATAGAAATGATGGATGATTTTGGGAAACTCATGTCTGAATCAGTTTAGAGACATATTTTACAAAATTTAAGTGGTATCTAGGAAGTCAGTTTGAATCAGTAAAGAGGAGTGTGGGTCAATACAGTACATCTGTTCATATACCTTCTACAAGTCTAGATTTAATTAGAATATTTCAGGTCATTACTTCTATTAGGGAAAACATAAACAATGATCTTGGAGATCTGTAATGTGATAACTCTCATCTATTAGTTATTATGTTGAATCATAAATTTGTTGTTGATTAGTTAACTCAAGGAGAGACTAGCATTAGATTGACATTGAATCAGTTTTCATAAAATTTAGAGTTCCTCATGAAGAAATAAGAGAGTCTTCATGAGTTTCTAAAGGTCAACATAGTGGAGAATATTCAAGTCAATAATGAATCAGAGCTATTGGTTGTTCAACTAGGAGAGAGTTTGATGAAGAATCCAAGATTGCAGATAGCTGAGCTAAAGTAGATGTTTGAAGCCATTCTAAATTCAAACCATCCAATCTATAGCATTTTTAATACCATTAACCATGAAAATGACTTTTTGGTTTCTCTGTTACAAACATTATTGCATTGACATATTTATGGATCAAATAACCTGTTTGTTGTCTATATGTTACATTTCATTATTTTATGTCCTTTTGTCTTTTTTTGTCTGATAGTAAAAATCCAATTTTCTTTATTCATTGTAGTTACATATAACATTCAATTATTATTTAGTTCAATATTAAATGTGTTTTAATTTGTTTCTATACTTTCTTTTTGTTATCAAAAATGGGGGGGGGGGAATTGAGATATCTCAACATTTCTTTTATTTGAGGAATTTAGATAAAAATAAATATTTCATTGAAATTTATCATTGGGGGAGAAATTTAGATATTTATTATTTATCAAAATAACTCTTCCAAAATAAATTTTTTTAAATGTTTACAAAATTCTAAATTATATTTCTAAGATTATAGTTTTAATTTACGGGTTTTGTGATCAACCAAAAGTGGGAGATTGTTTGGAATGTTTTGTCTTAACAAAACTCAATTAATAATATTGATTTTGATTCCCACAAATACCCTTGTTTGTTTTACTAAATATTTTATTTTGACTCTATTTCAAGAAATTTATATTCTTTATAATTCTTATGATGAAATAATATTCAACTATTTATTTATGTGAAATATCCGTTAAAGTGTTCAGAATGCTATTAACCGTATTCTGGAAACACTGTTCATTGATTGTCATTTATTAAACATATTTTTCTTTCAATACATCGACGAAAGTAACGTATGGAACAAACCATACATTTATGGTAAAAGATCAGTGCATATGGTTAATCAACCTTATCTTAAAAGAAAAGAATGGTTAAGCAACATTATGTTTGGATTAGAACCTTACATTTTGTAGGAAAAAAGTATGGTTACATAACCCAATGTTTGTATGATACTTTACAAATGTAGTGATCATCAACCTTACTTTTATTATCAACCTTACATTATAAACCTTACGTTTTAGATAATTGAACATATGTATAATCAATGTTACATTTAGAGATCTATTCTGATGTGGATAACATACAGATCATTAACCCTATGTTATGAAGTGGAACCCTACATTTTTTTTTTGTTATTTTCTGAAGGAACCTTACGTTTTACTTTTCAACTCCAGAAATTTGAATTTACATCTTCATCGGGGATTTTTGAACCAGTCTATGTGAAATATTGGGATGATTAAAGGCTCGTTGTTGACTGATTTAAAGCTTGTTATATATGATTTAAATAACCCTTTACAAAAAGGATTTTTACACCAATTCTAAATGGATGCTAATCCTTCACTATCAATTTATTTGATTTTTAGTCCTGAATATTTATCATTCATCTTTCGTGGATCTCAAACCATGATATAGATTTATCATTATATATCTCTCTGAGTATCAACCGTAAAAAAAACCCCAGATCTATGAATACATCTTAGATATCTACGAAAATATTATTAATTGAATTTTTCCGGTGAAAATTATTTACAGTGCTACAATGATCAAGCATCATAAAAATTTGAACTGCATTTGGAAGATATACTTTTCAATCATATTAAAGTGATGATCTGTTTTAGTTGTTTTTACTTAAAGACAATGACACTTTGAGAAACCGGATCACTTCAGGAATTCATCAATGTTTCTTTTATTCTGAAGCCAAATATAAATCTTTTATCAGTTGTTTTCCGCTGAAACAATGAGATATATTTGTTTCTCATCAAACAAAATATAATCTATTTAGAGCTTAGGCTCCTCATATTCAGTCAGGGTGGAGTGTCACCTTTTCGCACTATTTTTTGGTTTTATCAGTTTTGCGTAAAAGAACCAAAAGGCTTAGTTTTGTAATACTTTGTTTATAAGGGTGACAACTACCTGCACTCATTTTTGGATTAGTCTTATGATACGTGGACCGTACTAGTGAAATTCACCAATCCCATATAGAGGGTAATTGTTATAGTGGACTAGGGGATCTTTGTGAACCAAACCACTGTAAATTGATGTGTTTTGTTCTCTATTTATAGCCACTACATATACTCTGTTATAGAGATACTTCCCGTTATTATCATCTATTTTTGTGAATGAAAAGAATCGTAAAATTTTTAATAGGACACAGTTCACCCCTTTATTGTGCCATCACTATAGCCATTTCGACATAACATACTATCACAGATGGGTTTTGCGGATCATTCTAATAGAGGAGTCTTGAAAAAAGATCTCACGAAGATGTCTTCTGAAGGGGTCTTGCATATGGGTTACATTCTCTAAGAAGAAAATTCTTTTGAAAAGGTTTTTTATCTCCTTGACGAAACAATTTCTTAAAGACACATGAAAGTGTACATAAAATTATAATTTATTATTTGAATTATTTATTAGAGGAAAAGTTCATCCACTTTAGTAGAAAGAGCAGTGATCTTTAAAATTCTCAATGGCCATAAACAAGGAGGGACAATGAGACCTCTCTAAACCGTATAAAAATAGTTCACATTAATGGATTTGGTACATCATAACAATGAATTTCTTTACTCGTTAGATATATCCAAGTGAGGGTGGACCATGTAAAATCATGATATATTGTTCAATTTTTTTTCTATTCTATATAAAATATATAATGGAGATTGTTTTTCAATGACTAAAAAAGATCCAAAGGGTTAGATTTTTTAATCTTTCATACCTTGATTCATCCCCCCACCCTAATGTTTGTATCCAAATTAGGATAAAAAGTATTAATGAAAAATGTTAAAATCAATTTTCTCTCTTATTGGATTCAATAGAGGTTTTTAATCATAATGGTTTTTTAATATTAGATGGAAGAAATTTTTTTTTTTGGAAGAATCAGATGTGGCCATATGTCAGATCATTAGGAATTGATGTCTTTACAAATGTGATGTATGGTATTTATATATGTGGGGATAGTAGTGTTTAATTAAAAATATACATAATATAATTGGTTTTTGATGCCAAAGGAAACAATTCCTTAGGAGGATCTTTATCAAACATAATCTACAAGGAGGTGATTTCATGTAATTCAATGCATACCGTGTGGGAAAAGATGATAAATATCTATTATGGAGATTCAAAAGTTAGGGATAAGAAATTACATGTGTTGTGGAACAAACATGAGTATCTAAGAATGAAATCAAATGAGTCAGTATATACATTAATTTAATAAGTAAATGTTGTCATTTAACACAAGAATTGTCATTGATGAATTCCTAAATATGTAAATATTGTAAAAAGTATCTTTAGAATACTTACACATAAGTTAAATCAAAAATTATTTTTACTATAAAATAATGATCCAAAGGATCTATCGTTGGATATATTAAATAGTAATATTATCACATATGAGATGAGAAATGATGATACAGAATCAATGAAAAAATTTTAAATCTAAAGAGGTGCCTTTCA
Organism: Viscum album; assembly: GCA_963277665.1. NCBI lineage: Eukaryota > Viridiplantae > Streptophyta > Magnoliopsida > Santalales > Viscaceae > Viscum > Viscum album. Next base: position 1,311,499,187 of record OY728130.1, on the reverse strand, counting down.
AGTCTATGAAGATGATCACTATAAAGGATGATCAGGAAGAAGAAGAGGAAAATGAGTTCATTTCATTCCTTTTCTCAAATCTAGGAAGAGGAAAAGGAAAGTTCAAAGGGAAACTTACACTATATTTATTTTTATTTTGAAAGGTTTCTCATATTGAAGTAAGGTGACCTCTGAATTTCCATGATAATGATAAGGATGAAGTTGAAATTCCAATGAAAAATTCCCCAACCTATCTAAAAGGTAAAAAAATTGTGAAGATAAATTTCATAAATAAAAACAATTTTACGTCACAAGAGATGGAACATTAAAAAGAATATAAGGTAGAAAAAATGGAATGCTATAGGGATTTTTAAGATGATTATGTATTTGTTTTTTTGGTAATCCACATCAATGGAATTAAAGTGATGGTGATGAAGGAGAAGTTTAAGGTAGATTCCACCATAATGTTGAATTTCAATCGGTTCCAAAGGATGTAGATGTCTAGATATCCAAAAAAATTAATAAGGTAGTTCATGCTGCCAAACAATATAAGTATTTGAAGGAAAAATGACAAGTATGAGCAAAATGATGAAATTGAAAAGCTAAAATCTAAAAATATAGATAACTTAGATAAATTCATTGAGTTCAAACTCATGTTTTATGAATAGACCATGGTTATTGATTGGTTTACAAACACAATAAAATATCCACTCAAAAATACCTAAGATCCTGAGGATGTTGTTTTTATCATTTAACTAAAGGTGAGAGATCAAGAGAAACTCTTGACATAAGACATAATATTGGTCAATCTTGTTTCATAGTTGATAGAAAAAGCAAAATTATAATTTGGAGCTCCAAAAAAATAGTCAAAAAAATTTCTGGAGAAGGATTTGTCACATTATAATAAAACTAATAGTATGGTATTTGACTCTTAACGTAAATCAAAATAGATTATGTCATACCACGAAACCCTAATATGATGATAATGATTTATTTCAGGTATGAATTAGAACCATAATATTCAGGTAAATCAAGGGACAACTAGTAATGGTGAAATGATTCCTAAAAGTATAACTCATATTAGGTGTTATTTTTGTGGAATGATACGATATACATAAAATTTGATATCCATTTAGAATAGGTATTAATGAAATGAAGAGTAATAGTGGAATCCCAATAGATTTTAGTATTAAAATAATTACATTTATTATCATTGTTTTTGGTGTAGTGTATTCCAAACATGACCATATATTTCCCATTAATAATGTATAGAGAAGTTCTAAAGAATAATAAATGTGGATTCACATAGAAACCCAATATATTATAAAATGTAGTAAAATTTAAAAATCAATTTTCATTTTTGCAAGATAATTTTTGACCATCATACTTTGAGGAAGATTCAGAACATTTATCAGCATCAAGTATGATTCCGAGAACATGGATAAAAAAGAACAGAGTTTTGCATGCAATGGTTATAGAGTTTTCCTTTAAAGAATAAAATCACATGGGAATATGGATTATTTATAGTGTATGAACCTATAATATGATCAGAAATAATATTCTAGTGACAAGAATTATGTATGGTAAGAAATATGTCGAAATATTTGGAAATGATTTAGTTTTGAAATTTATTGTCTAGGGGAAAGCCAATTTTGGGGTAAAAGAAATGTGACGTAGAGATTTCTTATTTTTTTAAGGTCTTAGCCACAACATACTAAGAATTAATAAATTTTTTGACTTAGGTCCAACTATTATATAAAAAAAATTGTGTATCAACAAGGAAAAATATAGGGTAGTTGTTTCAAAATGAAATCACACAAAGGGTATTATAAAACTTATGAGTGGAGAAGAAGAAATATGTTTCTTATATGTAATAAAAAAAACGTATGTGGAGTAGGAATATTAGTTATATGATCAAACCATCATTGAAATTTATGGTAATTGTTTTTTGAGATCTCCCAAAGTTATCCAATGACTGTACTATTTCATGTAATTCTCTTCAATAAGGGAAGATTACTCAAAAGATGTATAAGGAAAGAGATGAAAGGTCCAACAAAGTTCTTAATATAGTGAATATTGATTTATGTGGACCTATTTAACCAAGATTAGTTGATGGGAAGAGATATTTCATCCCTTTATTGATTATTTTGGCAGAATTTCAAGGGTTTCAATTATCACCCATAATTCCGAGGTGCTTAATCTCATAATTGGTTATCAAATAGATGTTAGAAGTATGTTATATCATAATATCTAGAGTTTCCAAACTGAAAGTGGAAAAGAGTTCATAAATATCCAAGTAGAGGATTATCTTGGAAAAAATGGGGTAATACATTATGTTTTAACAGTAAGAACCCCACAATAAAAAGGAGTGGCTGAGAGAATAAATTGGATTATTAACAATATTTAAAAATTGGTTCTTATTTATAAAAAAATTCAAGAGAATTTTGTGAAATAAATAGATTTGATAACAATATACATTTTAATAGAGCCTTATTATTTCCATTTTAAGAAAAGACCCCTTATGATATATGGTATGGAAAGAAGCCAAAATTTCAATACCTCACATTTTTTAGAGTAAGTGTTTTGTTATCAATAAAGAGAAATACAGGAAGTTTGAATCCCATGGAGATGAAGGGATATTTATCATTTACTATAAAAAATAAAACCATTTAAATTCTTTAATATGTGGTTGTGAGAAGTTATAGATATACATAGTATTTTTGTGGTGGAAAATGAGAAGAATCTTCAACAAATCCATGAAAAGTATTCGATGGATAGTGATAAAAATTGAGTAGTTTAGGGGGAGTTCAAGTACCTAAGGAAGATTTATAAGAATATTCAGATGATGAGTGGAATAACATGTAAAGAATTCCAAGTTCCAACCTAAAATTGATAGTTATAATATCATTTAGAGATAGACAGCTCCAATATAGATTTAGAGAATTAATACTCTATAATAGGAATAAATCTTATAATAGGAAGAAAAAATTGTGTATAATAATCTTTTAGAGATGTGAATTGGGTTCATGAAATTATTAAAGAACATCACCAAATTGCAATGAACCAGACAAGGGAGAAAATTTCATGTCCAATAGATAATAATTTAATTTGGGAAGAATGGGTCTTCCATAAGAACATGAATGATGATGGAATAATAATTATCAAAAAAGAATGACTATTATCCAAGAGATACTCCAAGATATTGGGGTATTAATGTTGATGAAATATTTTCAAATATTTTAGGGATGGAGACTATTTTATTATTCATGTTAAAAGTATTGAAAATGAAATTCATTGTTTTTCTGTATGGATATTTAGCCACCTTTTCTAAAGGGGGTTCTAGAAGGATACATTTATATTTAATATCCATATGGTTGTTTAATTAATTAAAATGATAAAAAATTCAATTAAATAATCTTCTATATGGGTTGATGAAGGCACTGATTGCAGTGTGGTCTAGACTTGATTAGAATTTGATGAGGCTCGATTTGAAATTTAGTGGAGTTTATTATAATCTATATCTCAATAATAAGAGTAATCAAGGATGATGGTTCTTGTATATGTCTATGACATAATATTTGGTGGAGTGAATGAAGTGTAGCATATAAAATTTGAATAATCCTTGAAATATGAGTTCAAAATGTCAATGATTGGTGAGATAACATTTTTCTTTGGTTCACAGGTATTGAAAAGGATGGCATGAGACATTTATTTCTAAATAAAAATATTCTAAGGAGGTTCTGGGAAGATTTTTTATATTAAATTCCAAATAAATTAAATCTGTAGTTTCTACATAGATGAAATTGGTAAGGGATTATAACCGAATAACAGTTATTATGAATGAACAATCACCTTGATGATATGATAGTTGAAGTGACATCCCAGATTAGAATATATTTTGATAAATCATGTTATATAAATCATATAAAAATATATTTAATTTGTTGAGGAAAAATAATATTGTAATAAAATACCAATTTATAAAAGAGAAATTGGGGAATTACCTTATGAATATTGAATATGTTCCTAATAAATTATAGGCTATAGAAAACCCAACAACAGACTTACCAAGATAAGTATTTGAACGACATCAACAGGCTCTTGGAGTTTAGTAAACTCCCCATACATAAATAGTTTTGATGTGGGTTCCCCATCTCTCTAAGGTACTTCATGTTTTCCCTATATACTGCTATGTGTTGTTTACCATGTTTAATACCACAAAGGGTTTACCATTGAATTCATTGAAAATGGGGGATAAATTTTCTTAATAATGAAAAGGGGGATGCTGATAGAGATATGAGTGAAATAGGGGGAGTTTTAAATCTGAAGATACTAAAACCATTCTATAAATGAAGAAGAATAATACGAAGGAGTTGAATTTAGGTTCATGATGCAAGTAGTAGACATGTTTGGGTTAAGAAGTGAGATCTAAGGCAAATATTGTTCAATATTATGTTGTTGATAAGGTTTATAATGGAAGGTTTGAGAATGACGTTATTTATGTTTGAAATTTTCAGGATACTCTTATGTCCCATATTAATATTGACTCATGTGGGCATAGAGTATGAATTCCATTATCACTGTTTTGGGTTAACAAATGAAACATTTTCCTCATGTGTAGGAAATGTAAGAAAAATTGGTTATAGAAGATTATAGGTCTTGTGAATAAACCCAAAGGGGGATATTGTAGGAAAATTAAATTCTAATTATTCATTTAGGGTTATGGTGTTTTTTGAAAAGGTTTGAAGTTATTGTCAATGGCTAGTTTTAAATTGAGTAAGTAAGAGTGAGTACAAATGTATAAAATTGTCACATTAAATGAGAATGTCTGATAGAGTAAGATTGTCTAAAATAATCTCGTAGAGTGTAATTATATGAACTGATCTCATGAAGCACAATTGTCATAATTGATCATGTGGAGTGTGAATATCAGAACTGATCACATGGAGTTTGAGTTTCAGAATGGATCACATGGAGTTAAAATGTAAGAACTGATCTCACAGAGTATTCACATGAAGTACCCCAGGAAAGTTATAATATCTCATAGTTAGTTCACATGAACCACAAATTATTCTCAATTGATATCATTAAGAGATCACTCCGAGTAAATGGAGAGAGAAATGATTGAAATGATAGAGGTATCTCACGGTCATTCAAAACCAAGAGACAACATGATTTTTGTTGATATAGTTATGGTATCGTGTGAAGAACCTAAAGATAATGACAATGATCATGTGAAGAAGTTGCGACATACGACAAGTGATCATATGAAGTTCTTTTGTGATGCGGCAGGTGATTACATGGAGAGATCAAGTGAAGCACATAAATCATATTACTAATGTGGTGGAATATATGTATAACTATTATTTGTGGATTTAATGTGTTGAATTTATGTATATAAATACCCCATTAACCCATACTTAATATGTATACATTTTTCTATTAATTGGTTTGATCTGATTCAAAAGTATTTCCCATAACCTGAACAGAGTCTCGTATTAATATCATATGATCCATGTAATAATAGAAATTCAGGTGGAATAATCTCATGAAAAATTCTTGTAATATTATGTATGTGATTAATATTTGAGTGCATAGTCAGGACCATTTATATCACATGATCACTATAACCTTAAAAAGTTCTCCCTCGAGAGTCACATGATCTGCATGAATAGGCTAGACTCTCATGATCATCATGAACATGTCAGAGTCACATGAACTGTATGAATATAATAGAGTCACAAGATCAGAATGAACATAAAAAAATCTTGTGATCTATATGAATTGAGAAAAGAATCTAAACCCACTTTAATAAAAGAAGATATCATAGAGGTGTTTCATGAAGCATTCTGACATTGGGATAGTGTGAAGAGTGATCACAGAGAGGACTTGTGGTGGTGTATCATTAAGTGTTCTTGTATATGGGGTTACACAATATTAGGATAAAACTCTTTCACAATGGTTTTTTCATCTCATTAATGGAACAAGATTATAAAAGAAACATGAAATTGTGAATAAAATCATAATTTATTGGCAAAATATTCTATTGGACGAGCAGTGAGTTCACATTATATGATAAAGTGAAGATCCTTCAAATTGTGAGTGTTTATAAAATAAGAGGGACAATGAGTCTAATATTAACATTATAACAAATGATTTAGTGGATTTAGTACATTGGTACATTGTAATTGAATTTTCCAAGTATGTTTCATAGTGAGGGAGAACCATGTAAAATCATTTTTCCTTGTGTATGTTTTAATTTTTGATTATTATGTGTTGTGTGAATGATATTGAAGTGATTTTTTTTCAATGAAACAAGATCAAAAGAGAATTTTTTTTAATCTATCATGACATCACTCACCCCCACCCCATTTCATGGTGTTTAAATGTTTTGGTATAAGAATGTGTTTACACAGAGTTACTTAGATCACTATTTATATTATAAGGTTTTTATGGATAATAAATTTATTACACAAATAATGTACATGGAGGACATGAGAAAATAAATCCATATGCTATAAGGATTTGGGAGGATAATTATGAATTTTATATAAAATTCCAGATAAAATATCTTGGTGATGCATAAAAATCATGGGAATTTAGATTAAGAGAGATATAAAAATTAGAAGCATGGTTTTTTTCTCAAAAGGATTACATATAGAAGGACATCGAGAGATTACGAATGAATTGATATAATCCAGTTCCATTACCATTATAAGAACATTCCAAATTATCCAAAGTGTGAGAGACCAAAATAGAAGATAAGGCTAAGTTTATAGATAATTTTTTTGTATCAGTGTTAGTTATCATGATATTCATCATAGTATGTATTTGGATGGATATTTCAATTCTAGTGGGTATTTTCTATAAATTTATAGATAATTCTGGGAAGGAACACTTGGAATCTATAAAGTGGTTTCTATGGTATCTCATGGATGAGAAGTTATATCATTGTGTTTTAAAATATATATTCAATTTCAATGTCATGTTGATGTGGAATTTGGATGAGATATATACATATAAAAGTTTTCCATAGGCTATGTGTTTATTATTAGAAGGATAGTCATAAGTTATATGTTGAAGTTGTGGATGGGGTAATACGATCCAAAATAGAATATGTCTATGTTTTTATCAAAAAATAATAGGGATAATTGATATTTTTAATATCATAGTTATAGGAACATAGAATAATTCAGGTTAATATATTTCATTACTATGATAGCAAAATTGAAATTCATTGTGATAATAATTCCATGTTTCACTGTCAAACAAAGACTATTGACCTAAAATAATATTTCAACTATAAGATTCTCAATTATGTAGTTATAGAGATATATAAGATTTGAGTGAATTATAATTTTAGTTACATGTTCATTAATTTTTTAGTCTAGGAATACATAAGAAATCATTGTGCCTCTATAGAAATAGTGATGTGAGAGGGCGGTGGAGACACTATTGTTATAATTAAACATATAAGTGTTGGTGGTTTCTATGTTTACATAATATTAGTATCCAAGTGGGAAATATTTAGGAAATTATGCAGTCTCCTTCACGATTTGATTTATAATTCCTAAAGGAGGAACTCTAAAATATTTGTTTTGGACTAATATTCAAACTATATAAAATGGAAGTCCAACAGAGGTTGTGTTATATATGTTTTAATTTTGAAGGTGTTTTATGGTCATTTATTTAAATATTAATGCATGAAATTTGTGGTTGATTTTTTATTTTTTACAGGTTTTGTGAGGTTTTTAATATTTTTTGGTAAATAATGATATTTAAGGGTTATATAATTGTTATATAACTACAACTAATACTTCTACTCGATGTTAATGGATAGGGTAGTGAAACAAAATAGAAAAATAGAGGAGTCTAAGGAAAATAGTGGGTAACCCAAAAATGTTTGAGGATAGTGGAACTAATTGATCGATTAACCCCACTATAAATGTGGTGTGGGACCAATAGTACATATAGCTTTCAATCTAGTGATTAATGAACTTATTTGATGATTTTTCAAAGTGAAATTATTCGTTTAACATTCTATAAGTTAAATTTTTAATAACATCCTCTTAATGATGTATGTATAACATTTTAATTTCATAAATCCTTATTGTACTTACCTCAAATTTATTTTTCTTCACGAATGTATTTTATTCTGATTTTTCATTTCTAGATTGAGAAGAGCATAAATTTAGTTTATTTATTTAGGTGTTTTTTGACTTACTATTTTTTAGTACATAAATGTTTTTGAAGTAATTCAAGTCTAGATAGTTTTTGGTGCTTTATTCGTCAATTTATGTTCTAGTGGTTTAAATTCCATTGATAAATGTACCATCCACCCCAATAGTGTATTAATCCTGATGCATCTTATGTATTAAGTATTATAAATAAATAAATATCAAATAATATTGAAATTAATTGGGTATCCCTAAAAAATATCAATAAATAATTTAGAGGAACTGAGGATGTATTCTTCCCATTTTGTAGAGTGGAAGAGATCTTTATAAAGTGTTATAGGAATTATAGTTTCCAAATTAAAAGAAAATTATTGCTATATATCCTGATATAGATTTTTAGTCTTCTTGAACGGTGGATATGTATGAAATTAAAGTTACAATAAACGAGAAATTTTTGTTTCTAACATAAAATTTTCATATACCACAACATTGGAAATGGGTAAAGAAGTTTTTTTGGTAAATAATTTCATTACTAAACAAGGTAATATCTCTAACATCATGCATTCAATTTAACTATAATATGATAAAAATGGATCCAATAACAAATATAAGGATCCTAGCTCTCACCATATATCAAAAAATATTATTTATTTATTTTATCACATTTTTTAGATTATTGATAGTGGTGATATTTTGATATGTTGGGAATTTATAAATGATAATTTTTCAATAAATTTAACAAAACATATTATGAAAAAATATAATCATGAAAGAAATTCAATTTTTTTGGTATTAGATACATGTGTGGATGAATTTATTATACGTGGGATATTATATGTTTTTTTTCTAATGTCAGTCAAGTATTGTTATCTTCAGAACATTTTTTATCATGTAATGTTTATTAACGGAAATATATTTTCATTATTTAATGTTTTTTTCATGGAGAATGGGAGATGATGTGATAATAATCCCTAGAATATATGTATTATCAGGTTCTCTCTAGTAAAATATTGTTACATTAGGTTGTATTGAAATTTTTTTATTAATATGAGTAGGCTCCCTTATAGCGAGAATCAAGTGCTTACACATGGGATATAAGCGAGTGAACTTATATCAATATTAACCTGTTGAGAGTAAACCAATTGGGATTTCATCTATATTTTAATGAATTTACTCAACTGAACATTGGTTATTTATCCTTTAACTTGAGGAATTCAAATAGGGTCCCTACATGTGATGTTTCATACTTTGATACCGATCTAAACTCATTTGAGAATTTGGATTAATATAAGGTAATTTGATATGACATTAATAAGGTGGATCGACTTATTATCAAAGATAATATGTTTCCACCCTTATATTGGGTAATAACTTAACATAACTCAATTAAAATTTCAATAATTCAATAGTCAAGCATAGATAATTAAATTAGATGTAATAATATATTAATTAGTAAGCTCGATAATTGAGAAAATGAGATATGTTTTATGGGATAGAAATTATACGTGTCCCTTAATTAATATAAATATTGAGGAGAGTGGGATTTACTAATGTACATATGGTATATTAGATTACAAAAAACCCATTTTTAATTTGGTTATCTATGTAATGTTACTAGATACCACAAGAATTTTATGATTGAGAATGAGATTCATGATCACTAAAAACATTATAAAGGGACATTGGGTTCACAATGAAGATAATGTTAATTGGAATTTTCAGTCTAATGTGACTAGTTTGTGTGAAAAAAATGGTTAGGTTTATTATAAACACAATTATGTGTTTTATTTTGAGAATTTAAAAAATTTATTTAAATAATAGTTATTTAATTAAATAATTAATGAGATGTTGTAATATAAATAATGATTTTTTAATATTATTTACACATAAAACTAAATAAATGGAAACCTTAAAAAAATATTTGCTTATACATGGAGTAATGGGATACCAAGTACCATTATATAAGTAAAATTCATAAAAATACCTAAATATTCCATTTAAGAACTAATTTTCTACTTTTTATTAATTTAAAGGATCGACAATGTAGCTCTCAAGTTGGTTTGGGATTTCAGAAACTCTTGGATGTTATTTAATGCTTCAAATGAAATTTAAATTATATCTATTTTACCTATATATGTTCGATTTGGAATTATATTCATTAGAAGTTATTCAATTTCCCACTTTCTTTAAATATTATGTGGGAGGAGGGAAATGTTTATCTCGTTGAGGAAAAAAAAGTCAGTACTTTGTATTATCTAGTTTTCCTTATCCATGTTTGTTCATTAGTATTTATTATATGGGAGGTTCCCCAGTTTATTCATCCGTTATTCTTAAACTCTTTACCTTAAAGGAGGGACTAAAAGAACGTATATGGGACCAAGATCCCACAAGGTATCAGTGAATATAATAATCGGTGGATACCTAAGGTGACATGGATTCTTTAATTAAAGGTTGATTTGGATATTATAAATATTTTTTAAAAGGAAATTTTATATTATTTTATATTTATCATTTTTTAATTTACATGTTATGAAAATGAAAATGTTTTCTTACTACTTATAATGTGTATAAAGTCATAGATAAATCATCAAAATCCTAGTACAATTTTTATATAATATAGAACTCGATATTTATGATATAGATCAAGATCATGAATAAGTGGATAAATTAAATGATAGTTAAAATTAGGGAAAATAGAAAGTTTCAATCCATTTTGAATTATACTTACATGATAAACAAGATGTTTGTGGATGATTAGGAAAACCACAAAATGTATTAATCATATTATTTAAAATAAATATTTTTATGAAACAGGAATGAAAATAATGAAGTTACAAGAGTAAAGAATTATTATTTACTCAAATTTTTTAATAAAGTCCCAATATTTAATATTATGAAACACATTATCCTAGGATTTCTAGTATAAATTTGTGTTATCTCATAACGTTTTTTTAACTAAAACTAAATCTCATTAAACCTAATTCACATTAGGAATAAATAATTATATGGTAATATTAATAGTCATGTTTATATATAAATAATTTATGGATACATGTTTTTTATATCAAGTTTCAGATTTCAAAAACACTTTTTAATAAAATTAACAAAATCAGTTCATAAATTGAATAAGTAACTACCTATGCGGTATAATTTTTCGAGTGAGTATTTCATGAACGGGAGTTATAAGAATATTATATTTTGTTAATGTTTTTTCATAATGATTATTAGTCATTTTACTATATACTGATGATATAAATACTATTCACACTCTTTATGGGATTTCAAAGATAATAAAAATTTTAAATAAGTAAATTTTTAATTAAAATTCAGTGTTATGGATTATTGATTTAATAAATAGAAGATGAAGTTTTTTCCATAAGTCTAGATATACCAAAAAATTCATAATAATAGGGTCTCATTTCTATAAATGGTTATAGTTGAATTTCAAAGGATCTAAATAATAGAAATTAGGAAAAAAGATATCATCAATATTGTCATTATTTAGTTTATGCTATAATTAAAATTATGTTAATTTTACCGTGAGTTTGGGTTGATAGATTGTTTTACATTTTTTGGGTGGATGAAAAAAAATTACTTGTAAATATTTTTCTTCTTCCTTTATCTTAAAACAAAAACAAATTAGCTACTATTTTTTAATTTTGAAGTACTTATGTGGTCTTTTAATTTTTTTGTTTTTGTAATTTTAGATCGTTTTTAAATTCAATAATTGAGTATTCTTGTTATGGGATTGTAACTATTAGATCCATTTTAGGATTTTAATCATTTTAATGAATAATATTTCCCATTTTGTGGTTTTTATGGAAATAAATCTTGGTAATATGATAATAACTGGACATAGAAACCCCTAAAATTTGATGAAAATGAACTATTTAGTAATCTTGGACAATAACAATTATCAAAATTTCAAAAAATATTAATAGAAATTTATGTTAAACTTAATCTAGGATAATAAATAATCATTCTAAGGCTACAAAATTATATATAATAATTATAATATAAAATTATAAAGAATGAAAAAAGTGAATGGAGTTAAGAAGTTAAATTAACAGTAAACTTTGAGAAAGAGTGTATGGTTGAATGTAATGAAGAAGTTGAGGATAAAACTAGTAAGTTATAATCTATGAAAGATTAATTATATAATTAAATACTGAGTAAATTCATTCAAAAATGTTTTAATGGTGGAATAAGTGGAATTTCCTTTTTTTTATTTTTCCAACTAAACCTGAAAATTCAATATTTTATAGCTATTTTATGGGAGTGATAGTTATGGTCAAATAAAAACATAAAAATTAAAAATTAAAAACAATTAAGTGTATTATTTAAAAATGTAGAGTTATGATAAAGAGTTTGAATTTTTATGATTTAAGTATTAAATCATCAAAATAAAGAAACATTTATTTTAAAAATATTGACTTCTATCATCAATATAGTCTTGCTTATTTTGAATGTGTGAAGAAAATAAGTTTTCAAATTGATCCTAGTATAGAAAAAAATAATTTCCTATATGATTAAAAAACTAAGACATTTTTTCCTTGTTCCAATAACTAGATATTTTATGCTATCATTTAATGATGAATGAGGACTCAATGTAAATTAATAAGTGAATGATTACTTAAATTTGAAAATTCTCTTATTTTTCTATGGAGACCAAATTGGAGTTAATTTTACTATAGTTGTCATATAATTCGTAAAATATATGTCATTTTTTTAGTGGTTGAGTTTTTGGATTTTTAAGATGTTTTTATGATTGAACATACACTATCTTGGCTATAAAAAGGAAAACATTTATGTAAAGTGGGTAATAGTTTTTCTCTATTGGTGGAATAATTTGGGGAAGAATGTCACAATTTGACCAAACCGAAATTTAAAAAAATTTATGATTGACATAAATAAATTATTTCCATCTCATTAATAATTTCAATAACTATTAATGATTTCATTTGGTTTCATGATGTTAAAACCCTAGGTTCTTGAATACATTAGGAAGTTGAGACATTAAAGTGGTAAACATAGTGATACATTAATTTTATTTCTAAAATTATTTGGAATAGTTTCTGTTTTAAACTATTTTAAACAAATTATCTTTATTTACCCTAGTTTGTGTTTATTTAACGGCCCTAAAATGAGATATTTCTTAGAGGTTAATGATACACCATCACAGGATACCATATATTAATTCTAACCTAATGAAATTGGAAATCGGTTAATTTTACTCTATTATATATATATATATAATAACATATTCACTAGTGTCATGTGGTGTTTCAAAGAGTTTTCTTCTGGTGTGGGGGGATTTGGGGGTATCCTAGGATGTTAGGGTCCTATAAAAAAAATTTCACTTAAAAGAACGGTTCATAACAATGTTAAGGTTTATAAATAAAAATAAAAATCCTTATAGTGACCATGAATAGTTTCATATGGTAGTCTGGATGAGGATATTAAATCAATAAATACATGAGAGGAAACCCATCATTTTATTTATTTTAATAAAAAAAATATTACATTAAATTAAAAAAATTTGTTGTTTTAAAAGATACAAATAAAACTATATCACCCCATTCTTGTTCATATAACTCTCAAGGTATGTTCCCAAGATTCAAATGTAGTTGAGTATGTTGCATCTTGCTTGATCACATATATCTACAGTAATCACCACTATATTAGATCATAAATCTCACTATCCAAACACATTAATCCTTGTTTTATAATTATTGAATTAAAACTATTTAATTAGATCGTTATTTTATTCATTTTTTGAGTAATTAAATGATAGAAATAGTGTTTCATTAAAATTACCATGATGAGGATGGATGAGTCATTTAATAGGAGAATAAAAAAGTTAATATAAAAAGGGTTTTTACCTTTCAATTTATTTTTTTCATATTTTTTATAGATTTACATTAATAGTTATTATTATTAAAAATACTTTTACATGTTAGATTTTTTTTATAATACAATTTGTTCATTTATGATATATTTTTTAATACTATGAATGTTGATAATAATTGGACAAAATTTGTATAGGTTAGTTATTATTATAAAAAAAATTATATTTATGAAACATGTTGGGTGTTGAGTTTCAATTCATGTTTTTATTAATATTACATGTATAATACACATTATGTTTATAAAAAAATTGTTTATATTCATTGGTTTTGTTAATTTACATATTGAAATACCTACTTGAAAACTTTTAGAGAATTATTATTTATTAATTTAATGTGGATTGTATGGTAAAGTGATTTTATTTCAAGATTAATATATACCTATAAAAAATAATTATTTTTTCAATGATGATTAAAAATGACACCATTTATAGCATTTAATTTTTTAAAAAACATTTTAACTGAAATATTATAAATTTTATAAGTTACCAACTTATTTTCGGAAGGTTATTTTTATAGAATCAAACATTGAAACAAAAAGATAATGTTTTTTCCATCGAATTATGGTTCCTCTAATAATCACACATTCTTGTATTCAATATTAATTTTATTCACATTATTATTTAATTTAAATGTGGTTTCTTAATTTTCATTGAAATATTATGCTATAAATTCAATTATTTATATTCTCTTTATACGTTATGTTCTTTGAAATTATAAATAAATTCATATTTTAAATTTTAAGTTGGATGATTTCATTTATTAATTTAGGAGGAAAAAGTTTCACTTATAAGGGGAGTTTCTCTTCAAATTTTTCCTTAAATGTTTTTTTAATTCTAAAATAAACATTTAACACGTTGATTTTCATTATATTCAGGTAATATTTTGATTACAATGGGACTTAATTAAATAATTATTTTTATTTTCAATGTTGTTCCTAAAAATGAAAAACAATTATGTTTGATATATCGTTATTTTTCAGAAAATGTTCATTGATTACAATTTGATAATTATTTTTATAAAAAATATATTCTTTGAAATATTATCATTCAGGAAAAATATTGTTGGAATTAATTCAAAAAATATAAATTATTCGTGAAATTTTATTTTATTTTTATCTTGAAAAAATAATTTATTTTTTATTCTGAATTCACGAATGAAAACAAAGAAATTAAAATTTATGTGATGTTTGGATTTTAAAAAAGTATATTTATTGAGGGAATTGAATTTTTAATTGAATTTATATAGAATTGAAAATATATTTCATATATAAAAATATGTTTGTTAAATTGTTTTCAATTGGTCATGAATGAGGTTAATTGGAAAATATTTTCAAACGACATCATCTAGTATGAGATTTACAAAAATACACTTTAGAGATAATATTGTCTGTAGACCCTTAAATCTTTGTAAAAATCACCAAACTTCTTTAAATCCAAAACATGAAGTATAGAACTCTAAATACCTTGAGATTGTTCACCTATATATTTTTAGATTGACATAATTAGAAATTATCATATGAAAATCATATTCATTTCTGATTGTTGATGAATATACAATATTTTCTTGGTTCTATTTCATGGTATAAAAAATAATTCTTGTAAAGTATTTATAATATTTCAGAAGATGGTAGAAAATAAATACGGTAAAATCCTTTACATTTTAAGTGTTCATGTGGGAGTTTTTTATTATAAAATTTTGATTAGATATTTACTTTACAAGGTTATAATCGTACATTTTTCTTTTAAAACTTTTCAAGAAAATAAATTTTAAAAAATATGCAATTGAACTCCTAAGAAAATCTCAGTATCAATAATGAATAATTTAGAAATCCCTTATTACTTTTGGGATGATGGGGAATTGTTTTCAATTGAATCATAAACTATGTTTCATATGATCCATCCTCAAATTAACAAATTTTGAACATTGGAAAAATAAAATTATAATTTTTTTAAAAGTGTTTTGATTTATATGTCATATTCTTAACTCTAAATAGAACCTATGTAAATTTGATCAAAAATAAAATAAAGGAATAATTCATGGGTATTATAACTCATGTAAATCCTATTAATTATTCAACAAAAGAACCAAAACCAATATGAAATTCATTCATACCAAATTCAGTGAAAATATTCCTAAATATTCTTCCCAATTCAAAAATGTTATGGATATCCATTATCCATTCACATTAAATGATCCATATTATATTAAATAACAAATTAGATATTTTTATCTATATATTATGTTACCTAAATCATTAAAAAAATATAATTTCAATACAATATAAAATATAAACAGAAATTTATAACTTGTTACTCATACTATAAGTTATATCTTAATAGAAGTTGATAGTCATAATTTTATTTCCTTTATAGAACCTCTATATGATTATGATGGTGTTAATAGTGAAATATTTTTTATATGTAATAATAGATAAACCAATTCTAATAGAATAATATTTTTTCATTTATTTAAAGAGATAATAATCACCCTATTATTTGAACAAAATGGGTTTTGAGTAATAAATTATACGAATAAGGTAACATCAAAAATAAAAATTATAGACTCATAGAATAAGTTTATATTAATAACAAGGCATTGATTATAGTGAAACCATCACTCCCATTTATAAAAAATAATCCATTATAATGTAGTTATCATTCTCTTCCTATCTTAAATTAAATATTTTTAAAATTGATATTATAAATGAGTAATTTAATGATATTATTTATAAAAAAAATTATTGAAAAACAATTGAGTTTATCAAATATAAATTTACCAAATTTCATTTTTTTAAACTATATAATTCATTATATTGTTTAAAACAAGCCCCAACGATTTTTTTTAATGGGTAACTGGATTTCTTTTTTAAAATTACTTTAAAACTAGAAAATAGGATATGTTATTCTTTGAAAAAAAATCAAATGATATTTTAATCATTAAAATTTATGTCCATGATGAAATTTTTGGATCAATAAATTAATATATTTGTAAATAAGTTTCAAAAAAAAGATAAAATAATTTGAAATGATTTTTATTGGTGAGTTAAAATTATTTCATGGTTTTTAAATCTCTCAATATTGAGATAAAACTTTTCTAAACCTAAGAAAATAAACTAATTCACTGATAAACTCTTTTTTCATGGATCAAAAAAGGATTTAACACACTTGTATGTATTTCTTGTAAACCAATGTTGATAATTTTGGTTAACAAGTTAAAAACATTATTAATATATTCTTTTGAGTATTATTTACCATATTATGCCCAAACATGCATTATATTTTTTATTTTTCTCTATCATTATTTTCAATCCAATCCTACATAATCACACGTAAAATATATTCAAACAATTATTCATTTTGGAATGGTTTTAAAAATTACAGTTTATGTTATAATAAAGGAACCACTTTTAATCATTCCAGTTTTTCTGAAAAGAATTAGAGGATTTTAACTGGATAGGAAAAGTATATATGGGAATTGTCATGTTATTGATTATTCCTATATCTCTAGGTGTGTTAAAAATAGAAAAAATATATATTTCTACACATGAAGTGTAAAATATAGTTTCATGGAGTTATTGAGACCAAATTATATGTATAAAACAAACTATCACTTATTTTGGGATCACATTTCTCCATGTTCCATATAATTATTCAGTTCGAGTGCAATTTGAACCCAAAAAACAAATTTTTTCATGTACACAATAAGAACATATATATTTATAATAACCTTTTAATATACCACTTTCAAAAAGGTTATATAATTCAATTATATAATACCAAATATCATAAATTATCTTAGATGTTCAGAAACCCCCTTACATTAGAATTTATTAATTTTATTAAGGGGGAGTTAGGAATGCTATTATTGTAATTATTTATCTTTTATCTTCTTGTTCATCATTCGAAATCCTAATTATTTTTAATATATATATTTTTTTAAACATCTTGTCAAAATTTTCAAAATCATGTTTTTTTATCAATTTGATTATTTTATTTGTGGTTTATCTCTTATTTACATAACCATTTTGGTTTATAAGTATTTTTTAAATAAAAAACTAACCAAAAATTTGGATGTATACGGAGAAAATTATAATGTATATGGAAAAAAAATATTTTGGATTTTCATGGAGACATGTTCCCCAATTGGGGAAGATATATTTTTTTGTTTTATAAATGGTACCTCAAAATATTTTTTCCTTTCCATATTTTCCTTTTCAGTTTCTTGTTAACATTCTTCTTATATTTTTCCTATATTTTTTATATTAAATGAGTGTTTTTTATTTTTTAATATGGGGATATTTTTTAACCTCTAATTTGTTTTATGAACACAATAATAAAAAGTGTTTCTAGGAATATTTGTCTAAGTGTATTTTAATTATATTATTTAAGAATATTAAAAGGCATACATTGGACCAATTGAATGCATAGACCAGATAATAAAAATTGATTTCTAGTCAACATATTCCAATTATCATTTACCAACTAATAGAAAATAATTATCCTAATAGTATACCAAAAAAAGCGTATACAGAAAAATGAATTCCACTCGCTACCTGGTGGAATTTCACTATTTAACCGATAATAGTGGATATAGCCACAAGTTCTGTAGGTATCTCATCTTACCCCTAATAGTATCTAGTGGCTACCCGGGGGATGAAACATTATCTAGGATGCCTACAAGATTCTCATCGACTGAACAGTTGGATCACCTAAATATCTGGTGACTTAGATCTAAAATAGTCTTAGTGGATTAATTGATTGGCATAAAAGCTTTGATTCATCTTATTAATGAATTTAATTGAACCTAGACATCTCTAAAATATACTAAGGATATAAATAATCATTAATGAATTCTTGTATATAAATAAACACATCTATATAAATAAATTTTCATTAAATGATTCATGATAACCCTTTTCAAGATATCTCCATGAAAACATTCATCCTCAAAAGGAACATGAGCCTAAACCTTTTTAATGTAATTTCTTTTTATTATTATTTTTGAGAACATTTTTCTATTATTCTAATTCTTAAAGGCTCTTATTTATCCTTTTATCTCTATTTATCATTAATATTTTAATAAATCTTCTTGAGAGAGTTCAGTTTATTATAAATGGTTTGTAAAACCTAACCATTATTTTATTCATATTAATCTCTTATTTCTAACCAACATTGATGTGAGGGTTATTTACCCTTGGTTTCCATTTAATCCAAGGGTATTCCAATTTTTTATGGGTTTATATTACAACTAATATATTCCTTTCTTATTATTGTTTTTATGGATCTCCATTAAAACCATGGGAGAAATATAATCCCCTCAAGCCTTCTTGAGGGAAAGAGACATAGAGGATCATTAATTATCGATTTCCAAACTCCTTTATCAAAGTTTAAATTTTTTATTTACATAATTTAATTTCCCCTACATTTAATGTTTTAATTTCTTTTATGATACCATTAATTTATTTTTAACTAAAATAGATTTCTTTCTAGATAATATCTTTTATTTTATAGAATCATTTTGTAAAATAATTAATAGAAATTAACCCATACCCTCTTTTAGTCTTATCATCAATGTAATTTTTTTTATAAATATAGATATTTATGTTCTTCTAAAAAATATACTTATTTTTAAAAAATAATAATTATTTTTTCAATATCTTAACCAATTTTAATGTTCAATATTTTTAAAAGATGAAATCTTTATTAAACACACATAGTGATCTTAAAGGGCACTGTATTGGTTATCCACATTTCATTGATAGTAAATATTATTATTATTGGTATAAACTTATGGTAACCATTATTAGATATATTTTTTATCTCATATGGAAGAAAGTTACTCATGGTTATACTCCCACTAATAAAAAACAAGAAAAATATTCCCCCAATTATATCCCTGATTTTGAATTTGATTATGACTCTATGAATGCCTTGAATTATAGATTAGACCAAAATGAATATAAATATATATCTATATGGAAAATGGGTCCTAAAATATAGACATTCATTGAATTTACTCCTAAAGGAACACACAATGTTAAAGATACTATAGTTGATATGTATAGAAAATATTTCTGAATGTTTTATTATGTTTCCAAAAAATATATTATTAAGATGTTCATGTGCTTTGCTGAAAAATGTAATTATTGAATGTATATTGATGATTCTATTACTGTATACTTTTGTTTAAGAAAATCCTGTAGGTTCTGCTGAATACTTCGGAAACTAAATTGATGGAAATCCAAGAAGATAAATCCATATAAAATGACCATCTGATAAAAAATTTGATCTCTGGTGAACTGAAAGATAAAAAATAATTTACAAGACATTTAGGAATCCAAAGAAGTCAAGTGGAAAATGTTTCTTCCTTTCAATGAAATTGATGATGAATCTAATAATAGTGATTAAATTAATCATCTAGCCCTGAAGATGGGAAAATACATTACAATAAATAAATCCTACCAACATTCCATAAAATAATGATAAATAAGTGAACAATAAGTAACATGATTCAAATGAAAAAAATAAGGGATGAATAAAGATAAGATACCCCATGATCAAAAATATAAATAAAGAGAATTATAATAAGGTAAATAAATTATTATAGGTTTCAACATAGGGTGAAAGAGATGATTCCCCCACCTTAGGCTTATCATGTGACGAATGTTCTAAATGTCACATGGATGAATTCAAGGTCAATAATAAAGTAAACTCTAACAAATATTATAATTTCAAATTAAATTATTCTTTTTCTATTCACCTAAGAAAAATATACCTAGAATAATACTTTCATTGACTTGAATAAGCCTTTTTTAAATAACTTCAATGTACAAAGAAATTAAAAAAAATATAATCAATTTATTCAACAAAATTATCAACTTGAAATCTAAAAATATTAATTATTGACAAAATATTAATGATAAAATTAATGTGAATGAGTTATAATATAATATCTATTATCTCAAATAATATCTCACAAAATTCACATATGGTGAAAATACTATAAAAATAATTGCTCTCTCAATGAAATGTGAAAAATAAATTTTGTATTTTTAATAAGAATGTTCTTCCAAAAAATGTTTTTTTGTAAAAGGGTTGTCTTATGAAACATTTTTAATTATTTTCTTAAAACCATGAATCTTATTTTGGAATGTAATTTTAAATATTATTGATATGGTAAAACATAATTTAAACATATTTTATCCCATATATCGACTTAAAAATAAAATACCAAAAACATTCTACCAAAACCCTCTAAACTAATATTTATATACCCAAAATTTGTGTACCAAGAGAATTATTTATCAGTTTATTAGGAAACATATGTAGAGATTAAATCCAAAAATGAAACATGGTACCTGGATATTGCATTTACTCAAAAAAATGGGTGGTAAACCCATCTAATTTAGTTACCATGAATAACAAGATATATGATACATGAAATTTGGTGATGATTTATGAAATAAACTCATTGGTATTTATAAAATTGGATTTACCAAATTAAAAAATTAATAATTTTGTTTTGTTTAATGATGGTTTATAATAAAATTTTATAATTATTATCCTATTTTCAGAAAAAATATTGAAAATATCCTTTGAAAAAGATTTCGAAAAAGTTTTCAATTTCAATGGAAAACATTATTTAACTTCTTTACATTTTAAAAAAAGTTTATATTATAAATTTAAAATATAATTCTTATAAAAGTTTTAAATTTTTGGGAATTAAAGGTTGTGAGTCTGGGATTTATCATAAAAACCTTGGTCGTTATTGTACACATACACTTCTTAATCATATGTGACATATTCCAACATGAGGTTTACCAAAATTTCACTTAGACAATAATGTGGTTTGTGAACCTTTATAACATGGTAAGAATCTTGAAACATAACATAAACCTAAAAAATATGTATCATCCTCTAAATCCCTTGATATTATTCACCTTGGTATTTTTGGAATAACTCAAGTTCATTATATTATAAGGAAATCATATTCATTTTTTGATTTTTGATTATTATACAAGATTCACCTGGGTATTTTCCATGAAACACAAAAATAAGTCTTGTAATGTATTCTTAAGATTTACCAAGAAGGTCAAAATTTAAAAGGTGAAAAAATCAATCTTAATTTGAACTAATCGTAAGGGAGAGTTTGATAATAATGATATTAATGAAATATTTTCTCTATAATCATATAGTTATAATTTTTCTCCTCCTAAAACTCTTAAAAAATATGGTTTTCAAAATATGTAATAAAACTATTAAAGAAATATTGGTTTCCCTCTTGAACGACTTATAGTTACCTAAATAATCTTGGGATGAGAAGTTTCGTACATAATGTTTTATCATAAATCATTTTTCACAATACCCATACTAGAAAATAGCCCTTTTGAACATTACAAAAATACAATTTTAATATTCATCTTTTTCAATGTGTTTGGATTTAAAGGTTATATTATTATCATTAAAGACAACTAGGTAATTTTTATCCAAAATATAATGAATAAATATATCTTGAGTACTAAAACTCAAGTAAATCCTCTAGTGTCTTCGATAAAAGAACCAAAACCATTAAAGAATCTATTTTTATTAAATTTGATGAAAATAGTTTTAAAATTTCAACCCAATTCAAAGATGTTATAGATAACCTTGAACATTCAACATTGAATGGTCCATATTCAGCAAAATATCAAATCTAATATGAATGTAGTTCTATTAATTTAATTAAATCATTAAAAAAAATCCAAGTACCATCTCTTGGAAAATATTATATGTGATCTAAAATCTAGTAAACGTACAAGATGTTATTTCATATTTTATGGTTGAAAATCATTCATTTATTTGTTTTTAAGAAACTTAAAAAAAATTATTTTTTTAGCAATGAAAGTTGGGGTTTTTCTATGAATGAAGGCATAATCCAATAACATCTGAATAAATTTTATAATATTGTAAAAATTCGTAATGATAATCCTATAATTAGTACAAAAATTTATTTTTTGGAAAAAATATAGATGAGTAGGGAACCTTAATAGATAAAAAATTTATACTCACAGCCAAATACTATAATAAAGAATAATTAATTTCTTTTTGTTAGACCCTCCTACTATTTTCATAGATTTAGTCCATTAGAATCATATTAACATTCACCACCCATATAAATTTCCAACATTTCAAATGCATATTAAAATTACATTTTAATAAGATTTATTTGTGAAATTGTTTGTTGAAAAACTACCCAGTTTTGAAAATCCATAATTTTATAATTCAATTTCCAAGATTGAAATAGATTTATAGTGTTTGAAACAGGTCATTCAGTATTAGAATTAATGGTCAACTGATTTTATTTTATCTAATGATATTAAAATTTGAAATTTTAATTTGAAATATTTCGATAATAAATGAATATCACTGTATTAAAATTTCAAATATTATGAAAAAATAATATTGAAAATAGATTTATGGGTGAGTTAAAATTATTAGTTTTAAAATCTCTCAAAATGAGGATGGTACTTTTTTAATCCAAAAACATAATCTAATGAACTTATAATGTTATTTTGGCATAGATCATGATAATAATATTAATACAACTATGAGTGTTTCTTATAAGATAATGTTGGATAAACACAATAAAATGATTTACAACATGATTTATAAATGTCTGATTGAGAGTCTTCTATACCTTACTATAACTAGTCTGGAAATTATATTTAATGTTTTATGTGCTCATTTTTAATTTAATCCTCAATAATCACATTTAAAATATTTTCATATAAATTTTTGTTTTATTACGGATTCTAAAAATAAGGGTTTATTTTGTCTAAAATGATCCTATTTTAATCTTTCAGGTTTTTCTAACGTTGGTTTTAAGGGTTTTCTAGTATATAGGAATAGTACAAGTGGGAATTTTTAAGAACTCGGGTTTTCAGAACGGGTCAAAATCCCGACCCTGTTTAAATTTTTGACTTGTTTCTATGGAAACTGGATAAAATGGGAAGTTTCTAGACATTTCCAGACTACACGTCGTGTACTTTAAGTACACTCCATGTATGTGAAGGCGAGTGACCGACCTTATGCTCGCCAAGTACATGTCGTGCAAGGACTGTGTAGTAGTTTCTTACAACACAACATGTAGTTTTGAACAAGCTATGTATACCCCTGACTGTGTGAGGCCATACATGGCGTGTAGGCCAGTTGGCCGGGTAGAACTAGGGACACGCTGTGTTCCCTTGGACACGTAGTGTAGTAAGACTGTGTATAAGAGAAACGCATGGCATGTGGGTGAGTCGGCGAGGAAAGGAAGAGGAACCAAGTACACTCCGTGTACCCCTAGATACACGCCGTGTACTCATGTCGGTAGGTTCGGAAAGTAGGTCGGTGGAGTTCAGCCATCTTATGAACAGTTAAATGACCTATACACAGCGTGTAGTCCTAAAGTACACATTGTGTACTTTCTTTTTTTCATTTAAACTGGGAAGTAGCCTCATATTGAGGCAGAACCTCATATCCTCTGCCTGGATACGCGAACCAAGCCAGCCGAATATTCAATCCTTCCCGGGATCGCTGTCTGAGACCCGTTTTGAGCTCGGATTAGTGTGTTGGAACCCCCTCGGTAAGGCCTCGATTCCCCTTTGTCTGTTTTGTCTGATTTGTGTTCTATAATATGTTATATGCGTTTTAACGGTATTGATTCTTTTGTAGATATACCACGTTTTAGACTGAATTGGCGGGTGTTACCATATGAGTAGCATCACATGAGTCTTAGGTAGGTGGTGTATACCATATTTTGTGTTTTCGTGGTTGTTTGGGTAACGCGACCTTCAGTGTGTTTTCGGGTATTTTGAGCGGGACTCGTTTTATCTGTTTTTTCATACTGAATTGCTTATGGGACCCCTGGGATGCCTTTGGGTATTCTCAGTTACCAGTTTGCGTGAGCGGGCCGGGTGAGGGGTCGTGGCCCATCGGGGCATTTTGGTCGGGGAACTCCAAAATGGTTTTCATTGCAATATTAAGGTTCTAAACTGTTTAGTTTAATTTATTTAAGCCTGTTATAATTGTTGAGTCATTTATGACTTCAGTGCCGATATGGGAAAACACCTGGTATAGTGAAATTCAACTGTTTAGTTGTTTTTTGGGTGTATGTTTTTCTGTTTAAACATGTTATATATTCAATTGCTGAATTCCATCTGCTGGACCCTTTTTGAGTTGTGTTGAGCTTGTCCCGGTTATGCTTTAGTGATTTTGATAATAGGTTAGGGATTTTCTCGGGTTACTTTGGGTGGTTTTGACTATAATATTGGGCTTCATTGATGTCGGATTGAGGCAGTGTGACTGTCGGGTTAGGCATGGCCCGGGTTACTTGGATAGTGTGGCCATCGGACATGAGCGACATGGTCGCAGGTACACAAGGTGTCAGATTTTTTGGTGTATTAGGACTATTTTGGTGATTACCGCTCACCTGAAACATTGAGTACTGTGCACACAGAGATACTCCGGGATGAGGTGGTTTTGACCACTCGTGTGGGTAGAGGCCCCCGTAGTTGTGGTTAGGTATTTTGGTTGGGGGTGCATGTCGTAGAAATCCATGTGGGTGGTGAGGATCCTTCAAGAAATGGGCGTGCCTTCGTGACGTCGGTACTTGAGAAACGAGGTGTGAGGAGGCACATGGTGTTGGGTTATTATTTTGGGCGTGCCTTTGGGATGTCGGTACTTGAGAGACGAGGTGTTAGGAGGCACATGGTGCCAGGTTACTATTCTTGGGCGTGCCTACGGGATGTCGGTACTTGAGAAAAGAGGTGTCAGGAGGCACATGGTGTCGGGTTACTATTTTGGGTGTGCCTTCGGGACGTCGGTACTTGAGACACAAGGTTTTAGGTGGCACGTGGTTCCGGGTTACATGACAGAGATTCTGGCATTGGCTGAAGCAGGTGATACTCCATGGTGGCTGTTGAGCACCAGTAGAGTTTGTGTATACACGTGCATAGTATTGTTTACTGCTTTCCTCGAAATTCATGACTGCTTAAACAAATATATTTGGTATACACCATTGGGTGGTATCCTACTGAGATTTGTCTCACACCTTGCACGGGCCCTTCGGTACGCGTGCAGACTTTATGGATTTACGTGTAGGAAAGAGGCCAGCTTTAGGAGATGAGCTATGTTAGTTATTGCAAGGAGATGGTATGGACCTTGTGGTCATGCCTACCTAGGTTTACATTATTTTGTTTTATTTTCTGTATCGGCATGCTTAACTGTTGTAGCTATTATTGGTTAGTCATTAGCGCCCTCTTTATATTCAGTTGTGTATGGCCTGTTCTGGATGCATGTTTTACTGTTCAGTAGTAGTTACATGTTATCATCATTTTGTTGTGTTTATTTCCACTTTTTTTATATTTACTTCTTCCGTTGTTTATTGTTATTGAATGTGCTTCCACAATGCGGGCCTGGTTCGAGTCTGCTGAGTCATTCTTTCCGCTGCACCTTAACTGTTATACTTGGACCAGTACCCTTATTATGATCCTCCAGGAGGGTATAGCCTCCCCACTATACCTAATAGACCCTCACTGCTAGTCGGCATCCTTTGGCGTTCAGGGGAGGTGCACCTAAGGTAGTGACACCCGACCCGTTCGGCACTGTTTCGGGTGGCTGGCCGGGTCCGGGTCGTTACAAAGTGGTATCAAAGGAGTTCTTGACACGGATTTACTAGCACTGTTTTACTGGATACTAATGAGTTAGGGGATTCTTGTTTCTTTCTTCTGGTTTTACTATTTGGGACATGGTAGACTGGAAATAGGTTTTTGCTACTAGGACTGGGTTTCTAGCTTGTGTTTGGGTGCCTACAGCCCCAGGTACGAGGGATGGACCAAGTTTCCATGAGTGGTAATTGCTGTCTACTTTTTTCTCAGATTATAGTTTATATGATTTCCACATCAGTGGCCTACTTTATGTGTGATGTTCTTGATTGTGATATGTGACCCTTTACCCAGTATGGTAAGTGAGAATTGGACCTTGGCTGGTATGGTGAGGCTTGGTTGATTGGCTTTTGATAGGAACATTTTTAGGGTATTTCAATTTCATAATTGCACGTATGCTTTGTGAAGTGATAATACCATGGGAATATAATCAATTTTCATGATTTATATGCTTTGACATGTAATTTTGTGAAATTCTTGACAGAATTGCTCGTTGTTTCAATGTGTATGCCATGATTTATTTTTGAAGAATTGAATGATGCAGGATTTTGAGTCTGAATCTTATGAGAGCAGACATGTACTATGGTTGAGGTAGTGTAACTATTTGGATTGGGCGACTCGGTCATTGGTTTGAGGAAATGTGAGTTGTCGAGATGGGCATGGCCCGATGTACATTTGATACTTGGATCTGTTGAGGGCGGGTAAGGAGGCCATGAGGACGGGATGCCTTCAGGCATGGGTCGCGGTGAGGGGGAGTAAGGGTAGTTGTTATGCACTTCCTTTTACTACTTTTCTTATCTGCGTAGAATATATTGTTATATATATATGGGTTGTCTGACCATTTATAGTATTTAGCGGGTTACTCTTTCACAACACGATGGAGCGTCAGGAAGGAGTGGACACAGTGCCACAAGATGAGGGTAAGAATTCGGTACAGGCAGAGTACGAGCCGCAGGTACAGGATAAGGGACCGGATCGGGTTTAGGATCCAGTACAGGTAGGACAGCAGCCAGTTTTGGCATCGTTCGGGTCGTGGCTCAACGAGCAGCTCCGAGCGAGCCTGGTACGTGTCTTTCAGGGTATTGAAGGAGGCGCACAGGGTACAGAGCCTTCTATGGCGTATCTGACGCAGGAGTTCTAGTCGCATCACCTGCTTCTTTTTTAGGGTGAGGTTGGTCTATAGGCGGATGAGAACTATATAGAGAGAATGCATATGATTTTTGAGCATCTGGAGACGCCTCCAGAGCAGAGGGTCAAGCTAGAGAGGTACATGCTGAGAGGACCGACGAAGCGTTGGTGGGACGTACAGGTTCAGGCTCATAGGCACGAGGAACTGGCTTTGAAGGACTTTGAGTACAGGCTCTTCGAGAACTTTTATCCGAAGACACTGAGGGCAGAGATAGCTCTAGATTTCTTGAGTTTTCAACAGGGACGGATTTCCGTAATGGACTACGCATCTACCTTCATAGAGTTATCTCGTTTTGCACCTGGTATGGTGAGCGATGGCGCGGCTAGGGTGAGGCGCTTCGAGGATTGCTTACGACACGCTATTCTGGTCCAAGTGAACCTCTTCAGGCTGGGTTATTTCTCCAAGGCAGTGAATTAGGTGCTCATATCTGAGGGCAACGAGAGAGTTATATCTCGCTTGGGCAGGGCGAAAGCTTCAGGTGATCGCTCGGACAGTAGGAAACAAGGATGGGACGAGTTCTAGCAGGGCAGTTAGGCCAGGGATTCAGCTAGACCACCTCCTGGTAGTTCTTCAGTGATTTTCTTTCAGTGTGGACCTCCAGGACATCTTCGGGCGCAATGCGATAGGCCTCTGAAGGAGTTCCAGGATTGTGGATAGGACGGGCATCTGGAAAGGTTTTGCAGGAAGACTTCTCAGATAGCTGGCAGGAAGGGACTAGGACAGACTATAGCATCTGGAGTTGGTTCAAGTTTGGTACCCAGAGAGGGTAGTCGAGGTTCAGTTGTGCGCGAAGGTCATGACAGAGATGGTGGGACCCAGCTGAGGGGTCAATGGCCAGTTAAGGGAGCAACATCGCAGGGAGGTCAGGCATCAGGCAGCCAAGTTTTCATGCAGGTGCACGTTGTGGAGCTGCTAGAGGCTGATCAGGCTGGAGATCTGACGACGGTTAGAGGTACACTACGGTGTGGCTGAGATCTCCTTGTTTCCTTTTTGGCATTACCTATAGAGGCATGTCTGTTTTGAGTGCATGAGGTGCACATGATCTATGTGGACTGACTAGATGCTAGTCAGTGAGATTGACAACATATCGGGTGCGTGATATATATATATATATATATATATATATATATATATGAGATGTGTGGCATCAGGTCATCATGGATGCGGGTTACATGAGGTGTCGTGGGCATCGGGGCATCGTGGATGCGGGTTACTTGAGGTGCCATGGGCATCGGGGCATCGTGGATGCAGGTTACATGAGGTTCTAGGCACCAGGACCTCGTTGAGGCAGACACTGACGCGGTGCGGGATACATTGGGTGTCGGGAGCGACACATGAGCACCAATGAGGTGCAGGGGTGACGATGCGTCACGGAAGGACTATGTGTCCGGGAAACAGGTTAGTAAAACTTTTTTTGTTTGTTTTATATTTTGATTGTCGAGACCGAGTAGTAAATTCCTAAGGTGGTGAGCCCGTTGTGGAATTTAGCTAGAACCTTGAGACCGGGGTAGTTTGGGTTGTTTAACTGGGATGGGCGTGTTCGGTGCCATCTCCTAGTTTCGTTTGGTAGCTCGGGGACGAGCTATGTTAAGGTGGGGAGTTTGTTAGAACCTGGGTTTTTATAATGGGTCAAAATCCCGACCCTGTTTAAATTTTTGCCTTTTTTCCGAGGAAACTAGATAAAATGGGATGTTTCTGGAAATTTCCAGACTACATGACATGTCCTTTAAGTACATGCTGTTTATGTGAAGGCGAGTGACCGACCGTGTACTCACTGAGTACATGCCGTGCAATGACCCTGTAGTAGTTTCTTACTACACGTCATGTAGTTTTGAACAGGCCGTGTATGCCCCCGACCGTGTGAGGCCATACATGGCATGTAGGCCAGTTGGCTGGGTAGAACCAGGGACACGCCATGTTCACTTTGGACACGCCGTGTAGTAAGACCATGTATAAGGGAAACACATGGCTTGTGGCTGAGTGGGCGAGGAAAGGAAGAGGAACCAAGTACATGTCGTGTAACCCTAGGTACACGCCGTGTACTCATGTCTGCAGGTTTGGAAAGTAGGTTGACGGAGTTCAGCCGACTTATGAACAGTTAAATGACCTATACACGACGTGTAGTGCTAAAGTACATGCTGTGTACTTTTCCTTTTTTCACTTAAAATGAGCAGTAGCCTCATATTGAGGTAGAACCCTGCTCCTCCCGGATACTCGAACCAAGCCTGCCGGATCTTCAATCCTTCCCTGGATTGCCATCCGAGACCCTTTTGAGATCTGATTAGTGCGTTGGAACCCCCTCGATAAGGCCTCGATTCCCCTTTGGACGTTTTGACTAGTTTTTGTTCTAGAATAAGTTATATGCATTTGAACGATATTGATTCTTTTTTAGATCTACCGCGTTTTAGACTGAATTGGTGGGTGTTACCGGAGGAGTAGCATCGTACGAGTCTCAGGTAGGTGGTGCATACATTATTTCATGTTTTCATGGTTGTTTGGGTAACGCGACCTTTACTGCATTTTCATGTATTTGTAGCGGGACACTTTTTATCAACTTTTTTCACACTGAATTTCTTATGGGACCCCTGGGATGCCTTCGGGTATGCCCGGTTACCAGTTTGCGTGAGCGGGCCGGGTGAGGGGTCAAAGCTCATCAGGGCATTTTGGTCGGGGAACGCCAAAATTCTTTTAATTGCAATATTAATGTGCTAAAATGTTTAGATTAATTTATTTAAGCTTGTTATAATTGTTGAGGCATTTAAGACCTCAGTGCTGGTATCAGACAGCAGCTTGTATAGTGCAATTCAACTGTTTAGTTGTTTTTCTAGTTTATGTTTTTCTGTTTAAACATGTTATATATGAAATTGCTGAATTGTATCTGCTGGACCCTTTTTGGGTTGTGTTGGGCTTGGCCCAGTTACACTTGAGGGATGCTGATCACAGGTTGGGGCTTGCCCCAGGATACATTGGGTAGTTTTGACCACGGGATTGGGCATCATGAACGTCGGATTGAGGCAGTTTGATTGTCAGGTTGGGCATCGCACGGGTTTCATGGATGGCAAGGCCATCAGACTTGAGTGACATGGTCGTAGGGACACGAGGTATCAGATGTTTTGGTAGCTTAGGAATATTTTGGTGATTACAGATCACCTGGAACATTGAGTAGTGTG
Organism: Viscum album; assembly: GCA_963277665.1. Taxonomy (NCBI): domain Eukaryota; kingdom Viridiplantae; phylum Streptophyta; class Magnoliopsida; order Santalales; family Viscaceae; genus Viscum; species Viscum album. The sequence goes on along the minus strand of OY728130.1, from coordinate 1,311,468,078 downwards.
CACACAGAGATACTCCCTGATGAGGTGGTTTTGACCACTCGTGTGGGTAGAGGCCCCCATAGTTGTGGTTAGGTATTTTGGTTGGGGGTTCTTGCTTTAGAAATACATGTGGGAGGTGAGGAGCCTTTAGGGAATGGGCATGAATTTGGGACGTCGGTACATGATACATGAGGTGTCAGGAGGAACATGGTGCCGGGTAACTATTTTGGGCATGCCTTCGGGACGTTGGTACTTGAGACGTGAAGTGTCAGGAGGCACATGGTGCTCGGTTACTATTCTTGGGCGTGCCTTCGGGACGTCGGTACATGAGACACGAGGTGTCAGGAGGCACATGGTACAGAGTTACTATTTTGGTCCTACCTTTGGGACATCGGTACTTGAGACACGAGTGTCAGGTGGCACGTGGTGTCGGGTTACACGATAGAGATTCCAGCATTGGCTGAAGTAGGTAATACACCACGGTGGCTGTTGAGCACCAGTGGAGTTTGTGTTTACTTGTTCATAGTATTGTTAACTACTTTCCTTGTAATGCATGACTGCTTAAACACATATATTTGGTACGCACTATTGGGTGGTATCCTACTGAGATTTGTCTCACACCCTACATGGGCCCTTCGGGACGCGTGCAGACTTTATGGACTTACGTGCAGAAAAGAGGCCAGCTTCAAGAGTTGGGCTGTATTTGTTATTGCAAAGAGATGGTATGGACCTTGAGGTCTTTCCTAACTAGTTTTACTTTATTTTGTTTACTTTTCTGTATCGGTATACTTACCTATTGTAGCTACTATTGGTTATCCATTGGTGCCCTCTTTATATTCAGTTGTGTATGACCTGTTTTGGAAGAATTTTTTACTGTTCAGTAGTAGTTACATGTTATCAGCATGGTGTTGTGTTTATTTCCACTGATGTTTTTGTATTTAATGCTTCTGATGTTTATTGTTAATGAATGTGCTTCTGCTATGGGGTTCTGGTTCGAGTCTACTGAGTCTTTCTTTCCGCTGCACCTTTACTATTATACTCGGACCAGTACCCTTATTATGATCCTCTGAGAGGGTATAGCCTCCCCACTATACCTAACAGACCCTCGCTACTAGTCAGCAGCCTTTAGCGTTCAGGGGCGGTACGCCTATGGTAGTGACACCCGACCCATTCGGCATTGTTTGGGTTGCTGGTCGGGTCCGAGTCATCACAGAATTTTCACAATCTTGGACATTCCATAATCCCATGGATTAGTAAAAATAATATTTTAGCTTCTAATATATAGTTAATGTATAATATATAGTTGTAGGGGGTTGTTTCACATGAATTATATAGATGAAACAAACTTTACTAGATTTTAAGAAAGAATTTCTTCATGTTCCAATTAAATGGGATAGTTTTACTTCCAATAGAATCTCTATAAATACTATTCACTAAGTGCTCACAATGAATATAGATATTAAGAATCACTTTTTTAGATAACTCTTTTTTAAAGAATATATCTCGTTAGAATATATTCGTACAAAACATCAAGTATTCAATATCTTCAGAAGAATCTCTAGTTGTAGATTTTTTTATGATTTTAATCAGTGAAATTATTGTAATGATTTTAATTCTATTTGTTATCCCTTTATGATTCTCTTTTAAAATCATGATTGTTTTTAAGAAAATGTTTTTAAAAAAACATATTTTTCAAAATTTAATAATCACATTATTATGATGAATTTGATTACTTATGCATGTTTGATCTCTTATAAATATAAACCTTTTGGTTTATAAGTATTTGTTTATCACAAAAGGGGAAAACTTATAATGTATATATGGAAAATTATAATGTAAATGAAAACATAATGATTATTTTCTATTTTAGAGGTAGAAAAGTTTCAGAATGGGGTAAGATCTCTTTATTATAATGGAATGTTTTCTATGTGAAGGATCTTAATTCATGGGGGTGATATATTCTATCATGAAAATAGTATTTGTATATATTTTATCATTTCACTCTTCTTATTTCCTCTTTCTTATTCTCTTATTACTTATATTAAATTTTTATTTTTATTATAATGGAGTGGTTTTGATCACTAAAAAGGGGGACATGGGTGAAAAAATCAATTTTATGATCACAATCCCAAAAAAATATTTCTTCAATTTTTTTCACATTATTTTAATCATATTGTTTAGACATATTCAGATAGAGTAATTTTACTAATCTATGGAATCCAGATTCACATGGGGGACTCTTTCTAAGTAACTTATTTCTTAGAAGTATCAACCAGCTAGTATAATATCACTTTATAGTTGACAGTATAAAGAGAAGAATCTATAGCCGTAATAGGTTCGTCAGATACCCAATGATAACGTATAGAGTCACCAATTTTGTAGGTAGCTCACTAACTACCATGTGGTATCTAGTGAATACCCAGTGGAGGAAAATGTAATGAGGAATAATATATAAGTCCCATTGTCTAGCCAGTGGTATCATAATTTTTGTCAAAAAAATTGATCCAGAATAGTCAAAGAGGATTAATTTCTTAGTCTATAATCTTTTATTCTTCTCAATAATTTATTTACATGATCATAGTTTTTTGTGGCAGTAATAATGTCTTTAGATAGACATCCATGGATGCATGGTTCTAAATGACAACATATATAATAATCAATTTCCACCAAATTTTTATAAACAATCTATTATATGATATCTACAAGAAAACATCCATTCCCAAAAGTAAAATGGGCCTCAAATTATTTAATTTAATTTATATTTTAATTTTCCCTATTAAAATATTTCTATTATGTTGTAATTTATAAAGGTTCTTCATCTACCTTCACTCTCTTTTTCTATTATTCTATTGTATTCTTCTAAATATTTATGATGGAGTTGACTGATTTTTATAGGGATTATAAAAATAAACCAATATCATCTTTGACACCTTATTTAGATTTTAACCACCATTAAAGTGAGGTTTCATGGTTCATTGTTTCAATTATAACCCAGGGTACTATCAATTCTTTCATGGTCTTCATTAAAACTAAGGTACTTCTTTCTTATATGTTGGGTTTTATTTTTTTTAAATCAAAGGGATAAATATAACCCTTTCAGGCCTTCTCAAGGGGAGGATATGTGTGTTCTCATTATTGAGCTATTTTTGAACCACGTTGTCAAGTTGTTCCTTTTTAATTTCTACAATTTATTTTTCATTATGATTATAGTTTTCTTTTATAATATGCACCTTTTTATACCTAAATCAATCTCATACATGTTAGTCACTTTTATTTTATATAATCATTTTTCAAAAAAATATGGTAAATTTATACCTGCCTATTTTTATCTTATCTCTGACCTATAAAAGCCTCTTTGAACAGAAACCAATGTTGTTATGGGGTTCCAAATTGTCCCAAATGGAAATAATTTTAATTATTCTACTATTTTAATTTCATATCTTGGTCACTATCTATATAATAACTTTGTGAAGCTAGGTAGTTATGATTTACATCGATGATCATGGTTTTGGCCTCAAACATTTGATATGTAAGAGGTCATTTGGGTGATAATCAAATGTTAGGTTTTTTGATTTTTAGTATTTATTTTTTATGGAATGAGTAGGCTGGTTTCAATTTTTGTGAGTAAATATCTATTGATGAAATATTGACGAAAGATCAGGGGAAATATTTATAATATATAGGTTTGAAGTAGTAGTATTTTTTGTCTTAATCAATCCTAGTTTAATCTATATATAATTTGAATATAAGATATAAGTTCATTATTTTGGGATCTCAAACAACAGACCTTTACCATGGATGAAAAGTGTAAGTTATATAGTCCCACCAGTCCATTTGGTAAATAGATTTAAATAGTTAATGTTGAATATAGGAAGTTACTTGAGTTATAAAGGTCTTAGACTTGGTCATTTGTTTCAATTTTTTTTCTACTTTGTGGCTAGATGTTCAAGTAAAGGTCAGTCATCTAGTTCTATAAGGATACACATGTAAAACATTCTTGAGTTCCTATGTCACGTGCTACATCTAGAAAATATTCTTGAATCCAAGTCATTGGAATATTGGAAATTGAAAATTAAAACATCGAATATGTTTTTTGAGTGTAGTTAGACTAGTTTTGGATATAGAAATTTGGTTCTCAATTAATTAAAAATGGTTTTATAGCCAAAATGTGGGGGGTTTTAAGATAGGACCTCTTCGATAGTAACACCTCGATATTTTTAGCCCTGTAATTAGATAGAAGTACTATTCATGTTGAGGTTGGCCAAAAATTAGAGGCCATGATTTAAGAGGGTCTCTGAAACAACTCATAGAAGATTTTTTATCTTTTCATTATTTATTCTCATATATCTATATTTCAATTTAATAGAATTATGTTGTTATCATTTAATTTAAAATTAATTTCTGGATAAAAATATAAGGGAATTTGAATGATGTTTGTTTAATAATATCTTCTCATAATATAAATCATTAATGGAATATGTAAATTTTTTCACACTGATTTTAAAAATATTTTAATTGATTTTTTTACAATGACACATGAAAACATTTCCTATTATAATTTTGTTCTTAATTTAAGAAATATTAATAGATATAGTTTATTTTTACTTAATAATAATTAAAATTACTTTCTATCAGGAATTTTTATTTTTTTACTACTCTATCATAGATGAAAGTGTAGATATAGATGGAACATGATTGATAATTACTTATCTATAGTTGAGTATTGTAAAACTCTATAACATTTAATAATCTAAGAATTCTACTTTCTCTCAATTCTATTTGTCAAAATACACTAATGATATGTAGAAGATTTAATTCATTAAAATAACATGATGATGTTATCATAATGATTACTATTTTTTATAGTAATTAGAAAAAGGAAATAAAATGACAAAGAACCTTTTTTAGGCTATATTAGTCATTTTTTACCCTTGCTCAGAAATGAATAATTTATTTTTTTTCTCTTAATTTGTTGATTTATACCTACTATTTAAAAGGTTTTTAGGGATTTATTCACTATATTTTCTACTTCCTATTAACTAAAATTAAATTCATGAATTTGTATTGCCACCCATCACCAACACTAAAACAAAATATTCTAATCTAATTTAATCATCTACACTTACAAATTTGTTTAAACTGATTGAGTATTCATCCTCACATTTGAGGTATCATTTGTAACTTCATCAATACTATATTAGAGTCAGTAAAAATAATCTAACCCTTCAATGACCAGTCAAAATGTTTTATGAAAATTAGCCATGTATTTTATGTACATCAACGGTCATATGATCCCGGTATAGGGATAAATATATTTTTAAAATATAGGAGGTAAATAAACAATATATTTCACCTAAAATATATATCTTAGTGTTATAAGATTACATATATACACAAAAATATAAAAAATGCTAGATATATCATTTTATTAATTCATTGGCCAAGTATAATTCTTCACATACTCGAAGAAAATAGAATTATATGAAATGAATATTGAAATAACTTTAAGGATACGCTTATCTTTGATTATTTTACTCAAATGGAAAGGAAAACCTGAATTTTATTGGTTGTGTTAATGTTAGATATTTTTATTGTCCAAATAAACCATGTTCCCAATCTCAATATTTATTCACATATGGTGGAATATCTATTTCAGGAAATTAAAACAAATTATAGATACATCCTATAATGTTGAGATGATCATGATTCCCAATATAAGTAAATAATTCTTTTGATATTGAATTGTTATTATATCAAGAAAAATTATGTATTGACTATAAATAATAATATTTCAACTTATTTACATGATAATAATGTGACTTTTATTTCATAATTAAATAATTATTATATTAAAAATGATATGATGAAATGTATGTCACTAATAATATTTTCTAATCATAACACTCAAAATAATATTTTGAAATTTAGAATGAATTTATTATATATTAACATTATTTAAATTTCATTTTTATTAATTTTCTACATTCAAAAATACATGCTACTTGGATTCTCTAATAATTTTTTTGGTATTTATATATTTTGAAAAAACTTATTACTGTAATTTTATATATATATTTATTTAGAAACCTTGTTTATATGTAGGCTTTTAATATGAATTTTCTTGTATTCCCTATCATTAAAGCGTTCATTGTCTTATGTTTATCAAGAAAATATGTTCTTCATTATTTGAGTCTTTCCATTATTTTCAATGAAATTTGTGTGCATATACCCGAGTGTGATCTCTATCATCGAATAGTTATATTAAATTGCTCACATACATTCTATGTGTGTTTCTCTATCAGTTCTAATTTTAAATTGATCATATTCCTAATCTTGGTGTCAATCCTTACCATGTCGTGAGTCCTGGGTGGCCATTGGAATTTCTTACATGACGATGTCTATATATCCATAAGGTTGACCATAATCAACCATGTTTACCCACTCATCTATCAGGTCATCATTTTCAAATCAATTTAGCATTTCACCATTATTACCTCATCCTTTTTTATATACCAATGAGATAATTATTGAATAATTCTTGTGTTACCATTATTTTAATACATTCTCAAACCAAATGGTATAACTGATTAGACCGTTTATTGGGGGATTTAGGAGTCTTTCCATAGTTGTTTTCATTTTAATGATCAGTTCAATTTAAATTTACCATAATCTAGGGAATTTTATGGTTCATTTGGTCAATTTTTTCCAAATTTTACTATACGAGTAATATTTGAATGATTGAAATTTTTTTAAATCTTTCATATTATGGATTTTTTAAAGAAAAAAAAATTAGTTGTGTAAAACGAATAATGTCCAATTTGATGGGATTTAAAAAAATAACTTATTTCAAATATAAATTTAGTACATAAAAAGGTATTTTAAAAATATATTTTTTACTAAAAAACCATCTCAAAACATCCTTTTAGAAGGTAATTTATTTGATGAATTGTTGTAGATATTTAAATATCATATTTTCAATCAGTTGAAGCTCCTTTCATATAATCATATATATTTTCAATTATTTAATTTTTTATGTGGGACTCCATGATAACATTATAAATAATAATTTTAATGTTATTTTTAATAATATTAAACTATATTAATGAAAATCAAAATATATGAATATGAAAAAAATTATTATTATTTACAATGAAAAAAAATTATTTAATATCCTTAAAATAATTGAATGACAATAAAAACAATCTATAACTAATAAAAATATGTGATGAGAATATTAAAATATTAAAACTGGATTGGCTATATGGATTAACTAATCTGACCAGTCTGACCTTGAACTACTCCCCTCACTAGTTCAATAGTTCGTTTATTTTTGTAAACATTATGTAAAAAATAACATTTGATCTCACAAGTATCCAAGCGGAAAACAGAATGTTTAATAGAATGTAGAGAGGAAAAAAAATTTATTTAGTTTTCTATCCTCAACCCAAATTAATTTTTTATCATATATGGTTTTATATAAGAACTAGTAAAGATTTATTAGGGTCGGTCTTTAGTAAAGGATGATCCCAACATACAAATATCCTTCAAAGAGGTTTTTTATTCTTCTTCAAGTTATAACATAGTTCTATATAAGCGAGTTTTATTTTTATTTAGTTTTATAGTTGTTATTCTGAATTTTCTAGATTCATCATGTACATTGAGTGAGTCTTCTAGGAATGTAGGGGGAAATAAATCCCCTCGGTGTGATTCATTGGTGGGGCCTAATTTAATGAGGCCTTCTACATAAATATTTTCTCTAGTCTGACACCCATTCTTATTTATTTTTATCTCTATTGTTTATATTTTTCCAAAATAATTAATCTATGGGGTGGTTTTCCTATTATGTATATCGGATCCATATGTTCTAAATCATTTAATTCATTTGTGTGTATTTTTTATGTCACTTTTTCTTTTTCTTAAAGTTAATCAAGTTTCTGACTTGCCAATATCATTTTTTAGGTCTCCCAATTTTTTTTGTTATTTGTAATATATCCTAAATAAAAAATAGAATAATTAAACTCATAAATAATATGAAAATGATGTGAATCTATACCATGTTTCATTTCTAACTTCCCTTATCAATTAGTACCTAAAAACTAATGAGTTTCATAATGGTGGAGATAAAAATTAACAAAAACTTTGTTGGTGGAAATGATTTTAATTTGTCGAGATTAGTGATTTGTGTTTTATATTTCCATAATGAATTTGTATATACCTTTTTAGTGTAAAAATGTTTACAAACAAACGCACATATGGGTAGGGTGTTGTAACATACATTAATATCCCCTCTGAAATTCTTAAATTTACCCAAGATATATTTTTATTTTCTATAGATGATAAGGTGTTGTGTAAATTCTCTTTTGAACCCACTACTTTTATTATATGGTTAGAGTCTGAAAATTTATATATGATTAAATCTTTAGTTGTAATATTATATAACAATGTGAGGCTCTATACTTTTAAATTGAAAACTTAACATGGATTTTGGATTCCTTTTGATAACTTTTATAAACTTTTTTCAAAATATATTTAATGTAGATAATAAAATAGGGGATGAAGATTGATGTAATATGTTGTGAATTCTTTAAATGATTCAAAAATTAAATAGAATATTATTTTATGTATGGTATATTTTAACTTACTCATGGATAAGTTAATTCTTCTTTATTATATGCGGTTCTTCAACCCAATGGTTAGATGGTAGAGACTAGGGAATTTAATTAATGCAAGGGGTAAACAAAAATAAACTAAAATGTAAATAAATAATGGAATTTGTTATAATGAATTTAGTTGTTTTTAATGTTGTAAAACAAGATACATAATAGTTATTTACTCAAGGAAGATAAGTCGATAGATAGCGGAGCTCAGTATAATGGTTTACATCTTTTTTTTGGAAAGTGTATATATCCAATGAACTTTCTTATTTTACATAGATTAGACCTAAGATGTATTTTTTTATTATCCTCCTACATTCCTAGTAAAAGTTTGGTATTTTAATTATTATGGTTTCATATTGGGAAGGTATTTATAGGGATTTAAACTGGTATCACTTTTATAGGGTTCTAGATCAGAGTTTTAGATCTAAGTAGAAAAGTTTTCATGTGAGTTTATTGTGACACTTATTGTTAGGTTTATTAACTACCATAGTCTGATAATTTCAATTTTTCATATATCTATTTATATATTTTCTATTTATAAAATACATACTATATTATTTTTTATTGAAAGGTGAGTATTAGTGGAATCTTATGGTAGGCTTAGTATCATCATCTAAATGTGGTATTTGGGTATCTGGTATGAAAATATTATAATTTTTTGGTTTTATAGAAAGCCATGATTTGTTTGACAATTTGTTGGTAGTATTCATCGTTGGAGGATGTAGTCTGGGTAGATATATATCATTATGACACATGCTAAACATATAATCAAACAAAGATTGATTAATATCATACATATGTTTTTATTTTATAAATAAAACTATATTAACCAAATTATTGTTTTTTTTATAAAAACATCACCTATTTTTCAAAAAACAAATATTTTTAAGATTGGAATTTGTGAAAATTTTCATATTTTGATTAATTTTTATATTTTTTACATTTTATTGGTATAAAGTTTCAATATTCAATCATCAATTTTACCTTTTTTGACCATGAAAAAATATTATTATTTCTATATTATTAAATATTGTTTTATTGTATTTTTGGGGGTAGTTTCTCAGTGAACTATTTTTCTAAGTCGCCCTAAATTTTGGAAGTGCTTGTTATGTAACACCCGAGACTTTTATGAGAAATATTTTGTTTTTATGTTATATAAATAATTAAAGGAATCTTTCACTACACACAACACTATCTTGGCTTACTTTACACGCAACTGCGGCCTTCCTCGATAGCTTGCGTCGTACGCAATACCGAGTTTCACTAAACAACGATATGCTATTAAAATATTTTTAAAACTAGCCGTTATGAATAGTAATAACCACTTATTGAAATTTTGTAAATGTTATTTTTCAAAATGGAATTCATTTTTGGATTCAGAATATCGAAATTAGCTTAGGGTGAAATTTTGGTACTTTTCGGATAACATTCATATTCTGATGAATAGTGAAAATTACTAAATAATAATTAAAAACAACTTTTTTAATAGAAATAATTAATAGTGATAAATTATTGATTTGAGTGGTTTTAAATAATATTTAGAATATATTTTTACAATTTAATACGATGTTGTTCATTGGATGTGATTTCACATTTAAACCAGACATAAACAAGTGTCAATGTTTTGATAGTTATTATCTTTTAAAAACACGCTATTTGTTTTGACGATGACAATTAATTTTTAAATTCCTTAATGTAACTGATATGTTTTTAATTTGATAAAATAAACATCATTTTTGAATTCATAATATCAAATATAGCTTAGGCCTAATTTTTGGTATTTTTCTTGAAACTTTCATTCTTTTTTGATTAATAGTGAAACCACTAAGTGGTAGTTAAAAAAATGAATTTTTCATAAAACTTAATTTTAATGCTTCTATGAGTGGAATTTAAAAAATCCGAGAGACACGGTTAATATCAAAGACTAAAATGTGGTTCAATGAGATGAAAATAATTTTTGGTGATTAGTAACTTTTTACTTTTTTTCCCACGGTTAAAAGTAAATAGGGTAGTTAAGTTTAAAAATGATATTATTATTACCCTAACACATGTCCTAATTCTATTAGATAAGTTTAATTCGACCAAAAACAACCATAGGAATAAAATATGACCATTTAGGCCCCCTTGGATTAGATTAGGACATTTATTATCAATTTATTTAAAAAAGGGTTAAAATAGTTAAAATCAAAGTTTAATAACTAAATAATTTTTAATATAGGGTTATACATAAGATAAATTCGACTATAATATTCATTATAAAGCTAAAAAGATTTCATAAATAATGGTATAATTAAATAAATTAATTTATTTATGACACAATGATGATGCAGTAATTATCTTATTAATGAAATATTGACATAATTGATGTTATAAATACCCAAATAAATGTAATTTGAGACTTTTTTTGAATTCAAATAATTTTATATGTTAATATTACATGTTATTATTGATTTAAGTAATGTTTTTCGAACTAATGATTCTGTTATGATTTTCAAAAAAATCAATTACCAAATAGTGTCAAAATTGACATAAAATAGTTTTTAAAACAAATACTATATTATTAATTGTTATTTTATTCCTAAAAATATATGTTTCAGCCAAATTACTTATATAAGGTTATATATATTAATAATAAACAACTTGGGGTTCTTTTGGCTTGATATAGGATGTTTATTAACCTTATAGTGTAAGAAAACAAGAAGACACAGTAAAAGTTAATTTATCTAACTTAGAGTTAAATCTAAATGATAAGTTTAAAATTGATACCTAAACTTGTCTAAATTCTATTGTATGAGAGGATTTCGACCCATACCCACCTTAGCTTCGAAATATATCAATTTGAGGATATTAATAACCGAATTTGACCTTATAATAAAATAATATTTTTAGTTATTTCAAAGGTGCCTCTCTCCTCCCTTATAAAAGGGAACCTCCTCCCTCTATTCCTCACACCACATTGAGCCTTAAAGCTCTGCCAACCACTGCCAATATCTTTTCTCCACTTCCCTAGAAACATCCTAGAGGTCCTGGTCTTCTTCAAAGACCAATTGTAGTGCCCTAAGAGGATGTCTCAAAGAGGCGCTTCAAAGAAGAGGTAATGCCCGTTACCTATTCTTTCATCTTTATTTCTTCTTCCACTAATTCTTATTTAGTTTTTTCATTATGAAGTAATAAAATCAGTATCAATATTATAATAATATGTTATTATAAGTATGAAACAACCCTATTTCACAATCTATGCATCCTACGGAAAACGAAATAACCACGCGTGCGTACGTACGGAATACCGTCTCCACGCCGTGGTGTAATCTATTTTCCACCACCACCTTACTTGGATGGGTATAATGGTGTAAATAATGACTAAATATGATTATTGTAATGTGATATTGATTCTAAAATAGTACATATACACTCCAATACAATTCCACGATCATGGGGATGATATCATCGCTCGTGCGTACGTACGGAATACCATCTCCACGATGTGATGCGACTCGTTCTACATGATCTTCATTACATAATGATTATATAAATGAATTGAATGAATGAATATGATATATATCACACTAATACAATTCTGTAAATTAGGTATCTATAACCTAAAAATAAAAATAATAATTTATTCGACAAAACACGCATAAGACCAAAAAGTAATAAACACCCGAATAACAAGTAGTGATGAAATATTACTAATAAGAAGCTAATAATATGACCATATATGATATCATAAAAATAAGTGTGATTATAGAATAAGTCAATAACATTATTTAAATCATTATACCATAGGTTCGGACACTTACGAAGCAAATTGGACCTAAGGTAAGGGAAAATATCACAATCTCATTTTATCTGAGATTGTTTATACTTTGGTATTTACTGGGGTGTATTTTATCATCCACATCCATGTTTCCTCAATATGTAATATTCTTTCCATCCACCTACAATTGTTTAAATCCAATTTTTCCCTTCGGTGAGTTTTTAGTAAAAGATATAAAAGGAATCTTTTGTCGTTTTTCGTATGAGGTACTTTTTGACATTTCCGCCAAAAGTACGGAAAGAATGTTTTTTTTAACTTATATGACATTAATGGATTTTTAAAACATTATTTCCGAGAATCTTACTTTACAAGTATTCAAGTTTATTTTTAATCAACTTCTTTTAGTTTAAAATTGTATGACATGTTAAGAAAAGAAATGTGTTTTTGAAGTAGAAATGATATTTTCCTCAAGAATGGAGTTAAGTGTTTTATCAAAATTATTTTCCATCTAAGATAATAAAGGGTTCTATTTATACCCCTGTTATTACATTGATTTGATTATTTTGTGATGGAAGTATTTTTATGAATTCCTTTATCTTATATGAATTGTTTTATGATGTCACGATGTTTAAGATTCCCATTTTTATTACATGGGTTATGCTATGATGTATGGTTTATGATTTTGTGGCCCACATAAGAATGGTATCATTATGATACGGGTGGGACCTACATCTCCCTCCAAGGCATTGTGTAAAGATTTTATATCTCATGAGATAGACATGGCTGGAATATCAGGTTAAACTGGTTCAGTGAAACAAGACTGAAATGAGGAGTGAACTCGGTTCAGAAATGGACAGTGTCCACTAAGATAGTCTTGGAAATGAGTCTTGACTAATAAGAAATGATTCTATATTATTATGTGTGTATGCCACAAATTTTCTTGTTTTAAGTTATGATTATTGTGATTTCATTTCACTACTATGATTTATCCCATGTTATGAAATTATGATCTCTTTTTGCAGGTTATGATTTCCAAAATGTTATGTTCTTATGAATATGATGTGATTGATATTTCTTTTGTTTACCCTTACTGAGCATTTGAGATCACCCATTTGTATGTTTTTTTTCAGGTCAGTAAGAGGGTTATTAAGTAAGATATGCTAAAAGGGTCTATAGATATGATGAAATAAATGGGAGACAGTATAGACGCTTTATGAACCAGTTGTTTATGTTTCCCAGTTTCTAAAGACACTATACCTATACGGTCCTTTCATGGTTTTGTTATTTTTTGTAATAAGTATGATTCAATTTTGAAGTAATAACAATGTATGTAAATTATGGGTCGTTATAGTTGGTATCAGAGGAAAGGTATAGTCAACCTTTGGAAACTAGGATGTGAAAGCCTTAGTAAGAATCCTAAGGATAAGTCTAAGCATATAACACAAGCTTAGTGTTTTAGAAATGACCATGAATAACATAGGATAAGACCTTAAGTGTGAAATTTTATCTTGATTATGTGGTTTTACTATTATAATTAGTGTTTCTCACACTATTCTTCTGGGTTTTATTCAATGGCTGGAACCCGAAGGTACCGTGTTAATACAGAATGTGATGGGCAATGTAATGATTGTCCCCCTGAGAAACCAAACATTATGGGAGCTGGAATGAAAAATCTTGTATCCATGCTCACACAACTTTCTCATGCTATGAATCATGCAGGACTTCCAAACGAGCAAAGGAAGGAGAAACATTCTGTTGAATCCTTCATGAGGCAGCGTCCACCTTCTTTGAGCGGGTCTATTGATCCATTAGTCGTTGAACAATGGATTAGTTCTACTGAAAAGATATTTTCAGTTATTCAATGTTCTGAACATGTTAAAGTCATCCTATAAGTGTATCATTTGTAAGGAGATGCTGATCAATGGTGGAATCTTATTAATAATAAGAGGAAAAGGGATGAAATTGAGTCCATGGAATGGGAAGAGTTCAAGAACTTATTTTTAAATAAGTACTTCCCTCATATTCTCCGAACAAAGATGGAGAAAGAGTTTCTTGAACTGAAGCAAAAGGATGATGCATCTGTTGGTACCTATGAATCAAATTTTACAAGACTTGCAAGGTATGCTTCTGGTATTATTATCCAACCTGAGATTAAGATCGATCGATTCTTTAGTGGGTTAAAACCAAGTCTTCGAAGGGATTTATCCATAACGGACTTCAATAGCTATGAGGAAATCCTTCGATGTGCTCTCAAAGTTGAGAGGGAGATTGAAGTAACCCACCAGTCATATGGGTTTGATAAGAAGAGGAAAATGGAATTCAAAGGAAAACCTAAAGAGAACACTGAAAAGAAGATGAGCTTTCCCTTATGCTCAAAGTGTGGAAAGAAACATGGAGGGAGTTGTCTTAAAGGGACAAGTAAATGTTTCAAATGTGGAAAGGAAGGTCATCGGGCATTTGAATGCCACAATGATGGGAAGAAGATGTCTAATGATGCAAACAAAGGAAGGGACACACAAAATGAACCTACTACACTTCAATGTTTCAAGTCCAAGGAGATGGGGAATTATGCCAATAAATGCCCTAATCCAAGGGTTGTTGATGATGATCGACATCAAAAAAATCCTAAGGCTAAAGACAAAGGAAAGTCACATGAAATTTCTATCAGTGATGTGGAGTATGATAACGATGTGGGGAAAGGTACACTTAACATCCACTCTAAAGTAGAAAACATTTTATTTGATTCTGGATCCACCCACTCTTTTATTTATGAAGATTTTTCTAAGGGTATCACCGTATTACCTCAACAATTAGATGTTGAGATAGCTGTGACAACACCTAATGGAACAACATTCGCATCAAAAGTTAATAATTCTTCCCCGATTGAAGTTTGTGGGAAAGTGCTCCCTGCAAATCTTGTGATCCTTCCTATAGTGGAATTTGATGTGATTCTTGGAATGGATTAGATTTCTTTATATGGATCTCATATCAATTTCCAAATAAGGGAAGTCACATTTCATATTCCAGATCAATCTATGATCTTCTATCGATGCAAGAATGAACATAACCTTCTAGTGGAAATTTCTTCCATCTAATGGGTCTTGATTCCATTGAATTAAGGTTATTTATATCAAATGTTTGGTGAGAAACTCACAATTAAGAATATTCCTATTGTACGGGAGTTTGATGATGTCTTTCCGGAGGAATTTTCGGGTCTTCCAGCAAATCGTGAAGTTGAGTTTTCAATAGAACTTGTACCGGGTGCTTTGCCTATTTCAAAGACACCGTATAGAATGGACCCAATTGAGTTGTAGGAATTGAAGAAGCAACTCCAAGATAATATTAATATGGGATTCATATGCCCTAGTATGTCACCTTGGGGATCACCTGTTCTATTTTTTAAGAAGAAATATGGATCAATGAGACTCTGCATTGATTATCAAGAACTTAACAAGATCACTATCAAGAACAAATATCCTCTCCCACACATTGATGACTTATTTGACCAACTACGCAGAGCTCAATACTTTTCCATCATTTATCTTAGTTCAGGGTATCATCAGTTAAGGGTCAAAAGGGAGGATATACCAAAGACGGCTTTCCGTACAAGGTATGGACACTATGAATTTATAGTGATGCCATTTGGTCTTACTAATTACCCTACTATATTCATGGATCTGATGAATAGAGCCTTTAGAGACTATCTTGATCGGTTTGTGGTAGTTTTTGTAGATGATATTCTTGAATATTCAAAGAGAAAGGAAGAACATGAAGATCACTTGAGAATTATATTGAAGACCCTGAGAAAGGAGAAGCATTATGACAAATTTAACAAGTGTGAATTTTGGCTTCAAAAAGATTCATTTTTGGGTCACATAATCTCAAAAGAGGGGATATCTGTGGATCCAGAAAAAAAAAGAGGTTATCAAAATATGGTCGAGACCAACAACAGTAACTGAGATCCGAAGTTTTCTTGGTTTGGATGGATATTATCAACGTTTTGTGAAATATTTTTCATGATTATCTAATCCACTCACCAGGTTGACTCATAAAGGAGTTAAGTTTGTTTGGACGGCGGAATGTAAAGATAATTTCAAGGAGTTTAAAAGAAGGTTATCCAGTGCACCTATGCTCACACTGCCTTGTAGTGAAGAAAGGTTTGTGATCTACAGTGATGCATCCAGGAAGGGTCTGGGGTGTGTTCTTATGCAAAATGATATGGTGATAGCTTATTCCTCAAGACAGTTGAAAATCCATGAGAAAAATTACCCAACACATGATTTGGATTTAGATGCGGTAATATTTGCATTAAATATTTGGAGGCATTATCTTTATGTAGAAAGGTGTGACATTTATACTGATCATCAATGTTTAAAGTATAATTTCACACAAAAGGAGATGAATATATGCCAAAGAATATGGTTGGAACTGATTAAGGATTACGACTACTCAATTTATTACCACCCTGGGAAATCAAACAAGGTGGCAGATGCATTAAGTCGACAAGACCATGCTAGCCTATCCATGATGAGGATCACAAAAGATCCAATATTTATGGATTTACAAAGGATGGATTTTGGAATTTTAATGGAAGGGGGAAAATCGTATTTTTCTCAAATTAATGTTCAACCATCTATAAATGTGAATACTAAAGAGGCACAGAAAGAAGATGTAGAGTTACAAAAGAAGGTGAGAAATATTCCTGAATTCAACCTTGATAGTGATGGGATAATAAAGTTCAGGAATCGGGTTTGTGTTCCTCCCATCCCAGAATTAAAGAAGGAGCTGCTGGATGAGGCTCATAGTTCTTCATTCTCTATTCATCCTGGATGTAAAAAGATGTATAGGGACCGGAAATAGTACTTTTGGTGGGATGGCATGAAAAGATATGTTGCTGAATATGTCTCTCGATGATTGGTTTGTCAGCAAGTTGAAGCTGAGAGACAGAAGTCTAAGTGGATGTTACAACCATTACCCATAACCGAATGGAAATGGGAAAACATCACTATGGACTTTGTCATAGGACATCCTAAAACATCCAAAGGCAATAATTCTATCTGGGTCATAGTTGATCGTCTTACAAAGTCTACACACTTCATTGCTATTAGAGAGGATTTCTCTCTGGATCAGCTTGCCAGGATATATATAAAGTAAGTGGTAAGATTTCATGGAGTACCACTTTCTATTATATCTGATCGGGATCTGAGATTTACCTCAAAGTTATGGAAAAGTCTTCAGCATACTCTAGATACAGAGTTTCGTTTCAGCACTGCTTATCATCCTCAGATAGACGGTTAGTCTGAGAGAACAATTCAAACTCTAGAGGATATGTTGAGAGATTACTCTATGGATTTCAAAGGTGGTTGGGATCAACACCTACCTTTGGTGGAATTTTCTTATAATAATTGATTTCACTCTAATATTCAGATGTCTCCTTATGAAGCTCTCTATGGAAAGAAATGAAGGACTCCAACTTGCTGGGATGAAGTTGGGGAAAGAAAGCTATTAGGACCTGATCTTGTTGATGAGATGGCAGAAAAGGTCTGATCTATTCAACAAAACATAATAGCAGCTCAGAGTTGAAAAAAAAGTTATGCCAATAACCGAAGAAAAGACCTAGAGTTTGAAGTGGGTGATAAAGTGTTCTTATGAATATCTCCCTAGAAGAGGGTCATGAGATTTGGAAAGAAGGGGAAGTTGATCCCTAGATATATCGGTCGTTTCGAAATACTAGATCGTGTTGGAAAGGTAGCTTACCGATTGGCGCTTCCACTGAATGTCTCTCAAGTTCATGATGTGTTCCATGTATCTCTCCTGAGAAAGTACATACCTGATCCTTTATAGGTACTCCTCTCAGAAGTTGTACCGCTGGAGTAGGATCTTTCTTATGAAGAACAACCGATAGAGATTCTGGATCGTAGCGAAAGAGTCCTATGAAACAAGACCACTCTCTTGGTGAAAGTTTTATGGAGGAACCACTAATTAGAAGAAGCTACATGGGAGCTTGATGATATGATGAGGGAGAGGTATCCTCATCTTTTTGTTACAAAGCGACGAATTTCATGGGCGAAATTCATTTTAAGGGGGGTAGAATGTAACACCCGAGACTTTTATGAGAAATATTTTGTTTTTATGTTATATAAATCATCAAAGGAATCTTTCACTACACACAACACTAGCTTGGCTTACTTTACACGCAACTGCGGCCTTCTTCTATAGCTTGCGTCGTACGCAATACCGAGTTTCCCTAAACAACGATATGCTACTAAAATATTATTAAAACTAGCCGTTATGAATAGTAATAACCACTTTTTGAAATTTTGTAAATGTTATTTTTAAAAATTGAATTCATTTTTGGATTCGGAATATCGAAATTAGCATAGGGTGAAATTTTGGTACTTTTCGGATAACTTTCATATTCTGATTAATAGTGAAAATTACTAAATAATAATTAATAACATCTTTTTTAATAGAAATAATTAATAGTGATAAATTATTAATTTGAGTGGTTTTAAAGAATATTTAGAATATATTTTTAAAGTTTAATGAGATGTTGTTCATTGGATGTGATTTCACATTTAAACCAGACATAAACAAGTGTCAATCTTTTGATAGTTATTATCTTTTAAAAACAAGCTATTTGTTTTGACGATGGGAATTAATTTTTAAATTCGTTAATGTAACTGATATGTTTTGAATTTGGAAAAATAAACATCATTTTTGAATTCATAATATCAAATATAGCTTAGGCCTAATTTTTGGTATTTTTCTGGAAACTTTCATTTTTTGATGAATAGTGAAACCACTAAGTGCTAGTTAAAAAACTGAATTTTTCATAAAACTTAATTTTACCGCTTCTGTGTGTGGAATTTCAAAAATCCAAGAGACACGGTTAATATCAAGGACTAAAATGTGGTTCAATGTGTTGAAAATAATTTTTGGTGAATAGTAACTTTTTACTTTTTTTTACCACGGTTAAAAGTAAATAGGGTAGTTAAGGGTAAAAATGATATTATTATTACCCTAACACGTGTCCTAATTTATTGGATAAGTGTAATTCGACCAAAAACAACCTTAGAAATAAAATATAACCATTTAGGCCCACTTGGATTAGATTAGGACATTTATTATAAATTTATTTAAAGAAGGGTTAAAATAGATAAAATTAAAGTTTAATAACTAAATAATTTTTAATATAGGGTTATACATAAGATAAATTCGACTATAAATATTCATTATAAAGCTAAAAATATTTCCAACATAATGGTATAATTAAATAATTTAATTTATTTATGATACAATCATGATGTAATAATTATCTTATTAATGAAATATTGACATAATTGATGTTATAAATACCCAAATAAATGTAATTTGAGACTTTTTATGAATTCCAATAATTTTATATGTTAATATGACATGTTAGTATTGATTTAATTAAATGTTTTCGAACTAATCATTCTGTTATGATTTTCACAAAAATCAATTACCAAATAGTGTCAAAATTGACAAAAATTAGTTTTTAAAACAAATCCTATATTATTAATTGTTATTTTATTCCTAAAAATCTAAGGTTCGGCCAAATGACATAGATAAGGTTATATATATTAATAATAAACAACTTGGGGTTCGTTTGTCTTGATATAGTATGTTTATTAACCTTATAGTGTAAGAAGACAAGAAGACATGGTAAAAGTTAAATTATCTAACTTAGAGTTAAATCTAAATGATAAGGTTAAAATTGATACCTAAACTTGCCTAAATTCTATTGTATGAGAGGATTTCGACCCATCCCCATATTATCTTCGAAATATATCAATTTGGAACTATTAAAAACCGAATTTGACTTTATAATAAAATAATATTTTTAGTTATTACAAAGGTGCCCCTCTCCTCCCTTGTAAAAGGGAACCTCCTCCCTATCTTCCTCACACCACTTTGAGACTTCATGCTCGGACATCCCATACAAATATCTCCTCTCCATGTAACACCCCAAGATTTCATAGTGTGTTATTTCTTCAAAATAATTCAATAACTTGCACTACACGCAACACCGAGTTCAATCACACCATGACTTACCCAAAAAAAATCCATTCAAAAGAGTTTATGAATATTATTAACTAAATTTTAAACTTTATATAATCCTTATAATTTTAGAATCCATATTATGAGTTTCTTAGACATAGTGCAAAAATAGATTCATTTTCAGTATTTCCCTTTTATCAACTTTTAATAGTGAAACCTTTATAAATACAATATTTTAAACCTTTTGACTAAATGGGGACATCAAAAAATTTAAAATGAAACATCCCAAGCTTCCACGGTACGCTTTCCTTTGAATAATACAGTAGCGTGTATTGTACGCAACTTCGAGTTCTAACACACCACAACCAATCAAACTAGCCGTTATAAATAGTAATACCTACCTTTTAAAATTTTAGAAATTTTATCTATCAAAATGGACTTCATTTTTGGATTCGGAGTACCGAATTTAGCCTAAGTTGAAATTTTGGTACTTTTTGGATAACTTTAATATTTTGATGAATAGTGAAAATTACTAAATTTTAATTAAAAACAACTTTTTTAATCAAAATAATTAATAGTGATAAATTATTAATTTGAGTGGTTTTAAAGTATATTTAAAATATATTTTTACCATTTAATATAATTTGGGTCATTAGACATAATTTTACAATTAAACCAAACATAAACAAGTGTCAATCTTTTGATAGTTATTATCTCTTAAAAACACGCTTTTTGTTTTGACAACGAGAATTAATTTTAAATTAATTTATGCCACGTATGTGTTTTCAATTTAGAAAAATGGATTACATATTTGGAATCAGGATGTTAAAATTTTGTAAATAGGTAACTTTTATTTTTAGACATTTTGGATAATTACTGCGGTAAATATTTTATTTACCAAGGTTAAGGGTAAATCTGGTAAATAAGGGTTAAAAAATAATATTATAATAATACTAAATTACCCTAAAACGTGTCCTAGCCTTATTGGTTGATACATGTTCGGACATAGGCATATTTGGGTCGATTTTGGGACCCCATGGTGCCACTTGTAGGTGATAGGGACACTTTATTTTAATTAAGTTAAAATGAATACAAAAATGAAACAAGCATATATCTTTTAGACAAAATTTTTTTACATAGGGTTATATATGTTGGATTTTAGATTATAAATATTCATTAGAAAGATAAATAGATTTCCTACATAATGATATAATTTTTATAATTTTTAGACATTAAATAATTTAATTTATTATGACACAATAATGATGCAGTAATTACTACAATAGTGAAAAATCAAATTAATTGATATTATAAATACCCAAATAAATATAATATGAAACTTTTAATGAATTAAACTAATTTTCTAGGATAATAGGATATATTAGGATTTGTTTAATTGACTTTTTTTTAAGTAATCAATTTTTTATGAGTTTCAAAAAAATCAACTATTGATTAGTGTCGAAATTGACATAAAAGAGTTCTTAAAACAAATATTATATTATTAATTGATATTAAATTCCTAAAAATCTAAGGTTCGGCCAAGAGACTTATATCATGATAGGTTAATCATTAATGGATCACTTGGGGGGTCTCTTGTATGTATATATTAAGTTTATTAACCATATTATATAAAAATACAAAGAGACATTGTAAAAGTGAAACTAATTAACTTAGAGTTAATACTTAAATATAAGGTTAATATAAGTACCCAAACCTGTCTAAATTATATTGGTTGAGTTTTTTTCGACCTATAACCACCTTAACCTTTCAATAATAAACTTTCGAGCCATTAGAAACCGAATATGAATTTAATATAAACTAATATTTCTAGCTTTTCCAAAGGTGCCCCGCACTCCTCTTATAAAAGGGCACTCTTCCTTCCCATTTCTTCACACCTTCAAAGCATTTGGGTTCGTCAAAACTCTTCCCAAATACTCTCCCAACATCCCTCAATACAACCTAGAGGAATTAGTTTGATCATAAAGCCAACCTAAGGAGCCCTTTTGATCAAATCAAAAGGAAGAACCTGAAGAAGAGGTAATGTTTTTACCACACCTTTTCAAGTTACTTTCTTCTTCAACTTCTTCTTTATTTGTTATTACCATTCTAAAATAATAACTCCAGTATCTTATATATACTGTAATGTTATTATAAATATGGTACAACCATATTCAGTATTCTATCCACTCTTTGAATAACATGTCACCATACGTGCGTACGTACGGCTTACCGTCTCCACGTCGTGGTGTAATTGTTATTCAACATATTATTATTTGGATGGGTATAATAATGATGTGTAACTCATGTAAATAATAAATATAACATGTTAATGATTCTGTATATATGATATACCATCCATTTATATATTATTTTAATATCAAAAGAATGATATTGTCACTCGTGCGTACGTACGGACTACCGTCTCCACGAACGCGATGAGATTCATTCTCCATCGTATCCATTAAAGTATAATTATCATTTGATGATTTAAAAATGATGTTTAAGGACTTTATATAATTAAGGATATGAATAAGATACAATCTATCGATAAAAAACAAGGCTTATGTAACAAAACATATAAAAGAAAATGAGTAAGTTAACACCTGAAACGACGATAATTAAAAGATATTATTAACAAATCACTGTTAAAAGATCATATATGATATCATATTAATATATATGATTCTTGAATAATTTAATAACAATTATTTCACCATTATACAGGAGGTTAACCTACCCCAACCAAGTAAAAGTACAAGGTAAGGGGTTTTCATCTCACTCCTTATTCCCGTGAGATTCATGCCATATTGCCACCATAACCTTTTGTGTAGTGTATGTGCTGCCCATAATTATATTCTTTGTGTAATACACTCTAATTTATGTGTATTTACATATTCATTGTATGATACCTCTTTCATGGGTCATATGTTTCATAATTTACCAAATTGGTAAGGGTTATTTCACAATATCTTCATTATCCGAGGTTGTTTATACGTAATAATCTACTGGGATCTCATTATCATCCACATCCATGTTTCTTAAAAATGAATTCCAAAACATTTTTACTATTTACTAGAATATGGGTTAAAGTCATTTATACCCTTGTTTTACTTTTTAAGAGGTTTATAAAGGAATCTTTTCGTCGTTTTCCAAACAAGGTGATTTTTAACATTTTTGACAAAATTAAGGTAAGAATGTTTTTTTAACTTATACGGCGGGTGTGGAAATTTTCCGCCATTATAAAATCATCGAAGCTTCCCTTACAAGATAATAAGAATATTTTCAAAAAAAATGTTTTTTTCATAAATATAATACTCTTAAATGATTTCAAAATAGAAAGAGATATTTTTCTAAAATAGTCTTTATTTCATCTATGCCAACATCCTTTGATGGATTTTAAGCTTATTTGAAGTTGATTTATTATGATACAAAACATCCATATTTTATTGAAGGTTTTGTGATATTTTTGACTGTGGATATGTTATTCTTATGTCACTCATGGTTTTTGTTTAGAGTATTGACATTTCATAAGTTATTTGCAATCCGAATGTTTATGTTATATTTCAAACTTTCATTCAGATGAATGTGTTAGACAAGTATGTTCCGGGTTGGGGACCGGTAAAAGTAATCCCTCTGGTTTGGTCTCCGGTTATTATAGGAACTCCGGTTTGGTCTCCGGTTATTTGAGGAACTCCGAGTTGGTGTCCGGTTATTAGAGGCACTCTGGGTTGGTGTCCGGTTATTAAAGGCACTCCGGGTTGGGTTCCGGTTACAGTTAGCCCCTAGGTCTTGGGATGAGGCCTTGACAAAGAAATTAAAGTTTAGCGTTATGAATTCCGACATTATGAAAGTTGTTATTGATATTTCATGTGATTATTCGATTAGTAGAATATCTATGTGAATAAGTAATTGAAATTATTTAATTTTACTTTTTCCATACTATGTTGAAGTTCATGTTTAAAAGGATTTTGTTTTAGTAATGCATTGCCTTAAATGTTTATGCTTATTTTTGAATGTTCCGCTATATTGTTATCCTTACTGGGCATTTGAGCTCACCCCTTTTCTATGTTTTATTTTTCCCAGGATGTGAAGAAGTAAGTTATGAATGACCTGCAGGGATATTATGAGGGGATAATAGTGTGGACTATGGAGACATTATGTTGTCGTAGTAGTTTTTCACTTTATGATGTAATGTAAAACTTATGAATATATCTATTGTTTACAAGGATACTAAACCAATCATTCTTTCAAGATTTGATCTTTCTTGTGATCATGCCAATGTTATGTAATAATGCACCGACTCTGGGTAACTAGGGTCGGGGCGTTACAGTTGGTATCAGAGAAAGCTTAGTATGAACCTTGGAAGCTAGATTTAGATAAACTCTGATTAGAGCACATAGATTTAAGATGAATTTTGAGGATTAGTATAGAATAACTTCCTAGAATTTTAGTACTGTAGAGATTTTGTGAGTTTTCCGAGAAATACATCCCTATCTGGATACGAGTAGGTAGAGGCAGCTCTGGCACAGATGTACCTAGGGGTAAAACCCAAAAACACCGCTTTGAGCTAGACTCGAACGGGAACTAGTGCACGACAATGGGCCTTGCTGCACTCTTGGTTACGACACTCCCGGGGGATATGCTTAGGATAACTCTCATTTTCTTTACAAATCATTATGAAGGGTTTATGAGTATATACTTCCTCAAAGGAGACATTTTTATGATTATGGATTATATCCATAAACTATTTAATTTATGTTATGTGTTTTACAAGTTTGGGATTAGGTATTGTTATTCATAAATTAATCTAATGTATGCCATTGTTTAGAAATGGAGCCCAGAAGAAGGAATGAGAACTCTAGAAATGCACATGATAAAAAGAGAAAGAAGGATAATATATTTTATGGTCTAAATCCAGAATTTACAAGAGAAATAGTCTCGCATGTATTATCATCATATGAAGAAATAATATCATGTGTTGATAAGATAAGAAAAGAGTTTACGGAGTCCTATGGATTTGAAGGGAAGCAAGAGAAGAAAAGGATGGAAGAAAGGAAGATGGATAATGGGAAGAGGGAAAAGAAGAATTTTCCCATATGTGATAACTGTGGAAAGAAACACCTTGGAACTTGCCTGAAAGGATTGGGTTTTTGTTAAAAGTGTGGAGGAAAAGGGCACAAAGTACGTGACTTCAAGGGTAAGAAAATGGTTTCAAATGTACAATTCTTCATTTTCAAGGATTTTGGACACTACGCGAACCTATGTCCCAGTCATCAGACTATGCCGCAAATGATGCTATTGGATAATAATCAAGTTATGATACTACCACAGATGAGGAGGAATGATTAGAGTTCTTATGTTGATTATGTCAATTGAGTGTTGTATCAACAATGTACTTGTTATAATAATTATGGAGTATATAAGGATTGTACTGCAGTACTATTTCATTAAGGACATGAGATTGTGTGGAACAAAGAAAAGTTACTCAATAACAGGATAAATTTTTGGAAAATATATGGTTGAGAGAATGATAAACCATAATATAGTTCTGATACCGAGGTAGTGATTTTGGAATAATACATGATTGAATTGGATAAATTATATTGGATATTCTTGACTAACTTGAAACTGATTAATGATTTATATATTCCATCATTATTGGGGTTTAAAACATTTTTGGATTGAAGGAGTATATCTATTATTCTTTAATGAATAATGGATCATGAATGTAATCAATAAGGTTTTATGGTAATTCAGGATGTTGCAGTGTTTTAAAAGAATACATTATAAAGATGTTCACATGCTATTACGTGGAAAATGGATCTTTATTATGTTTACCTTACTTATAAATTTTGGACTGAAGTATTTTGGATAGTTCTAGTTTGGATTATTTTGGATTTCCATAAAAGGACATCCAGGAGGTCGGGCGGCAACCCGTCGCGTCCGGCAAGGCCGCGAGACTTGAACCCACAACTGAAGGGCGACAAGGGTGTATCACCTAACACTGGCCCACGAGATGTCCTGGATTAAATAATGTAGTTTTTATTAAAATATCTTGTAGATGAATTAAAAATTCCTTTATTTTGGAACCCTATACGAATAGTGTAAATAGAATTTTTTACATTCTATTATCTTTTAGAGTGAATGATGAGTTTGTGGTAGAAATTTAATACTAGATAAAACTCTAATTATAAAGTAAGTATATCTCCTTATGATCATAGCCAATCTCATAAATAAATTCCTCAACAATAAGAAAAAGAACTTAGAACAAAAATGTTGTCCTAGATGGTACCTTAAATCATCACTAATTTATTGCTTTGGGATTGTTGGCCTTTTCATAGCCATGTTCTCTACCACTCTCCATCAAATAATTGATGGTTAGTTTTTTCTTCCATATCCATATTTTCCTACATGGAACCCTAGTATGTGTTATTTTCGGTAATCTTCATAATTTCCACTCTTTATTTTATATAGAGGCCTCATTAATTCATTTTTCGATGTGGGATTTCAACTAAGATATTTTGAAACATCAAAAATGTGTTATCCTAATACCCTATGTTTTGTTGAACCGATGGTATTTCAAATCATCATAGATTGATGAATTTATGGACCTCAATTTTATACTTGTTTGTGATTGATGACCTCAATCACTACCTATAAATATTTACATTTTTCCTCCAATTATATGTCTCTAATTGCCACCAATGTTCTCCTAATCGAGATCATAATTTGGTGGTGACCCTTTCATTTCTCTTTTCCGCATATTAAGACTAAATTTTAGTAACCCAATTTACGATGTGGGTTTTCCCACAAATATATTTTCTATTTTCAACCTTTTATTTTCGAAAAACAATTTCAAATTGCAAGGACGCAATTTATTGAAGGAGGGGAGAATGTAACACCCCAAGATTTCATAGTGTGTTATTTCTACAAAATAATTCAATAACTTGCACTACACGCAACATCTAGTTCAATCACACCATGACTTACCAAAAAAAATCCATTCAAAAGAGGTTATTAATAGTATTAACTAAATTTTAAACTTTATATAATCCCTATAATTTTAGAATCCATATTATGAGTTTCTTAGACATAATGCAAGAACAGATTCATTTTCAGTATTGCACTTTTATCAACTTTTAATAGTGAAACCTTTTTAAATACAATATTTTAAACTTTTTGACTAAATGGGGACATCAAAAAATTTAAAATGAAACATCTCAAGCTTCCACGGTATGCTTTCTTTTGAATAATACAGTAGCGTGTGTTGTACGCAACTTCGAGTTCTAACACACCACAACCAATCAAACTATCCGTTATGAATAGTAATACCTACCTTTTAAAATTTTAGAAATTTTATCTCTCAAAATGGACATCATTTTTGGATTTGGAGTATCGAATTTAGCCTAAGGTGAAATTTTGGTACTTTTCGGATAACTTTAATATTTTGATGAATAGTGAAAATTACTAAATTTTAATTAAAAACAACTTTTTTAATCAAAATAATTAATAGTGATAAATTATGAATTTGAGTAGTTTTAAAGTATATTTAGAATATATTTTTACCATTTAATATAATTTTGGTCATTGGACATAATTTTACAATTAAACCGAACATAAACAAGTGTCAATCTTTTGATAGTTATTATCTCTTAAAAACACGCTTTTTGTTTTGACAACGAGAATTAATTTTAAATTAATTTATGCCACTTATGTGTTTTGAATTTAGAAAAATGGATTCCATATTTGGAATCAGGATGTTCAAATTGTGTAAATAGGTAACTTTTATTTTTAGACATTTTGAATAATTACTGCGGTAAATATTTTATTTAACATGGTTAAGGGTAAATCCGGTAAATAAGGGTTAAAAATAATATTATAATAATACTAAATTATCTTAAAACGTGTCCTAGCCTTATTTTTTGATACATGTTCGGACATAGGCATATTTGGGTCGATTTTGGGACCCCATGGTGCCACTTGTAGGTGATAGGGACACTTTATTTTAATTAAGTTAAAATGTATACAAATATGACACAAGCTTATATCTTTTAGAAACACAATTTTTACATAGGGTAATATATGTTGGATTTTAGATTATAAATATTAATTATAAAGATAAATAGATTTACTACATAATTATATTTTATTTATAATTTTTAGACATTAAATAATTTAATTTATTATGACACAATGATGATGTAGTAATTACTATAATAGTGAAAAATAAAAATAATTGATATTATAAATACCCAAATAAATATAATATTAAACTTTTAATGAATTAAACTAATTTTCTAGGATAATATGATATATTAGGATTTCTTTAATTGACTCTTTTCGAAGTAATCAATCTTTTATGAGTTTCAAAAAAAATCAACTATTGAATAGTGTCAAAATTGACATAAAAGAGTTCGTAAAACAAATATTATATTATTAATTGATATTAAATTTCTAAATATCTACGGTTCATCCAAGAGTCTTATATCATGATAGTTTAATCATCAATGGACCACTTGGGGGTATCTTGGATGTATATAGTATGTTTATTAACCACATTATATAAAAATACAAAGAGACATTGTAAAAGTGAAACTAATTAACTTAGAGTTAATACTTAATGATAAGGTTAATATAAGTACCCAAACCTGTCTAAATTATATTGGTTGAGTTGTTTTCGACCTATCCCCACCTTTACCTTTGAATAATCAACTTTGGAGCCATTAGAAACCGAATATTAATTTAATATAAACTAATATTTCTAGCTTTTCCAAAGGTTCCCCGCACCCCTCTTATAAAAGGGCATTCTTCCTTCCCATTTCTTCACACCTTAAAAGCATTTTGGTTCGGCCAAACTCTGCTCAAATACTCTCTCATAATCCCTCAATAAAACATAGAGTCATTATTTTGATCAGAAATCCAACCTAAGGATCCCTTTTGATCAAATCAAAAGGAAGAACCTGAAGAAGAGGTAATGTTTTCACCACACCTTTTCAAGTTCCTTTCTTCTTCCACTTCTTCTTTATTTGTTATTACCATTCTAAAATAATAAATCTAGTATATTATATATACTGTGATGTTATTATAAATATGGTACAACCATATTCAGTATTCTATCCACCCTTTGAATAACATGTCACCATACGTGCGTACGTACGACTTACCGTCTCCACGTCGTGGTGTAATTGTTATTCAATATATTATTATTTGGATGGGTATAATAATGATGTGTAACTCATGTAAATAATAAATATAACATGTTAATGATTATGTATATATGATATACCATCCATTTATATATTATTTTAATATCAAAAGAATGATATTGTCGCTCGTGCGTACGTACGGACTACAATCTCCATGAACGCGATGAGATTCATTCTCCATCGTATCCATTAAAGTATAATTATCATTTGATGATTTAAAAATGATGTTTAAGGACTTGATATCATTATGGATATGAATCATATACAATCTATCGATAACAAACACGACTTATGTATCAAAACATATAAAAGAAAATGAGTAAGTTAACACCTGAAATGACGATAATTAAAAGATATTATTAACAAATCAATGTTAAAAGATCATATATGATATCATATTAATATATATGATTCTTGAATAAATTAATAACAATTATTTCACCATTATACAAGAGGTTAACCTACCCCAACCAAGGAAAAGTACAAGGTAATGGGTTTTCATCTCACTCGTTATTCCCGTGAGGTTCATGCCATATTGCCACCATCACCTTTTGTGTGGTGTATGTACTGCCCATAATTATATTCTTTGTGTAATACACTCTAATTTATGTGTATTTACATATTCATTGTATGATACCTCTTTCATGGGTCATATTTTTCATAAGTTACCAAATTGGTAAGGGTTATTTCACAATCTCTTCATTATCCGTGGTTGTTTATACATAATAATCTACTGGGATCTCTTTATCATCCACATCCATGTTTCTTAAAAATGAATTCCAAAACATTTTTACTATTTAGTAGAATATGGGTTAAAGTCATTTATACCCTTGTTTGAATTTTTAAGAGGTTTATAAAGGAATCTTTCCGTCATTTTCCAAACAAGGTTCTTTTTAACCTTTTCGACAAAATTAAGGTAAGAATGTTTTTTTAACATATACGGCGGGTGTGGCTATTTTCCGCCATTATAAAATCGTCGAAGCTTCCCTTACAAGATAAGAAGAATATTTTCAAAAAAAATGTTTTATTTCATAAATATAATACTCTTAAGCGATTTCAAAATAGAAAGAGATATTTTTCTAAAATAGTCTTTATTTCATCTATGTCAACATCCTTTGATGGATTTTAAGCTTATTTGAAGTTGATTTATTATGATACAAAACATCCATATTTTATTGAAGGTTTTGTGATATTTTTGACTGTGGATAATTTATTCTTATGTCACTCATGGTTTTTGTTTAGTGTATTGACATTTCATAAGTTATTTTTAATCCGAATGTTTATGTTATATTTCAACCTTTCATTCAGATGAATGTATTAGACAAGTATGTTCTGGGTTGGGGACCGGTAAAAGTAAGCCCTCCGGTTTGGTCTCCAGTTATTAGGGGAACTCCGGTTCGGTCTCCGGTTACTAGAGGAATTCAGGGTTGGTGTCCGGTTATTAGAGGCACTCCGGGTTGGTGTCCGGTTATTAGAGGCACTCTGGGTTGGGTTCCGGTTACAGTTAGCCCCTATGTCTTGGGATGAGGCCTTGACAAAGAAATTAAAGTTTAGCATTATGCATTCCGACATTATGAAAGTGGTTATTGATATTGCATGTGATTATTTGATTAGTAGAATATCCTTTTGAATAACTAAATGGAATTATTTCATTTTACATTTGTCATACTATGTTGAAGTTCAAGTTTAAAAGGCTTTTGTTTTAGTAATGCATTGCCTTAAATGTTTATGCTTATTTTTGAATGTTCAGCTATATTGTTATCCTTACTGGGCATTTGAGCTCACCCCTTTTCTATGTTTTATTTTTCCCAGGATGTGAAGAAGTAAGTTATGAATGACCTGCAGGGATATTATGATGGGATAATAGTGTGGAATATGGAGACATTATGTTGTCATAGTAGTTTTTCACTTTATGATGTAATGTAAAACTTATGAATATATCTAGTGTTTCCAAGGCTACTAAACCAATCGGTCTTTTGAGATTTGATCTTTCTTGTGATCATGCCAATGTAATGTAATAATGCACCGAATCTAGGTAACTAGGGTTGGGGATTTACACTCCACTTCCCTAGAAACATCATAGGGGTCCTGGTCTTCTTCAAAGACCAATTTTAGTTCCCTAAGAGGAGGTCTCAAAGAGGCGCTTCAAAGAAGAGGTAATGCCCGTTTCCTATTCTTTCATCTTTATGTCTTCTTCTTTAGTTGTTTCATTATGAAGTAATAACATCAGTATCACTCATATAATAATATGTTATTATAAGTATGAAACAACCCTATTTCGCCATCTATCAATCCTACGGAAAACAAAATCACCACGCGTGCGTACGTACGTAATACCGTCTCCACAATGTGGTGTAATCTATTTTCCACCACCACCTTACTTGGATGGGTATAATGGTGTAAATAATGACTATATATGATTATTTTAAAGTGATATTGATTCTGAAATAGTATATATACACTCCAATACAATTCCACGATCATGGGGACGATATCATTGCTCCTGCGTACATACGGAATACCGTCTCCATGATGTGATATGACTTGTTCTACATGATCTTCATTGCATAATGATTATATAAATGAATTTAATTAATGAATATGATATATATTACAATAATACCATTCTAGAAATGAGGTATCTATAACCTAAAAAGAAAAATAAGAATTTATTCAACAAAACACGCATAAGAACAAAAAGTAATAAACACCCGAATAACAAGTAGTAATGAAATATTATTAATAAGATCATAAGAATATAACCATATATGATATCATAAAAATAAGTCTGATTCTGGAATAAGTCAATAACATTATTTAAATCATTATACAGGATGTTCAGACACTTACGAAGAAAATTAGATCTAAGGTAAGGGAAAATATCACAATCTCATTTTATCTGAGATTGTTTATACTTTGGTATTTACTGGAGTTTATTATATCATCCACATAAATTTTTCCTCAATATGTAATATTGTTTCAATCCACCTACAATTTTTTAATCCTGTTTTACCCTTTGGTGAGTTTTTAGTAAAAGATATAAAAAGAATCTTTTGTCGTTTTTCGTACGAGGTACTTTTTGACTTTTCTGACAAAAGTACGGAAAGAATGTTTTTTTAACTTATATGGCATGAATGAATTTTTAAAACATTATTTCCAAGAAGCTTACTTTACAAGATTTCAAATTTATTTTTAATCAACTTATTTTAGTTTAAAATTCTATGACATGTTATGAAAGGAAAAGTGTTTTTGAAGTAGAAAGCATATTTTCCTCAAGAATGGAGTTCAAGTGTTTTATCAAAATTATTTTTCATCTAAGATAATAAAGGGTTCTCTTTTTATCCCTGTTATTACATTGACTTGATTATGTTGTGATGGAATTATTTTTATTAATTCCTCTATCTTATATGAATTGTTTTATGATGTCATGATGTTTAAGATTCCCATTTTTATTACATGGGTTATGCTATGATGTATGGTTTATGATTTTGTGGCACACATATGAATGGTATCATTATGAGATGGGTGGGACCTATATCTCCCTCCAATTCATTGGGTAAAGATTTTATATCTCATGAGATAGACATGGCTGGAACGGCAGGTTAAACCTGTTCAGTGAACCAAGACTGAAACGAGGAGTGAACTCTGTTCAGAAATGGACTTTGTCCACTAAGATAGTCTTGGAAGTGAGTCTTGACTGATATGAAATGATTATCTATCATTATGTGTGTATGACACAAAGTTACATGTTTTAAGTTATTATTATTGGGATTTCATTTCACTATTATGATTTATCCCATGTAATGAAATTATGCTCTCTTTTTGCAGGTTAAGACTTCCAAAATGTTATGTTCTTATGAATATGATGTGATTGATATTTCTTTTGTTTACCCTTACTGAGAATTTGAGCTCACTCTTTTGTGTGTTTTTTTCCCACGTCAGGAAGAAGGTTGTTAAGTAAGATATTCCAAAAGGGGCTATAGATATTATGAAATAAATGTGAGACATTGTAGACGCTTTATGAACCAGTTGTTTATGTTTCCCAGTTTCTAAAGACACTATACCTATACGGTCCTTTCATGGTTTTGTTATATGTTGTAATAAGTATGCTTTAATTTTGAAGTAATAACAATGTATGTAAAGTATGGGTCGTTATATGTTATGCCTAAAACAAGCCCATTCATTTTCTTCTATTTATTTTTTATCACCATGTATGTTATTCTAAACATTTACTTATTTTTTGGTTTCATTTGTATGAATATCCCCATTTTTATCTGTACTCTCTACTGATAAAATCCAATGACCCTCGGTCACGTTAACTATCTTTCTATGCATTTTCCCTAATAATGGAATGCAGCCTTGGTCTAATGTGGGTCCTAGGTGGCTATTTGAATTTTTTACAAAACTAATTTTCCAAATCCTTCATACTGACCAGGAATGAGAAGGTGTCTTTCCAATCCCACCAACCCATCATTTTCACATCGCTTTAGTCATTCACCATCATGAATTGAAATATTTGTCTTCTCAAGAATATATCCACTAATTAATACATGATTGAATTAACGACAAACATTAATGTTGATTTGAGAAAGATTTCAATTGAAAAATGTTATTTTTGAAGGGAATCATTTGTAATTAGATTATTTATAAAAATAAATCAGAAATAAAATTATACATGATGGAGTATAAATATTGATATGAGGCATAATATTCTTTTTGGTGAAAATAGAAATACATTATAAGTATTTTTTGTTATAGATTTACAGTTCATTGTAATATATTTCTACCAAATTAATAGGTACGTATTTCAATGTACATTATAAAATTTAATTATTTATGGATTACCATTTCAATCAAAAATATAAATATTTAATAAAATAAAAAAAATGTGTTTAAAAAAAATAAAAACTTCAAAACCATTCATAATAAAAAAATCATTTAATACAAAATATATTTATTGAAAACAAAATTATAGTAATGTTAGTATAGGGGTGGGGATAAACTTAGTCAATTTAATGGAACTAAATCCCTAAAACACGTTAAAGTCACAATATGTACTGCATCATATGTTCACATTTTTTCTCTTGCTACTGGCATTACTGATCCTGCTACTATTTCTGATCTTCATACTCTCTAGAAAATATTTCTATATTCTTTTATTTCGCGTTCATAAAATCTTAATATTTTGAAATATATAAATATAAAAATCCCAGATGATCTCCCTTAGATTCAAACAAAGTCATCACTACAATACCGTAGTAATTATCTAGTGATAATTGTGGACTAATATTGATCACATCGCTTTTTCAAAACAAATTATTGTTTCGCATATCCATGTTACCCATAAAAAATTACTAACACGAGGCCTCATAAACCCCACCATCTATATCAATGTTACTCTACCACATGTTATAAGCATATATCTAATATTCCACATAAATATATGTAAATAGAACTAAAAAATAAAAAATTAGTATTATAATTTAAAAAACCAAAATGAAATACTAACAATGATATGTGGTTATCTCTCACTAGAAACACACCTAGTAGTATGATAGGTGTACATACTTTTATACACATTAAACATCATATTAGTAGGATCATCAATAAAATATATAAATTTAGTATATAAATTAAGTATTAAAAGTATATATAACTTAAAAAATAATGTTACATTCCAATTATCGGTGATGTACACTAAACGTATAGCTCTCTTATCTAGGAGGGATATTTGATCTTCCCAAAATACATTGAAAAAAGAATGTTATCATCCTAAAAGTATCATCTATACAATAGTTGAAAAAATCCCTCATATTCATGTGTGTGAATTTATTATGGTCAATGACACACAAAATAGTGATCATAGACAATAGAAGATACTCCCTCCATATCTCTATTTTGAAGGTTATGTAAATAAATGATGGAAATAGTCAAGCATGGAAGCCTCCCATACCTCTCAAATTAAGGTAATCCTGTTATCATCAATAGGATTCCTAAACCAATAAAATATTAAGCCATATAATAAATTAGAACAAAAAATAATTTAAAATACAATACATTTTTCATCACATACCTTTGAGATATATTATAAGAGACGATTTAAATTGCAAGTGACTCGATACCATGACAACCATGGAGAAAGAAAAATAGTTCCTTAGAATAACTCATTCCAAAAAAATGACTAAATGTGAATGAAATGAAATTAATAAAAAATAATAACATAATAAATATATTAAATGATAATGAAATTAAATTCATATGTTAAATTTCTTCCTAAAACGAGAATTGAAATCAAGAGATTAGAACCGCTATGGAATAAGAGTTGGAATCATAAATCATTAATTCCATGACCCCAATTATTTGATAGGGTGGTGGAAAATCCTACAATGATGATGGAAAACTATTATCATTACATAGTATCTCATCCATCTTCAAGATACAATTCATCTCATTGAAATCCTATCAAGGAATCTAAAACATATAATTAATATTAAATTAAAATAATTAAATATGGATTTCACCATCGATTCAGAATCCCAAACCCTTTTTCCCAAAAAAATTAATAATAAAAAAGGAATACACATATTCAAGGTCACATGGTGTTTTGTGTTTAGAAAATGTGGCTTAGAAAACACCTCCAAGAAATAGTTGATGCAAACATGATATCAAGAATCACACAATTTCATAAAGAATAAGCCTCCTTAGGTTTTATATTAAGAAACATATACCAATGATAAATCATTTATCATGAATCCTTATAACTAGATAGAAATTTAGAATAACATTTATAATCTATTTTTTCACCTTCTACTACTTGAAGATCCCCCTAGACTTTCAGGGCATCAACAACTCATCTATTTAAAAGTGTACGATGAGGTATTTCATTCATATGATGACTCTTCCTTTAAATAAAAAGACACCTAATTTCCTCTTATACAATAATATATGTTCCCATATAATCAAATTAGTGAGGCTTGACGTAAATCATCATTGAATCTGGTCAAAGTTTAATATTTATATTCCTACTAACTACAGTATATATGGAAATCAGGGTCAAACCCATAGGGCAGGATAATTTGACCACTAATCTTCTAAAAACTAACTAAAGACTCCACTATTGTCCGTAGTGGAATTGAGTTTCAATTTTTCTATTTTTTTAAGTCTTGATATTTATTATAAAGAACAAATGAAACAATACTTTTTTTTTGTTCTAAACTGTATCAAAACATGAAGCAATGGTAAAAAACAGTAATTCATAGAGGAATAATTTGCTGAGGAATGAACAATATAGAGAAATACATTAGGGGTAAATATCAACTATACTAGGTTTTAAAGCAGTCCTTCTCACAAAAGTAATTACAACTAATACCACTGAAAAAGAGTAATTTATTTCCCTTTCCAAGAGATAAATCACTCAAGCTGACCAAATTCTGAGTTCGCCACTCCTTAGTTGTTCAACTTGAGTATTCTATTTGAAAAGATCACAGAACAAACTCACCGTAAGTTCTGCAGTCTTTTATTTCCATTAAAATGTTCATGAAATTTAATCAAAATATAAACTCACCATATGAATGTGGAATTATGAGATTAAGCGTAGGTGGTACGTTGCAATTGAATTCAATCAGAACTTATCTCGTAAATTGATTCCAATCACATTAAAATAATAAAGATAAGGAAAAAAGAAAGATTAACCAGTAGATTCAATTTAAACCCCGAACTAGAAGTATTTAGCCTATCATCATCTCTATTTTTTAAACTATATTCATTTAATTATAATGGATGATAATGGAAATAAAATAGAGGAAGAACACTCCCTATTCTCACATGACTTTCTACTCATGTACATCGGATCTCTAAGGGATGGTTCTCTAAGAGTTGCTCTAGAATTCGCCTCTAAGGTTCTTGCTCTGCCCTCGTGTCTGGTGTGTTTGTCGAATCAATGAGTGTTCCCCCTCAGTCCATGGCCCCAAAATAATCTGTTGTTACTGTGCTTTTAATACATTATTGTCATCTGCTGCTCATCACAACATGTTTCCACCAATTTCCAAAGGCCCTCACTTGTGCAATGTACACGTGTGTTTTTTTTTGCAACTAGCATGTCGCGCTAGTTTTCCTCACATAACTAACTCCAGATGAATTTATTAAGTGCTCTTGGATGCGTTTTTTGACTCTTGAAAGGACAGGGAAAAGAAAAACACACAGAATAATAATAATAAAAATAGAAGGAAATAAATTAATATTTAAATTCATTGGATAATTTAAAAAATTTAAAAGATTAATTTATAAAGTTATTTGTTATTAGTAATTAAAGTTATCAATGTTAATTTAAAAGTTTATTATTATTTATAAATTAAATTATCTATTAATTTATGCTAATTATATTAGCTTATTTAAGTTCTAAATAAATTACTATTATATATTTAATTTTATTAACAAAGAACTTTTTAGTATTCCATATTAAATTAATTTAAATTTAATTTTGATATTTTTATTAATTAGATTAATTTAATTAGAGTTTTATGAAATTTAATTCTATTATTAATTCGAGTTTATAAATTAATTATTAATTATTAATTTTTTATCCATAACTATAATTATTAAGTGTTTAAGTTAATTTATGTTTTTTTAATGTATTATTTTAAAAGAATTTATTATTTATTAATCTTCTCCCCCATTTTAGCACTACAGGGGGAGATTTTAGGCTTCTTCGAGAATCCTCCTGCGCACCGGTGATTCTTGGCTCTCCAGCTGTGAGCGGCGGTCGGCTCCTCCTCTTACTGTCGTGGCTACAGACGGTTCTCCCTTTGCACCGAATCAATTCTTCTCATAATGGCGCAGCCCTACCCTCATCTTAGAATCATCCACTGCTGGGATGTGATTCAAATTATTCAGAAACAATGAGGCTCGGCTTCAATCCTCTAGATTCAAATGACAGAGAACCCCCTGTTAGGAAATGGCTCCCAGTGACCTACATCACCTCATCTTAAGTAGATCCAAATCCAGAAATGGCATCATCATCATAGGGGTGGACTCACACAGCAACATCGGCTTCTTAGGCTTCTACGCAGCTTGGCTTCGCGAGCGAACTGGATTTTTAGTTCTAATATTTAGGGTCTGTTTCTGTTTGAACATTGTTAAATTTATGGATTGAATAAATGTTGTTGAGGTTTCAAGATTGATGGTATGTGGATCAAATGGTGGTAATTCACAATTTGAACAACTGATCAGGAAAAGGAAACTTGCTCCTTGAAGTTAACGGTGAGTCTTGCGGCACTGGTGGCGGTGAAGAAAATGGAGGAAAACAGTATTTGCAGCGGTGGGTGATGGGGATACATGTAAAAAAATTGTGAAGCTATGAGGAGTGTTAATATGAGGAAGAAACTATTGGTGGTAGGAAAAGTTTTTAGTAAAATTGTGAACTATCAATGTGTGGGTGAGACAGAAAAAAGAGATGGATCGGTGATTGAAAAGTGGAGTGAGACTCATAGTTAAATTGGTATGTGTGTGAGAGAATGGTGAGTTGGGTGACTCACCGATTCAAAATAAATAAAATGAGACACTAAAATGATCATGAAGCCGTTGGATGGAATATCAGTGAGTCATTGAATCACTTATTGAAGAAATAAAAAATGGGCGTAATGGGACAAAATGAAATAAATAGTATCGGTGAGTGCGTAAAAGAAAAAGAGATCAACATGGTAATAAAAAATTGTGACACCGATAGAGGAAATTTTCAGTCGGTGAGTTATCCAACTCACCGTTAAAAGGAATAAAGATCGGTCATAGTGGAACAACATAAAATAATTAGATCGGTGAGTGCATGGAAAAATGAGACCGATAGTTATATCGGTAATAGGAAGGTAGGAAAACACTCCCTGATAAAAGAAATGGATGGAAGGGGATTTTGATACCGATTGGAAAATGGTATTTTGGTTTCACAAGGCATTAGTGACTCTATTCATAGGAATGGATCAGTGAGTGGTGACTCACCAAAAAATAATGCACCAACAATTATAAATTAAAAAGCAATCTGCACGACGTGAAACCGATGATGATTTATGATATCGGTGAGTCATTAACTCACCGATAGATTAAAATACTATTAGATGTCAAATATATGAGAAACTGAAACTGATGAAAGAATCAGTACGTTGCAACATCAGTGTGATGACAAACCGATAGTTATAAAGAAAACATCGGTGCGACGCAACATCGATGCGTCACTCACCGATAGTACAAATTGAAAAACTTAACAGTAAAAAATTAATTTATAACAAATAATAAAATGTTAACATAGTAATTAATTAACAGAAAACAAATATTAACTAAATTGTTTAAGATTAAATAATTAACTGTAACTAGAAACTAACTAAATTATTTAACAAATTAAAAATAAAAGAGACTAATTATTTACTAAGAAAATAAAAGTTATGATTAATTTAATTTATGTCTAAATAAATTTAGAACACCTACTAATAATTAACTGCAAACATATAATTAAAATAATTAGAATTAACTAGAGTTATTAAATGAAAAATTTAATTAGTTAGATTCCAAAATGAAACTTATCATTAAAAACATATTATTTTATTAAACATTAACTTAAACATATTTACCTTGAAGAAAAATTGAACCGGTTAAAATGTAAAATTTATTTATTTAAATAAATCAGAATTAAATGGTAAAGTCCTAAATTAAAAACTGAATTAGATTGAAGAAAATAATGATGAAAACTAAATAATATTTATTTAAAAAAGTTAAAAAATAAAAAAAAATAAGATTATCATATTTGAAATTAGATTAATATATATTTATAATAATTAATTAGACTATATAAAAGGACTAAAAACACATATTTAATTATAAAAACTGATTAATTAACATAAATAGTGATAAAATTACAAATATTCCATTATTTATTAAAAAGTTTCTACAAAATTAATTATATTGATAAAAATTAAATAAAATATGTGGCATAACTGTGTGGAAATTCAGCCACATCAAATTCCCCCACACTTAAGTATTGTTTTTCCTCAAACAATCCCATGACTTATTTCCTTTGAAGAACAATAAAGTGTATATTATTAAGATCACTCTGTAACATGTTCAACACTCAGAAACAAGGGACAAAACATAACAACAGACATTGAAAATGGATTACTCATATGAATCTTGCCTATAAAAAATACTCAAGGGTAATTAAGAAAGCTATGAATCATGAAACAATGAATATTTCATGCCTCATATATGATAATAATTAGTGACTCACATCAATCCAGGATTAAATCCTAAGTCCAAGAATCAAAAGAGGAAAATCATCAATGGAATTGAGATCTTAACCAAGGAACTTTTTACTTTGAATTTTTCACCTAGGTTCCACAAATAAATAATTGTTTTTGTGAATAAACTCAATTGTACAACCTAAATGACTCCCATATAAACCAATTGATCCCTTCTTCATATGGCGTTCGTCATTACCCTCACCTTAATGAGTTCATTTTTGACACTAGAAACTTTATTAATTTTTCCCAAGCCATGTATCATTGGGCTAAGAACTGTGCAATGCAATTATTCATGGTGTACAAAGGGCTTAAAGTAAAGAGAAATGCACCCAGCATCTAGGGTCTTAGAGACTCACTGTGAGATCCCAGATGCCCAAATTACTCCAGTTCCAAATTATTTATATAAAAATCATTTACATTGGCTCATTAAGATGATTACTTTTATTAATTAAAAGATGAATGAGGCCGCTAGAATCAGAATAAAACTTCCAGTTCCAAAGGGTATGATCATAATCGCATTAACATGTGACTCAAATCACATTCAAAGATAGTACTTAAGCCAAGGTATCCATCAAATCACTAAGTAAAATCACTCAGTAATAATCCATTATCATTAATTTCAGTTTCAGAGTAGTTATTACTACCAGAAAGTAACATGTTGTAAGGTAAGACCCAATTGAGTACAGCGTAAATCCTAAAATTATGCAAGAATTTTGAAAATAATTATCATTTTTAACAAAAAGTTTGAAATTGCAGTGGGAATGATGGGCTTATATTACAGCGCAGTTTAACACAATCAATAATTGACCCCCTCCCACACACATAAAACCCAAATTTGTCCCTGAAGTTGACTTGCAAAGTAGTGAAGAACAATTAAACAATTAAGATTCAAAACATGTTTTCAATTATGTAGAAATATGACATGTTCTAAAGGGTCTTAATGAAGTTCAAAAATATTTTTTGCCACAATGGTTAATATACAGCAGGATCATTAACAATTACATGAAATAACATTTATGTCCAATGACAAAAAAAATTCAATATAGATCAAAAGAAGCATATAACGTGTGAGTGCAGAATTTATTGGGTGTAATAATTTTAACAAAGTGTGATTCAAATAGATGTTCAATATAATATAAATATGCAGGCTAAACACCATATACACTAATTGGTTACAATGAAAAACACAATTACCAACAAAAATGTACCCCCCCCCACCCCCACACACACACTTAATTTCATGAAGTGAATGTGTTTTAAACAACGAATTTCAGTTCACAACAACAGGCACATGTATATTTTTTAAAATAAAAATAGACTTTTGTAGTGGATACAAAGAAGAAACAGAATTTTTTAAGTAAGAAGAATTTATTTTAAAGATAAAACATATAGATCAGATTTTTCAATGAAATACATGTAGCATATTTTTAGAAAATATGCAACAAAATTTTCAAAACAATAATAATTTTCCAAGAAAGTAAAACATGTAGTATATTTTTTCAAAAAGCATTAAGGAACAGAAAAATGAAAAAAAACAATAATAGTAAGATACTTCCCTGACTAAGTTTTCCATTACTCCTCCATCATGGGAATTCCACTCCTTAAATGACATAGCAGTATCATCTAAGAAACATAGAGTATGTAAACCCTGGAAAATTATTCAGTATAAACAGTGCATAGAAAAAGCAACACAAAATGACATTATTCTAAGTAAAACAAGGACATAAATAAATGTAAACACAAAAGAAATAACATGGGTTGACTCCCATGAAGCACTGAATTTAATGTCTTCAGTTAGAATTTATTTAAATACAAATTTTTAATTTATTAACACAACAAAGACCTTGGGTTGCCTCCCATGCAGTGCTAGGTTTAAAGTCCCCAGTCGGACATCATTCAAGAACTATTTTCAAGCATAGTGAAGGCAGCCAATCCCTTCGGCTATCCCGAAAAATAAAATTTCACTCTTTTCCGATTAACCAACTTGGGTTTATTCTCTTCACCTACAATTTCAACAGCCCCATCTTCAAAACTCTCACAATTGTAAAAGCTCCAGACCACTTAGAATTTAGCATCCCAGGAAATAGTTTAAGTCTAGAACTATAGAGAAGGACCTTCTGTCTAGGTTTGAATTCCTGGTTTTGAATGATAGAATCATGAATGATTTTAGTCCTCTCTTTAAAAATCCTTGAATTATCATAACTCTCTATCCTAATCTCATCAATTTCACTCAAATCAAGTATTATCCTCTGACAACCACTCTTAAAGTCAACATTTA
The DNA here is from genome assembly GCA_963277665.1 of Viscum album. NCBI lineage: Eukaryota > Viridiplantae > Streptophyta > Magnoliopsida > Santalales > Viscaceae > Viscum > Viscum album. Next base: position 1,311,424,894 of record OY728130.1, on the reverse strand, counting down.
GAGCCTTAACTGCCCAATAAGACTTATGTTGCAGCTCCACAGGTAAATGACAACATTTCCCAAATAGCAGCCTATAAGGAGACTTACCTATTGGGGTTTTGAAAGCAGTTCTATGAGCCCATAAATCTTCATCTCGTTTAAGAGACCTGTCCTTCCTAGAGTTTGAAACAATTTTCTTAAGAATTTGTTTTAGTTCCCTGTTTGAAATTTCCACCTTTCCACTGGACTGTGGATGATAAGTAGTACCAGTTTTATGAACACTTCCATATTTCTCCATCAATTCTTTAAATTTATAGTTCTTATTGTGTGTTCTATTATCAGTGATAAATGATCTTGGGACTCCAAATATTGTATAAATATTCTTTTTAACAAATTTAATTACAGAATTCGCTTGATTGTTGTGTAGTGACACTGCCTCAATCCATTTTGAATCATAGACTACAGAAACACGAATGTACTCATTCCCATGAGATTATTGAAATGGACCCATAAAATATAAACCACATAGATAAAAAATTTCAAATTCTAGAATTCCATTTTGGGGTAACTCCTTCTTCCTACCCACATTACCTAGACTCTGACATCTATCACAGCCAACCACAAAGCATCAAGAATTGTTCAAAATAATAGGCCAGTAGAAACCAAATTGTATGACTTTTTGAGAAGTTATTTCACCACCATGGTGACCTCCCCAAGGCGAAGAAGGAAAACTTTCTAAGACAGGAAACATCTCTTCCTCAGGAACACACCTTCTAAGAATACTATCAGCACACCTCCTAAACAGTAGAGGATCATCCCAAAGATAATATTTGAGCTCAAAAATTAATTTATATCTTTGATTATTGGACTGATTGTTGGGAAAAAAACATGCTTCCAGAAAGTTGGAAAAATCTGTAAACCAATAATATTACCTAATTGACACAGTAAGTAGCTTTTCATTAGGAAAGGAAGACTTTATCTCTCTATAATTTTCAGATTCAAAATGAGTAAGAGGAAGCCTAGAAAGGTGTCCATCAACTAAATTTTCAGCTCCCTACTTATCCTTAATTTCTAAATCAAATTCTTGTAGCAACAAAATCCATATAATCATCCTGGGGTTAGTTTCCCTTTTAGGCAGCATGTACATTAAAGTATAATGATCTGTGATAATGATGACTTTGGAACCTAACAGATATTGTCTAAACTTTTCTAAAGAAAACACAACAGGTAACAACTCTTTTTTAGTGGTGGTATAATTATTTTTGGAATCATCTAACAGTATACTATCATAATACAACACATGTAGTTTCTTATCATTCCTCTTTCCAATGACAACACCTATATCCATGTAACCAGCATCACACATATGTTCAAAAAGTAGTTTCCAATCAGGTGTAGTGATGATAGGTGATGTAGTGAGTTTCTCTTTAAGAAGATTAAATGATTTCAAACAGTTTTCATCAAAATTGAAAGGTGAATCCTTGACCAGTAAAGAACACAAGGGCTTAGTTACTTTAGAAATTTTTTTATGAATCTCCGATCGAAACTGGCATAACCTAGAATACTTCTAACACCTTTTACATTTACAGGAGGAGGCAGTTTTTGAATAACATCAATATTAGCAGTATAAACTTCTAAACCTCTCTTAGACACCTTATAACCAAGAAAAATACATTATGTAACCATGAATTGAAATTTATCCAAATAAAGAACAAGGTTAGTTTCAATTCATCTTGCTAAGACTAACTCATGATTTTCAAGATAGGTATCTAAAGTACTACCCACAATGGAAAAGTCATCCATGAAAACCTCAATTATTCTCTCAATCATATTTGGAAACATGGCCATCATACTCCGTTGAAAGGTGGTAGGAGCTCCACACAACCCAAAGGGCATCCTCCTGTAGGAAAATGGTTCAAAGGGGCATGTCAAAGTGGTCTTTTCCTGATCCTCTAGATTAACAAGAATCTAGTTGTAACTAGAATACTCATCCAAAAAACAGAAAAACTTGTTGCCAGTAAGATTCCTAGGCATTTGATCTAAGAAGGGCATTGGAAAATGGTCCTTCATATGGGCTTCATTAAGCTTCCTATAATCTATTCAAACTCTCCATTTTGTGGCCTTCCGAACTTGTAATTCTTTACTTTTTTCATTTTTAACCACAATGAAACCACCCTTCTTAGGAACAACCTTGACAGGGCTAACCCAAGAACTATCAGAAATGAGATAAATCATTCCATTGTCCAGCATCTTGATAACTTCCTCTCTCATAGCTTCTTTCATATAAGGATATAATCTTTTTTGACACTCTACTCTAGGCTTATAGTCAGGCTCTATAGGAATCTTGCGCATAAAGAATAAAGGAATAATACCCTTGATATCAGCTATTATCCAGCCTATGGTATATTTAAACTTCTTCAACACAATAATCAATATTTGTTCTTGATTTTCATTTAGTTTAGCAGAAATTATTATAGGAAAAGTTGAGTTTACAACTAGAAATGAATATCTAAGATGAGCAGGGAAGGGTTTCAATTCAAGATCAGGTGGTTTTACAATATAAGGAAGACTCTTAGGCCTGGGATGTCTTATATATTCAACAAATTTCTTGTAAAGAGTATTAAAAGATGAAATATTTTCATTTTCATGTTCAGATTCAGAAGTAACAGTGTCACTGTCCAACATGGGCAGTATGTTATCCATATTTTCTAGATTATATTTCAACAAGATAATCAAAGAAGAATCATCTAATTGTCTTATAAGATCTCCCACAATAACACTAATGTGTTCATCAAGGTTGGTGTTAAAAAACACCCAAATAATTACTCAAAAATATCCTAAGTTCATAAACATAGGACAATTCTACAGCAGAAACTGGACAGTTGTCCAGTTCTAGAAAATTTTCTAGATCTGGATTTTGAGCATAATTTTCAATTTCTAAAACAGATTCAACAGGATTTTCATCTTCATAAATGATTCAATCAATAGAGGATTTATTTTCATATGTTTCAATATTTCCATTTGAGTTCTCATTTTTAAGGACTCTAGCATAGAAGAGTTTTCAAAAAACATTGGTCCTTTAACATTTTTAAACACATTGAACACTTCTTGTTGTTCTCCAATTTTAAAAATTAATTGACCTTTATAAACATCTATAACAGAACCACCTGTGGCCAAGAAGGTCCTACCCAAGATTATGGGAACCTATTGATCACATTCCATATCTAGAACAATAAAGTTATCAGGTAATAATAGATTCCCTACCCCAACTAACAAATCATCTACCCTACCCATAGGATGAGTGAAAGATCTATCAGCTAACTGTAGTATGAATGTGGTTGGTTGCCGGTCGCCCAACCTCAACTATTGAAACAGTGAGTATGGGATTAGATTAATGCTAGAACTTAAATCACACAAATTGTATAGTTGATCAGAGTTTCCTAGTGTACAAGGTATGAAAAAACTACTTTGGTTTTTAGTTTACATGGGATTTTCTTTTGAAGTACAACACTTCACTCTTCAGTGAGTCTGTAAGTAGAAAATTATTCTAGAGTTTTTTTGTTTCAAACAATTTTCTTTAGAGATCTCAAATAAGATAGAATTTTAATTAAATCATGAATGAAAGGAATGTTCACATCATGTTTAGAGAGGAGACCAAGGAACTGAAGAAGTTCAGCCCTTGTGTTACTTTGAGGTTTCAGCTTCTCAGGGAAAGATATGGGTGGAGAAAAATTTTCAAGATAGTAGGAATATCCCCCACCTCTTCATAAAATTTTTATTTTCCATTATTATTTTTATTTTTAGATGATGTTTCATCTTGAGTAACATGTGATAAATTCATATTTAGATCATTTTCAAGACTTTTTTGTGAATTTCCAGCATTTGTGCAAAGAATATTTTTATTTCCAGATTGAAGAATATTTTTATTTTGGGTATTTTCATGGTATATTTCAGCAACAGTTTGAGTATTAAGCCCACTTCTAGTGACAACATCCATGGCATTCTCCCTAGGGTTAAGTTCAGTGGTACTAGGAAATCTACCTTTTTTCATAGATGAAATATCTCTAGCAAGTTGGCCTAACTGTTTTTCCATATTTTTCATTCTAACATCAGTTTTCATTTTATTAGACTCATATTGAATTTGATGTTTGTACAGTTGAGTCGTGTATCTTTCTTCTTGAGATTTTATTTTGTTCATGATTAGATCATTCTTATAAGACATATGACTATCATTGGTTACTTGTACATTTGAAGACTCACCCCTCTATTGACTTTGAAAGTTTGGACATGATTGATTAGAGTAATTAGGGACAGTGGATTGTTTAATTAAGAATTGATCTTTCCAGGACTGATTTGGATGGTTCTTATAGCCTTGATTATAATTATTTGAAAATGGATCTTATTTATGAGGAATTCTAGGACCATAGTTAACAAAGTTTGAATTTTTTTATTGTTGGGATGGCATATCAAAGTTAGGAAAAGAAATTTAGTATGCCCAAACATACCACACTAGACACACTATTCCCTTAAAGATTGGTTGGTATTTTGACATCCAAGTTGATTAATAGTTTGTTTAGAATTCTGGTTCAATAAAGATTGATTTTTGTTTGATATTTCATCTATTTGAGCTTGAGTTTCATTTATTGAACCAGTGTTTGAATTAACATTTCTATTGTCTCTTTTTTTCTTAATTTTTTTTGTTTTGAATTCATTACAATATTATTAAAGATCTGTCTATGTTCTTCATTAGTTTAATCATGGTAATTACCCCCATCAATTTGGTCAACTAGATTCTATCCAGAGGAGGACAACCCTTCATGGATAGTTTCTATAAGAATGTGTGATGGGAGTCGATGGTTGGGACACTGTCTAAGTAGATACTTGAATCTATACCAAACTTCTTGAAAAGCTTATCCATCCTCTTGATAAAAACTAGTTATTTTAGTTTCGAGTTCAACTTTTAATCTTTGAGGATAAAATTTCATAATGAATGAATTATACACTTGAGCCCAGTTTTCGAATATGTTATCACCTAGACTCAGAATAAAATTCTTAGTGTTCCCTTTAAGGAAAAATGGAAAGACTCTCATTATATGTTCATTTTATATGAGTCCTAGAAGAGGTAATATTTGTACATTATTATACAAATATCTAATGACTGCAAGTGAGTCCTCCTTAGACAGTCTATTAAATATAGGCAGTAGTGGAATGTGTGACTGTTTCAATTCATAGTTTCTGGACCTAGGAATAAGTCTGATGGATGATGGATTTCTTGAAACTTTTGGAGGTTGAAAATCCATAATTCTAGGCCTTTCATGTTCATCTAAAAGTTCTAGTTGATTTTGATAAATTTTTGGTGCAGGAAATCTATTATCTATGTTTTCCATTTCAATTTTGATCTTCTTTCTTAGAGAAGTGGATGTTTGTCTATTGAAAGGTTCAGTGGCTCTAATCTTATAGCAGGATGTCTTGTGATCATGAAAACAATAGTATAAAGTATCACCAGTAATAATTCAGAATGATAAGTAACATTTTTTGTTACAGTTTTCAAATTTTTCAAATTTTTTTAAAGATTTTTATAAATCTGTTTTTTTAAATGTTTTTTGAAAGAAATGGATCTTTCCTTCCTCGGAAACGGTGCTAAAAATATGACCTAAACCGTCATTGAATCCAGTCAATGTGTAATATTTATATTCCTACTAACTATAGAATATGTGGCAAGAAGGGTCGAACCCACATGGTAGGCTAATTTGACCACTAATCTTCTAAAATATAACTAAAGACTCCACTGTTGTCAGCAGTGGAATTCAGTTTCAATTTTTCTATTTTTTTGTATCTTGACATATATTATAAAGCACAAATGAAATAATACTTTTTTTTGTTTTTTCTCTAAACTGTATCAAAACAAGAAGCAATGGTAAAAAACATAAAGTCTCAGAGGAATAATTGTCTGAGGAATGAACAATATAGAGAAATACGTCTAGGGTAAATATCAACTCTACTGGTTTTGAAATCATTCCTTCTCAAAAAAGTAATTAGAACTAATACCACTAAAAAGGAGTGATTTATTTCCCTCACCAATAGATAAATCACTCAACCTAACCAATTTTTGAGTTCGCCACTCCTCGATTGATCAACATGAGAATTCTAGTTGAATATATAGCAGAACAAACTCTCCATAAGTCATGTAGTCTTTTATTTACAATAACATTTTCAAGAAAATTATTCCACATTTAAAGTCACCATATGAATGGACGATTATGAGATTATGTATAGTTGGTATATTTCAATTGAATTCAATCAGAACTGATCTCGCCGATCAATTCTGATCACATTAAAATAATAAAGAGAAGGAAAAAATAAAGATTAACCGGTAGATTCAATTTAAACACCGAACTAGAAGTATTTAGCAGATCATCATCTCTATTCTGTAAACTATATTCATTAAATTATAGTGGAATAGAATAAAAATAAAATAGATGAAGAAAACTCCCTCTACTCACATGAATTTCTTCTCCTGGACCTCGGATCTCCTAGGGATGGTTCTCCGGGAGTTTCTCCCGAATTCGCCTCCAAGGTTCTTGCTCTTCCCTCGTGTATGGTGTGTTTGTCGAATCAATGAGAATTCCCCGTCAGTATGTGCCCCTAAACTAATCTATTGTTACTCTTCTTTTAATACTTTACTATTATCTGTGGCTCGTCACTGCATGTTTCCACCAACTTCAAAAGTCCCTCACTTGTGCACCGCACACGTGTGTTTTTTTACGTGACTGGCATGTCACGCTAGTTTTCCTCACATAACTAACTTCGGATGAATTATTTAAGTGCACTAGGATGCCTTTTTTTACTCTTGAATGAACTTGTACAAGAAAAACACACAAAACAATAATAAAAAATGAGAAGGAAATAAATTAATATTAAAAGTCATAAGTTAATTTAAAAAATTTAAAAGATTTATTTATAAATTTATTTATTCTTATTAATTATTGTTATCTATGTTAATTTAAAAGTATATTATTATTTATAAATTGAATAATTTATTAATTATTGTTAATTATATTAGCTTATTTATCTTCTAAATTAATTATTATTATGTATTTAATTTTATTAAAAAATAACTTTTTAGTATGCCTCATTAAATTAATGTAAATTTGACTTAGATATTTTTATTAATTGGTTTAGTTCAATTAAAGTTTTATTAATGTTAATTATATTATTAAATATATTTTATAAATTAATTATTTAGTATTTATTGTTTGTTCATAACTATAATTATTAAGTGTTTTAGTTAAGTTAAGTTTTTTGTTAATGTATTATTTACAATTTTCTATTATTTGTTTATCTTCTCACCCATTTCGGCGCTATAGGGGGATATTTTAGGCTTCTTCGAGAAGCCTCTTGCGCATCGGTGAAGCTCGGATCTTCAGCTGTGAGTAGTGGTCGGATCCTCCTCCTTAACACCATGGCTACTGAAGGTTCTCCCCTTGCACCAAATCGATTATTATCATAACGGTGCGGCCCCAACCTATTCTCAGAATCATCCTTCGTGGTGATGTGGCTCAAATTATTCAAAAACGACAAGGCTCGACTTCGATACTCCATATGCAACACGATGGAGAAACCTTTTTTAGGCGATGGCTCTCGAATACCTACCTCACCTCGGCTTAAGTAGATCTAAATCCAAACATGGCATCATTAGCGTAGGGGTGGACTCACACAAAAAAATCAGCTTATTCGGCTTCCACGCGGCTTGGCTTCGCGAGGGGAACTGGATTTTGAGTACTAAGATTTAGGGTTTTTTTATCTTTGTAAAATTTATGGTTTGAATAAATATTATTGAGGATTAAAATAGATGGTATGTGGATCGAATGGTGGTAATTCACAATTTCAAAAATCGATCTGGAAAAGGAGGCTTGCTCCTTCTAGTTGAAGGTGAGTCTTGTGGCACTCGTGGTGGTGAAGAAAATAGAGGAAAACGGTGTCTGCAGTAGTGGGTGATGGGGATACGGGTAAAACAATGGTGAAGCTGTGAGGAGTGTTGAGATGAGGAAGAAACTATTGGTGGGATGGAAAGGCAGGAGTAAAATTGCGAACTATCAGTGTGTGGGTGAGATGGAAAAAGGAGATGGATCGGTGAGTGACAAGTGGAGTGAGACTGATAGTTAAATTGGTGTGTCTAAGAGAGAAAGGGGAGTTGGGTGACTCATCAATTCAAAATAAATAAAATGAAACACTGAAATGAGCATGATGCCAATGGAGGGAATATCGGTGAGTCGTTGACTCACTGATAGAAGAAATAAAAAATGGTCGCAACGAGACAAAACGAAATAAATAGTATTGGTGAGTGAAAAAAAGAAAAAGAGACCGATGGGGTAATGAAAAATTGTGAAAACGATATAGGAAATTTTTAATCGGTGAGTCATCCAACTCATCATCAAAAGGAATAAAGATTGGTCATAGAGGAACAAAATAAAATATTTATATTGGTGAGTGCGTGGAAAAATGAGACCGATAGTAATATCGGTAGCAGGCAGGTAGGAAAACTCTCACCGATAAAAGAAATGTGAGGAAGGGGTTTATGAGACCGATTGGAAAATGGGATTTCAGTGTCACAAGGAATAAGTGACACTGTTAATATGATTGGATTGGTGAGTAAAGACTCACCGAAAAATAAAGCACCAACAATTATAAAATTAAAAAGCAATCGGCGCGACGTGAAACTGATGATGATTTAGGATATCAATGAGTCATTGACACACTAATAGATGAAAATAATATAATACGCTGAAGATATGAGTAACCAAAATCGATGAAAGAATTAGTACGTTGTAACATCGGTGTGACGACCCATCGATAGTTATAAGGAAAACATCGGTGTGACTTAGCATTGATGTGTCACTCACCGATAGTGCAAATTGAAAACATCAACAATAAAAAATTAATTTATTACAAATAATAAAATGCTAAAACACTAATTAATTAACAAAAAAAGATATTAACTAAATTGTTTAAGATTAAATAATTAACTGTAACAAAAAACTAACTAAATAATTTAACAAACTAAAAATAAAAGAAAATAATTATTTAATAAGAAAATAAAAGTTAAGATTAATTTAATTTATGTCTATATAAATGAAAAACACCTATTAATAATTAACTACAAGCATATAATAAAAATAACTAGAATTAACTAGAGTTATTAAATGAAAAAGATAATTAGTTAGATGCCAACATTAAACTTATCATTAAAAACATATTATTTTATTAAACTTTAACTTTTACTTATTTACTTAGCAGAATAATTTAACTGGTTTAAATGTAATGCTAATTTATTTAAATAAATTAGAATTAAATGGTAATGTATTAAATTAAAAACTGAATTAGATTGAAGCAAATAAAGATGACAACTAAATCATATTTACTTAGAAAAGTTAAAAAATAAAACAAATTAAGATTGTTAAATTAAAAAGATGATTAATATATATTTAGAATAATTAATTAGACTATATAAAAGGACTAAAAACACATATTTAATTATAAAAAATGATTAATTAAGAGAAGTAGTGATAAAATTACAAATACGCCATTATTTATTAAAAAGTGTCAAAATAATTAATTAAACTGATAAAAATTAAATAAGTGATTTGGCATAACTATTTAAAAATAGATCCACATAAAGGCTCTTAACACCCTTTTCAGAGTATCTATCTCCCACTAAGTTTATTTTTGGATGCATCATCCCCAAGTAAAGCATTCTCACAAGGGGTAACATAAATACCCATGTCCTTTGGAAAATTGTAATCCTACATAACCATTGTTGAGGAAATATTTTCATTCAAATTTGGGTTCTTATATTCTAGAGTCTTTAAAAGGAAATTCTCAAGGTAATCTTGTGAAAGTCAGTTAATATGATCCACATATCCATTACTCATTAAGTGAGGATCAGGCAATGCCTCTAGATTTTTCTATTAGCATTTCTAATAGAATTAAATATAAGGGATGATGTTATCTTGCTATTTATAACATGACACCTCTCAGGGGTATCAATAGCAATATTATTAAAATTAGTATTATTAATGGATCCATGAATTACGAAAAATTTATGGAGGAAACACTCTCAATATTCTCATTTTCTTTTATGGGTAGTATTATCGAGATTTTCAGTATCTTTATCATTAGGGAACATTCCATCCCCGAATGATTTATTGTCTTCACTACTGTATTCCCTTTTTTATAGCCTATGTAATTGTATAAATTATAGATAGACCAATTTCAATTATTTTGAGCTCACCATTATAGATTATCTCATTATCTATAGCCTAATAATTAGTCTTATTCTCAATATCACTACAACCATCTATATCTAAGTGGTCCAGAGGATCACAAACATCACTACGCCCATATAAAACATGTTTGATTCCTCTATCTAGGTTAACATCATAATTTTTAGTATCATATGAAACCTCATTATTTTTTTCCATTTTTATTATCATCATCAGGAATTTTCCTAAAATTTTAAATTTCATCGTCGGTTATTATTTCAAATTAATTGATAGAAACATCATCCTTAGTTTCAACAATATAAGACCTTAATTTAAATTATTCATCATAAATATTTATATCAATTCAAGTAATATATGAATTCTGTTATTTATTTTCAAATATTTCAATACTTCTCAACTCTATAGAAGCATTTCCATTTTCAAAAAAAATGCATTCTCCTAAAATTTCATTTTTTATACTCTACCAATCATTTATATCACTCGAAAAAGCATAATATTGGATTAATAAACACAATATTTTTATGTATCAATTTAATTGGATTATTTATTGTAAGATGAATTTTATATATAATGTTAAAAGCTCCATGATGGTGTTGTATGTACAATCCTTGAATATAATTAAACTAATAACACTTAAACATCAGTGCATAATGTTTTCCTAGATAATATACTAAATTATTTAATCATAAATACAATAAAATTAAAAATCACATTATTTAGGATGGGTTCCTCTAAAAAACATAAATGTTAATTAAAATTTTTGAATCTCCATATGTGTGTGTAAGAAATAAAAATCCATTAACCACATAGTAATTATAAAATTCTATAAATTTTAATTGTGATTTATTTAATGAATATAATAAACTATTAGTTTCATTCCTATGTTGTGATACCATAAAAAATATAAATTAAATATTTTTATTAAACTAAATATAAATTATATTTTATATATATGGTTATAACAAAATTTTACTCAGTATTATTTGAAACCAAGACAAAAAAATACATTGGTGATGTTATTAAATATCATATGGGGTATTTTTTTTAATTTTTTTATAGTATCATCATATAATATGTATTATAACAAAAAAAATTCTGTTTCAATAACATAATGAAAAAATAGCACTGGTGGATCTTACAGTACCAATCATGACATTTTATCACCATTGAGTAGAACATATAAATGGTTTATTTTTTATAACCATTTGAGAGATGTCATCCACGTTGATTATCAATGTGTAACCTATTTTGATTTAATAATAACAATTGATTATATATCTCATTGATAGTTTTTATATCTTTATTCTCCATTTGATTATTTTCTGAGGATTATTATTATTTAGAAAAATAAAGATACAATTTTGATATTTCCTCTTACAAATAAGCTTCTTCAATTAACCATTCTATCGATGCTTTATTATATACCATGTTCTTTAATTACTTCATACAAATCTCAAGTTGGTACATCAACCGAAACATTATTTTCCCTTAGTATTTTCATTCAAATAACAAATGTAACATTAAATGTTCTATTAAATGAAGGATGGATAGTGGAATTTTTTTTTCTAATTTTTATAAACAAACACCAATATCATATTGCAGCATATTTTATGTATCAAATTATGATATTTCAGAAAAAAAATAAATTTATTGAATAAAAATTATGTTATTTTTCTTATCACATCCGAAATTGATCTATTTAATCTGGAAATATGAACATTTCCAAGAAACATTGATTAATTAGATACATAGTCATCTCGTAACCTCAAATATATAACCCATTGATATAATAATAAAAAAAATTCATTATAAAGTAAATAATTCACTTTTGGATTCAATACATTTTATGATATTTAATTTTCAAATAACACATGTTTAGAATACATATAAATTTGGGAAAGGATAAAATATACCTAATGTAGTATAGAATGTATTCTGAAATAAGATATTCTTAATATAATGTACATTTATCTTGTGATGGACCAGGAAAAAATAACAATATGTAGATAATCAAAAATATTTATCTTTACCTAATTATTCTCTCTTTAAAAGACTCTTGTTTTTTTAAAAATTATAGTTGGTCCAAAAGAAAAAGTGGGTGATAAATAGATGATATTTTCAGTTGAAAACCGGATATCATTATTAGATGTCCATCTATTTCAATTATACCTTTCATAAAATTAGATATATACCATCTAAATGGATGATAAACCTAAAAAAATATTTATCCAAATTTTTTATATAAAATTTCTTCCAAAATATATATGTGTATAAAAGGTCACAAGTATACTATAATAAAATTGAATTCTATTTTTTCCATAAATATTAAAATATTAAATTGTATGTAAAAATAAAAACTAAAAAATTCAAAATATTATAATTAGATAATTAACACACAAACATAAAAAAAATATAAGTTGAAATTCGAGTGTATTATAGTTTCCTATAATAATAATAGATCTAAAAAATGTAAAAAGGGAAAAACTATTAGAAAGGGGTTACAAATTTTGTAAATAAGAAATCATATAAATAAATGGTATATATAGGTTGTGTAAAATTATATGGATGTTATAATTATATCCTTTATAAGAGTGTACTAACCATTAGAATAGTAATCCGGTTTTAGGAAGATTAAAATAACCTATAGGTTATATATTTAATTGAACATAAAAAATATTTTTAATAATAGTTAAATAATAAAAAAATAGTTTCAAGACCCAATGAAATAATTACTCAATCAAGGTATTATAAGGGAAGTAAAATGATAATTTCTTAATAAATTATGTTTTATATTATTCAATAAAATAAAAAATGTATACTAATATTAAATATAAAAATTATCTAATTTGGAAAATTATTTTGGAAAAATGGATTTTAATTTTGAATCATAATTTTAAAATTAAGTAAGTGTGATGTTTTTTAATTTTAATAAATATTAAAATAACGATGTGAAAAGTAAAACACTATAAAATTATCTATTTAACATTATAAGATATATAAATTATTAATAAAATACTAGATAATGTAAGAATATGGTGTTTCAACCTTACATGTATAAATTAAATTGGTAATAATAATAAATATTATACATAATATTGAGAATAAATAATAATTTAATAATTATTTTATACACAAAACCCCTTTACTCTTCTTATAAATACCACCCTCACCACTCCACTACTCAACACACCTTAAAAATTTTAACATGAGAAATATATACTAAATTATCTCTCTATGATATCATGTCCCCGTTATAGAGGTTTTTATGTTCACAAAATACCATTCCATAAATTCTATGTAGTGTATAGAAGGATGGATTCTAAAGTATGAGAATGTTGGGAACATATAATATGCTAATAAATGGTTCATGGTAAGGGATTTTAGTCACTCACCTCTTTTATTTCGGGTTTTCATCACTATATTTATTTATCTTTAATTATCTATTCAAATCATATTATTGTTTTAGGTTATATATATATATATATATATATATTATTCCTATATGTAGCTTTTTTATTTTTCCTTTCTTTACTAGGAATATATATGTTTTTCAAGTTCTTTTCCCAATATCTCCTTTTAAGTGAACCTGATCAAATAGTATTTTTCTATGTTTTATTTCTTCTCATGTATAAAAATTTTAATGGTTTTAATATTATTTGAATTCTAGAAATAGTAATTATTTTAGGGGAAAATTTTATATTTCATTTTTAGTATTAAGGAAAACCTCATTCTCATATCTCTCTTAAAGGTACATTATGAATTTCATAAAATATTATTTAAAGAGTTCATTTTTTGTACCAGATTATTTACCTTTTTTATTAATTTTTCAATACATTGGCTATATATTTCTATATTGTTCTTATTAATTTAATTATGAACGTCCAAAAATCCTTAATCCCTTTTTTATTGGGAATTTTTAGGATATATATATTGGTTATGATATATATTTTGGTTATGATTTAAGATATTAATATGTTACCCATTTCATTCACACAGGGTTTTCTCGATATTTATATATGATTTACTTATACATGGATCACATAAGTTTCTATATATTATGATCTGATTGGGGGGATCATAATTATATACCACTCACCAAAATCTAATAGGTAAAGATATATATCTCATGAGATCACTCTGTGTGGTCAATGTATATTTAGCTTTATCCATAATATTATGCATATTTTAGGCATAGTTCGTCTCATCAAAAATGTAATGTATTAAATAGATTCACATAGGCTCATAAAAAATTTTATGCATGTGTTAGGTGTTTTTAGTCATATCCATAATGTTATTCATAGAATGAGTGTTGTTATCATATCCCATAATGTAATGCAGGGTTAGGTGCAGTTAGCCTCATCCATAATGTTATGATGTATTGGAAGTAAGCCTTGACCTATACTTATAATTTCATGATTTGTTTTCAATATATCCATGACTAATTCTATTATATTTTATTCTTCAATGTTTCATGTTTCCATTATGCAGAGGATTACATGTGATTCCCCTTGATGCACCATTTATCACATAAAAATTATTCTCCCCATTTTACCCTTTTAACATCTCATTACTAAGCTTTATAGATCACTCTTTACTTTTATGTATGTCCCCCAAATATCCCATGGAATTATATAAGTAAAATTAGATCTAGTTTCCAATATAAAGATAAAAATTAAAAGTATTTTTTTATTTTTTATGTTCATGTATCACATATCAAATCACCTATAAAGACTTTATACTTCTCAATTTTGAAGATTAATTCAGTATTTTTGTATTAAAATGTTTATAATTTCATTTGAAAAAGGTATGATTAATTATCATTGGTATACATGAATGGTTTTCCTAATTTTGGGGGTTATGTTAGAGAAAATGACATGAATTTCCCCATAAATTATGTATATTTAAACATATAATGTTATAAGGTATGATATGCATTTCATTTATGAACTATTCTTTCAAAGATCCTTATTTAACAATAATGCTTATAATTTATGTATTATAATCCATAAATCTCTTTAATTTTTTTAAATGGATTGATAAAATAGGAATCACGTCAATATCCATTGAAATTTAAAATTTAATTATTTCTCTAATGAGATACCTAATATAATTGGGGTAGGAGTTGAGAACCTCATGACAATACTTTCTCAACTGACAAAAGTTATAAATAATAACATGAATAGTGGTGTTTTTCTAACTTCTCCCAAGAAGGAATAAGTTCTAATGAGTCATTAATATGAAAAATTTATTCCTATTTTGTTGGATATTATGTCCCATTAATCATATAGAAATGGATTAATTCCAATGAGAATATATATTCTATCCTATAATGCTCAATGAAAAACAATGTAATCTTGTTAGTATATTCTCTATAGGGATATGTTGATTTGTGGTTTAACTTGATTAATAATACTAACCCAAAGAATTAAATTGAATTGATTTTATGGTAGGAATTCACCAATGGTTTTTAAAATATATACATTCATTGCAGTATCATGTATTAAAATAGAGAGGGAATTTCATAGAATCGTGTAAATAGTGGATGAATCAACTCAATAATATGTAGAAAACATGACATAGATTGTAAGTCATTCGTCTGGAATTTTATTTGACCTTGAAATCACGGTTGATTGCTTCCTTAGAGTCCCAAAACGTATTCTTTTAAGGGATTTAGAAATTCAAGATGTGGGTAGTTATAAGGAAACAATATGATTTTCCCTTGAGGTAAATATGGAGATAGGTGAATCCCAATGGTATTGTGGGATATGATATAGGAAAATAAGAATTTAGTTTAGCTAAGGGTGTTGAACTATTAAACCTCATATAGGTAAGAATATTAATTTACCCATACATAAATAATGTTTCAAAAATAAAACTAGAGACTGCCTCAAAAGAACAAGAAGATTCTTTAAGCATATAAAAGAATGGAATATTTCTAATGATTGTGTAATAGAATTAATGAAGACAACCAATATGATAAAAGAGTACACAATTTTACTCAATAATACTCCCATGCTATAATGTTACAGGAGTCTAAAACATAGATAATTTACATTTTATTACACTAAATAGATTTTCAAAGAGGATAAAAGGGATTATGAAAATAAAATAGATAAAGGTACACTTATTATTAATTTTTGAATATTTAATTTCTTATTTGATTTTGGCTTTACTAATTCAGTACTATCATTCAACTTTATTAGGAATATCCAAACAACACCTTATGTTGTATAGGATGAATTGTCATTGAAAACTCCATGTGTTTCAATCATTGCATCTCAAGTACATATCTCTTGCCTAATTAACATTTTTTGAAGGATTAGTTTCATGAATCTAGTTATGATACCTTTGGTAAAATTATATTTTACATCGGGATTGACTTTTTAGTCCTTATATAGAGAAAATATAAACTATTGAGAGTGGTAAATAATTTGCATATCCCAAACTATCTTAAGATTCTATACATGTGTAAGGATAAGGATAAATCTCTTTAAACAACTCTATCAATCATGAAAATTTCTTACTTAGGGGATATCATATCAAGTAAAATTGGTGGATGAAAAGGAATGTATTTTCCTTAAATACATGACAATATTAATGGTGTGTGGTTAGATTATATGAAGAGTTGATTGGTCCTCCTCCTGGTCAATGGGTTGAGTAATCCATATAAATTATACCCATATCTCTACCCATATCCAATAATACCTATATAATATGCCCAATTAAACAAGAAGAGTTGAATAATAAATTATAAGAAAACATGGATAGATATTATATAAACAATTGGGATTCAACATGGAGTACCCTAGACCATTTTTTTGAGAATTACAGGTCAATGCATCTCTTTATAGAAAGTTGATTTTTTATTATTGTATGAGTACAACAAAGAAAAAAACAAGTGTCCTCTGACACTCAAGGTGGCCAGAAATAATGAATGTTATGGAAATCTCCCTTCACAAATGTCTTACAACCCGCTGGTACAGAACCTAAATTATTATATGTTATAAGTATTTCACTAGTATTTCATTTGTTGGTGAGTGAATCACCCACCAAATTACATTCTCTCCAAATATGGGAAACATGAATCCCCTGGTCGATTTTTTTCATTTTCTAATAAAATAGGTCAACTACTATAGAGATCTACCCTTCCCAAGGAGGAACCCAACTAACACCCTGAAATAAAAATTGATTTCTATAATATAATTATTGTAGAGCCTACACAATGTGTGACTTGTGGCCAATTCTCTTTCCTCTGATCTGATGGAATGTCTAAGACTATAGAATTTGTTGAAGAAAAGAATAGCCACACCCATATTCTCTCTAACTAGTAGTCCCACATTCAAGTATCCCATATTACATGATCCTTAAACATTAATTTTATGTCTCATGATAAGTGTCATCCACATGATCTATATATTCGTACTATTATGGATACCTTCCTAGTTGGCGCAATGACATGGCCGAAAAACTATGCAAATTGGAAAAAAGATAAACCAGAACTGATATGAGAATTCATTTAATCCATAAACACCATCACTCAAACCTAAAGGAAGATTAATTAAACAATTATATAATTCCATTCTTTATTCCTAGATTCCCATAAGAACAAATAGACTGTTGATAAGGTTTTTTATATTTCCTCTCACTCAACACCATGTTGGATCATACAATGAAACCAGTCCTTAAGGATCCCCAGCATAGTATCCCTATTCCCATTTATGTTTAAGCCATACCTCATGAAATTACCTAAGACAACGGCCCATTATTCTTCAAAAAACACAAGCCATATTATCTCTTAATGTGAAAAAGAATAACACTGGCATTAGGAATCCAAGGTTACTCCCTTATTCTTGTTATTTTCATCTATAGGAAGCACATGATTCTTCATTGTCCACAAAAAAATCCTCTTTCATGTTAAATATTTTCACTAAATATTGGATGCCCATACATCCATCCCACTAATCAAATGATCAAAATTTCTAAAATCTAGAGCTTTGAAGTTTCCTGAAGTCACACTTTAGAAAGATTACCTATTTTATTCATCAACTAGACAATTGTTATCATATTAGTTATTATAATCATGTTTCAAAATTTCATTAATATATGTAATATATTTTATTTCATCTCTGAAATTTATGTATGGAACTGGATACCATTAGAAGAATATGGATTCCCCACCCCAATTTTCATTATATAAATTTAAATCCCTACACCCAACGATCCATCATGTTTTATCATTTATATCATCCAAATAGGTCATCATACATCTTGAATGTTCTATAATTATACCAATTCTAATTTTCCATATCTCTCAATATTTTACATATTTATAAATCATAAAACTTTTTTATATGGAGTCAACTTCATTGACATCCCATTCCATTCTACCTACCATGAATGCATGATTTCTGAAATAATTTAAATAACTATTCCACCTTCATCAATTTTTTCCATTATTTTCCAAGCATTGTAGTTGTAGTTTCCACTCTTGTTCCTATTCCATTATAACGAAGTCACTATATTCTACATCTTTGAAATAGTTTCCTTAACATGTTTGAAAATAGAAATCACATGAATTGGTATTGAAGTTAAGACATAATTTATCAAAGTAATTAGGTCACCAAAAAAGGGGAATTTATTCTACAAAATATTAATCTTTCTAATGATCTAGATGGTTATTCCATTGAAAAATGACTAATTTATTCTACCATATAAGATTAGGGATCCAAGATTATCTATTGGGATTTTATGACTTTGTATATTGAGATTATCTTAAATTGTATTTCATCATCTTCTTGAACAAATATTTAAAATATAAATTATTATATTCCTATGAAAAACACATTGTCACTTGAACATCCATAAACATTAACGATTTCAATGATCTATCCAACTGATCATTTCCTTCCATTAATTAAAAATAGCATGTCATCAGCAACCATTACATAGGAAACTAATAGATTTTCAGACCAGTTTAAAAAAGGTATAATTATTCATTCTTCCACACATCACGTGATGTTTCAAGTTATAACCACCTAGTATAGAATAAAAAATCCAGGGGATATTGGACCACCTTACATTACTCCTCAAACTAGATTAAAGAAGCCAAAACATCTTCCCATGAGGGTGATTATAGGTTTTTGGAAAAAATACTTCAAGGTAACATTGCATAATTTTTATGTTGAATGTGTTTGTTGATAAAGGGGGTTTCCAGGGTTAGTTGTAGAGTTACAAAGATAGGTTTGAAAATTTATATTGAAAAATATTGAGGAAAAATGAATGGATTCCTTGAAGACAGTACAAAAAATAATGTATACTCGTGTTTACCTAATTTTGGGGGTCCAAAACATAAAGGATGGATCAATCATCAGGAAATTTGTATTTATATAAATTCCACATAACATTGTGGAAAAATCATGATTTTTATGAAGAATGGAGTTCCAAAAAGGAATATAGCTTAAAAAATGCATTCAGTATCATGAAGAATGGGATTCAAGATGGTTTGAAGCATCATGATCATGTGATGAAAAATGGTACATCTCCGTGACTATATGAATTGGAGCATCACAAATACACGAAGGGTTGATGATGAATATTAGACACTATGAGAATATTATTTAATGGTTGAATTTCCTAGGATCTATGTTAAATAGGGAGCATTGAAAATGAGATTGGAGAGTTTTGTGAGAGGGTGATGACATGATTGGAAGCTTTTAGACTATGAGGAAGCACATATAAACAGTTCTCTACCCCCGTAGAGTAGTATAGAAAGAATTAATGAAGAATCAAAGGTTTTGAATTCATAAAGGTGATTCTTGAAGGATTAACATGGGAAACATTTCGTGAATAAAGGAAGTTCACAATGTTTATGAAATCTAATTTAATGTTTTAAGAATAATGAAAGTATTTATGTTTGTGAAGGCTATAAATATGTCACCAAAATTAGAGTGCTTCTCAAAGGCTAAGTTAGATTCATTAAAGTGTTTAAGCTTAGCAAAAGGAGGTTTCCTCGAAAAGACAGTTTGATCTTTTTGGAATATGTGACCCTTCTAAAAGTTTTGATCCTTTCAAAGGTTAAGTCAGATTCATGAAAGGAAAGTGATTAAAAATGTAGTGAGCTTCATGAAATTATTAAAAAGGTATTTACCAGTAAATATATGGTAAAATTGTATTCATCAAGTGGATGAAAGTTATACTTAAATAGTACATCTACCTATAACTTAGCATGTATATAATATTTCTAATTAAGAGAACTACATGTCCAAAAATTAATTTTGAATCCTTTCCAAAGTAGAGATAAAAAGGATGATAAATTATATGATCATATCCACTAGTAGTTATACATCAACTGAAAGAGTGAGGGAGTGACCCAAGGGAAGTAGTGAGATATATCTAACCATTTTAAAGGTAATAATCATGGGAATAGATGTTATCTATATCAAAACTTATTTGGGAAGTGAGCCTTATTGAGTTTGGTGCATAATTACATTGTCCTTATATTCTCCTTGGATGTATCCCAGTGAAGGTGTACCTAGTAAAATCATTGTGTCTTGTGCACAATTTCATTTTTGTTCATGAAATTTTATAAGAAAGGGATAGAATAGTGTTTTGTTTAATGGGAAAACAAAATTCAAAGGGGTAGTTGTTTTAATATGTTTGACGCTAATTCACCCCTCCACCCCACATGGTATTTAACCTAGTTTGGATGAATATTGGTATTAGAGGGAATGTTTAATATCAGTGTTTCCCTCTAAAAGGATTCTATTGAAGTTGTTAATCATAAAGGAATTATAATAGTTTATCGAAATAATTTTCAATTATATAAGAATTGTATGCATCACTACTTCCAATATTTAGGAATGGATGTCTTTACAATAGCACTGCATGAAATTTCAGCCAATATCAATAATGATGCTTTATCAAAAGCTTCTTAAAGGAAATAGGATTTTGATTCCAAAAGAATTTTTAATTTTGGGTATCCCTATTTATTAAATGAATATAAAGGTGATCATGCATAATTCATCACATTCTATGTGGAAAAATTTGCTACATATTTTTTAGGGTGACTCAAAAGTTGGAGAAGAAAAACTATAGGTTCTATAGAACAAGTGTGAGGACCTAATAATCCACCATAATGAGTCTATTGATGCATTATTTCTTTGGGTGAATATTTTTAGGGAATACATGCATGGTCTAAGAGAAATTATTTAATATATAAATTTTTTTCAAGTGAATCTTGATAAGACTTCATCCTCGATTCAATTTGAAATTTATATATTGGAAGATAAATACCCAAAGGGCCAGACATTGGATAGCTTTCACAGTAATCTTATTGCACATAAGAGGAGAAATGATGATAATGGGTCTATAGAAAAAGGGATTTCTAAGAAAGTGGCATTAAAGGCCATGAATAAGATAAATATAGATGATGGGAAAGAATAAAAAGATACAAATGAAGTCATTGGATTCCTTTCATTAGATTTAAAATGTGTAAAATTATAGTTCAAATGAAAACCCCAACTTTTATAAATTATATGTTTAATGGTTGGAAATATTGAAATGAGGTTACCTTAAATGTTTCATGATAATGATGAAGATGAATTCATAATTCCCATGAATAAGTATTCATACTACGTGAAAGGTAATAAAAATGTTAAGAAAAAATCTTCAAAAAATATACATTTAATAGATGATAACATTTTAGGGGAATATGAGGAAGAAGAATTAGAGGACTTCAATGATTTTGAAGAAAATCATATGGTGGATGTTGTTAGAAATTCCCATATAAGGGATGAAACTAGCAATGAAGAAGGATAATCTGAAGAAAGATTTTACCTTCTGGTAAAATTAGAAGATGAACATAAAGGGATAGAAATTTGTAGATAAAAAACAAACAAAGCCAATATGGTGACTCATGATGTCAAAGTCATTATATAAAAGAATAAAGAATATATGTATTAGCTGATATATGAAATTAAAAATATTATGTCTTCATTGCTAGAGAAAATAGATATGACCCATGAGTACAAGATCGAAGTTGATGGATTGAAAAGGGTGATCGATGCTTTGAATAATATAGTTAAAGATCAAGATAAAATAATTGAAAATATTGTGGGTGAGGGTTTCATCCTGATAAAGAAAGAGAAAGATTAGGAGAAACTATTGACTCTATCAAATCATGTCACAATGGTAGTAGAAAATGGAAATGTAGAGTTCAAGTCTATGGTGAAATAGACAACGTAATACTATTAGAATAAAACAATAGATCCAAATGTTAAAAATGGGATGGGGATTGATTAAAAATAAAAATAAGTAATTGTATATGTAATACCACAAGCACTAGCTACAGTATTGAATATCGATTTGGGTATGAAAAGAACTAAAAGATTCAGAGAACCTAAAGGAAATCTAGTAGTGTAGTAGTGACACACATGAATTCACCCTATGTTATATGTCATTGTTGTGGAAATATGGTAAACTAAAAAAATGTACATTCCATAAAAAATAGGTTTCTAAAATAATAAGACCAATATATTCATCCATATATTGCTAAATATTCCAAGATATAATTTAATGGTCACTATTTTATATGTGGAGGATTCAGACACATGGAAAGATATTTCTCATCAATAATGAAGATGAATGTGTTGAACCAGACTAAATGTAGTCACATGGACTAGCTAAATTCATCAATAAATGATCTGTTAATAAGAAATAAATTTTTCTCTCTATTATATTAATCTAGTTCATTATACTCTAAGAAATATCAAGAATATCAATCTTTTCTAGGTATAAAGTCAAAAAATGGATTAAAAATAAGATATATGAACAAGTAGTGGTTGAAGAATATGATTTAAAAGCATCATATCTCACTAGAATATGAATCATTGATAGTGGATGCACCTCTTATATGATAGGAAATAAGGAACTTGTGATAGTACTCAGATACAGAAAAGAATTTATTGTAATATTTTGTAATATTGAAGGCCTGTAAATTATTCGCTGAAGAAAAAACCGTGTTCAGGGGGAAATAAATGAGATGTAAAGATATCTTGGATTTTTAAGGGGTCATTCATTATGTACAAAGTGTAATTAAACTTTTTGACTCAAGACATTCCATAATATTTTTAAAGAAATATTGTATCATAAATGGAAATTATGGTGTATTTTTTTCTAGGGAAACATAAAAACCAGAATCCATACCTTGTGAGTGGAGAAAAAGATATATTATTTTTAACCAAGAAAGAATAAATCAAGTTATGGAATAAATTAATTGGTCATTTGATCTAACCATTTTTTCAATACATGGTGAAATATTATGTTGCTCGTGACCTCCCTTTGTTATCGCATGACTGTAATCATACCTGATGTGATTTTCAATAAGGGAAGATAATTCTAAATACATGTATATAAAAATATAAAAGATGAGAAAAAAAATATTGAGTTGGTACATATTTATTTTTTGGAACCAATTCCACTAATATATATATTTATGGGATGAGATATTCTATTCACTTCATTAATTATTTTAGCAGAATGGAATGGGTTTCATTCATTACTCATAAGTATGAGGTGTTTAGTTATATAACAAGTTATGAAATGGATGTTGAAAATATCCTATTAAAATAATTGAGAATATATGAGTATTTAATTGAAAAATGTTCAAAAATAGCCAAGTGGAAGATTATCTTGAGAAACATGGGATATGTCACCATGTTTCACCATTAAGAACTCCATAGAAAAACTGGGTAGCTGAGAGAAGAAATCGAATTATCAGCAACATGGATTGAAAAATGATAATTGAAAAATAACTTCTATTTAATTTTTGTAAATAAGAAGTGATGACATTAGTTTAAAAATGAAATAGATCATTATGATGTCAAAAAGAAGAGAATACTCCATATGAGCTATGGTATGGAAAGAATCCAATGTTAACATACTTCCTACTCTTTATAAGTAAGTGATTCATTCTCAGTAAGATTAAATATTGGATGATTGAAACCCATGAAGTCAGAGGGATATTTTTTGGATACTGAAGTGATACAAAATCATATAAATGTTTCAATAAGTTGTTAGTAAATGTAGTTGAAAGAAGTGATGTAACTATAGTAGAGAATGAGTAGAATAGTAAGTAAATACATTATCAGTTTCATGAGGATATCAATAAATATATAACCATCACAAGATATGTTCCAATTCTAGAGGATGATTACTAAAAAGATTTAAATAATGAAAAGGATGGACACATACCAGTATCTTCACAAAGGCTAAAAATATAGAGGTAAAATTGATAGACAAAATATAATTAGTGATCAGGGATATCAAGGGAATACAAGAAGGATGTAGAATCTATAGTAATAATCGATCTTATCATATATGGAGCCTAGATTTTTTAGGAAGAAGCTAGAGATGACAACTTGGTTCATTCTATGAATGATGAAGTTCACCAAATTGTGAACATTTATACATGGGATAATATTTCGAGACTAATACATAATAAAATCATTGGGATTAAATGGGTCCTTCATAATAATATGAATAAAGACATGGTATTTATTTGAAAGAAACAATAACTAGTGTTTAAAAGGTAATCCCAGAGAGTGGGAATTGATGTTGATGAAACATTTCACCTGTTTAATTTCTATACAAAATATAATTATTCTTGTCCTTAGTAGTAAAAATAGTGGTATATTTTTTAAAAAAGATGTCAACTCATAATTTCTGAATGGGGTTTTGGAAGAAGAATTTCATATTGAGTATCCAAATTTCTATATCTTTCATGAAGATTATAATAACTTTTCTCAGCTGAGAAAGGCACTATATGGATTGAAGCAAGCATCAAAATCAAGGAATTCACGGCTTGATTAGTTTTTGAGGAGGCTCAGTTTTATGTGAGGAAGAATTGATTATAGTCAATATCTGAATAATGATAGTAATCAACAGATAATGGAACTATTTTATGTCAATGACCTAATATTTAGAAGATTATAATAAGAACACTACCAATATTTCACAGAATTCTTGAAAAGTGAATTATAAATGCCAATGATTGGTGAACTAGAGTTTTTTGGTTCTTAGGTGACACAAGGAAATAATTGAGCATTCATTTCTCAACATAGATATGAAAATGAGATTTTTAGATGATTTGGAATGAATAATTCTAAATATATGATGACTTTGATGGGTATCAAGATGAAACTCTCACTAAATAATGGAGGTAATTCAGATAATTTCATAGAATACTAGAAAATAATTGGCAGTCTATTATACTGAATATGGAAAAGACCTGATATTTTTTTGGTCACAAGACAATCAGGAAGATATCAAAGATATCCCAAGGAAATCCAAATTCTTATAGTGAAAAGAATAATTAGGTATATAAAGGGAATAATGGATTTTGGTTTTCTGTAAAATGAAAAATCATATCAAGAGTTATTTGGCTATACAGATGAAGACTGGACCAATTTAGTATATTATATAAAACCAACAACAGGTGGTTTATTCTACCATGGAGGGTCATATATTTCTAGTGTAGTTAATAAATATGATTTTATTTCACAATGCACTACACAATGTGAATATATTGTTTCCACTCAAACATGCATGTAGTTACTATGGATGAAGAAATATCTTGATGATATGGGAGTTCAA
Source organism: Viscum album (assembly GCA_963277665.1). NCBI lineage: Eukaryota > Viridiplantae > Streptophyta > Magnoliopsida > Santalales > Viscaceae > Viscum > Viscum album. Next base: position 1,311,398,981 of record OY728130.1, on the reverse strand, counting down.
TTGAAGTATCCTATCAAAATCCATTGTAATATTTCATGTACTATAAATCCAAGAAAAAATATATTCAATCACTCAAGGTCAAATAAAATTGAAATGAAATGTTGATTTATCAAGGAGAATGTGGAGAAATGTCTTGTGAAGTTGGAGTATATACCTACAAAACTATTGGTTTCATATATTTTGACAACGGAATTACCCGAAGAATCATCATAATCCCACAAACTAGATCATAGAGTTCATTGGACTCATTTCACTAGAAAAGTGTGTATGTGGGACCACTACCCCTGGGATATGCTGTTTTTTTATAATGTGTTGATCTATGTTTTGTACCCAGTTATAGACCACAATGGAGTGAACTTCAGGTTCATTGATTAGGGGGGTTATTTATTAAAGGGGTAGAAATTAAATTAATCAAGAAAAAGGAATAATCTAATAGGGGAGCACTGAAGTATCAGAGTTTTAAATATGAAGATGAAAAATATGATCTTTCAAAGGTTATATATGAAGACAAATGGATATCGTGATTAAAGTAGCTAGGTGGTATTGGAATGAAGTGATTCAATGATGGAATTTTCATGATACTCTTTTTTCTCATGTTGAGAAAGGATCATGAGGACATAGAGTGTGTGTTGAGTAAATCATTGGTATCTAGCTAGATCATTAGAATAAAATTTTATTATAATATGGAAGAATAATTAACATTGTATCAAAATGTGAATAATTTTTAAAAAACAAAGGGTGATATTTTTAGGGAAACTCAATCAAGGTAACACTGCGTAATATTTAGTTTGATGGTGTTTTTCAATTGGGAGGGTTTCCATGGTTAGTTGTGGAGTTCCAGAGAGATTTTTGATAAGGTATAATAAAAAGTTCATAGAAAAATAAATGGATTACCATGAGGTGTTATAGAATGTTGTGTATATAATGCAGTGTTATTTCCTAGTGTTTTCCAAATTTTGGGGGACCAAAATTATGTGGATGGCTCAATAATCTCAAAATATGGATTTCCATGATTCCGTCTTAACCTTATGAAAAATGAGTAAGTTTCATGTGAATTGGATATTCTATAAGGTAAGGAACTTTATAATGGAATTTTTTGTCAAGAAGGTTGGGTTTCACAGTGGTTTGTAGCATCGCAATCATGCGATGAAAAATGGTACATCTCTATGACAATGATAAGTGGAGTATCACAAATGTGTGAAGGGCTGATAATGAATCTCTGAAACAATGATAAGAATTGATAATGGGTAAAATTCCCTAGTTCTTCATGAAATAGGGATATTCATGAATGAAATTATAGAGCATTGTATAAAGGTTATGACATTGACAGAAGCTTCAATAATGTGAGTAAATGACATAAAATAGTCCTATACCCTAATCAAAATAAGAGAGAAAGATATAACAAAAATAAAAGGATATAAATTCAATAAGGTTATTCATGAAGGTTTTAATTATGAAAATGTTTGTGAATAAATGATGTTCACAACGGTTAGGAAATATGGATAGAATTTATATGAATCTTGAATGTATAGATGTTCAAAAATGCTATAAAATTCCATAAAAAAGTGGTGAACTTTGTGAAGGCTATGGGATCTTTGAAATTTTTTGAGCTTTGAAAATGTGTTTGATCTTCATAAAAGGAGATTTCATAATAATGAATGGTTGATATTCATGAAATAAGTGATCTTCATGAATGTTGGGGGATTTGTGAAGGCTAATTGAGCTTTGTGAAAGGAAGAAGATTTGTGAAAGCAACGACCATTGTGAAAGTATTAAAAAGGTACTCACCAGTAAATTGTAGTAAAGTGGTATTTATCATGAGGATGAAAGTGGGACTTCAATAGGGAATCTACCTATAATGGATGATGTATTAACTATTGATAATCAAGGTACCAACATTTCTATAAATTGTGTTTCAATCCATTTTAGAGCAGTGAATAAGGGAAGAGGAAGAAGGTGACTCTATCCACTGAAAGTGGCACATCAAATGAAAGATTTAGGGAGTGACCATTGTGAAGTAGTGAGGTGTCCCTAAACATTGTAAATATAGTAATCCTAGGAATATATGTTATCTAGCCTGAACCGTTTTTGTAACTGAGCCATATTGGATTTGGTACATCGAAACATTATCATTGTATGCTCCTTCGATATAGTCCAGTGATGGTGAACCAAGTAAAATCACTATTTCTTGTGCATGATTTCGTTTTTTTTTCATACAATTATATGGGAATTGGAGATAAGAGTTATTTGATAAATGATGAAAGAAGAACTGAAGGGGGGTTAATTTAATCTATCATGGAATAATTCTCTCCCACCCCTCTTAGGGTATTTAACCATGTTAGGGTAATAGTAATCCATGAGGAAGCATAACAGCTAAAGTAAATGTTTCAAAACCATTCATAGAGGATAAAAATAGTCATGAACATAATAAATATTCTCCATTGTACCTTTTCATAATACTTTTCCATACTCAACTTTATCATGATGTTTTTCCAATTGTTTTGTATTAAAATACTTCACCATTTCTTTTTCAATGCCAATATATCCATGTATTCCTTTACTAGAAAAAATACATGTTGGTCCTCCTATATAAGTCTTGGAATAACTCAGATAAAACATTTATTGACCAGATTAGAAAGGATTTTTAAGTGAATTTTCTCAAGAAAATATCCCTATAATGATTCATGATAGGGGTGAAATTCACTTCTGGGATAAGGATTACCTTGGAAGCACCCACCACCCGGATTAACTCACCATATCTAATGAAATAATTCACCACCTCCCACACCTGATCCTTGGGAATATCCCAACACACCACATATAAATATTTTGAAAACCATCTTGTCTATGTTCATTTTCTTATTTCATCCAGAACACTGCCCATTGTATTTTTTTCATCTTTCAGAATAGCTGTTAGCACCTCATTATCTCTTCCCTCCACCACATTCAGGTTACAAATCATGAGAAAATATTCCTCAAAAGACAATCCCTATCTACCTTCATTTCATTAAATAAGGCCATACAATAGGTTCTCAGAGAACTCCAATGACATATTCCATGGAACTTAGACATCACTTGTGTAGGATTATTCTTCAAGCTAAAGATCAATTCTCTTTGTCACATATTTCTCCTTCAAGCTGACCAAAATGTTGGATCAGATATGTTCAGATCAATACTTATCAAAGATATATTTTTTTGGGATATAACCTATTATAGGTTAAGGAGGAAAAAAATATAAATACTATCATTCATATAATATATGATTGCTATGAGTTCATATTGACTCCATTTCGAATCAATAATGCTTCAAAAATCTATATAGACTTTATGAATAAAGTCATTATAGATTACCTTGGTAATTTTATGGTGGTATTTATTGATGATAATCTCATATAATCCAAGTGTAATGAAGAACATGAAGAGTAAATGTGTACTGCACTAAATACATTGAAAAATGAAAATTTATATTCAAAGTTTAGTACATGTGTTGTCTATGTGGAGAAAGTCACATTCTTGGGTCATGATATCAAAATATAAGGGGATATCTATGGATCCTTCAAAAAAAAGGTGATAGAGGTGTTTCCTATACAAACATCTATAAAAAATAATTATAATTTACCAGATTATATGGTTATTATTAATAGTTTATAATAAATTTATCCCGATTATAAAACAAAAAAATAAAGATAAATTGAAAGGATTAATGTTTTTTTTGATAGATTTAGGTAAAGGGATCTCTAGGGAGTTAAAGAAGAGGGTAATCATTGAACCTATACACACCGTTCCCTCTTGTTTGAAAGAATTTATGATATATAATGATTCATCAAAGAATTTATTGGCTATCATAATCAAGAAAAAATTTAAGGTGATATTATATGCCTCAAGATTGTTGAAGGTTCATGAGACAAAATTACCCAATTCATGATAATAAATTAGTTATTGTAATGTTTTAATAAAACATTTAGAACCATTCTTTTATGGATAAAGGATTTATGTGTTTACAATCATAAAAATATAAACTATGTATTTTAAAAAAATGATTTCAATGTGTTCTAGTGATGATGGGTAGAGGAGATAAAGGGCTATGACTACTCAATATATTACCATCCTAGATTGGTGAATAAAGTGGAAAATACCATGCAACCATATAAATGATAACAATTTAAAAGGATCTAACATTCCGAGAAATAGAAAGGATGCACATGTGAATAATAAAGAAAGGGAAAATATCATGCCTTGCTTAAATGATTTCTCATACATCTATTCTGGAGACAATCAAGGAAACTCAAATGGTTGATATGATGATATAAAGGAAGGAGGATGAAATAAGGAAGGGTAATATCATAGAGTTAAATATTAATAACACTGTAGTGTTAATATTTTTCACAAAATTATGTGCACCATCAGGCCCTATGTTGAAAAAAGTATTTTTAGATGATTCCCTTAGCTCAACAATCTTTATCCACCCAGGGAAAAAAAAGATCCAAAAAAACCTCTATGAGAAATTATGTTGGGAAAGTATAAAGAAGGATGTTATCGAATATATATCGATGTGTTTGGTATTCCATGGAGATAATGTATAATGAAAAAATTATAAGGGGATGATACAACCATTACTTATATCAGCATGGAAATGGGATAACAACATTATGGATTTTAACATGGGTCTTTTGAAGACAACTGAGTGATATAATGGCATATGGGTTGTTTTGGATTGATGTATAAAGACTACTCACTTCACCCCTTTTCCGGAACACTTCTCACTCAATAAAACTTCTATGATATAAAACATACAAGATATGAGGATACATGTAATAAAAATATCAATTATATTTGATCATGGTCCAAATTTTACCTCAAATTTCTGGAAGAGTTGTCAATATTACTTGATCATAGATATAAACAATCGGTTTGGCCTATCACCCACAGACTAATATACAATCCAAATGGAATCTTCAAGACCTGAGGATATACTAAAATATTTCTTTATAAACATAAAATGAGGATAAGACCAATATATTCCTCTATCTATGTTTTCATGCACAAAATATTTCTCACTCAATTATTTCAATGTATCTCTAGAAATCCCTTTATGGGAATAAGTGTATAAATCTAACATGTTGGGAGGAAGTTGGTTCAAGTGAGATATTGGGACCTGAACTATTCAAGGAAATGAAAGATAAGGTCAAATACATTGAACAACACAATACAACAACAAATATTAATCACAAGATCTATACTAAAAAACATTAACGTGACCGATAATTTACTTTTTGAGATAAATTATTCCTTCATATATCCTCGTGAAATAAAGTTATGTGATATTATTAGAAGTAAAATATAATTATCAGCTAAATAATTCCCTCTGATATTGTTGATTTCATTAGAGATATGGCCTATTGACTTGAACTTCGACCAAACCATCCTCAAATACATTATGTGTTGCATGTGTCCATATTAATTAAATATATAACAAATACCTCACATGTACAAATATTTTAGTGGTGAAATTGGATGATGATCTCTCTTATGATGAGAAGGTGGGGAATATCCAAAATCAAAGAAAAAAGTTCTATATAATTAGATAAATCACCCTATCAAATTATAACGAAACCATAATTATGAAAAGGGAAATTTGAACCAATTGTTGAAATGAAATAAAATTACCCTCAACCTTTCCATTTTAGAGTGTGAGTAGAAATGTTATGGATGAAATTTATAAATGGGGGTAAATGTAATGACCTATAATTTTATATAGGAAATTTTTTTCTCAATAAATTTCTATATAAATAAGTTAAATTAATACCATAAAAAAACACCATTTTATTCCATTCATATAAAAAATACATAAGCATTAAAAGTATACCCTATAAAATAAAAAATAGAATAATGGGAAAATAAAAACAAGAAAATAAATAAACTAGAACAAAAAATTTAGATACATTATGGACTCTTAGAAACTTCACATATGTGAATAATAATATAAAAAATAAGAAAACTATTACAAACAAAATTGAAATTTTTTAAATGAAGTTTGAGTAACATTGAGTTTAAAATGAGTGAATGAAGAATGATTAAAATAAGAGGTAGTTATAAGATGTTTAGAATTACATAACTGTTAAAATAGTAATATGACTATTCTAATACTAACCAATCCATTGTAATACTAAAATTATCTTTAAGTTAATTAATTAAATAAAGCTATAAATAAATTTTATCATCAACTAAACAAGTAATACCATAAACAAAATTGTTTAATTCATGTATAAAAATCGATGTCAAAAAATAAATTTTTAGAAAATAATGTTTTATATAATTATATGATACATTAAATTTTAAATAGAGATTAAATAATAAAATTTAGTAATTTAGGAACATGTTTTAGAAAAATGGTTATCATTTTTGGAACCATCACATTGAAATTAGGTAAGGGTTAATTTTTAATATTTTTCATAAATAGTAAAATACAAAAAAAAATGTTGAAATACTCTAAAATATGATTTTTTTAATATTAGTGAAATATATGATAAATTTCATTTTATATTATGTTTGTAATCATTAGATTGGAATCACATTCATAGATAATTGTATTTAGTTCTTAGAATCAATACTATTCATAGTATGAGAAAAAATAATATTATTATTGATAGTATATTAAAATACTCATATTCTCCCCTTATAAATACAAGCCCTCTATAACCAACTTCTACTCACACATTATGCTTTTTAGATTTCCCAATTTCATCCGAATTCCTTCACTTTACTATGTTTTAAAAATTCTAGTGGTTTTAGGCAACAGAAAAACCATCCCTTAAATCTTGAGTGGAAAAACGAAAGAGGACTTCCAAATGAAGAAAATGTTATAGGTTCATACTATGTAAATTTAAGACTTGAGATAAGGGAATAAATTAAATCTCCCTCATTCTTTTGGGCTATGATGTCTACCATTATTTTTCTCTCACAATATATATTACTTATATATTCTTTTTATATATATATATTTTATTCATATATATGGATTTTATTTTCCTTTTATTTGTTGAAAATATTAAATTATTTCATGTTACCTTCCCAAAATCTTATTTAAAGAATACTAAAATAAATGGTAATTATCTATCTATTATTCCCTTTCTTGTATTTCCCTTTTAATAGTTTAAATATTCTTTGATTTCATAAAAATATTCATTATTTTATTGAAACATATTTTTGTTTATTTTTTTAAATGAGACCTTATCCTATTGTACCCTTTAAATGTTCTTTACCCATTTCATAAACCATATCACCCTATTTTCATGGTATGTTTTATGATATACGATTTACTTGTTCTTTGAGTTATGAATATTTTACCCATTTCCTTTTATGGAATTTTTTGATACTTCATGTATGGTTTCTTCTATGTGGAACACTTATGAATGTTTATATTATGATGTAATGGGTCAATATTGAGATATATAGAGCCAAAATCAATTAGGTAATGATTTATATCTCATAAGATCATTATGAATGGCCTGTGTATAATAATACTCATTCATATTTCTTTCTTGGGCCAGGTATTGTTAGCCTCTTCCAAAATTTTATGACAGTACTAGGTGTAGTTTTCCTTGTCAATAATGTTTTTGTGAAAAAGTGTAGTTCACCTCTTCCATAATGTCAAAAGTGGGATAGTTGTAGATATCCTCATCAATAATGTTATGTGTGTACCTGGTGCAGTTATCATCATCCATAATTTTATAATGTCTCATAAATGAGCCTTGATATATGATTGTGATGTCATGTTTTGTGTTGTTTCTAAATATCCCTAATTGATTTTTACTTTTTCAATGATTCTATGGTTCAAGTTTATTTTATTCTCAACATTAATGTAATTTCCCTTTATTATCAATTTAGTTAATGATGATTATTATCTCCATGTTACCCATTTAACAACCCCATATTAGTATTTATACCTCACCCTTTTATTTTATGTCTCTCATTGAGATATCTCATTGAATTATAGAAATGAGAAGATATCTAGGATCCTATATTGATATGGAAATAAAAAAATGATGTTTTTATTTTTATATTCATGTTTCATTTATCTACTCAATTAATGACCGTATAACTCTATATTTCTTGATTTTTTTATATATGTGGTAAATATTGTGTAGTATTATGTGTTAGAGATTATAATAACCAGTTATTTCATAGGTGAATTCCCTTTTACTTTTTTCATTTTTCTAGGGTGGGAAAGGGTTTTATTTGGTTTGGGAGGCTTTGGATATGGTTCAAATAGTTACGTAGCATTATTAGGATGAAATAATCTGAAAAAAAACTTATATGCCATGTAAATGGGATACACGTCATATAAATTTTTAATAATGATAAAATCAAATAAAGTGATGAGTGTATTTGTGAAAAACATTAAAAATAATTAGATGAGGTGTAATGGATTTACATTCCATGTAAATCCCCAAGAATTAAACTAAAAGGTTTCATGTGGTTCATTTTGGTTTCATTACTTCATGCAGCCTTCCTTCTCTCAACCCTATAGAGACTCTTAGAGGTTTTGGAGTGATTTAGTTATCTTTGATCATCTCATACGGGTGATTGATTAGGGGTAATAATTTTTTTCTTTGGTTTCCTTTTCCCCCTTCTTTGGATTAAGTAGTGGATCCTTTTGAAAGTATTTCATTTGGGGGTCAATCTCAATCCTAGGTTTCGCTCCCACGTGTCTTATAACATTGTTGATCTGATTGTTCTATATCAATTAATGGGTGTGGTTGGAAAAGTTTCCATAAATGATATTGAGATAGGTGGCCTAAATTTTAATTCCCTTAGTCATGATTTTATTTATATATATGTAATTGAGAAATTTTACTTGAAATGTTTGGAAATTTAATTTCAAATTCAATTAATTAATCAGTTAATTAATTATTGGGATTATTCAAGAGATCAATTAATGGGATTGTAAAATTAGTAGATTAATTTTATTATGACTTGGTTAATAATGGGAATGAATGGTTTTTTTCTTAACTATAAAGGGTCAGTGGGTTATATGATTAAATGTTAATAAATTGTATAATAGTGATGTTTTAATACTATTTCATCTGATTAAAGTTATAACCATTTTTTAATTAATAATTCAAATAGAACACTTTGATGGGAATGTTTGACAAGAAGGTTAATGATTATGATCTTTGATGTAAGTAAAATACGTGATATAAGAGGTATTGTCATATTTTTGATAATGTGTGTGGGAAAATGACATCTGCTTCAAAATCATATATGTTATAGCTATATGTGTGGGCCATGGAATGGATCTTCAAAGGACCATATGTGAAAACAATGAGGTACGGAATATGGAATGATACTAAAAAATCCCATGGGGTATTAGACATGGAATTTTAGGCCCAGATGTTGTAATTTTAATATGGATCCATGTAGAACTGAATAAGAATTTGAAATTAAATGGATAATGGAATCCCAGGTTATAATGAATTATGATTCAACTATTTGATATCCTTCAGACTCTAGCATGGGATGAAGTAGGTATTTATGGTTCATGGTTAATCATGGACATGGGTAGTTTATGTGGTTAAGTAAAGAATAATGAAAGGAAAAAAATTTACTTTATAGTAATTTATTGTTTATACAACATCATACATTGTTATTAACTAGATATTGTTTTAGAAATCATTGGTTAGAGCATACTGAGTTGTACTCACTCCCTAATTAGGCTACCTGAATGGTTCCCAAATAGACTTCACATTTTTAGGAGAGTGTATGGTATTGTTATATGGTTGAGTTAGGATGGATCATAGTTGAGTGATCTAGTCGTTATTTCTAGACCCTCTTGGGGACTTTTTATTTTTCATTTTTATGGGTTTTATTTAGATACATGACACATATATGGTATGAAATATCTACAGTTGTGGTATGAATATTGTATTCTTATTTTGGTGATCATGTGACAATGGTATTATTCTATTTATGGTTGTTATCATTCAGTTACTATTTATTTATTTCTATTCTTGTTCTGGATTGATAAAGAGGGTATAGCCTCTTCATGTTATATATTTTACCCTCACTGGTAGTCAGCAGCGTATTTCATATGGGGAGGCATGACTGAGGTCACATACAGAACCGACTTGGGGCACCAATATATGGAAACCATGTTAGGATGCTAAAAAGTGGTATTTGAGGTATATTTACTTTTTTTATTTTTTATTACTATTTGAGATAGGTTTATAGGATTCTAGGATGAGTTTTTCATTGATCTTCTTCTTATGAATGGTAGTAATTAACATGTGTACAATGGTAAAACTAAGAACCCAGGGTGGGATTTATATTGTTGATGTTTGATGTTAAATTTAATAACTATTTCACCTGAAATAATGAATGTTTTGTTTTATGTTATCATATTTTATATTTTTTTCATTGTGACCCAAAAATGGTCTGATAATTTTGCAAGAAAGCATAATTTTAGGCACTAAATAATTATTGTGACATGTATTTTTTTGTCATGCATGGTAAATCATGTTTTGGGTGAGTTTTTAAGTGAAAATTCATTTATTTTTTGTAAAATTTTAATTAAATGGTGCCTAATAAGAAATCGATAATAGAAAATAATTTTAAATGTAGAAAATGGGAATGGATAAAATTATTTCTAATGAAAATATTTTATATGACATATTTTTATCTTATGTGAGACATTAAACAAGTGAGGTATGGTTTAGGGAAGTGATATAGCCTCACTATTCAACGTATAGAAGGGTATGGGGGATGAATTGTTTTATATTAATCTGAATCACTATTATTTAAATGTGATAATAATGTTTTATGTGTCATGATACGTGTATTTATCATTATAGATTTATGCCTCTATGATGATGCTAATTAATAGAATGATAAGACGACATGGCTAGAATTGTGCCTCCAGTGGTGGAACCTGAGTCTCTAATAGTTCTTGATAAAGGGTCAAGAGAGAAGTTCCATGAGAGAATTTTTGGGTTTATGTAGTTTATATATAGATACTGACGGGTTATTGTAAAAATTAATCCCTAATAAAAATGGTAGTTTCAGTAGAATCACCCTCTTACTTTCATTAGACAAGGTTTACCTAAGGTATCTAAGTTCTGTATTGAGTTTATCCCGCTGATTTTTTGAAAACATAGAGAATCCTACTATTATGATTGTCAAACTAGCAACTTATTTGTTACATAGTCTATCAAAAATATGGTGGGACATCTAGGTACCTATAGTAAAGTTGAATAATATACAATAGAAGAAATTTAATGGGAAGTTATTAGAACACATTTAACATAATATGTTGAGTGAGTTGAGGGAAGCTAAATTTATGATTCTAAACTAGGGGAGCATGTACATAATAGACTATGAAAGACACTTTAGATTTAAAGTGCTTTTCTCTAGTGTTGGCAGACGATGGGGCTATTATAGTGAAACTTTTTCATGATGGGATTAAATGTGAGATAATTTCCTATGTTAACATTATTTAGGATGAAAATGTTTAAAAACGTGGTGAATATAGATCTCATATATGAGGGGAACATGAAAGTGACTTCCAGGGGAGGATATGTGGTTTCTACTAGATAATCGAATGATACATCTTCCTGGAGTATGAATCATCCCATAAATAATGTTAACAAGGGAGATATAAATCAGTGTATAGGGAAAATGATGTGTTACTTAGGATAATACTCGAGTGATCTACCACAAGTGAATTAGTCCAGGTTATATTCATTGGTTGTTCCCCCAACCACTAGTAGAGTGAAAATCTTAAGGAGGATTGTTACATATACAATGGTTACATAGAAACACACAAGAAGATTGGTAGTGATGAGGCATCAAGAAAATACCAAATTATTGGAAGGGGCTTCTACACCATACCATTATGGTAGTTATTGTTCAACTGGTTGTGGCAGTTGAGGTAGTGGATGTGGCAGTTCTAGGCAAGTTCGTCCATATCAGCAGATTCATACAGCTTAGGGGACACATACTACTTCATAATAGGGGAAGAAAGTTTGAATTCATTTTGGACAAACACAAATCATATTTTTTTTAATTTTGTTAAAAATAAAATTTATATAAAAGTGGAAACTATACAGAAGCATTCACTACACCATCTTACATCCCTTCAAAAAAAAGTTCACCCCTTACCGATTTCAAAGTTTAATAAATTTCAAACAACACCTAAATCACCACACCTCGAAATGACCCATTCACCATGTTCAAAATGAAATCATATCATCATAAATGACTCAATTCATGAACCCTAAAACTAGACGAGACTACTTCACTAACCACCGCATTCTCACCATCATAACAACACTACTTTCACCAACACAGTGTCATTGTTCGCATTGCTATAATCAACACCATCAAATGTCAAACCCCACATATTCGAAAAACTATTCGCCATCATCAACATCGCTGACCATTGGAAGTATGGTCGAGAGAATTGTTTTTTAAATGGTGTTCTCAAGATACTAGGGAATATCGTTTCATTTGGGATCTATACATTCTTTAGATTTTATGTTTTGGAATGAGTTTTTTATGGAATCGTTAGTAGTATACTAAGCCGAGATTAATTGTTACCACTATAGAGTGACCTTTACATCTCATGAGGGTGATATTTATGTTCCTAATAGAGATTTTGGTATCTAGGTAAACCATGTAGGGATAGTTCATCCGAAAATGGGGGAGCTTACCACCCTGGTTTCTAGTTTTTATAAATGAAGAATGAGTAAAGCATGATGTATTTTCATCCATAGTGTATCGGTTATAGGGTGTTTTCTTGTGGATTTCTCAAGGATTTTACCTGAGAGGGATGTGGAGTTTACTATATATCTAATTAATAAAGCTGGTACATTTTGTATTCAACCATATAGAATGTAATGAACAAATATTCAAGAGCTTAAGACTCAACTAGAAGAGTTGATTCAAAAGGGGGTTATTCTTCCAAGTATATCACATTGGGATATTTAATTTTGATTTTAAAGAAGTATAATGGGACTCATCATTTGTGTGTTGATTACTATAAGATAAACCAAATGAATGTGATGAAATGAAATCCCCTTCTCCATATTGATTCTCTCTTTTACCAATTGAAGGGATCTATTGTCTTCTAAAATAACAACTTGATATCTGGGTAACATCAATTGATAGTTCTACCATCTTATAAACCATATACATCTTTAATAAAAATGTATAGAATATATGAGTTCTTCATAATGTAATTTGGGATGATGAATGGTTCGGCTATGTTTATGTCCTTGATGAAACAAATCATCCACCCATACTGGGATTAATTTGTGGCAGTGTCTGTGGATGACAAATTTGTGTACCCAAATAGTCATAAAGACCATTCCAAATATCTTGATATCATTTTAAGTACATCAATAGAGAATCGAATAAATTTTAGGATATATAAGTGTCAATTCGTGTACAATTTGTTATATTTCTTGGGCCACTTCATCCTAGATGAATTTTTATCAATGGACCCAAAGAACGTCTAGGAAGTTTTTTATTAGGAGAATCCCAATACTTATTTTAATATCTATATATCTATGGGTTTTTGGATACTATTAGAGGTTAATCGATGAATTTTCACCCGTGTAATCACTTCTTTTGTGCTTGAATGGGATGGGATTTAATTTTAAAAATTCTAGAAATTTGAGAATTCTTTGGAGGGGTTGAAGAAGTAGTTGACTACCACACTGATCTTAATACTACTCAAACTAGGGGACTAGTATACATTGTTTTGTGAAACATCTAGGATAGAATGTGGGGAAGTGTTGATGTATGGGGATCATGTTTTGTAAAATGTGTCATGGATGTTTAGGCCACAATAATGGAACTACCCTATGAACGTAATTGAGTTAGCTATAGTGATTTATGATTTTAAGTGTTGGTGGAATTATCTGTTGGGAGAAAAGTCAATATATACATATAACAACATATTAAAGTATATTTCTTTCATAAAGAGACATGAATCTCCAGTAGTAGATATGGGATATTATATGTAGTCATTTGTTTTTGAGCTAACATATACACTCGGGAATGGAAAAATTATTACTGATGCTTTTAGTAGAAAAACACACACTCAGGTAGTTCATGAGTCTAGTTCTGAGTGGAATATTATTACCATGTTGTGGTTCATAATGTCTAGAAGAAGATGACCCCCCGTATCGGTTTCAGCTGAATCCAAAATTTTGATCTGAATATGGGAGAGGCGGTATGAGGATCTGGAGTGTAAATCCTTAGGTAAAATCCATGAAGCTACGGAGTCACCATCTGAATGGACTATATATAAGACAATATCATTTATATATGGGGTTATGTAGTTGGGATAACGTGTATGTGATAGGAGATGATATGTGAATTTCATACCTCGAAGTGGGAGGTTGATATGGGTTTGACCAAAATGTAACATGAACTACATTGATAGTATTGGTGATCGAGCAGTAAAAAAGAGATTTTAGGGTTCATGAAATGATCTACACATACTAATAAGTGATGTTCTAGCATAAATGACCTAATTTATACCTATTGACTTTTCCTATTTCACAATGGAAGTGGGATGATGTAACAAAGGACATTGTGGTGGGTCTCACAAGAATGTCTTATAAGAAAGGAATTGTTTGGGTAGTTGTGGACTAATTGAAGAATGTAGCGTATTTCTTTCCTATATGGTATACCTTTTAAGTAGATATATTTGGTGGATTATATGTTTGGAAGATAGTCCATCTATATAGGGTTCCACGATGTATAGTTTCAGATTGTGACTCACATTTCACTTCATTCTTCTAGTAAGGTTTTCGTAAGATACTTGGTATACATAAATTACTGAGCATGGCTTTCCACCCATAGATAGATGGGAATTCTAAACATACTATATAGGTTTTGGATCATATTATATGGTCATTCATTATTGAAATAGGTGGTTATTAGGAGAAGCACCAGGTGTTTTTTGAGTTTTCCTATGATAATATTTATTGGGAGATGATTAATATTTCACCATACAAGGATATTTATGAAAATCCATGCAGATCACCTCTATGATGGATTGAGGTAGGTGACTAGTAGTTTTTGGGATTGAGTATCATGTCAGAGACATCGAAACAGGTATATCAGAATTGGAAGTGTGTTGATACTTATTAGGGAAGTAATATGTTTTATGTCGATAGACATCAATGTCCTCATGGGTTTATAGTGGGATATAATGTGTTCATTTGGGTATCACCTCAATTAGGTCACTGTAGGATCTATTGGTAAGGAATTTTGGTTCTTAGGTTTGTCTGACCTATTGAGACTGTGGAGAGAATCAGGCTAGTGTCATACCAATTGGATCATCCATAGAGGTACAGTGTTATGCATGATGTTATTTAAGTGTCATGGTTTTGGTAGTATCACCCCATCCCTTCTCAAGTGATTTATGTTGATGGTGTTTTTATTGAGACTGATGAATCCATTGATGATAATCTGATACATGTTTTGGATATCAGTGATAACTGTTGTTAGGAAAGACCATGATGATTGTTTATTTATCATGGAAATATGGTTTTTTTGGAGGAAACTAGTGAGATAGATGATGATATAAAATCTCAACAGCCTGACCTTTTTACCTCAAAAATCATGGAGATTCATGGGAGTACAGTTCGAGGGAGAGATTTTATAACGTTAGGAGATTATAAGATTCTGTTATTATATAATTCTTTTTCTTTTCAGTTTTATCATTATTTTAGGGTGTTAAATGGATTGATTTGATTTGGTAGACTTTGAAGGTTGTCTAGATCATTGAAGTATAATTAGTTTTGGGATGAAATTAGTCTGTTGAAAATGTACACATCGTGTAAATGGGTTACACACAATATAAATTTTTAATTGGGATAAAATCAACCAGGGAAACAAATTTTTAGTATAAACCATTAAAAAAATTACATGATTTGTAATGTAATTATACACTATGTAATTCCCCAAGAAAAAAATTCCAAATTGTCATGTGGTTCATTTTGGTTTAATTCCATTGTGTATCCTTCCTTCTCTCAACCCTATATAGAATTTTAGTGGTTTGGGAGTGATTTCATCATCTCTGGTAGTCTTAGATTAGTGTATGATTCTTCATAATCCTTTTTTAAATTGGTTTCATTTATCTACCCCATCTTCTGATAATGCACTGGAACATTTGACAATATTATATTTGGGGGTTGATCTTGATCCTATATTTTGGTCCAAGATCTCTTCATCCATTATTGATTTAACCACTCAACATTAATTGAGGGTTGTGTTTGTGTGAGTGTTCCTTCATGATATTGAGGTACGTAGTCTAAATTTTTATTCCCATAGTCATACTTTTAATTACGTGTATATAATTGTGAAATTATAATTCCTATATTTGGAAATTAAATCTTGAATTGAACTAATAAATGGGATTATGAAATTTTTCATTTAATGGGATTTTTAAATTGTTTGACTAATGTGATTATGAATTGGTTGATAATGGGAATTATGGGATGTTTGTCTATCCTTGAAGTGTTAATGGTATATATGATTAAATTTTTATAAATGGTATAATAGTGAATTGATCATATTATTCCATGTGATTTTAGTGATGAACCTTGTTTGAATTGGTTGTTGAAATGCGGCACCTTGAGGGGAATGTTTGATAAGATGGTTAATAATGATTAAAATTGATGTGTGTGAAATATGTGATATTGTGATATATGTGATAACGTGTGTAGGAAAAGGACTAATGCTTCAAAATACCATATGTGATAAGTACATTTGTGGGACATGGATGGATGTTTTAATAGATCATATGTGATAACAATGAGGTGTGGGACATAGAATTATGCATCAATATTCAACGGAGTTCTATAAATGATGTCCTAGGCCCATGGTATTGGAAGTAGACTATGGTTCCCTCTAGTTATCATTTGAATTTTAAATTAAATGGATAATGGAATCCCATGTTGTAATAAATTATTATTACCCTATGTGATATTGTTCAGGATTAGACATGGGAGAAAGTAGATATTGATAGTTTTGGTGTTATTATTTACCTAGGTAGTTTATATGGTATGTAAAGCAAAATAAAGTGTGATAACTATTTATATTAATCTATTTTATTCTTTATATAAATGGATGCACTATTATTTAGTAGATATTATTTTTGATGCAATTGGTGTTGGCCTACTGAGTTGCACCCATAACCTACTCAGACAACATGATCGGTACCAAAATATACATAATCTTTTTAGGATAATATAAGGTTAAGATCCATGTGATTGATAGAAGAGTTGGGATGGAGCATGGATGAGGTAACTAGATGTGTTGTAGGGACCCACTTTGGGAGTTGTCAGTTTGTATTTATGTTTGGGTTTTATTTACACACTTGACACATATATGGAATGAAATATATACTATTTTGGTTTGGATATTGTATTCATGGTTTGGTCATCATGTGATACCGATATTATTTTGGTCCTGGATATAGTCATTTTCATATTTTTTATTGATTTCCATAGTATTTCTACTTTGATAAAGTGGGTATAGTCACAAAATATTTTATATTTTACCCTCGATAATAGTCATAAGACTCTGTCATATAGGGAGGCATGTATGAGGTCACAATGTGAATCATCTCAGGGAACCAATACGTGGGACCTGGTCCAGGATGTTACAAAGATGCAGGTATTTATATAAATATTCTATTATAAAAACACAAGGTTTTCATCCAACGAAAATCATAAATTATTCATTATCATCCATGTAGTTTATAGAGCATTTAGCACCATGTCTAATCCATAAATATAACATAAAAATTCCAAAACGATACTAATTATCCACATTAATTCTTCTATCATTGTGAATTTTTTTTAAACTTCATCATATGTAGCTATAAAGAAATTCATCAATCAATACTTTCAAATAAAAATTGATATTTTTATTTAGATTTATTGGAATCAATAATTCTAAATAGATATATGGTTCCTTAATTAAAAACCATGAAGTTTATGTTTATAGTGTTATGAAAATATTCAAATATAAATATTGACCATAACAAGAACAAAAAGTTAAGAAACCATTCTATAAAATTATCTAACTAAAACGTTTGATGTTCTAAGAAAAATAAGGTAAAACTAATCATTGTTTTTTAATAAATCATTATCAAATGTATAATTTAAGCTTTTATTAATAGAAATATTGGATTTATTTCTTATTACAAGTGAAGAACTATTGTAAGTCATAGACAAACGCTGTAAAATATGTGTAATAAAAAAATTATACAATTAGTTTATAGGAAAAAATCCATAATTCCCTTATTAAATTTTTTTTGTCCCTAGATTTTCAATATTTAGGAAAACTAAATGATGTTTTATAATCACTACAATATAAGATAGAGTCATTTTAACTTGAATAAATCTTTTGATAAATAGTACCAAATTGTGGAATGAATTTTTTTCTTTCATAGAAATTTATCGTCAGTATATTCTCTTTTAGAAATATATATATATATATATATATATATATATATCTGTGTGTGTGTGTGTGATCAAAAATATTCTTATAAATTTAAAAATATGATTTAATAATCATTAATTTTACACAAAAAATATAATTTTCTTATCTTGAATCCATGATATAAGGCCTCTGTGAAATATTTAGACAGTTGGAAAATTTGATATGATTTTGATTCGAAGTTATAATTATCATTCTATATTTATATTTCTTGAAATTATGGATTAGCATCCTCATGGAATAAATTTTGAAATTTTGGTGACCGGGATTCAAATAATTTATATTTCCCTCTAAATTATATTGAACATATTTATATAAAAAAATTCCAAAAAACACACCATAATAGATAAGATTCAATGATATCAAACATTTATTATATAATAAAAGAAATTATAAGGACACTTAATTATCCCTTCTCAAAAAAATTCTATATTGTGTGATGCAAGTGAGATAAACACTTCCACACCCTCAATGATTGTAAGATTTGTACCAAAACTATGAGGATTGTTTTAGTGAATTTTAAAATCATGACCTCATAATAAAAATTGTTTTCTATATTCTATATCCAATGTTTTCTAAAAATAAAAATAATTAGTCTATAAAAATATTATTATTTATTTTAAATTATATTTTTTTACTTTATTATAAATTATTATTTATTATAATTATATAAAAATTATTCGGTTCTTTCATAAAATATTTGTAAATATAATTTTTATCAATTTCATAGAAAATTATTCTTAATTATGATATATATATAGTTTTAAATTAAAACTAATTTTAGTTATTTATTAAATATTATTAATTTTTTTAAAAAATAAATTTTATTTAATTTAAATAATTTTATAATAAATTATTTATTATTCTTTTAGGTATATATTTAATTTCACGTGTTTTTAGTAATTTTTAATAGTAAATTTATTTATTTTTTATACTTTACTAATTCTTATTAATTTATTTTACAAATTATATTGAATTTTTTTATTTAATTAAAATATTTAATAATTTTATTTCAAAATTTAAAAAAATATTCTCAATGAAGAATATTTTTTCATCAATTTTTACCACCCTTTTTTAAATTTTTTCGTTAATATTCTCAATGAAGAATATGATTAATTTTTTTTAATTTTTAAATTGGTTTTTACTCTTAATAAATATATAAAAAATTTGAAAAAAAATTATTGTTTTTAGATCTTTTTTACAAATTAACATCTATTAATTAATTTTTATTATATATAATAATTTTTTTTCTATTAATTTTAAAACAATATTTTTATTCATTATATATATATATAATATTGTAGTGATCTATGTTTTTCATCCATGAGACATATTTTATTTTTGTGTTTTAAAGTTTTAATCCCCTTAATGTTGTAAAAATGGTATTTACCCTAATGATTGACCTAGGAAAATTTTATAATTATTTTTTTAACTTAAAATGAAGTTTTAATATTTGGAATTTATTTTGTTGGGTCATCCTGGCTAGTTGAATTTTAAGGGGTAATTAAGATTTATTAAATAAATGAAGATTTACCATATGAGTAAGAGTGTTAATATCCCATAAATGGATACTATGATGGAAACTCTAACATCGTGGGTGATTTTGGAAGGAGATATTTATCCTAGATTAGTTATATGTTTAGTGTTAGAGTAATAGGTCTAGGACTGAGTATTTTACTGTTTTTAAATGAAATAAATGGTATTAGAGATCCTTTACTTCAATGAGTCTATAAATATGTCATTATAAAATCTCTCATATGTCATATATCAACATTAGAGAAGGAAACATAAAAATCATTATACCATTCTTTGTGATTTGAAGAGTTCTTTATGGTGGTAGTAAAAATAATCGGACATTGGGTGTTTATTCCACAATGGTAAGATTTTATTATTGATTCTCAGATAATTCTTTGTGTTATGTGAATTTCTTCCCACTTTATTTAATTATCAAATAATTTATATAGATAATAGGTGGATTTTCATAATGATAACAATTCTAAAATTATATAGGATAATATTGAAATAATATTTTACCTATACATGAGAATTAATTTTACATCACATGAACATTTGGTTATACAATTAAACTAATTTTAAATTAAATTTAAGATTATTTGATGAATGATATTGAAATCAATATTTTAAGAGGATAAATAACAATAGTTCAAATAAAAAATGAATTTTATATTATTTTGTGAAAGTGAAATATTTTCTTTATGTAAAAATATAATCAATTGTTCTTTAATATTTTGATTCAATGCTTGATGAATGTTTTATTAAAAAAATCACCGATTAAAAAATTAATTCATTGAATTTCATCACATTTAAAAATTATATTTGAAGATAATTTTTAATATGGATTAACCATATAATGATTATTTAGATACCTCCTTGTAAATATTTATTAGTCGATGATTTATTCAAGATGATTTTTTATGATTTTATTTGTGATTTGGGTGTCATTTTTTTAAAATTTACGATAATACCTTGGATAAAAATAAAAGTAATGTGGTGTGTTAATTTCATCATTTTCTTCATATTCCCTAGATTCACATTCATGGGTTCTTACATGGATCATCACTTAAGGATTATAGTGGCCAATATCAATGAAATTTGTAAGTAGGGTCGAAGGCATGGACCAAAGGAAGTAGAAGCGACATAGAGATGTCCCAATGTGATCTGGTAAGTATATTTATGAAAGATAATATGATTATGAATGTTGGAGATGATGGATGATTGAAGAAGCTTTAGAAAGGTGAGATGGATGCCTAAGTGGTGACGAGGTCCAATGGCACAAGATTTATGCTTTGGGGTGAAAGTGAAAGAGATGGTCATAGTGGAAGAAGAGGGCTTCTATGGATTGTAGATCTGTAATTATCAACTAAATAATGTGTATTTATCTATGTCACGTGTCGTGTGTCCCTAGAGTTGTGACACTATGGTTTCTATTGTTTCATAAATTTCTTATGATGTATGGCTTCTGGATATATGACTTGTATTCTAGGATCATGTCCCTTAGCATGTACTCAATTACATGTCGAGTAAACTCATCATACTCACACACCATGTTCCCCATCACACATTCCATTTATATTGAAAAGTGAAACTTTTCATATACCGGTAGTACATTCTGTGTTTCTGCATGGATCTCTACTGCATGTATTTCACTATAAATATCATGGACAACTAAAGAGATGAATCGACATGTATCTAGAATTCATGCTGCAAAACCACATTGTTTTATATTTCATGTACTATTAGTACATGTTGTGTACATTGATATATGACATGGGAATATTTGGTAGTACACAACCAAATTTCCTGAAATTTTTACATGTTATGTATCCCTAGTGGGACACACTAAGTATATCATTTCCACATAAACTATCCTATGGTTGAATGATCAAAACTATTACCAAGTCCTACATTCCATATACCCATGAAGTATATGTGATTTACTATATTTTTTAGACCATTCCACGTATCTTCTTTCCTGGGTGTTATAATTTAAATCATGAGTAGTCCATTATAAATGAATTTCCCTATAGGGTGTGATAGTATATCATTCCTCAATGGTTGGAGTTTTTTAAAAGTTGTCTAGGATGGAAGATGTTTCATAAATTTGTAGAGATTGATATGGATAATGGGAGAGTCATTCAGCAATGGCATGGGATAGTAAATATCATGTATATCTTTAGATGATATTTTATTGGTGTACCAATGGTATTTTATATTAGGTAGTCCATAATGCGATTTGGGGATCAAGTCTTATATCCTTAGGGTTAAATACTTATATTCATGCATGGTGGCAGTCCCCCCTTGATCTTAATGAGGTTTGGTCACCCATAATAGATGTGGGGTTGGTACTCAACCATGTGATGGTGTGTGGGTCCTCCTCCTAGAGGTTATTTTTTTCAGTATGTGATAGGTTTTTGGTATTTAATCTATTAAGGTCAATCACCCCTTTTTTTGACAAAATTTTTCTGTTCCACAATAACTCAAAAAACCATATTTGTTTTGAGGATAAAAAATTATTCATTTGTTTTACTGATATTTTTTTATAATGTGTTTAAAGATCATATCTCTTTTTTATTTGAATATTCATAACTCATTTGAATATATTATATTATCTCTAAAACCATCCCTAATGAAATTCACATAAATTCATATATTTATCTTACATTCTATAAAATTATCCTCTGGAAAATCACATCACTTAAAATAAAGATAAATTTATGTAAAAGGCATTTATCATATAGATGAACAAGATAAGTATACTATCTTTTAGTGTAGTTAAATTATCTTATAGAAATGATTCAAGACCATAAAGCGAATGAAAATGAATATTCATCTAAGTCATTTACATTAAATGAACAATGATTGATCTTATGAAAAGGAACTTCATAAGTAAATTATTTTATGCATTATAATAATAAAATAGCTAATAAATCATGTATATTATGGAAGATAATTAATCCTATAATAACAGAATTATTTTATGCGAATAGTACATCTAGAACATTTATCCTACATAGAGAAAATTTTCTTTCGAAGGATTATTTTTCTTTCTCATTCAAGAAACTCTACCATTACAACAACTTTTGTAAAGTAAATATATGCATTTATTTTTTCAATAAAATAATATTTCTAAATAAAGAAAATAAAGTTTAAATAAAGTGTTTATTTCTAATAATAGAAATTTATAATGAATATGATATCTTCCATAACTTGATACCTCTATTATTTCTATGTTTGGAGAATAAGAAAATTTGGTAATTAATATATTATCACAATAGATTTAGAAAATATTATTTTATTAACCATTTACATTAACAAGGGGGGTTGAGTTTAAATTCAAAATAAAGAGATGAAAAAATAATAACATTTATAAATGTGTGTGCATAACATTGATCATCTATTATCAATCGATTTCATTGAACAACCAATATTTTAGAATGTGCTATTTTTTTATTCATTTATATATCTTATAATTTAATAAACTATATATATAATCTAGGAATACATTCATTATCTCTATGCATTTCTTCTACATTTTTCAGTTGTTTCTTACAACTATTTGTTGAACCCAAAATAAATTAATATTTTCCTCTTTGTAATGTTTTCAATATTTAGTCTATGTTTGGTAAGAATATGTGTAATTATTATTAAGTTATATCCTGATTAAAATATTATAGACCTTTTTACCGAGTGATAGTTACTTTTACTTATTTGGGAAGCCCTTGAAAATTGTTTTGGTCTAGTGAAATTCACCAAATTTGAGGAGTATACTATTGGTGGAGTGGAATATGAGATATTTGTGTTTTTAAAAACTATAAATCCTATGTGTTCTAATTTTTATATTAATTATTTTTATATCACTATTTATTTTTTATAAAATATGATTAAAATTTTTCAAACATTGATATAGTGTATTTTTTAGTCGATAAAATTTTAATAATTCAACTTAACCCTCCCCCAACCCACTTGAATCACTTTGAAACACCAATTTGACCAAAAATTAGTATCAGAGGTAGTTAATTTTTAGATCAAAACTATCATTAGATTAATTTTAATGAACCAATTATGAGAATGGTTGATTCAAAATATTTTTTTTTAATCGTAGAAAAATATTTCAATAATGAAAATTATAGGTGTTTGATGGATCATATTATTATTTATCGAAGGAATCGTGGTTTAAAATTATACTTGAAGGATTTTAAGTCCATTAAAATACCCAAAACTCAAAATAAGATAAGGAATGCTACTCATGAGGCTAAATAAGATCTCAACTCAAAGAAACCAATGATATCATTCGTAGAATGGATCTGATCTGTAAAATTGAGTATCATAGTGTGTCATAACTCATGAAATGTGGACTACCATTTCAGTAACTTATGGAGGAAATAAAAAAGTTTTAAAAAATTTACATAACATTAAAAAAATCATGTTTTACACATTTATAATTCAATAAAGAGAAATATTATCACAAATAAATGGGTGAGTACATGAGATTGTAAATGATGTTCCTACTCTAGAAAGCTTATTCTTGATCTTGGTTAATCTCTAAAAGTTCTATGAATTTTATTTTCTAAATTGTGTTTAATATCAACAATTATGCATCAGTCAACTATTTTTATGTATCTTAATATAAAATATATGATACACAATAATTTTATTTTTGAGGATAAAAAGGAAATATGGGGTTGATGATGAAAAAATGATAAAATAGTGTAATGATAATTTGAAAAGTTTTATTTTCAATATGAGAAGCAATTTAATAAAAAATATTCCAAGAAACATTTCAATAAAAAGACCTAATATATTCAAAATATAATAAATATGTTAAAAAATTGTATGAAGTTTTAATAATTTATATAACAAAAGAAGATATTTTATAAAACACTTCCATAAGTATAAAATTATAAAAAAATAAATAAATCGGATTCTATACATTCAGAAATCTAGGACATGTCAAGCCTAACTTTTCTAAGATAAAAGATAATAAAAAGTATAAAAATATGTTATTCATGAAATTTAATTGTAATAAAAAAAAGAAAACAAATCTATGAATGTAACATAGAGTGATTTGAAAGAATAAAGTAGTGACTCATCTACCAGTTTAGAAGATAAAAATTCTAATATGAAGGGTAATATTGTTTTATGGATCATAAAGATGAGTTATAACCATGTTTTTATTCTTCCTCTATAGATTAATATGATGGATTTTTGTTGAAGAACTCATTTAATATTAATCATTGTTATAATATAAATATAAATCAATTAAAAATAAAAATAAGGATCTTAATAATTCTATTGATATTGTTATATATTAAATATAAGATTTATCTAAATGAATTTTTGATTTAAAATGTAATTTTCACCAATCTGTTTCTATATGTGCTCTCTTAGATATAAAAATTAATGAATTATTAGGAGATGTATACTCTCATAAAAATCATGGTAGTGATTTTACTAAGATGGAAGAGTATATAAATAAAATAATTGGTAAGAAAAAATAAAAAAAAAATAGGGAATAGAAACCATAAAGAAATTATGTTATGGCAAGAAAAAATAATAAAATCATGTCATGTATTACCTTTATTCACTAAGAATTTTGGGATATTATGATAATTCATATAGTATAAGAATTCAAAAAATGTATGGAATAAAATAATCTTATATAGAATTATAATTACCTAATTATAAATATGATGTTTCTTTGAAGTGTAAGTAGGTCCTTCTACCTATATCATTAGTAGCTAAAATTATAATCCCAACCATATTTAAGTACCAAAATATTCCTTTTTATTATTTTCATAATAGGGAAAATTTAACAATGATAGTGACACTAAATAGTATATGGATATTGATTTTTTAAGCAATATGATCCATAAATTATTCATGTTTCAATCTATTTAAAAATTTTATAGAAGCTATGTAACATTCAATTACAATTATGAAGGAAATATCATCGGTGTTGGTAAAGTTGGAAAAAAAATCAATTCTTATCAAAAAAAATTATATGTTAAATCCTTAAAGAATATTCTGATAATTATATCTCAAATCTATGATGATGGTTATTCAAATTATTTTTCTAATATTGATTACTATGTTTTTAAATATAAATTACTTCTATTTAAGACACAAAAAACTAATAATGTTTCAACCTTACATCTTTATTCATTTAATTAAAAAAATTATACTATTTGATTTATGAAATTTATATATCTTCTATCCCATATAGAGTTCATGGATATTTCAATTACTCTTTACGAAAGTAGTCAAAAAAATTTCATTTTTTTATTTTACACAATCTAAATTGGAAAAAAAAACATGAAACTATGGGATGCATTTAAAATGGTAAAGAAACAATAATCAACTTTCAAAATAAAAAAAGAGGTTTCTATAACTATACCATTATAAAAATTCTATATGGATATGTTTTGACATTATAAAATGAACTTCTTCAGTGGAAAATCTTTTGTAAATGTTTTATTTGATTAATTTTCCCAATCAAATTGGTTTTAATTTTTAATACGTAAAAGTAAATTTTGTTATATTTTAGTTAGTTTTTGAAATCGTGTAAACAAGAAGAATATATCAAATTTTTGACGTTAAGAAGTGACCATAGGTGATAGTTTCATAATCATGATTTTAATTACTTTTTCTCAAAACATTATATTAATAATTATTTCTCTTACCCTAGAATACATCAATGAAATTGAGTTTTTTTAATGAGGAAAATAAACTTTTAATATATTTCTATAACTATGCTATGGTAATATAGTATTACCACTCAATTATAATATGAATCTATTAAAATATCATGTAATTCCTTTAATATAGATCTTATAATCCCTATGTTAAAGTAAACACCAAATGAGTTATGAAATAATAGGAATAAAATGATTTGATACATTAATGTATATTGATTATAAGTGTACATCATAAATACCAAGGTAATCTTGGAAATTTTAAACTGAATAATAATGAAGGAATATGGAGGATTCTCTACTACTTCCAAAGCTTATATGATTTTCAATTCTAAATCAATGGTAGTTTAAAAATCCACTCTTGTTAAATTTCATTAATATGATCCTTTTGATCATAAAAAAGACCCAAATTTATGATGTATTTGATACTATTAAAAACCGAATACATGAACATCTCTTTAATAAAAAACTGATGATTATTTTGAATATGATCAAGAAAAATCCTATGATAAAGGGATTGATTTTGAATAATCTAAGAATGTGATTCATAGATATCCAAGAACCCTTAGGAATTATCTTTTAGAAATAAATATTGGAAACATATATATAGGTTTTAGGACCAAAATTAGTGTAGGAAAGGTTTATGTGTATTCTTATTTTCCTTCCCATATAGTTTCTAAAACCATATATGAAGCCTTATATGATGAAATTTGTGTAGTTTCAATATAATAAGTGCTAAAATAGTTAAATAGGAACAAGGAATGAGAATTATTTGATAGAACTTATGATTATATTGGTATTGGAACTAAATGGGTATTTATGAAAAAATAAAATGATCAATGTATGATCACTTTAAAAAATGCTAGATTAGTTTCCCAATGATATTACCTGGTGTATGGAATTGATTATCTGGAATCCTTTTCCATTATTTCAATATTATAATCCATTAGAATACTTTTAGAATATTCATCCCATATAAACATTAAATTATAATAGATAGAAGTTAAATCTAAATCTCAAAATGGTTTTTTAATGGAAGAAGATTATGTTAAATAACCTCTAGGAATTGAGGAAACTCATTTTCAAATTTCTTTTTCCAAACATACCAAATAATTGTATGGTCTTAATGAAGATCCAAGATCAAGTAATGAAAAATAAAGTTATTTTCTATTTCCAAATGGTTTTAATGTGGGTGTTTCAATCCCCACTCTTATCAAGAAAACACCATCAAAGGATAATTTATTTTTAAAATTTTATGTTTATGATTTTATCTTCAGTTAAACAAATGAATAATTTGTAATGAAGTTTCAAAAATCATTCCAAACAAATTTTAAATGTGCATGGTGGGTGTGTTGTACTATTTCATTAGATTTAAAATTGACAAAAATTATTTTGTAAATTCTTTAAACCAAATAAATTATATACATTATTTACCAAAATTATTTGGAATTGAAAAAAGTTATGCATATTAACCTCTTATAAGTTCCAAAATTACGCATGACTTGGATGCATTTGGAAGATAAATTGACCACACGTTATATAGAGGAATAATTGGTAGCCTTTTTTATCTCACTAAAAGTATACTGGAAAATATGTTTTTATTATGTATTTGTTTTTATTTTCAATCAAATCCAAAATAATCTCATTTAACTATTGTAAAAAATTATGTTATTTGAAAATAATAATCCCTTTATCTTTGGTTTTCCCAAAAAATTCTTAATCTGATTTAACTTCATATTTAGATGTTATTTTTTGATTGTAGGATAGATAGAAAGAGTGCCTGGGGAACCTCTCACTTTTGAGGAAAATCTTTAGTTTCACGTTCAAGTTAGAAGAAACACTATGTTTTATTTTCAACTTCCTAATTAGTATATAATGAAACTGGTAATTAGTTTTTAACAGGTGTTGAGGATAAAAAAATCCCTTATGGAATATGAATTTAATTTTGATCACATACCAATAAAAAATAATAACACTAGTACTGTAAATATTTCAAAAAATGAAATAGACCATTAGAGAATAAATCACCTTGATTTAAAACAATATTTTTTACTAATTAGATATTTACTGATCAATTTTATTTTTTAAAATTCATGTTTGACTTGTATTTCTAATTGATATAATTCAATGTGAGTATATCTAATTACCTAATTAAATGTTTTGTGATTTTCTATTTGGAAATCTATTTTTAGATGTGTTTTTCTACTATTTTTTAAATTCTGTGATTGAAGTTTTCTATTTGTGTCATGACATGTCCTAATGTGGAATGTTGACTTATTATTATTATTGTTATAATTATTAATCACATTATACTGATGGTTTTTATTCATATACATGGAAATAGAGTGTAAATAAATCCTTTATATAAAAAACTCAATCCTTTATAAACCTTATATTTTCTTCCTTCAACCTCAAACCCTTCATACCCTAAATCCGTTAATCCATCAAAATTTTATATTTATCAAAAATTAGGAAATAATAAGAACACATTTAATTATTCTATGAGAAGTTTTAAAATTCCAAAAGTGTTGATGAAGGTTCTCGTCATCAAATATATTGATTTCAATTCCTTGAATAAAACCAATATTCATTTAAAGAAATTTTTGAACCACCATGGATGGGATCATTTTTATGATGAAAAGTGAATTAAGTTATTTTATGATAAAGATGTAATAGAGTTTTATTACTATGAGATTTTCCACTATTGAGATATAAATATATGGTTACCTCTATTTTCAATTGGAAAGAGTTTTTAATATCATATTTGGATGTAGATTGAGTATTATGATGTCCACATGAGGGAAGATATGACTTTGGTACCTCTGTCACTATTATCGATGAGTCTTTTCTTCCTGAAATCATGAAATATCTTTTTGGAGTACAATATGTTAGAAATAACCTCACTAAAGATCTTGAGATAGATGGAATAATCTCATAGTGTTCATCCAAACTACAATTTAATAGATAGTCGGTGAGTTTGAGAGTATTATAATCTTGGAAATTTTTTTTCTACATCAATCTATAATACAGAATTGAGTCAATCTTATAAGATATATTTTATGATACTTTTGAAATTTTAAGAATAATAATGTTATATTAAATACATTTGGATGAATATTAACACTCTCCTTCTTGAATGTTAGAGTTCGATTAAGTGAGGTAAAGACCTCCCAATGTAATGGTTTGAAACATATTAGAGAGGGAGTACTCAATCATAGTGGGTACTTATAGAGTTTTTCATTGAAGAAACTATTTCTTATAGTATTTTATATGGGTGTATAATGGGATCCTACTCTAGTTTACGGGGATCGTCACATGCCAATTATGTTGATGAATTAACAAAATAAGATTATACCAAAATAGAATTAAAAGATCCTCTATAGGATTTTTTACTTACTGATTGAAGAATAACTAGAGTTTTCATTTATAATGATATTATACTTGAATATTATGATCGACCAATGAAAATGATCAAGGAGTTCAATGAGTTGTAAATTAGGTTTTGGATCAAACAACAGAGGTTTATATTTTCTCATCATTAAACCATGAAGATGAAAAACTAAAATATGCACTGCCATACAATTTTATTTCAAATTTATGCTAATTTATGGGGATCATATGTGGCCATCACTTTGATTTTTTATTGTATAAGAAAAAAAATAATTATCACTATTGTTGTTGGAGAATTTCATCCCAGTATAGATTCCAGAATAACTAAAACTGGAGATATCCTCAGAAAGGAGATGATTAGATTATTACAGAGTGATTTCCTAGGATCTAAATAAGAAAAATATGAGTATGTTCTTATAACATTTAATTTATTGAGAGTTTCATATAAACCTCTCTCATGATAAATAAAATAGAGAAGTGACATCCCTTTTCAAAGATGAATCCAAGTGCAGTAGCTCTATTTTTCACACCAGTGATGTTATAATCTTTTCTGAATGGTTTTTTCTATTTTTTTATAATATAAAAATATAATTTAGTTTTTTAAGTATTAATATCCTGAATTTAGAAATTAATGTCATAGTCTTAGGGATAATTTTTTTATTGAAAGATTATTTGGGATGCTTGATGCTAATGATGGTATCACAATTCAAGTGTATCAAAAGGCTACCAATAGAACAACTAAATGTGGCCTCCAAGACATATTTTTAATTATTGAAAATTGTAACGCCCCGACCCCAGTTACCCAGAGTCAGTGCATTACTTCGTAACGTTGGCATGATCACAAAAGATCAAGTCTCGAAAGACCGATTAGTTTAGTAGCCTTGGAAACACTAGATACATTCATAAGTCTTACATTACTTCATAAATTAAAACAAAACTACAACATCTTCTCTTCATATCCCCTTATATTATCCCTGCAGGTCATTCATAATATACTTCTTCAAATCCTGGAAAAATTAAAACATTGGAAGGGGTGAGCTCATATGCTCAGTAAGGATAACAGTATAGCGGAAGCTTTCATAAATAAACATTAACATTTAAGGCAACGTATAACTAAAACAAAAGCCTTTTAAACTTGAACTTTAATATAATATGGCAAAAGTAAAATTAAATAATGCCATTTACTTACTCACATGGATATTCTACTAGTCGAATAATCACATGAAATATCAATAACCACTTTCATAATGATGGAATGCATAATGCCAGACTATCATAACCACGTAGCCAAGGCCTCGTGCCAAGACCACAAATAAGATTTTGTCAAGGCCTCGTGCCAAGACACTAGTTTGTCCCATGAGACCTACCGATGCATCGAGCAGCTATATCGGTCTCCACCCGTCACTTATTAAGTTCAATGCATTCCACATATGAATAGGTTTAAACATATCATAAACCATAACATAATCGTTTCACATAAAACATGAATAAAGGCAAATAACATTTCCACATTTCAATCACAAGATATCCATACAACACATTGAAATAATAAAAACATTATCTAAACCATTTTCAATACCAAAATAAAAGAAAATTAAAACATGTTATTTATTTTTCATTTTAAAAAAAGTTATGGCTTGTAGAGGAAGCCGAAACCCAAATAATGGACATGACGGCGGAGAAGTCTTTGTCGCCGCATACGTACGACAAGAAAAACAGTGCTTTTTGTTGTTTAGTAAAACACTTCATATAAAAATATTCCTTTTGAATAAACGTAAAATTCAAAGGTGTTTATACACCAAATAAAGGAAAGTTGTGTATAAAACAAAATATGCCTCAATGAATGGAGATTGAGGCGAAGTCCCTTAAAAGATAATTTTTTTAAAAAATATATCTATTATGTGTATTAAATATAAGTACACATAAATAAAGTACAAATAAGGTATAGGACATAATAATATCATGACATAATTTGAAAATAGGAGATTAACCCGAAGAATAGAAATTGGGTTAAGAAGTTCCTTTACCTTGCGTCGTATCTTGACTCGACCGTTCTTTAACCTCCTGAATAATAAACTAGAGTTCATTTATAATTGCTTAAAAAACTTTTTTCAGTTTTTTAATCCTTTTATATCACTTATTACCATGTTATTAACATTATGTAATTATTTAAGTTAATAGCGGTCGTTTTGTCGATCATTGGTACTTGAGTCAAAAATAGACTTCTTAAAATTACCAGTTGTTCATGTGGTGAAATATCCATTATATCCAGAATTATATTCATGATATAGATATCATATATCTCATATATATCCATTATATACATTCATTCATAATATTTCATAACATTTAGGGGTAAGAAATGAAATGCACCGTTCATGGAGATGGTAAGCCGTACGTACACATGAATGCTACTTTCATTTCTATTTCATATTTAATGGGATGATGTTATAATTATATAAATTTATAATACAATTCCAATATAATATAATGTATAATACCATTTACTCAATCCTTTATACATCCCACATATGGTATTAACGATTCAAATCACTTGGAGGGGGCGGTAGTCCGCACTTCCTAAAATGAAAATATCGTGTTTACCCATAATGGAAACCATAAATTTATTCCATAAATGAAAAATGCAGAAGCTTAAGTAAAACATAAACATATTATATATCATATATAAATATAGTTACATCTTAATTTCCACCTTTGATGGTGTTATATGAGTGTTGAATAATCATCGTTTTGTGAGGCAGAAATTTTCCATCCACAGAAACAGTATGTTCTTTAACCATTAGATGTAGTTGTGTGTAAGTGTAGCTCGAATAATTCTTATAAAAACATCCTAGTATATTTAGGATACTTTTTTTGTTACAAAATAAATGAATAAAAATAGTTTAGGGGGTTGGAGAAGCAAATTAAAAGAAAATAACATAAGAGAATACATTACCTTAAAATCGGGTAACTCTTTTTTGATTTGAGCCAAAGGCTTCCTTGGAAAGAATTATTCCCAAAGTTAGGATTTAGGAGTAATATATGGAAGTTGGTAGAGTATTTGGGCATAGTTTTTTCCGATCCAAAAGGCTTTTATGGTGTGAGTAAGGTGGTAGTGGTGGGGGCTTTTTATAAGAGGAGAGAAGGGGCACTCTTGGAAAGATTGAAATGTTACTTTATTATGAAATGCTTTTTTCGGATTCTAAAGGTCCCACACTTATATATTTTGAGGATAAGGTGATAAGGGTTATAAATATACTCATAAAATAGTTTTTTGACAAGTGTAAGTCTTATATTTTACATTATCTTTTCATTTTGTTTAAATTGTTAATTAATGAGGTAATCGCTGCATCATCATGGTGTCATAAATAATTTAATTTATTTAATGTCTAAAAATTATAAAACAAATATCATGATGTAGTAAATATTTTTATCTTTATAATTAATATTTATAGTAAAAAATATGGCTTTTATAACCCCATTTAAAAATTGATTTAGTAAAACAACTCTTATTTGTGACATTTTTATTTTAACATTAAATAAAAATTATTTATGTCATTTTCCTACCAATGTGGATCCATGGGGTCCCCAAGTTGACCCATGGATTTTCTTGGTCGGCCATGACACATCCAATAGGGTTGTACAAGTTTAAAGATATTTTAATATTTTTATAATTTCATTTTTACGTTAAATTTCACTAATTACCTTTAATCGCGATTAATTAAACTTAAAAGTTACTTTTCACCAAAAAAAAATTTAATCCCATTGAACCAAATTTTAATACCTAATGACAACCATGTATGTAGGATTTTTTAAAATCGAATCACAGAATTGGTAATATTTCATTTAAATGAAAAATTAGTTATTTAACTACCACTTAGTGGTTTCACTATTCATCAAAAATTAAAGTTTTTCAGAACAATGCCAAAATTTCACTCTAAGCTATAATTGATATTCCAAATTCAAAAATGATGTCTATTTTAAAAAATTACAAACATATAAGTTGTATTAAATAATTTTATAATTAAATCCTGCTTTCACAACAAATAGCGTGTTTTTAAGAAACAATATATATCAAAAGATTGACAATTGTTTATGTCTAATTTCAAAGTGAAATTAATTATAATGAACACCATTGGATAAAATGGTAAAAATATATTCTAATTATACTTTAAAACCACTCAATAGTATAATTTATCACTATAAATTATTTTGATTAAAAAAGTTGTTTTTAAGTATTCCTCACTATTCATAAAAAATTGGAAGTTCTCAGAAAATTACAAAAATTTCAACTTAGGATAACTTTGATATTCCGAATACAAAAACGAAGTCCATTTGGAAAGATAAAATTTATATAATTTCAAAAAGTAGGTATTACTATTCATAACGGCTACATTGATTGGTTGTGGTGTGTGTTAGAATCTCGAACATGCGTACAATGCAAGCTATTGAATTATAGATAGAGAAGCGTATCGTGGAAGCACGGGGTGTTACATTCCACCCTCCTTCAATAAATTGCTTCCTCGCAATTTGAAATTTTTTCTTTGAAATAAAAGGTTGAAAATAGAATATACCTTTGTGGAAAACCCACATCGGAAATACGGTAAATAAAAATATAACTTTAAAAGAAAGAAAGATAAGTACAAAGGTCACCCGAGATAGACCATACTAGGATTCTATGAAAATATTGATATGGAAGAAAAACAAACCATCAAGGTTTGATGGAGAGTTGTAGAAAATTGGATTAGGAGAAAGTTAACCATAAGAAAATCACAAACTTCTGATTGGTTAAACGGTCATTGAATCACCAGTTGGAAAAGTTAACCGGCAACGCTTTTGTTTTAAGTTACATTTTATAAAGTTGAGGAATTCATTTAGGATATTTACTAAGAACATAAGGGAATATACATACTGGTCATGTAGACTTTCATTCTTTAATAAATTTTTACTACAAACCCATCTTTCACTCTAAAAGGTAATAGAACTTGAAAATATTCTATTTATCATAATTGTATAAGGTTCCAAATATTAACACATACCATTTAGATTAGGAAAATTTTTTGTAATAACCAGGGACTTCTTGTAGGCTAGTGGTAGGTAATAAAGGCCTATTGCACTATGGTTGTGGGTTCGATTCCTGCAGCTTTGTCCGACGCGATGGGTTATGCTCCACCCTGCTGGTTGTCATTTTCCTAAAACTATAGTATTATAATATTCCAAAAATAATCTTTAGAAATGTTTTATCCTTAAACATTACTATCCATGGTTCAACTTAATCCATTCCAACCTTAATAGTTATCCAAAACACTTCTTTCCAACTCACAGTCCAAATTTTATAAGGAAGGTAAACATAATGAAGATCTCTTTTTTCCACGTAACAACATGTGAACACCTTCATCATTTATTCTTTTAATACAATGAAACATACTGAATTAACATAAATCCTTATTTATTACATTCATGATCCCTTATTCCTTATAGAATACTAGATATACTCCTTCTATCCAAAAATGTATACAAATCATTAATCAGTTTCAAGAAAGTTAAGAATATCCAATATAATTTGTCCAAATCAATCATGTATTATTCCAAAATCACTATCTCAGTATCAGAACCATATTATGGTTTATCTTTTTCTCAACCATATATTTTCCAAAAATTTAACCTGCTGTGGAGTCACTTTTCTTGGTTCCACACAATCTCAAGTCCTTGATGAAATAGTACTGCAGTACATTCCTTATATACTCCATAATTATTATAACCAGTACATCATTGATACAACACTCAAATAACAAAATTATTTAATAAAAAAATAAGAACTCTTATCATTACTCCTCATCTATGGTAGTATCATAACTTTATTATTATCCAATAACATCATTTGGGGCATACTATGATGATTTGGACATTGGTTTGCGTAGTGTCCCCACTCCTTGCAGATGAAGTATTGTACATTTGAAACATTTTTCTTACCCTTGCAGTCACGCACTTGGTATCCTTTTTCTCCACACTTATAACAAATTCCCATTCCCTTCAGGCAAGTTCCAAGGTGTTTCTTCCCCAAGTTATCACATATTTGAAAATTATTCCTTTCCCTCGTCCCTTTATCCATCATTCTCTCTTCCATCCTTTTCTTCTCTATCATCCCTTCAAATCCATAAGACTCAGATAATTCTCTAATTATATTATTAACACATGATACTATTTAGTCATATGTTGAGAACACATGGGAGACTATTTCCCTTCTAAATGGTGGCTTAATATCGTGAAATATATGATCTTTCTTACTCTTTGGATCATACGTATTGATGGAGTTCACATTATTTCTACTGGGTTCCATTTCTATACAATGGCATAAACTAGGTTAGTTTATGAATAGAAATACATAATAACAAACTTGCAAAACAATTAACATAAATTGAACTATTTATGGATATAATCCATAGTCATAAAAATGTTTTCTTTGAGGAATTATATATTCATAATCCCTTTATAATGGTTTGTAAAGAAAATGATAATTATCCTAAGCATATCCCTTGGGAGTGTCGTAACCAAGAGTACAGCAAGGCCCGTTGTTGTGCACCAGTTTCCATTTGAGTCTATCTCAAAGTGGTGTTTTCAGGTTTTACCCCTAGGTACATCTATGCCAGAGCCACCTCTACTTGCTCGTATCCAGACAGGGATGTATTGCTCGGAAAACCAAAATTCTAGGAAGTTCTTCTATACTAATCCTCAAAGTAT
This sequence comes from Viscum album, assembly GCA_963277665.1. Lineage (NCBI taxonomy): Eukaryota > Viridiplantae > Streptophyta > Magnoliopsida > Santalales > Viscaceae > Viscum > Viscum album. The sequence continues at coordinate 1,311,362,118 of OY728130.1, read as the reverse complement.
ATCTTTGGGCTATGTGCTCTAATCAGAGTTTATCTAAATCTATCTTCCAAGGTTAGTACTAAACTGCCTCTAATACCAACTCTAACGCCCCGACCCCAGTTACCCAGAGTCGGTGCATTACTTCGTAACATTGGCATGATCACACAAGATCAAGTCTCGAAAGACCGATTAGTTTAGTAGCCTTGGAAACACTAGATACAATCATAAGTATTACATTACATCATAAAGTAAAACAAAACTACAACATCTTCTCTTCATATCCCCTTATATTATCCCTGCAGGACATTGATAATATACTTCTTCACATCCTGGAACAATTAAAACATTGAAAGGGGTGAGATCAGATGCTCAGTAAGGATAACAGTATAGCAGAAGATTTCATAAATAAACATTAACATTTAAGGCAATGTATAACTAAAACAAAAGCCTTTTAAACATGAACTTTAGAATAATATGGAAAAAGTAAAATTAAATAATACCATTTACTTACTCACATGGATATTCTACTAGTCGAATAATCACATGAAATATCAAAAACCACTTTCATAATGATGGAATGCATAATGTTAGACTATCATAACCACGTAGCCAAGGCCTCGTGCCAAGACCACAAATAAGATTTTGTCAAGGCCTCGTGCCAAGACACTAGTTTGTCTCATGAGACCTACCGATTCATCAAGGAGCTATAACGGGCTCCACCTGTCACTTATTAAGTCCAATGAATTCCTCATATGAATAGGTTTAAACCTATCATAAACCATAACATAATCGTTTCACATAAAACATGCATAAAGGCAACATAACATTTCCACATTTCAATCAAAAGATATCAATACAACACATTGATATAATAAAAACATTATCAAAACCGTTTTCAATACCAAAATAAAATAAAATTAAAACTTGGTATTTATTTTTCATTTAAAAAAAGTTATGGCTTGTAGAGGAAGCCGAAACCCAAATAATGGACATGGCGGCAGAGAAGTCGTTTTTGCCACATACGTACGACAAGAAAAACTGTCCTTTTTGTCATTTAGTAAAACACTTCATATAAAAATATTCCTTTGTAATAAACGTAAAAGTCAAAGGGGTTTATACACCGTATAAAGGAAAGTTGTGTATAAAACCAAATATGCCTCAATGAATGGAGATTGAGACGAAGTCCCTTAAAAGATAATTTTTTTAAAAAAATTATCTATTATGTGTATTCACTATAAGTACACATAAGTAAAGTACAAATAAGAGATAGGACATAATAATATCATGACATAATTTGAAAGTAGGAGATTAACCCAAAGAATAGAAATTGGGTTAAGAAGTTCCCTTACCTTGCGTCCTATCTTGACTCGACCGTTATTTAACCTCCTGAATAATAAACTAGAGTTAATTTATAATTGCTTAAGAAACTTTTTCAAGTTTTTTATTCCTTTTATATCACTTATTACCATGTTATGAACATTATGTAATTATTTAAGTTAATAACGGTCGTTTTGTCGATCTTTGGTACTTGAGTCAAAAATAGACTTCTGATAACTACAAGTTGTTCATGTGGTGAAATATGCATTATATCCAGAATTATATTCATGATATAGATATCATAAATCTCATATATATCCATTATATACATTCATTCATAATATTACATAACATTTAGAGGTAATAAATGAAATGCACCGTTCATGGAGACGGTAAGCTGTACGTACGCATGAATGCTACTTTCATTTCTATTTCGTATTTAATGGGATGAAGTTATAATTATATAAAGGTATAACATAATTCCAATATAATATAATTTATAATACCATTTACACCATCCTTTATACATCCCCCATATGGTATTAACGATTCAAATCACTTGGAGGGGGCGGTAGTCCGCACTTCCTAAAATGAAAATATCGTGTTTACCCATAATGGAAACCATAAAGGTATTCCATAAATGACAAATACAGAATCTTAAGTAAAAAATAAACATATTATATATCATATATAAATATAGTGACATCTTAATGGCCACCTTTGAAGGTGTTATATGAGTGTTGAACAATCATCGTTTCATGAGGCAGAAATTCACCATCCACAGAAACAGTATGTTCTTTAACCATTAGATGTAGGTGTGTGTAAGTGTAGCGAGAATAAATCTTATAACAACATCTTAGTATATTTAAGATACTGGTTTTGTTACAAAATAAATGAATAAAAAGCGTTTAGGGGGTTGGAGAGGCAAATTAAAACAAAATAACATAAGAGAAGACGTTACCTTAAAATCGGGTAACTCTTTTTTGATTTGAGCCAAAGGATTCCTTGGGAAGAATTATGCCCAAAGTGAGGCTTCTAGTAGTATGAGAGGGAAGTTGGGAGAGTGTTTGGGAAGAGGTTGGCCGAGCCAAAAGGCATTGATGGTGTGAGCAAGGTGGTAGTGGTGGGGGCCTTTTATAAGAGGAGAGAAGGGGCACTCTTGGAAAGATTGAAATGTTACTTTATTATGAAATGCTTTTTCGGATTCTAAAGGTCCCAAACTTATATATTTAGTGGCTAAGGTGATAAGGGTTCTAAATATACTCATCCAATATCTTTTTTACAAGTTTAATTCTTATATTTTACATTATCTTTTCATTTTGTTTAAATCATTAATTAATGAGGTAATCGATGCATCATCATGGTGTCATAAATAATTTAATTTATTTAATGTATAAAAATTATAAAAAAATATCATGATCTAGGAAATAATTTTATATTTCTAATTAATATTTATAGTCAAAAATATGACTTGTATAACCCCATTTAAAAAATGTTTTAGTAAAACAACTCTTTTTTTGTGACATTTTTATTTTAACATTAAATAAAAATTATTTATGTCATTTTCCTACCAAAGTGGCTCCATGGGGTCCCCAAGTTGACCCATGGATTTTCTTGGTCGGACATGACACATATAATAGGGTTAGGTCAAGTTTAAAGGTATTTTCATATTTTTATAATATCATTTTTACCTTAAATTTCACTAATTACCTTTAATCATGATTAATTAAACTTAAAAGTTACTATTCACCAAACAATTATTTTAATCCCATTGAACCAAATTTTACTTCCTAATGACAACCATGTATGTCAGATTTTTGAAAATCAAATCACAGAAGTGGTAATATTTCATTTAAATGAAAAATCAGTTATTTAACTACCACTTAGTGGTTTCACTATTCATCAAAAATTGAAGTTTTTCAGAACAATGTCAAAATTTCACCCTAAGCTATAATAGATATTCCGAATTCAAAAATGATGTCTATTTTAAAAAATTCCAAACATATAAGTTGCATTAATTAAATTTATAATTAATTCCCAATTTCACAACAAATAGCGTGTTTTTAAGAAATAATATATATCAAAAGATTGACAATTGTTTATGTCTAATTTCAAAGTGAAATTAATTATAATGAGAACCATTAGATAAAATGTTAAAAATATATTCTAATTATACTTTAAAACCACTCAATATTATAATTTATCATTATAAATTATTTTGATTAAAAAAGGTGTTTTTAAGTATTCTTCACTATTCATAAAAAAGTGGAAGTTCTTAGAAAATTACAAAAATTACAACTTAGGATAACTTTGATATTCCGAATACAAAAACAAAGTCCATTTTTTTAAAGATAAAATTTATAAAATTTCAAAAAGTAGGTATTACTATTCATAACGGCTACTTTGATTGGTTGTGGTGTGTGTTAGAATCTCGAACTTGCGTACAATGCAAGCTATTGAATTATTGAAAGAGAAGCGTATCATGGAAGCTCGGGGTGTTACAAAAATAATGTTACGATTTAATTTTTATTCCTATAAAGTATCCCTATATACTAGGAAAATTAATGAAGGATCTAATTCTAGATTTTTTTAGGAAGATAAGTTGGAAGCATTTTCCATCACTCTTGATACTCTGACTACAAGGATTGCTTCTATGTGATATGATTTCATTTGTGTAAAAATTATTCAAGATATTAAGAGATATTTTTATTCTAAAATAAAAATTATTTTTAGTTTTCTAAGTTAATAACTATAAATGTTTTATAATAATTTCAAATATTTGTGTATTTTTTTTCAAGTGAATGTTCCCTCAGTTAAGGAGACTCCATCCGTGTCCTTAAAAGACACAAGTTTAATTGTGACCATCCATTTAAAGAGGGTCAGTTCTATAGTATAATTTTTAATTATCTAGAGGATAAGATCAAAGAAATTCAACTGTTTATTTTCTAATATAATTATTTTGACTCTTCATCATATGACGAAATGAATTCGATGAGTTGACAGAGTGGAATGTCACCTTGATGAGTAAGGATGTTTTTGTTGCTACTACTCCATAAGTTGGTACACTTATTTATTTCCCCACCACTAGTTAATCTAATATATCGTATGTGTAGAATTATGAGCTAAAGAAAATGTTCAACAATTGTTCTAGGAAGTCTTATATTCAAAGATATATATGTACCTTTATCCATAAATCATTGAAAAGATTTACTATTATTCTATAATTATATTATAGTGACTTAATAAATTTGATCTATATGTGCATGGATACACTCTTTAATTTTCATTGTAGATATTCTCATGAACTATCCATTTTAATGCACCATCCTTCCACTTCATAGTACATAAGGATATTTTTAATGCAAATACATTTTACACAAAGTAAAATAAAAATATTGTTTCTCAACACTCAATACCTGATGTTTCTCCTTCCATATTATCAATCTTTCTTTTCAATCCTATGGATAACTAAATTATAAAAAAATCTCAAGAATACATTATTGGAAATCATGCTGGTACCGTAAAGTAAGTTTCAAATGATAAATATAGAATTGGAAGAAAATTCATTTCTAATTTCTCTCTTGATTACCATGGTGGAGAAAGTGATGACAATTTTCTACATACATATTTCTTACAATCTTTCTACCCTCAATATCTCCATAAACTTCCACCAAAAAATTTACCTATTGATATCCATCCAAAATACTTTTAATTCATTATATTATATATTTTTAGGGGGTTTTCATGATATTTTTTTATAAATTTATTTTTTCATTAAATATATTATATTAATAATTTATTTCATTACCTATTTAAATTTATTAGTCCGTTACAACCCTTATTTATTTTATTTATTTGTATTCGAAAAAATTATACTTGTAAATGTTCTATTTTTTTTCTATATCATTTTACCCTCCTTTTTATATGAAAACTGGTTTAGTATTTATTTGTTTATTTAAGAGACAAAATAATTATATATCATATAATCAAATAACTGGTAGAGCTACAATTTTAAGTCATTACGTATATATAAATGTTGTTTCTATATCTACCAATTTGAACATTAAATTATGTGGTGAACCCAAAAATTCTATAATTTTATTCTTTGTAACATTTTTCACTCAATAATCTGAGTGTTTTTTGATTGAGTAAAATTCTTGAGAAGGTAGATCCAAGTTAAATTATCCTAGATCTTGGTACCAAGTGACAAATTCTTTCAATCAGCTAGAAAGACCATGGAAAAGGGGTTATTTTAGTGAAAATCACCAAATAATAGGATTAGAGTGTTGGTGTTCTATAATAAAATCTCATACCCATTGACTGGTATACAACCTAATAATTCATGGATCACTTAGTATAATTATCTTGTTTTTTATTATATATATGATTTTTGGGTAAATATAGTGATATGTGATTCATCTTACATTCCATGTGACATGGAAAGTACTTTTTATCATCTTCAAGATATAAATTATAGCTATACATTCTACTTAGATATTTACAAGACTACATTCTCTCGTATCTTCTTTATTATAATATATGATCCTTTATAGTTTTGATCAACTAATAATGGGATTATTTATTTCCCATGATTATATTTAATTTAGGGAATATCTGTTTTTTTATGATTGACCTTTATTTTCCCTTAGAATCTAGTTTTGAGAGGACCTATTATTCAACATTTTCATTTTATCTCGGGGAAATATTAGTAGGTATCATAATAATCATTTTGTAATGGTATTTATTCCCACATGTGTTTTTTCAGTTCAAACATGGAATATATTGTCTTATCGATTATCCAAATAGAGTTGGGATAGATGATAGATTTGATTCATAGGCGTAGAAAGTGGTACTTTGTGGGTGATGATTGTTGATGGAGTTTTTTATAATAAACCATTTATCAAGGATAATTATTATAAGATTATTAAATAGAAACTAATTTATAATAATAGTTTTAAAAACCATTGGTATTGGTTTCTAATACCAGCGGTTTTATCAAACTATTGGTACTATTTTTACCAATAAATATTGTTTCAAAAAACTATGTTCATAAGGAACCCTTAAAAATGGATTTGATGAACCTTCTATATAGCTACCAATTTTTTGGAGTCATATACCAATGTTTCTATAAAATTATTGGTATAGACATATTACAATAGTTTTCTTGAACCATTGGAATAAGTTTTACCATTATATATATATAGATATCATATATTAATAATAATAATAAATTATTCAAATTATATAATTAAATTTATGTACACACACATGCTAATATAGATATATCAAAATAGTATCAAATAAATGGTTTTATGTAATTTGTTATGTTAGTGAATAACAAATGAGAGGCCATGGGTTTAACACTCACTATTGTTTTTTCATACATTACTTATATAAATGGATTTGTAAAACCATTGGTATCGCCCTATATTAATAGATTTATAGTCAACGACTCAACAATCCATTGACATATTTTAGAAAAATACTTTGCGGGATTATACCAATGAATCAAAATAATTAATATATACTCTAATTTTAGAAGTGTAGGTGACTTCCCTTTCCTAGGGTCATTTTCCCATTGTGATTTTTCTACTGCATTTATATTTCCCTTTTTGGGTTTGGACTTTGTGTAATTATAGGGGAAAATTAATGTTCCATACTTTCATAATTATATGGTTGATTTGATTTCATATTTACTTTTAGTTTCATTAAATATTATTATATTTTAAATATGAATTCATGTTATAGGTTGTTATCACCTAGGGCATTCCATGTTTAATAAGCCTTACTGGTTCTAGTCTCCATTGCATGGAATATTTTAGCCAGGATTCAAGTGTAACACTAGGCTTTCCACAAGACTATCTGGGTCCCTATTAGGTTAGGTCATGTTAGAATGGAATTAAGATTTGTTTGAATTTTAGAGACGAATTTTAATGGTTGTTTTTTACTTATGATTGGTTTTGTAATTTATGCTAATGATTATAAGGTGGTATTGAGTTTTTTTATTTAATAATAGAGACTCACACATCCATTCACTAGAAATATGATGTCATGATAATTGATCAATAATTTTGAGTAATTATTTAATGGGTAGAAGTTGGTACATACATCATACAATGTTCATTTACAGTATCGAGGCCTCTCTCTAAAGATCATTTGAGTGATTACATACCATTATAGAGACTAATTGGGAGCTATCTTTTTTATATGAGCGTAGGGTGGATCATTCCATCATTTATTATTAGAATTTATTTTCATGTGGAGTGGATAGTGATTCTCATGAAGTCAGATAAGGTTTCATATAATTTTAATAATCTATATCCAATCTGGTGATCGATTCATTGTGGTTTTAATGAGATAAAACTAATCCATATTTGATAAAGTATTGGTTGGATTTGGATACCCAAGTTACTTGTCTGGTTTGGATATCCTCTGACTAAATTTCAATTATTTATCTGATTTACTAGAGTTGTGAATCATTATCTAAGGTTTAATAAAACTAATGGTGGTGGTCTCACACCATCATGAATTGATTTTATACATTTTCAAGATTTTATATTCAAAAACATCATTGGAATATGGACCAACTATAACACCCATGAATCAATTATTGTAATCAAGATTTTTATTCTAAAGAAACTATAGAATAATAGAAATTATTTAACAAATAATGTTATTAAAACAAAAAATTAAGAATTTTTATAATTTTAATTTTATGAAATGAAATTAAATTTTTAATTCAATAATTCAAATATATCTTTGGGGGGATTTGTTTTATATATTTCATTAATCTGATTTCGATGGTGAATAGTGAAAAATACTAAATTTAAAAAATAATTTCATTTTATAAACTCTTCAGTATATAGGAATGAATTTAATGTTTGTGAAATAATTTTTATAGAACCAATATAAATTTTATAATTAATATAATGAATTTGAAAATATAAATTCAAACCTATAAGTCATTTTTTAAAATTCTTGAAATCAATGTAATGTTTTTATTTGAAATAAATCTATTTTTTATTCGTCTCTTTTAATCAAGTCTTAACAAGTTTACTTTATGGTTTGGATTGATTTTAAAAATTAATACGTCTCATTTTATATAAAATAATAAGTCTAATTACATGGAAATCAATATTATCCATTATTTCTCTATAAAATCATTATTTACTTAAAATGGACATGTTACTAAAAATGGGATTTCATTGTGTTTTGTGAAATTATAATATATTTAATTTGTTATAATTCAAGGAATTTAATAATTTAGAATTTATCACAAAATTTAATTAATATAATTAATATCAACTAATGGGCTCAACTTAAATATTTTTCAAAATGTGTAATAGCCCTGGAAAAAACTCGTCTCTATGAAAATGGTTAAAAAGAATTTAAAAGGGGTTAAAATAAAGTGATAAGGCATAAAATAAAATAAAAATTTCTAAGTACTATTTATTTAATATATTTCAACCTTATCTAATAAATATTTTTAAATTAATCCCCTTTGGATTCACTTTACTTCGAGAATTAGACTATTATATATTAATCTTCTTAATATTTATATGTTTGTCACCCACCTCAAATATAAAAAGAAACCTCCTCTATTCACTTATACACACATATTTATCAGCAAATCAAAAAATTACCAACCCTAATAATATATAAAATTTCTTTTCTTGATCTATAGTTTTTTTCCTTGTCCAAAGGCCACTTCAAGATATATTGAGGTGTAATCCAAAGGAAGTAACCAAGTAAAGGGGTTTATTTTCATAATAACATTTTTCATGTTCCTTTCTTCATAAACATCGTTTATATCATAGAAAATCATATTGAAATAATCAAATCATAATATTTACTATAGTTATATGTTTTTATGTTAATGGTGTAGCCTTTTTCAATATCTTATCTACCAATTGTAAAATAAAAATATCTCTTGCGTATAAGATAGAACTACTATATCCATGTAGCGGTGTAATTAATTTCTCATTACCATTTCAATATACATGTTATAAAATGAAATTAATAAATAAATATGTTATTATTTAAATAATTTTTATTATTTGAATAGTATATATTATCTACCTTCACACCCTTCCATTTGTAAGAAAATGATACTGTCACTCATGCATTCGTGTAAAATACATCCTCCACAAAGAGACACATCATTTTTATATTACCAATATGAATTGTGGATATTAAAATTGTAAATTATGAATAATATTATTTTTATAACATTAAAAATAAAATTATATGATGGAACTATACTATAACACCATTATCAATGGCCAATATACCGATGTAATTTTGGAGAAATTGACAGAACAATCTTAAGTGGTCGATATTAGAATGGGATATTAATTTAATGAATGAAAAATTATTATAATATATAGTGAACTAATACATTTATACACATAGTTACATTATTTATAAAATAAAAATCAATTATTACAAACCAATGATCATAAGGCCTGGTGCTTTTCTAGATTAGGTTCTTATAACACCAAAAAGAAAATAAGACATGAAATAATTTTTCCATTATCCATAATGGGATCGTAAATACATTTGAGATCCTAAACTACATTGGATAACTAGATGAATAAATAAATTAAAGGGGTGAGAAGAAAATACAAATAAGTGAATAACAATATAAGGAAAAAAACATCCGAGTCAAAAGTATGACATGATATAATAAAAGATAAGGCTCATTGGTGAATCACATGGGAGAATAACATAAAGAACATAGTGTCATAAGATAATGTTAACATTAGAAATGTTTAAAAAACATATACCATGACATAAAACTGATATAAGGATAAATTCCAAGAAAATATCATGTAGTGGACAAAGTCCCATAATGGATTATGTTAACTCTTTAAAACCAGACATGACGTCTCATAAGACTAAAAAATTTATTAATTAATTGGAGTTATATCTAGATGAACCCATAATAAAATGTTCATTATTTATTTTTCATGCATAAATAAATTCAATCATAATATATGACACAAGAATTTCTCATGAAAAGAAAATGGTTTACATAATATTTTCTCATATCATTGTAAAAGAAAATTTTATAATGAAGGCATTTGAGAAATGAACATATGGAATATATGACCCACAAAAAATAAATTTATAACAAGAAAATTTTATACATTTGAGATAAATATATATTTAATTTTAAATCATTCCATAACTATGTAGATAGAGATAAATTGAGTTATACAGAGAATAGTCATAAACTGAATATAATGGAGGTTTAAGGAGATCCCTTTCCTTGAATGTGATTTTTCACGTGTGTTATTTATCATTCTAAATAAAAAATATTATTTCAATTATTTACTTTATTAAAAAATAGTTTCAATTTTATGTTTAATTTTATTTTATTCATTATTTTATACATGATTACATAATTATTTGGGTTCAAGTAGGATGTTTGGATGATGTTCAGATCATATGCCAAATATTTTCTTAGAATATTGACTAAGTTAAATGATATTATTATTTCATCAAATATAAAATAATAAAAATGATATAATTATAATTTATATATATATATAAATTTTACTTTAAAAATAACCCTGGGTTATGGTTATGAAAAATGGACTATGTCATAATCAGGGAGACAGTAGGTCATATATACACATGTGTAAAATTTCCATTTTATAATGATGGTAATGGAAAGTAGTTATGTGTTATATTAACTTTAAATAATTATCATTATATTATAAATATTATATTATTTCTTTAAATTTACATAAATATTCCATCCATGTTATGAGATAATAAAAACTAATCGCATCACTTCGTGAGGTTGTAGTCCGCTATATAAATGAAAGATTTTATCATTATTCAATGGTTGGTAAGGTAAGAAGGTATATGATATATTAATTTCACATAATTTTCATTAATATCATTTATAAAAATTAAATCCATAATCCTAAATAGACATGAGAGATGATTATAGAAAATGAATTACATTAGTTCACGAGGTGGTAGTCTATCGTAAACACGAACAATGGGTTGGTTTCCCATTTGATTTAAGTGGAGATATATTTAAGTTATGAAAATAACATAAAAAATAATATTATATGTTATACATTAATTTTATTACATAATAATGATTTAGTGATATTTGAAGGAGTTGTAATAAGAAACAAAACAAAGATGCTTATTTAAGAATGAAACCTCTTCTTCGGACCACCTCTTCAAAATTATACATAAATCCTTCCTACATAAGATTTATAATAAAAACAAGGATTCTGGGAAATGGGTATAGAATTAATAAAGATATTTTGGTGTTTATTTTCATAAACACAAATATGTTTTAAGTTTATATATGAGAGGTGTGGTGTTCCCTATTATATGTGGGGGAGAGGACACACTTTAAATTTATAAAAACATTTGTAACCACTTTTTTCAAAGGAAAAAAATAATTTGAATAAATATAGAACATTAAATTATATAATTTGTAAATAATTCCATAAAATTGTATTTGGGTCTGTTTTCATTTCATTTTAACCCTTTAATTTTTAGTTTAACCATCGATAAACCTGTTTTATCATTAAGTACAAAAAATAATTTTTACTATTTTTACATTTCATTATGATGAAAAATTATGTTAAGATAATTATAAAATATTGATTATTTTGATTAAAAATATGTAAGACATTTTTCTGAAATAAAATTACAAAATTGGGTGAATTTTATTCAAAATTAAACTTGGTGATAAGATGAAAAAATAGGTTACTAAAGAAAAGTTTTTCATAAGTACGAAAAAAATTATATAAAAATTCAACATGAAATTGATTCCAATGAAATAAATTGGATTAATAATAACATAATTTAAATAATTTAACTTTTGAACCATTATTAAAAATAATATAACTTTTTAAATTATTTAACGAAAAGACAGTTTTCAATAAAAAATAATATTTTTCACTATTCATTTAAAAAACTAATTTTTTTATTAAAACCCAAAATTTCCTCCTAAAAAATTAGTATATTTAATCAAACAATAAATTCCATTTATTGAATCATATTTTCTATATGTGAAAAAAAATTAATTATCTTATTTTTTACTAAAAATATTTTTTTGGAAAAGTGTTTTTAAAGCCTAAAAACACATTACTAAAAATTAAGAACATATTTTTCAATATATTTTATTTATCCTCCAAACTTATTTTTCAATATTTCATTATTAATATTCATTCCACTGAATTTAATATCTAGTTTATAAATTTCATCTTTAAAAAATAACATTTTAAATGTATGTCACAGTTTGTTTAAACTCATTGTTGTTTTTTTATATTCTTTTGAACATAGTTTTCTTTCATAATATCATGTTGTAAAAATCTACCCCACATAAAAAATATTCTTCCTCACAATTTTAACTTTTTTATCAATAATCAATGGATTACTTTTAATAATTCTTTTATGGAAAACCCATATCTTAAAAAGGGTTAATAATACATCATCTTAAAAAGAGGTAAAAGAAAATATGAAGGACATCACATAACTAGGTTTCCAAAAAGGAGAACATTATTGGTAAGTGAAAACATGGATTTTAAAATAAGATCCATTTTAGAGTTTAAATTATAATTCTTTAAAGAGAATATGATATCAATTTATTAAAAATAAAAAAAAATTATTTTAAGATCCTTTTCATAAAGTTGAGGGATAAAATTTCCATATAGACTAATACCATAGGGAAAATACTTACTTAAAAACTATTATTTCTTCCTTCAATCATTTTTTTCACAAAACCCTCATAAGTTTATCTAAATTATGAGTATTCAATGGGAATTTTTTATTCCCAAATCACTAAAATTATCTTCCAATAGAACATCTGAATCCAAATAATAAAATCAATATATACCTCTTGTCTATATACATTAAAAAACCATAAATTATTAGAATAAGGTAACATAATTACCAAAACGAATACACACTCATATTTATTTCCAAATACAAATTTCACATTAAATAATTCTATAACTAAATAATCTTATAGCCCTAATAACATCATCATTGAAATATTTAATTATTTTATTCTAAAATAATGATTTATGTTACATCACATGTTATACATAAGGGTCAAATATATCTCAACCAAATGAAACATTTCATAAAATATCATTAAGAACATTTAAATACTAAATAAAATAAAAAATATTGAATCTTAAAATATATTTACCAAAAATCATCATATTATTTAGCAATAAAATCATTTTTATAAAAATAATTTTGTACGAACTAGTACATCATGTAGTCAATTGGTATGCACTACTCCCTTATCACCCATCAGTTATGGGTTTATGTCTCATGGCCTTGCTGGATGTAATGGGTTGACGGCTAGATTAAGGTTTCATTTTTCTAAAACTATTAAAAAAAATTTATAATCATATTCACAATTTACCACGATCCAATAAATTTCTCAAAAATATGATGAACATGTTTATAAATAACAATAGTCATCATATCACATTTTTTTAAATTCTAAGGTGTTCTATCCATCGCATTATTTTCAAAAAGATCAAATAATTTTAATTTAATATAATTAACATAAAATCAAGCATTAACAAAGATTATATTTTACCCATTAATTTGATTTACCATAAAATATCAAATTAGAATTACATCACCATTATAGTTAATTATTACCATTCAATATATTCATGAAAATATTTAAAGACAAAATAATACAAAAACATCCCTATAATTTTCATGATTATTATAAAAATAACACCATTGATAAATATTATTAGACAACAAGATTATGATGTTCAAAAACAAAGACACTTCAATCATTCAACATGAATGATTTTCCTAATAAAGGCCTTTAGGAATTAATCCTTCGATTAGATAATTAACCCAGATAATAAATAACTTCCACATATCTATGAAATTGAATTGATAATAGTTCCTTAGGTTGAACTTTATTTTCTAATATCTTGTTAAATAGAATGATAATTTTTATTTAGAAATTAGCTAATTTATTCCATCCTTTTACACACATAAAGATTATTCCAATTTATTTAAGACATTTTCCATGTTGCCACTTCCCTTATTTTGGACATGTAGAAAGTTAAATATTATTTTACTTATGACCTTCTATATTTGAACTTTCATGAGATTTCATCCTTCTCTAGTTTTATGTGTTTGTAAATTCCACTATATTCTAGTTGTCAATTATGATTTGATATAGATCATTTGGAATTATCACAATATTTATATCTTTCTTCATATCATGTTATGTATTCCATTGAGGAATACAATATGTTTCCAATCCAATTTGTTATTCTCATGATTTCTCTTATTTATCACCATTAACTAAAAATATTTAAAGAAACAATATGAGAATGAATTAACATACCAAAGAGGAAACCTATAAACCTAGAAGGAATAACTGATAAATTATAAGTATATCAGGACTTATGAGTACCAAATTTTAAACCTAAGTTGTACATGGTAACATTTTATATTAGTGTTTTTTTAATAAAACTTTGTACAAGTACTTAATAATGGTTTGAAAATATATTTTGAATTTACAAAAACATATACCCCTAGAGTGTAAAAGCTTGTGTGAAGCAGGGGCCTATTGTCCTGAACTAGGTGATGATCAATTATAGCTCAATACACCCGTTTTGAGGTTATTACCCAATTTTAAAACTATTCCAGAGCCACATCCACATGTAGTTTCTATATAGGGATGTAATTTATTGGAACACACTCACTCAATAATTCACTAAAAAAATCAATTATATTTTTTATGCATATCTTTAACCTTATACATTTCCATATGGTTCTAAAAAAATATTCTAGGGATAATCCCCAAAAATAAATAACCTTTATATAGTAAAAAATATATAAACCCACTCCTTTTACACATATTATGACATGCTTTCTAAAATAAATATCCATTAATTACATCACAAATATCAAGATGCCTAGTGTTGTTATAAGACAAGGATTATATTTCATCAAAAGGAAACTAAAACGTGACATCCTTACTTAATTATATAAAATTAACTAATAAATTCATTTGAAATCCTACAATTTCATCGGATAACCTTTGAAATTCATAAAATAAAGAGATGACCTAGAAATATCATTATATGAATACCAGGATAAGGAAAAACAATGTGTGATTCAAGAGTAAAACATGACATCTTAAATGAGAAGGCTCATAAGTAAATCACATGGGATCCTAAAATTAAGAACATGGTTTCACTATATCATAGAGACATAATAAATATGGAATTAACATATAACATAACATAAGTATGAGTTACAAATAACTTTCCAGACAAAATCACATAGTGGAAAAAATCCCATAATGAATTAGGTATACTCCCTAATCGCATACATTACATCTCCTAAGACTAAAACATTACCCAATGAATTGGAGTGATATCTGGTCACACCCATCATAATAATTTCATGATTTTTGTGTGACACATAAATTAAATCAATAATAAGAAAAAACATAATAATTCCATATTGAAATAAAAGGTGTCACATAATCTTTCCTCTTATCATGATCAATAGAAATATCATATTGAAGGATTTGATAAATGACCATAAGGAATGTATTAAACCATTAAAGTATGGGAGAGTAAGATATATATATGTGGAATATATATATAAATAATATATAATTATTCCATAACTTTATATATAGATATAAAGTGAGGTAGACAAGGAAAAGTCATTACCTGAAGAAAAGTGTGGTTAAGGGAAATCCCTTACCTTAACCTAATTCATCATGTGTGTTTTCTTATCATACTTAATAATAAAATTCTGTTAATTATTTAAATTATCAATATAATTTTTCATGTTAATTATTCCTATTATTTATTTCATTATCAGGTTATACTCGATTACATAATCATTTAGGTTCAAGTCGGATATTTTGACAATGTTCGGCTCATATGTCCAAAATATTCTTGGAAAGATAAATAAAGACATATTTATTATTAATTCATAACCTATATAATAATAATAATTAAATACTTATCATATATATAGATAAATTATATTTATAAAAATAACTTTGAGTTATGGTCATGAAAAATAAACTACAATCCTGGACAAGGTAGGTCGTATAAGCGCATGTGTAATGTTTACATTTTTTAAAAATCATAATTAAAATGTGTAACTGTTATTTTAAAATTAAATAAACATAATTTTATTTATTTAAATAAAATTACATATATTTTACATGTGATGTGGTAATAATAAACATGTCACATTGCTTCGTGATGTGGTAGTCGCCGTAGACATGAACAATGTTATCATTATTCAATGGATAGTACGGTAAGAAGTTATATGATATAATAATTTCCCATGATGATTAATATTTATTTAATATAATATATTAACATTAAATACATCATTATTAACAATAATGATAAGTGATGAAGGAAAATAAATTACATCGGTTCGCGAGGCGGCAGTACTCCATATTCCCAAGTGATGGTTTTGTTTCCCATTTAATAGAAGTGGAGATAGATATAAATTATTCCATTAACATGATAACATATTAGTATATGGAATATGTTAATTTTATTATTTCATTATGATTTATTAATATTTGGATTATATGGATGAATTAATGGAACAAAGATTCTCTGTTTAGAATGATAACTCTTTTCCAGACCATCTCTTTAGGATTATACCTAAATCTTATCTAGATGGGATTTTTTATTAAAATACGGATTATAAGACATGGGGAGGAAATTAATGAAGTTATTTGGGTATGTCATTCCCAAACAATGTGACTTTTTATGTGTAAAGATGGTAGTAGAGTGGGTGAGATTTTATAAGTGGGGGAGAGAACACACTTAGAATTTTTCAAAAGAAAAATTTACAACCACGTTTTACTTGTGAAAAAGTCTCCAAAATGACTCATTAACAAATATTATATTATATAATATTTCTTTACTCACATAAAATATGATTTTATAATGTTATAATTTAATTTTAAATCTTATATTGTTAGTCTAACCCCAGTAAACTCGTTTTAACGTTAACCGTGATAATAAATTTTAATAGTTTATAATATTAATTATGAAAAATAATAAGTTAAACATATTATATAATATTAATTATTTTTATTAAAACTATTGAATTTTTTTTTAAATATTCAAATTCTATAATTTTTATGATATAATTTAAAATTAAACCGAAAGACAAAATGAAAAAACTATTTTCCAAGGAAATAGTTTTCATAAGTATAAAAGGATTTTATATCAAAATTCAAAATTAAATTAATTAAATTAACATAAATTCGGTTAATAATAAAATAAATAAACTAAATTTAATTTTAAACCATTTTAAAACCTAATATATTTATGTAAATTATTTAAATAGAAATTATTTTTTCAATAAAAACATGTATTTTTTATTAATTAAAAAATAAAAAATATCATAAAAATAATAAAAATACAACATAAGATAATTTTTAAATGTTTATTCCAAAAATTAGGTTATTTTTTCAAGTAAAATTTATTAAATGTTTAAATAATTTTTATAATTACTTTTTCATAAGAAGCAATAAAAATTATTTTTTAGGAAATTGTATTTTCAAGGCCTGTGGAGGAGTTATGAAAAATTAATTACATATTTATAAATATAGTTTATTAATCCAAAATAACTATTTTTTATAATTTGTTTATTACAATTCATATCCGCATATTTAATGGTTATTTTTTAATGGTCACTTTTAGATAATAATATTTTAATAGTATATCATAGTTTGTTTAAACTCGTTGTTTTGAGTTGTATCCACTACCAAAAATATTTTTATTTCAAAATATCCAATTATTACATTAATAGACCTTAGAAAATTAATATCTATGTAAAAAATTGTTAATAATTTATTTAATAAATTTTATTTTTCTATTTTTGAGTATATCTAATGTCTCACCATGCAGGGATCCAAGGTAAGGTTTTTTTCCCAATTCCACTCCAATGAGACATATCATATATTATGAACCTAATTTATTTTAGAGTAAAGGAAACCCATTTGAAATATTATATCATGAATTATTATCTATTCATGTTATTTAATGGTTCAATTCATGGATTCCTTTTTAAGGGGTTTTGTTGAGAAGTTATTAATGTTGTAATTATTTATTTCACTATATCACTCTTATTCTGGACTGTTCAGGTATAAATTCATATTGAAGTATTATATAATCATTATCTTCTTGAATAACATCTATTTTATTATATTCTGATTATTTCTAGTTTTTCCTATTTTCTTCCACTATTCCTTTATATTTTAACCACACTCAAAAATTGTAAGAAAACACAACCACATTAGTCCATTTACATTGGGGATATATATATTCTTTGTTGATATTTTCTAAAATAATTAAAAATGTTTTTTATTTATAAATGATTTTTAAATTCATTTTGAACCATATTTTACTTTATTTGGATGATTTTTGAATTAATATTTTTAAATTTCTCTAAATGGGTTGTTTTTAATTTTTACAAAAGTGTGAAAAGAATTTCCTTTTTAACATATACAACATAAAAGAATTTTCTCACCTCCATAAACAGTATACTTTATTTAACGTCCTTTAAATTTTTCCATTTTTTCTCAAAAAAATATTATTTCCATTATTATTTTAATTTTAGCTATTTTATTAAGACAAACAAGAATTATTTTCAGGAAGATCTAAAATAAATTTTGAAATTATTAGTAACTTCATTTATATAACAACGTTTAAAATGATTTAATTAAAAATATTTTTAATATTTCACTTTCATTTTCCTTTATAATTCTCAAAATAAATTCAATTAATTCAAAATATTCATTTATGAGGAATTTATGGTTTTCTATTATCCTTTACTGATTTATGGATTATATCGTATTTTGAGATCAATCCATTTCTTGTGATTATGTTATCTATCACTCTATATTATTATTTGGACATTATTTTTATCCTTCATGTCCATATTCTCAATACCATTGATATATTTAGTATCATACATACCACCTTATAATTTTCATATCCCTATACCATTTCAGTATACTTTGTTAGTTGAAGAAAACTTATTAATAAAGTTATTTCATTTACTAGGGAATATTGATGTTTTGTATTCTTGATTAAATATATTGATTTATTTATTGATAAGGAATATTAATTAAATTTTATTTTTTTATTCAATATATAGGGAATTTATTTGACATATGTAAGTGATGGGTGGGACCTGGTTATAGATAACCCCTAGATGCATCGATGGGTCTCATGAGACAAAAAATTGGCTATGTAGGATGGTTATTTGTTTTATTAATACCCATTTATTGGAATTTATTAGCTCAATTAATTGAAAGTATGGTTAATCATGTATTTAAATGAGTCACTTAAAATAACATCATAAAATATGTCATTATACATTTCCTACATTAAGATTTTAGTTATTATTTTCAATGTGATTATTATATTGATAATTTTAATGGATACATTTTTAATCTCAAGTTATTGATTAAAAAATTTATGTATTGATTATACACTCTTATAAATGCCTTATAAATTCATCATTTCTTCTATTGTAAATTTTCCTTTATTAATAATTAGATCGTATCCTTTATTATTTTATCCAATCATGATGATATGAAGTAATAATTATTGAATGATCTTCAAGGATAAAATAATTTTTTCATACAATTAGTTTTTTAATTTAATATAAAAATCATGAATTTATATAGTCTCTCAATATTACTAAACTGGTTGATCATTCATTTTGGGGTATATTATATGTTTTACTAATGTAATAAAGTGAACACCAAATCTGGGTTTCTGGAGTTGAGGGTGTTACACATTCTTAAGGATAGTATTAATGTGATAACATATTTTTATTATGATTCTTTATGAGGTACACCTTTCACATAATATAAAATACAAATCATTCAGTATTTAGAGTTCAAGTGAGGCCTCTAGAGTGAGAACGTGAGTTGTGGTTTAGTTTTTCTTTATATTCACCAATTTCACTTGATAACGTGGTAGATATGAGTTTTTTATTATAAGTTATGTATATCTTGGGTCAAGATTAAGATCACCTATAGTGGAAAAAGAAGTATCACGGATGGACCTCTAAATAGGAGACAACTTTCAGATCATACATCTTTTGGCTATAATAAATGTCACTTTTGGGGAGGTTATTATGGTTTAATATTTAGTGGAGTTGGAAAATATAAAGTTGTATTACAATTATTACTACCTCAAATTAATACTTTTAGGTAATTCCTACCTATAGTGTTAATAGTTAGGTTATAGATTGTTTCACGTGATGGATGGCTCCAGGTATATAGATGCTAGAAACGGTTTAGGTAATATTTTTTCCTTCTAAATTGACACCCATTTTTCTTAACATATGTAAGGTTAATTCCATTACTTTTTTTCATTAATGTTTTGGAAATTAAAATAAGTTTCATAACCAAACCTTATTTATGGATACACTTATTGGGGATAATCATTCATTCTTCACAAAATTTGTGAGTGTGACTTTTCCCTTGAGCAACGATTAACTTTCTTATGGTTATAGTATATTGAATGGACCTTATGTTACCATACCTGGTGTGTATTTTATTATTTCAATGTACGTAACAATTTTTGGGAAATGAATCTTGGGGTTGCAATCAATCTTCTCCTAGTTAGTGGGTTTAGTTTTATGTGCTATGTAAAATGTATACAGAGCTATCATGAACAATTTTTTATCACATAAATGTTATGGAGGATGTTCCAGTGTAACTCTTATCAAGTAGTTTTCTTTCAAATAATCTTTATTTAGGGTTTTTATTAACTAATCATACCTTTTCAAGGTATGCATAAAATAAATGATAGAGTAAGATAACATTAGTTAAGGAGGATACCTATGTAGTCTCCTAGAGAGGAGTTCACCCAAAAATCAGAAGTAACTTTTTTAATTTTCTAAAGAAAATGGGTTTCGATTATTCTTTTTTTATTTAAAAAACAAAATAAATAAAATAAATCAGTGAATTGGAAAAAAAATAATTATATAGTGATCAATTCTGGGTTATCTTCATATATTCAAATTGTTTCTTAATCCTAATGTTATACAATCCTATGTTTCTAAACCTGATAAGTGAGAGATCCCAAAAGACTTTCTATTTCATCTTATATAAATGATGACAATTATAATTACAGTAAATGACATCTCATTGGGATATACCCTCCTTTATATGGGTTAAAGTATTACAGGGTTCCCTCCAGGTTAACATAGCTAATTCATTTGTTGCTCCTAAAAACCCAAAAAAATCCCACCACTACTACCACACATGCCGATGAGAACCAAGCACTTAACCAACTAGATCAATCCAATTACATTATATATTGA
Source organism: Viscum album (assembly GCA_963277665.1). Taxonomy (NCBI): domain Eukaryota; kingdom Viridiplantae; phylum Streptophyta; class Magnoliopsida; order Santalales; family Viscaceae; genus Viscum; species Viscum album. Next base: position 1,311,340,455 of record OY728130.1, on the reverse strand, counting down.
AAAATCTTGGTGGGGAAGTTAATGGATCATTGACTAAGGGAATATAAAATAACAGAATCCAAAACCAAATTGTATCTTCCTTTATAAAAAAATTAAAAGAATATTGAAACCAGTTTAAAAAGAAAGGGATGGTAATTTATTTTATTTAGAAAAAAACAAAAACTTAAAATATTTTATCCATCTATTACCTAATCACGCTTATTTTTACCCCTCTATATGAAGGTAAAATGATATAATATATGAATAAAAACATATTATGAAGCATAAGAATTGAAAAAAAAAGAGAAGTTGTTAAAAAAATTATCCATATCATGCAAGAAGGTCTTAAGAAAATGTTTGGAATCCCCCCATTACTTGTGAACTATCCTATCCTCGTATAGATACAAAACTTCCTTCTTAAAATTTATTAGTCAAACCTCTATAATCACATAATTTTGAATATATAAAATTCCCTTCATTCTCACAAAATCCTTTTTTACTCCTAGAAAAATATTATATATACACATATCCATGCAGCAGCCGTTTATTGGTCACATGAATATTTAACTAGAAGCCCAAGGGTTTAGTTTTAATTATAGATGAATTACCCACCGGCTACATGTGAACTTTACCTAATCATTAAATGTTTTTTTTAAAGGTCATGATTGAACATTGGGTGTAATTGGCATAGATCAATCGTATTATAGAAAAGAAACGGTGTGGAAGGTACATCGTGATGTTAGTTGGATGGTTGTCTGGTCGCTTCAAAATAGGAACCATCGATTTGAATACCCTATACAATTTAGATGAACATGAAGTCCATTGGGTCTTCATTCTAATACTTCAGTAAGCCTTTTTAGAATTCAATCTTTCAATAAGTGTATTAAATGTATATAAAGTTCAATAGAATGATTGATCAATTCCTTCTTGTGTTCGATCGATCTACTGCATGACTGAAAATATATCCCATGTAAGGTTCACCATGTGGTTAGTTAGAGACATATTCATGCATCCAATTGGCTGAAACCTTTCTAGAACATCTTATATAAAAAAACATCCTTTATTTTTTTTGACATACCTTCTAGCCACAAAAAATAATCATCAAAACATCGAAGATATAGTGTAGTATTTATTTTAATAATTCCTAAACATCAAATAAATAATTAAAAACATAGTTTTAAATCAATTTATTAATTAAACTACATATTATTTATAAAACTAAAAAAAATTATATAATCATAAGACCAATTCAAATTTATGGGTTAAATTCATTCAAACTCAATATAAAATATATTAAAATATTGGGTTTTTAGTTCTCAAACTCTTAAAAAATAGTCTCTAGATATGTGAATTTCTAAAATTTGGCTAAATAAAAATACAAATACTTAACCATTGTGAGTTACTCTTCTAATACCGTATCACTAAAGTAATTATGCCTCTTCAAAGTTCTTTTTTCAATTATCCCTATTAAGTATATTTAATTAACTCCCACTTATTTCAACTTCTCAATAACATTTATACCCACCTTCTATGAATATTCCACTCAACACTGAAGTATTATTTTTTTGAAAAGTTTTTAATATTCCAAGATCACAAAGGTTTCAATATAGTATTATATAATTTCTTTATCTCCACTTATTGAATCATGAAATATTTCATATCCTGAGGGATTTGAAAGTTTTATTCTATGTATTTGGGTTGGTGGTATTCAATGTAAAACATTTTGGGGCTGAATTCGTGGGGTTGGCTCTAAAATGAAGATTAATGCATGATTTCAGTTCTACCCTGGAATAGTTTCCCCCCTCACTTGCATTTATACTATCTATGCTTATGTCCTTTAAATTCTCAGGGAAAACCCAAAACTATTATCAATCCATTAGTATCAAACACTCTAATATATATTTCCTCGGTTAGGTATCACAAAACAAAATCTTCAGAATATTTTTATTTTCTTAATGATAGAGAGGAAATTTTAAATATCTACGATAAGTGTGGCACCTATCATTCTCAAAGATATGTTGTATTTTCCCTTTATTATGATGCGTCCAAATCATTATTCAATTTTTTTTCCACCATCTCCTTCGAACATCACATGTAAGAAAGTTGAAAATCCATAAGACTATCAAAATTATCTTTAACTCATTTTAAATTCTATACCCATTAGAAATTTAGTAGTGTCATCAATATTTTCACTATTTCCCACTTTTTTAATAGAATTGGTTCAAATTTTTTAGATCTGATTATTTCTTCATAATTATATTTTTTATGGAAAGATATGAATGTTTCACTTCAAAATAGCAGGTACACTCATAGACAACCTTGGATGAAATTTAGAACATTTTTTAATTATTACCCTCATGATTTTACTCTTATAAAAGAAGTACAAAAGTTGTATCCAATTATTCCTTAAATTCTAATAGACACATCCAACAAAACATTTCATCTATTTTTAACTCTTACCCTACACTTAAATTCATTTTATATCATGAAAAATATTATTAATCAAGGTATATGGGGATATTTAGCCTATAATTTATCTACATAAAAAATTAATTCATTGATACTAAGGATTGTAAGGGATTTATTTATAGGTAGGAATAAAAAAATGAGTTCATTGTAAAAGTGGGTATAAAATAAAAAATAATGCATATATATTTTAAATAGGTATTCCTTCAATTATCCAATTTTTTGACAATATTAATCTATAAATTCAATTTATTTAAGAATTCATTGGACTCTCTATTAATGGAAAATTAGAAAGAAAATGTCAAAATTGGTTCAGAAACCTCACAGGTAAGTGATGAATGATATAAGAAAATATTTTATGGAATGAGTTTAAAAAATTAGTTTGTTTTCATGAAATTACTTCACATATAATTTAAAAAAAGTCTTTTTAGTATTCATCTAAGGTGAGATGATGGGTGAAATTAGATTCTAAACATTGGATTACATTCAAATAAGAAAGGGTATTCCAGTTAAGATCATGGGATTAAAAAACATGGTATTATTGAAAAAGAAGAAATAAAAGGTAGAAACCAGAATGAAAAACCAAAATATTAAAAAAAATAACTATATTATAAAAATAAAAAAAATTCATCACTCCACACTTAATTGATGTAGTGCCCTCAATATATTCAAACTAATTTATAATGTAAGTAGATTTTAAATATTATCATTTCATGTAAAAAAAATTTACGAGTGGTGATACCTAATGGTCTTTAATTGATAAATAGGTATGTGTACTGGGATCTCTTCCGCTGTCTGTTGTGGAAAGTTCCCACAGATTATCTTCTGTCTATATCCATTAACAATGAATAGTTACTTCTCTCCTTCCTTCGCAATCTTCCCAATACTAAAAATATAAACATTATTAACATTAAAGGGACCTTATACTTGGTAATTAATTTTACCTATCATCATATTGAGTCTATATTTTTATAAAAACAATGTGTCTTCGACATGGAAGGATTTCGGTTGGATCATATTTTCAAGATCTCCCCATGCTCTATTTAAAAATCATGGAGTTTTAAAAAACCTATCTTCTAATTTCTTCAAACACTAGAAGTTATACCCTCTGATATTTTCTAGAACAATAAGGGTATAGATAGATCTCTCATATTCTATTATAATTTATATTCCAATTCTATTGTTGTGTGGTGGGTTATTCTATAAATTATCCTATATGGACTCATTCCTAAGGGGGTTTTAGGATATCCTATAAGCCCATAAGGTATCTTACAAACATTGGATAAAATCCTTCCAATATAGTTTGACCATATACTCCATAATTTCCTTGGATTAACTATTAAAAGATTTTTATTGGACATTATTTATTAAGTGATAGGGTGTTGACATTTTATGAAGTACCACAAAATTTCCAAGAGAAGACCCCATTTTCTTATTTAAAAAGTGACACCCTTGATCATTTATGATGCATTTGGGAATCAAAACATATAAAATATGTTATCCCTAAAAAAATCACACATGACATGAGAATTTTCATTTTTTGTTTCCTTGGATTCCATCCATTTCAAAATGTAATCTACCACTAGCAAGATGTAATAATTTTTAGATGGGGCTAGGAATGTTTCCATAAAATATAATCACTGAAATTAAAATATTTCACAAAAGATAATGGGTTCTTGAGTCAATTAATTTAATTTTGAAATATTCCTAGAAAACTGAAATATTCACATTTTTATAGATATGAATTTCATCCTTGAATAAGGAGGTCCAATGAATTTTTATTTATAAACCCCCCATTGTTACCCATTGAGGGCCAAATTAGATTCTAGATGAAAAAGTTTAACAAAACTAAAAAATGATTCAATTTATTTTCTTGGAAAACAAATTTTTATTACTAGATCATTTAAAAGTTTCTAAATAAATGGGTCTTCCGTAATTTGTAATGAATATTTAGATTTTATTTTGTTAATTTGGTAAACATTTAAATGAGTTGTGGATTGAGATTTTAATAGACAGTTTCTCATGTCAGCATGCCATTATAATTCACCTAAAACCAAGCATATTTAATTCCCTATAATTTGGTATATAACATGTTTATGTGATGGAATTTCCACTTCAGTTATATTGGTAATTCTTATTATCTAATCATTCACCCAATTGTTATCTCACATATCATCATTGATTTTGAAATTGAACTCTAAATGAGGTAGAATCTACTTCAAAAGACTTTTCTTGGAATATATCCCTTTTATTCAATATATAATGACTATATAGTCATATAAAGCATAAAATTCAGTTCAAATAAAATATGATTTGAATTTTTTCAAATAAAATTCAACTACCAAAATCTTCTTTCTGTGGATATGTAGTTGAATTGGAAAAAATTTAGGTTTTTGAGGCATCAACAACAACATGTCTTATGCCCTCAATTATCTAAGAAATAAACTCTCCAACTACATGGTTATTTTACTAAAACGGTATCAAAAAGGTTCTTACCAATTTAGTGGTGGTATCACTAGTGGGGTTATCAATATCCAATTTAATTCATGAATATTTTCCCTGTAAACCTCATTAAAATTCAAAATTAGAATCATTAAAATGAAATCAAGAGACAATGAGAGAAATTTTATTGAAATCCTTAATAAACATCTGATAGAATGCTGAATTTCTTAAATATTTCTAAGATGTTTTATACATTTTGGGTATAGAAATTAATTTACCACTTCAATCATTGATCTATCAACTTTAATGCTTTGTTTAGAAATGATGTTCCTATTAAAAATTCATCACTCTGTTGTAAGTGGGTTTCTTAGACCCAAATTATGTATGTAATTTTATTACCATTAAATTTATATTGATATATATCTGTGTGTGTTTGTGTGTTTAACATTCCATTATTTTGGGGATAGTTCTACATACACAATATTTATAGTAATATATATCGATTAAATGTATCATAAAAAAGACATAGAAGTTACTTGGTTATATGAGAACCTTGAGATACCATGAAAGTAATCTCAACATTATGTATTATGATATAGGTACATCATTTTGAAAATTAACACATGATGTGAGAACATCAAGTGTTAGAGGCTCAAAATATTTTAGAATTATTCTCATGATTTTTTCACTTGGTGTTCTTGAGTATATGAGATCGTGAGGAATGGCCCACCAAAAGGAACACCACATGATTCATGTTCCATTGGTAGTTCTTATCTATGGACATGTATAATGTCTTCCTAACATGATATTATTATCATTGTATACCATTTTATTACATACATTGATTCAAGATGAAGAGTGTGGAATTTATATCGTAGAAAGGAAGCTTTTGTTGGGTGTATCGTTTGAGGTATGAAATTTATTGAATAATAGATATATAATTTTTTACTTTCATAAGAATGTTGTATCTTGATCCTAGTTGATCAGAATGGTAGTAAATTTACTAAATATATAACAATAATATAATGAGGTATGTTGGTCTAGTTACTTCAATTAATAATAAAGCTAGTACTGATGATGAAAAGTGGTGTGCATCCCACTTTATGGGATATCGTAAGAAAAACATTTATATTACTTTGTGAGATTTGATAAGAAGGGATGTAGTTTCTATAAATTTTATTAACCTATTTAGAAGCCTTAATGGGTTTCTTTACTTCAATCCTTGTATATGAATAGTATTCAATCCTCTTGAGATAAGAGCCTAGAGGGTCACACCATTATCGTATTCAAAAGTTTTCTATATTATGATGAATATGATTGTAGGACATGGATGTCTTCTCCATAGGGTCCGAATCATGTCAGAGAATAAAATTTTGTCAATGAATATTTAAATTCATTATTATTCTAGTATAGAATAAACACAGTTGATTTTAATTATTAAAGTATTCATACAAAATTAAGTGAATTTGTGGGAAAAATATTATATGATTAGATATTACATTTAATATTCAAGGTTCATTTAATATTTGTATGAATTATTTGTGATGTTATTGAATTGATTTTAACACATAATATAACTATTATATAATAAATGTAGGTAATTAAATATAAATGATGTTTCGTACATGGTTAATTGGTCAGAACATGTCATTTATATATTATATAGTGGGAACTATTTATACAGGGGTTTGGGAACCCTATCTATGTGTTCAACCTCCACTATAAAAGAAACAGGGAGATAATATATAAGCGACTATTCATCCACTATAATTTCAAAGATCATATCTCCTTATTCACACATTCAATAATGATAAGTTCCCATTCCAATATTTCAATCTTCGATATCCTTTTAGATCAATAGAATGAGATAGTGGTGAATAACGAGATGTTAAAGGAGTCTTGGGACCTCTACACTAGCACCATGATTTCATTTATTAGCATTAATGTAGACTCTTGGAGCATTTTTGGATGATCTAGAAGGATTTTCCATCAGATCCTAGAGGCAATAGTCATCAAAAAATTTATTTTTATGAAAATTCCTTTAATCTAAAAAAGGTAATTGTTTGTCTTATTTTTTGAATAAATTAATTAATAAGAGATCTTTTGGCTTGTACCGATGCTCAGATCACCGATGATGTTGAATTCATATTGATGTGGAAATAAAAAATTTATAACACTAGCTCATCTTCTTCTGCTTTATGAAAGGTACGGGTGAAACACCTCTTTCTACCATTTTCTCCTCCGCCAGGTGCTAACTTTTCTCTAATATCCACCTCCCATTGGTGTCATCGTATTCCACGAACTTCCTCCCCTTCAAAGACTTCATGTCATTATGGCATCTCTCTCATCTAGACTCCTCATAGTAGTCCCCGCTACCATCTCCCACCTCTTCTCGGCACTGCCTCCACCAATTATTATTACTCTAGCTCCCATTATGGTTGGCCTCATTAACGTCACCCTTTCCACAACACCCTTCCCAGCCACCACCCACCTACATCAGTATAAGATTTATTCTACAACATACTACACATATCCATCCTCGACCCTACATGTGGCTTCCCCTCAGTGGCCCTTCCACATTCCACATCCCCTACCTAGGTGCCCTCCTTCCATTGTGTGCTAGTGAACATGACCATACACCACCTTCTCTTGGGTCATCCCAATTCACAATGGTCTTGGGTTGGTTCTTACTAACTCGAAATGGTTCTACAGAAGTTTCAGGGCATGTCAAAATTTTAAATAAATTTATAAAATAAAAGTACATTAATTATTGAAAAATTAAATTAATTTTTTAATAAAATTAAATAAATTATTGAACCAAATGAAATAAATGACTTTAATTTAAATAATTAATTTAATTCATGTACTTTCAGATGATTTGAATTTATTCCATTTTAATTTCTATTATTGATTTTATTTATATGATGGATGGTCATGAGAATTAACCAAGAAATATTTTCCTGGGTTTATATTTATTTAATTAATTATTACATCCATGTTCGATGAATTTAATAGTTAATTTTATTTTTCATGCTCAATGAATTGTCTTCCATAACATAATATATATAAGGGCCGTTGTATCCATCAATATAATTATGTATTTATATTTCATTTCATAAGGCCCGCACTCCATCCTGAAAGTATTTTTCTATAATGATGAAGATGTTATAAGATGTGGACTACTTCAAGGTGAGGTGGTATCCTAGGAGAGACATGGATATATTGGATTGGTGTGAAATTTGTTGTATGAGTAAATAACCAACTCTATTATTATAGACATATGGTCATAGTTGATCCATTGAGTTTAAATGGATAAACCAATAATAGATAATCATAAAAAATATGGTATATTATTTAATTTATGAATTGTTTATTATTTTATGAATATGAATGTTTTTGAAAACACATGAAATAATAAATTTATACTTCATAAGATAAAAAATAAATTATGAATGTTTTCTATTTACCCCATGATAAGTTTTAATCATAAACACACAATGTGAAATATCAAATTGAAAATTAATTCATTTGTTAACTTATAATAAAAACCCTTAATGTAATATTAATTCGTAACACCTTCTGTCACATAAATTTAAACAATATTGGGTGTATGAGGTGCTTGTTTTCCCTAGTTTATGGGGGGAAACCGGATAAACATGAAATATTTAATATTGTAAGAAGATTTAATGATGAAAAGTTATCTGTAGAATAATTATTACAAGTATGGGACAAGTTGTTTTACACGTCATAGGACATTATCAAAGATGAACCAGGTCAAAAGGTAAATGATTTCTTCAGGAAGCATTATAGGTATACTTCTGATAACATGTTCAAGATTTGTTTTATTTATTTTTATTTCCTCAATTCTTGCTTGATGTTTTTCAGGTCTAGACATGAATGGCTTCTCACTTTTCCCTCAAAAGCATTTTTTATAATAAAATTGTTATTATTAGTATAGTTATCGGTGCCCCTATCATTAGGAAGTTCTTATGGGAGTGATAGGATAACATAAATAAATATGGTATCAAATAAGTATCCATATATATCTTGATAACACTTCAGTGTAAAAGTGTTGAGGGAATCAACATTATAATTCCAAGAACTAGGGAGTTCACTCAACAATACAAGGATAAATGAGTCAATATAGTTGGTCATTCTAGTTACTATATTAAAACTCACTTAGCATTGGTGCAGTTATATATTGGACTATAGATAGAGGTTTCAAGGATCCTTTCAACTATAATACTCATGATACATGTTATTATAAATCTATTAGTGGGGGATAATATGGTTCGATAAAATAGATGGAGACATTAAGTGACTTAAGTAATTGATAATTTCTAATTTTTTTAATCAAGATAATATAATAACTTCTATGTTTGTTTCCTATAAATAAAATATCAATCAACAAAACTAGTATATTATCACTTTGATCAATTTTAGATAATTAAATTTCATGAGTGACCAAAACATCTAGGAGTGGTACTAGAACTTATGCACAATGTTATTCCAAGAAAGTAAGCTTTATGTGTTGGAGACGTTGAACACCCTTAGGGAGAAAGAAAGGAAGATAATGATAAATATAAGAAGAATTTTGATGATATACTTGATGTAAAGTGTATCATGTTGTAATCAATGTCTAGTCAACTATGTAAAATTAATGAGGATGAATATTCTTACAAGAATACATCTAATATGTAACATCCTAGACCAAGATGCCACTCAACAGTGCCCCCAACCTGGTGGGTCACAAGTCCTCAAATGCATCTCTCCAAACACCAGAGGCTTCCAAATAGGAGTGAGGTCCTTCGGTGTTTCCATTTAGAGACTATTACCCCATCATAAGAGTGTTTCGTAGTGGAAACTCAGTAACCAAAAGTAGTGGAAGAGGTAAACAATCAACAGTTGACAAATAAATAGGATAAAAATATATAACAAAGCTAGAAGCATCTCATCTACTGAAATAATGGAACATATCTCTTAAAAGCTTCCAAAAAATGGTACAAAACAATAAAGTACAATACATGTATCCAAAATCCAAAAAGACAATAAAAGTATCCCAATAGCATCGCAAGCCTCAACTGGGTCCCATGATCCCTTACACCTACACAATAATCAATATTCTGTAAAAGGGACCATTATCCTTACCTGTAACACTATTATCTTTTAGGGTCACCATGGGTCTTCTAAATAGGTTCTGAGATAATATCTCAGTAGGGAATCACCCAAAGATCTGTACAGTCTAAACTATATTATAAAACAAGCTAATCCAAGTATAGGTAAATAGGTAAGCAGTAAAAAATAAAAAATATGCCTATGGAATGTAAATACTAAACATGTAACACTAAAATATCCTCTAAATTAACCTTGAAAAATGTAGTAAAGATCCTCTATCAATGAGTCTACATGAAATTCTTGAATAACCAACACAATCTTTCCATTCATCCATACATGTCACAACAAACAAGGCCTTATCGTAAAACCTAAATTATCAAACAAGAAATTGATACTACATTGCCATACATGGTTCCTACAGAATAAGTGGCATATCCTAACAAGGAAGCTATAATATAAACAATATTAACCAAGAAGGCCTCACCATATATCCATACATATCATGTTATCCATGGCCAAGCCATACAATTAGATGTACCATGATAACCACAACCGATCTATATAATCACACATGTCACATTTACCATAGTTTTTCCATATAATCTAATTTTCAGACCATTAAGGTAAAGATCCATTGTGTGAAAGACCAAGGAATACTCATAGTGTTCTAGGATAATCTCAATGGAAACACGTTTAGGCACCGGATGGAGTCCAAGGATCATTTCATACAGAACCTATCCTATGTAAGTCCAAGAAACCCAGATGCAAGGGGTAGCAAGTCCCAAGGCATCCCATTGAATCAAGACCCAAGTAACATACTCAATCCAATGTCTCCACTACTACATTAATAATCCATGAAATAACTTCCAAGGAATATAAATGGAATCAAGACCCTTGGTGTACCAACCGAGGCATTTACTACCATTTCAAATAAATAATAAATTCATACAATATGATTCCACCCACTTGTATAACTATTCACATTCAAATTAATCTCATGAGTATTCCCACTCATATCAAAATTAAAATTAAAATAAATCCAATGAGTATACCCACACATTTTCCAAAATTTACATTTGAATATATCACATGATTTTACCCACTCATTTTTTCATTTACATGTAAAGGCAATAAAACTATGAGTATACCCACTCATTTAATCAAACCCAAGTACAAAAATTTGTTTAATTAAAAAATTAGATATATTAATAGCCCAATATCATGTTCAATAAGGCACGGAGAAAATAAATATCCTTTGAATGTAATCCAGTTCAATTTATTCATTGTTAAGATTCCACTAACTAGGAAAGAATGAGAACACACCCCAAGGATAGTTTGACATGGAATTAACAAGAATAATTCATATGGAACACTCCATGGGTGGCCATAGGTTGGAATACAACAACATATACATCTCAAATGAAACCAGGGGAATCACTAGAAATTTCTATTCCATTTAATTTAATTAACCAATTAAATTTAAGAGTAACACTGGAATGTCTTGCAGGTTACACAATGGCAACTAGGTATATAAACCACTAAAACTCAAGTAAAATGTGCAGAACACCTACTTTAACTTGGTAGTAGAGTTATCGTCTAGTATTTACACCTGATTAGACACATATCAGGATAAAAATTGAATAACAGACAAAGAACATGAAAAAAGGGACAATCAGCTTGCACTCAAATACCGCAACCGATAACTATAAGAATGGAAAATGGCTAAAAAGTTTTCAAGGTCATAAATTTATGCATCAAATGAGATTTTACTCACTTTAATCGAAGATCAGATGGAGAACCCACCTCAAATATATGGGTAGTCACCTTTGAGAGATTCAAAGAAGAAGAATCTTAAGTCTTTTGAGTGAAACAAAAATTAGTCTCATAATATGATTTGATTTTGTTTAAAAATATAACAATAACACAAAATTTTGAGGGATCATGTGGATTAGGTTCATATTTTGAAAAACTATGTTCCAACCCATATAGGTTTCTGTAAAATATTGGAACCCATAGGATTTCTTCAAACTATTTGATTGACCATGAAAAAAACTTTCAAAAAATATCTATAAAAGTTATAGGCATGGCTATATGGTCATGAGGCCCATTAGGCATGGTTTTTCCATATTATTCGGCAATTACATACTATTTTAGCATCCTCTAATGGTTTTTTCAAACAATGTGGCCTTCCCAGTATGGTTTTCACTAATGGTGCACCAAGCTTAAATAATAACAAATCATGGGCTCTAGGCTCTAAAAATTTCCTAGACACCCTCGATGCCACCTTAATTTCAATTGAAATTCAATTTAGGCCATATTTATTCATTTGAACTTAAGAATATGTTATTTGTACCTCATTGGAAAATATGGGTTCTTACAATCATTCCCCCTTAATCCATTTCAACCCAGGACTTCCCTCTAAATGGTGGTCAAGATTCATTTGAGAGAAACTAATGCCACTGAGAATGAACATCAGGCTCCAGATCTTAGGTATAATCCTATAAATGATTGTTATGTCATAGCACCCCTACTAGAGGAACTGGAAAGTCTTGAAGAACCTTCAGGCGGCTATCAATTAGACAAATCAGATTCTTCTCGAAGGACACATTAACATGTAACTCAGCCTCTTCAGGGATGAGAAGTCTAAGACTGTTCTGAATGATAGCAATGCTACTAAGATACATGAGAGAAGTCATTTATGGATTGGTACCTATTAGATAACTATAACTAATATGCTACCAACCCGACTCTCTCCAAAATCTCGAAGTTCCTGACATATTGTGGTGAAACTGTAACCTATCTCCTGATTCATTTGTGTCCCATCCTCAGTGAAACAAGTAAAAAGACCGGATCCTCGACCTTGAACTCCAAAGATTATCTATAGAGATCAACATAAGACTTCTATCGAGACTGTGTAGTAGCCTTCCGTCTCTAAATCAACTAGGCATGCTCAGAAGTCTCCTTCACAAGATGTGGTCCATGTAAACATGCCTCATCTACCTCTAACCAACCCATGGGTGATTGGGATTTCCTACTGTATAAATCCACAAAAGATCCCATATTTATAGTCACCTAATAACTATTATTCTAGGAGAAATCAACAATGGGTATATGATTCTCCTAAGATCCCCCAAAATCTAGTATGCATGGCCACAGCGTGTCCTCAAACACCTATATCATCCACTCTAACTGGCCAATAGTCTGAGTGTGGTATGATGTGCTCAAAAGAACTTTTGTACTCAGATTCCACTAAAAACAATGACATATATGAGATATAAATTGGTAGTCCCTATTAGAAACGATAATGTGTGGGACCCTGTTGAGTTCTACTATCTCATAGATATACAACCTCCCAATCTCATAAATTCTTAAGGACCCTTGATCAATAGTAAAAGGAAAATATTCGTGATAATATCAACAAAAAACATAAAAAATTGTAACCTAGAGTTAACCTTAGTAAACTAGTCAAAAATTACATTGCAACATCATACCATTTCCACTCAGGAATGGGTAACTGCTATAAAATTATAGCTGGTTACTAATGTCCCGCCTTCATATATTGACAAGTGTAACACCTCATGATGTAACCATATACCTCTCATTTCATACTTAGACAGTAGTATTAGAGAGCACATTTTTCTAGAGACACAATGACATTGTATTCTCTTCATAAATCTATCTGATGGTGCTCCCCACCATGGATTTTGTCAAGAAAAATGGTCCAATCCCAAACAATGGTACCACCACCATTGGAATTTATTTACAATGCATTCCGCTAATCATTAAAAAGATGACCCCAACATGAATTATTAAACTAGGAGAACACAATTACATATGAGGTATTATCAAGGAAATCACCCTAAAGGAACGGTTGTATCCCAATCGACCAAACTGAAACTTGTCACAGAAGCTTTCCTGAAAGACACTGCTGAACTTTTTACCTAACCTTTCATAACCTAGCATCATGTTAAAACTAGTTCCTTATGATTGTAAAAATCTATATATAAGTATAAAATTTAGAGCTACCCTATTTGACCCTTTATAGAATTCTTGGATTAGACGGTGGGTGTATTAAAAACTGAATTGCAATACCTTCTTCCAAGGTATCTTTCATTACGTAAAACATGTTCAGTGATGCCCATACCCAACTCATGGTTTTGTTCCTTGGTAAAAACACCACCAGTTCATTTAAACTATCATGACATATCATAAGAAAAGGTGTAGCCTACTTCCTTCCCACTGGAATCATTACCCTTTTAAACACTTCCACCAAGACTGACTACAAGATTGATATAACCATATATTCCTTAAATTATAGTCTAAAGAGCTAACCCTAGAGGGTATATACTCCATGTTTAAAAGTGATACATTGGTACATGACAATAAATCAACATAAAATTGTCAACTGAACCAAGAGAAACATCCTCTTGGGGGTCAGGTAACAAGAAAACAGTTGTTGTCCAAGAGTCTGTCAAAGGTGTTCATGCATGGGGACTCATGTATCATTCATGTCTAACCATGACTTAGTAAGAACTACATGTCGGTGTGAAATACTGAAAAATACACCTAGAAAACCCCAATAACTTTTAAATCATTACTACATCTTAATATTGACACTCTCTTAGTGCATCAAGCATGACGTCAAGATAGGGTAAAATATTCTCTGTTTATAATGAATACACTAAGAGGATTTAAAAATTTTCAAGAAGGCCATTCAACCACTACGGGTTTACTTACCTTGAAAGAGTCTTTGACTCACCTGATGACAGACCAATTCAAACCTATCACAATCCTTTACCACCTAAGGAATCCCTTGATCGCTCAAGATAAACCCCAGAAGTCCATCTAAGACCTTCGGTGTTTCTCAAAGGTTTCATACACATGAAGGAATTTCAAAGTCTTATTGTCGAACAAAAACTGACATAATTTCAACTTGATTTCCTAAAGGACACTCAAGAAAAACCAACCATATCCAAATGTTCCTATTAGTTTGTGATGCTTCTACATAGAAGGGCGTTTATTTACCAAAACCTATGTCATGATCCCCACCTTTGGAGTGTTCTAGTCATCGATAGAAGGGAAATGCCAACCAGTCACAAGAACTCTAGAAACAATCACCTTAACCAAACATGAGATACTCCTCTAAGTCACACTTACATATGAAAAATAATTTGTCCTTAAATATAAAACAAAACTGACAGGCATGTCAAAACACCCAAGTATTTTAAAAGTTATCCTGAGCATTGGGATAAACTTGATTCACTAATGTTGATGTCACTCGACTACAAATATGAACCAAGAACATACTCAACAACAAAAAAACTCAATGATTTCACTATACTCAATCAGTTTGTTACATAATTTAACAACTCAATGGGTATAGTGTAAATGAATGAATTCTACCCTAAGGTTCCAGAAGAAATTCAACACCACTGATTCCACTTTGTAACATCCTAGAAATAGATTCCACTTAGTAGTTCCTTGAGCCCCATTGGTCGCGAGTCATCAAGTGCATCTCCCCAAATTCTAGATGTTTCAAACTAATAGAGAGGGAATTGGGTGTGTCTATAGGGAGACTATGTTATCATCACCAGAGTGTAACGTAGTAGAAACTCAATATCCAAAAGTATACAAATTAGTAACAATTAAATACAAGGAAAATAAACAATAATGTAATATATAACAAAGCCTAAATCATATAATATACTAAAATGGTAATATATGTCTCTTCAAAGCTATGAAAATAGGTACAGAACAGTATAGTAAAATAAATTTATCCAAAATATAAGAATTTTTTTTTCTTATTAGCATCGCAAACCTCAACTTGGTTTCATACTCCCCCTCTCATATTCAACAATCAAAATCTTGTAGAAGGGAACTTACAATTATTTATACCTGAAACTATATAATCATTTTGGTTTCCCAAAGGTGTCCCAAATAGGGTGTGAGTAAACATCCTAGTTGTGAATCACCAAATGGTCTATTCAATCCAAACTATACAATATAACAATATAATTGAATTTTAGGTTAACAGGTAAGCAGTAAAAATTAAAAATGATTCTATTGGCATGTATACACTAAACCTGTAATAATTAAATAGACTCTCAAGACACCCTACAAAAGATAGTCAAGCTCCTCTATCAAGGAATCTATAAAAAATACATAAATAACCAACTCATCCCTCCCATTCATCCATACATGTCACGAAAACCATAACCTTCTTGTACAACCCGGTGTACTAAATAAGAATGTGATACTACATTTCCATACATGGATCCCTTCCAAATAAGTATCAACTCATAAAAACAAGCTATAAAAGAAACAAGAGTAACCAACACGTCCTCACCAAGAATCATTTAATATGAAGTCAACCATGGACTTTATGTACAATTAGAAGTATCGAAAAACCATTTTTGCACTTTATAATCATACATTTCACATTTACCACGAGTGTGTCATATAATCAAAATCACATACCACAAAGGGCCATATTCATGGTGTTGAAAACCAAGGATTCCTAATCGAGTTCTTGGAGCATCTTGATGGAAACATGGTTAGAAACTAGTTGGATTCCTAAGATCACATCATACCAAAAATTTCCTCCGCAAGTCCAAGCAAGTTAGATCTAAGGGGTAGTAAGGCCCAAGGAATCCCAGGAAATCAATAACCTAGCACTATACTCTATACAACATGTAAACTCCCATGTTCATGATACATGGAATAACATACCAGTAGTCTAAATGGAATAAAAAAACCTTGGTTTACCATCCAAGGAATCCACTACCCTTTCAACCCATTAATAAATTCATAATATAGGATTCATCAGACTTGTATAACAATTAAAATTAAATTTCAACTCATGATTATATCCACTCATATATCATAATTAAAATTCAAAGACAACCAATGAGTATACACACTCATTTTACACAATTTAAATTTAAATATATCACATGAGTTTACCCACTCATTTTTTCATTTACATTTAATGGAAATAAAACAATGAGTATACCCACTCATTTAATCAAAACAAAATATAACCATTAGTTCAATTGAAATGTTAAATACATAAATAACTCAATATAATGTTCAACGTGGAAAGGAGGTACGAAATATACTAGGAAATCAATACAATTCCATTTAATTTCAAATAAGATTCCTCTAATTATAAAATCTTGATAAGACATCCCACATATGGTTTAACAATTAATTAACATGAAAATATCATATGGAACACCTCATGGGTGGACCTAGGATGGGAAAAACCACCAATACATCACAACAGAACCTAATTAAATCCATAAAATTTCATTTTCCATTTAATTAAATTATCCTGTTAAATATTATGGTCATGCTGGAAATTATGTAAGGAGGCATAATGGCAGCTAGTTTAATAAATCCCCAAAACTGAATGAAATTGTATAGACCACCTATCTTAGCATGATAGTGGGGGTGATTATCTTGTATCATCTCATGATTCGACTCAGGTAGGGATAAATCATAAAAATGAATGACGAACCTAAAAATACTGAAACCTACTTACACCCAAATAGCACAAATGAAATGTAAGAGAATGGAGAATAGCTGCAAATAAATAACGGAGTTACTATTTTAGATCCAATGATATGTTATTATCTTGAATCGAAGATTGAATGGAGAACCCACATATAGTCTAAGGGTACTCACCGTTGATTGCATCAAAGAATAAGTTGACATCCACTGAGTGAAAACCAAATTAGGTTTATAATAGTATTTAATTTAATTTAAAATTATAAAAATAAACTATAAATTTGAGGGGCCACAAAGGTTAGTTGCACAGTTTTAAAAACCTTGTTCTAAATTTCTTGGTCTACTGTACAAGATATGCACCTCACATGTTTTCCTAACATGGTTTGACTAATGAGGGGGAAACCATGTGAAAAGCCTATGTAAAACATGTTGACATCATTTCACAACAATGTATCCCCTTATGCACTATTTTCCCTAATCTTTCATCCTTTCCCTACTCTCTTTTCGGCCTCATATGGTTTTTCTCAAACCATGCATCCTTCCCAGTATGGTTTTCACTAATGATTATCTAAGCTTAAATCACCCCAAAACATGGGCTACGAGATCTGAACAAGCCCAAAACACCCTTGATACCTCCATGGATAAAAATTCAATTCACAATAAGACACATTTAATAATTTAAATTGAAAAAATGGGATCCTTACCTCTTACACAAATTTAGGTTCTTACACCATCTCCATGATTTGTACTATGAGAAAGCAAGGTAATGTTGTTATAAGAAATAAAGTACATTATATCGGTGAAATATTGCAGAAGGGGATCATGAAGTACCTCATATACTCAAGATAATTGGGTACATTGATATACTTGAATCTCTTGGGTTCAAGATAAACCAAGAACTAGTGATTGATCTCATTCTTTCCTATTTACCACTAATATTATCATAATTTATTGATAATTATAGCATAAATATGTTTGAAATTTCGATCCCAAAACTATTGGATTTAGTTTTAAAAGATGATAATGATTTTATGAATACAAATCATTTAGTCCTTATGGTGAAAAAGAGGAGGAAGGGAAATGATAATGGGTCAATGTATTAACTCAAAATGAAGACACTGATCCACCTTCCATCCAAAAGGATGGTGATATATATAGATGGAACTGAGCATGAAGTTTTCTACTTATCTTGTAGAAAGAAAGTACATTGGAAGAATAATTTCATGGACAAGAAAATGAAGCAATTTCGCACTTCTACCTTAGGTAATTTTTTCATTGAATGAAAATTTTCATTATCTATATGTTATTTTTTGGATAGGACATGTGGCTTACACATTTGTATTAAAATATAGGAACCAAATAAATTATAGATGATTTAAAATGGTGAGTTAGATCTACAATCCACAACTACTATGGGACAAGAATCCTTATTAGAGGAAGATTATGATCTAACATTTTCTAGTGGCTTGGTTTATGTATAAAATAATTGTTATTATGTTCCTTCAGTTACAAAATCATCATCTCAGTGTCAATTTTTCACACAATGGGATTTTATTTCAGGTTTAGAAAAATATATTCTATCTTTTATAAGGATAACATATGTTATGATATAGGATATCATAATAATGGATTATATATACAAGAACATGGAAAACCCTTTAATGGGAGTCAATTAAAAATAGTCAAGATGAATAATATAACACCTTCTTCTAGCACTTTAGACATGATCACGTAAAAGAAAAGAATTTAAATTTTAAATTTAACAGGGTGTATAGAGTCAACTAACTTAAAAACCTTGGATTTATATCGCACTTGTTTATAATGAAACAAATCACCATTCACTAAGAAAGGATTAAGGGCCACTAAGTTAAAAGAATTGACTCATACTGATGTATGTGGCCTATTTATAGAAAATATAATGGGTGGGCTTTCATACTGTATTAATTTCACTGGTGACTATATAAGGTATGGTTATATATTCTTAATGATTTATAATTCAAATTCCTTTAATATTTTTAAGGAATGAAAACATAAATTAGAAAATACATTTGCTAAGAAGATTATGTCACTTCATCAGATTGAGGAAGAGAGTATCTTAACAAAGACTTCATTGCTCACTAAGAGGAGTGTGGTATTTTGTCTCAACTTACTCCTCCTTATACAAATTACTGGAATGGTGTTAGTGAAAGGAGGAGTTGGACCTTTGTCGATTTAGTTGGATCAATTATGAGTTAGTAAACCCTTCCATAATCCTTATGGGGATGTGCACTATAGACAGTGGTATATAAAATTCATCAAGTATCAATTAATGATATATATGGAATTATTTTTTTTGTTATGGGAATAAACCCAATATATAACATATATATGTATGTGTATGTGACAATTGTTTTTCAAAAAAACACCTAGTAAAAAATTAGCATCATAAAGCTTGAATTGTTTCTTCATATTTTATACTAAAGAGGAAAATTGATATTACTTATATAAACATCCTAATATAAAATTTATTGTTGTGATACTGTCCATATTTCATGGAAGGGAACACATTTCCAATGTAAAAGTTGGGATAAATATTTACTCCAATGAATTTTATAGACCATATGGATAAACGTTTTTTAGAACAATATCTACAAGAGAAAGTCAGAGACAAAAATGTTTCTAATACACAAGTACTACCAAAGTCAAATCAAGAGGATAGACAACCATAGTAACATGGTTTTGTTTTCACCATTTTAGGTAATAAATAGTCCTAAATAAGGTTGAACCTCTAAACTATAAGGATGTAGTATATGGAATTAATTCTGCAAAATAGAGAGATTCAATCAATTTTGATATAGAGTCCATGTACCAAAACCATGATTGGATTTTAGAAAACCCTGCAACTGTTTTCAACCCCATTGGGTGAAAATGGGTATTAAAGTAAAATATTGTCATGGATGAAAAATTAAATAATTATGCATCTCCACTATTTATTAAGGGTGTCAGGAATCAACAAAGAATAGACTATGAAGAAAACTTTTCATCAATATCGATAAAAAAATTTATCAGAATATCACTTGCAATAATAGAATTTCTAGATTCTGGAATTTTTAAAACGGATGTAAAAACTTATTTTATAGATAGTATGTTGGTTGAAGATGTAGATATGACTCAAATTGAAGGGTTCATTAAGTCGAATAGAGATAATAATGTATTAAAGTTCTACAGATCTATTTATGGGTCGAAGAAAGTATCACAAACATGGAATGTTTGTTTTGATGAGGTCATAATAGAATTTAATTTCTTTTGGAAATAAAGAGATCCATGTGTCTATAATAAGGTTAGCGGTGTTTCTATCATTTTCCTCATTTTATATGTTGATGACATATTAATAATAGGAAATTAAGTGATAGTATTAAAATCAGTTAAAATATTTTCAAATGAATTATTCCCCATGAAAATATTTGGTGAATTAGCCTACATAAAAGGGATCAAGATCTATCAAGATATATCTCCAAGGCTTCCTAGGATATGTAAATGTACATACATTATAATGTTACTGAAAAGGTACAATATATATCCAATAAAATGATTCCAAAAACACAAGAGGTGATTAAAATATTGAGTAGAATACCTTAGGCTTCAGTAGTGGGATCTATCCTGAATGCCATGATATGTACTACTTCTGATGTTTCTTTTTATTTAAGAATTGTGGGTTGATACAATACTCATCCATGAGAGCTTCATTTGGAAGCTGTAAAACTATCCTGAAAAAATTGATATATTAAAAGGATATGTTCTTAACATATGGAGGAGATTATAAAATAATACTAAGGGGATATGTTGATTCTAATTTCAAAATAGATAATGATGATATAAAATTTCAGTCATCTAGTATATGTTTCCTAAATGGTGGTGTAGTGAGTTGGAGAGTCATAGAGAAACCTATTTTCACTGATCTATAATAGAAATCCAGCATGTATGGTATTCTGATTCTGATAAGGATATTGTTTGAATATGAATCTTTCTCTCATAAATTTGTGTTTTTCAAAGTAGTGTTGACCCTATTCTAGTTTATTTGGATAATACTATTGTAGGTGTGTTTCTTAAGGATCTTGAGTCTCATCAGAAGATAATGTGTATACTTTTAGGTTACATCACATGAGGGATTTTACTTAGAGAGGTGATGTCGTAGTTAGTAGAGTTTCTAAAAATGATAACATGGAATTTTCCTAACTAAATCCATATATAATCTAGAGCATGATTCTCATGTGAGAGATGGAGGTTTGAGACTTGTTAACAGTCAGATCAAGTGAAAGTGAGAGCTTTTTATGTGGGTTCCCTTTACCCAACCCATGTATGTACTTTTATTACCAATACATGTATATAGTTTGATATATATGTGTGTTTACCTTACCATAATAGTAGTGTTAATTCAGCATCCACTATATTTATGGTAATATCTTTAGATAAAATTTCATTTCAAAATATTATAGCAGTTCCTAGGAAATAATGAAATCCTATAGATACCATGATAGAAATATCAATGTAATGTCCAATGGTCCAGACACATCATACTGATGGGACACCGATGATGTTTGACCATTAGGAGTTTGTGGTTCATAAGCACTGATTCTTCTCATGAAGTTCATAATTGGTGAATTTTTGTATATGAGATCATGAGGACTGACCTTAAAATAGAAACACCATATGTTTCAAGTGTCATTAGTAGTTCCAATCTGTGAACACATATAATGGACACATAACTTGAGATTATTATTAGTGTACACTATTTGATTATGTACTTTAATGCAATATAAATATTATTCCCATAATAGTTTAGCGGCATTGAATATATGGGGCACATCTATGGTGGAATTTCATTAATTGAATAATCAAGATATAATTTTTCACTTCCAAAAGGAAGTGATATCTCAATCATAGTTGATAAGGGCAGTAGTACCTTTACTAAATACATGGCCAAAGTAGAAGAAGGTAAGTCCATTCACTTTGGAAAATGAATAATAATCCATGAATAGATGATGAAACATGGTTTTCATCCTTATTTATGATATATCATATGATAAATAGATTATATTGCATGTTGTGTTCTCATAGGAAAGGATTTCATTACTATGAATTTCCATTAGCTCCTTACAAGACATGATGGGTTATTAGATATTTCTCATGGTTACTGAAAAGTATTCCCTAAAATTGAGATATTTTCCTCTAGGGTCACACACTTATATTAATCAAAAGTATTAGTTATTATGATGAATAGTAGTATAGGACCTAGTGGGCCCCATAATATAATTCATGATAAGTATGAGAATAAGCATTCACCAAATATTAAATAAAATTATTATTATTAATGTATAGAAAAATTATAGTGGATTTTATTTATTAAAAGTATTAAAAATTTATTGAGTGAATGCATGAGTAAATATTTTATGAATGAATATAATTTTAAATATACATGGTTTATTTAATATTTGCAGAAATTTTGAGTCTAGTTAAATACTATATTTTATCTTGTAATATATATATATATATATATGTATATTATAGGAAGGTCATGAAACATTAATGACATTTATAACCTTGTTAATTGGTCATAAAGTATCATTTTTTTCTTATTTAGTGGGTGTTATTTATGTGGTGGTCGATAAACCCTTTCTAAATGATTAACCTCTACTATATTGGCAAGAGGGAGCTCATATCCAAGGGATTATTCATACAATATAATTTTAGAGTTCCTCTCTCCTTCTTCCCACATCCTTTATAGAAAAGATCATATTCTAATCTTTCAATATTATATCTCCATCATGGATAAAAGGAAGAAGATAGTGGTGATCATTGAGACATCAAAGTAGTCATCAGACCTATAGACTAGCTCCCTGTGTTAATTGATCATCATTCCAAAGGATTTTTTAATGATGATTTGTTGATCTAGAGGTATTTTAAATTAAATACTTAACAATCACCCATGATGAGATACTGATGAACACTCCATTTATCCTAACTTGGTAACTGTGTATTTTATCTTTTTCACAAATATATTGACATTAAATCCTCAAGAATTTACTAAGGCTTGTATCTCTGAAGATAATGAAGTGTTGTCAATTTGGTGATGAATTTTTTTAATTTCTTTCTCATGTTCTTCCATTGTTCACCGTACCTTCGACCATAATGTGAAGCTTTTGAAAATTAAAAATAAGATTAAATTCAACACAACTCTAAAATGTACCTAGAGAATTACAGTCCAAATGGAATCCTTGTATAAGGTAATGCGATAAAGGGTCATGTGATTGTTTTATTATCCTGATACTTTATAGTAATGTTCACTTGGAAATATCCTGAAATCCATCCAAAAGGCAATAATATAACCCCGTGAACAATCTCTCTAAAATCTGGTCCATGGAAAGGATGGATAAATGAACCTTTTGAGTGACCTAATATAATATTCTATAGTTTATACATACTCTCCAGTTATTGTTAATTATTAACGGGACAAACTCATTCTTCTCATTCCTCAAAATGTTTAAGCTAGTTTTCTTGGGAACTATAGGGATGGGGACAAACCTTGGGAATCTAAAATAGTATAGATGATCCCTATTTCTATGAGAATTTCGATCTACTTCTTCTCTAACTCCATTAATGTTGGATTTATTCTCCAATTGGGAAACCTAATAGGTTTTAAATCACTATGAAAAATAATTTTATGGGACCACATTTTTTATCTTATTCCTAGAATATCACCCAAGCTCTATCTTATTACATGCAAAAATATTTCTAAAAATTTAAATCATTATTTTTTTTGTTTTTTTATAGATAGATCATCATCAATTTTCACTGTTAATTTTTATCTTCCCATGAGGTATATATATTTTAATTGAGTTTAGTATTGTTTCAATTATTTTTTTTGGGGTTCATTGATAGATGAATTTAAATTGAGGTTCCTAACTCCTAAATCATAAAATTATTGCATACAAGGAAACATATAAACTTATTCTTCAAGAAATAAATTATCAGGTTCACGCTAAAATTAAAAAATTACTTCTTCATACGATCGAAAAATAAAATTCTTTTATTTCTGGATATCCACATTTTCTATAATATTTTTAATGAAAACTAATTCTACTAAGGATAAAAATTCATGAAAATCACCAAAACCTTCAAATAATTAAGCCTTTATAGGGTAGGAGTGTATAAAAAGTTAATGTTTAAATGAAGGGTGCCACATGGAGTAAAAAATATTAATATGAATAGATCCCTATCCACACTCCATGGTGTGTATCCACTCAAGTAAATTGATTATGGCCTTAGTTTTCTTCAATAATGGTCTTCCCAAAATGATGGGTGGGTATCCTAGTTCTCTATTCTCCCACATGATGAGCATATAGAAGTAAAGTAAAAATATTATATCTTTAAATTTCATAATGACATTATCCAACACTCATACTAGAATATGTTGGATTGGTTTACAAGTTATACCACAACTCTCGTGGAATTAATAATAACTTATTACAAAATATTTAAATATATAGTGTGGAGTAATATTTATTAAATAACCAATTCATATAAAGCATCCATGAAATTCTAGGATTGAATGGATAAATTAATAGAACATATCTTTGAATATTAACAATTGGTGGGTAATTGAAGTATGAAAAAAGATAAGACACTTATTCCTACAATGAAACTTTCATTCTCTTAAAGAATTAGATTATTGGTGAAAATATTCTTTAGAAACATATAATGACTTAGAATTTTGTTAAGGTATTCAAGAAGTTGAATATTAATTTACACATTTAAGAAAGTTTTCATAATATCTTTTTGAATTAATTCTTCAGGAATCTTATCATATTGTATCATTTTTAGGGGATATTAGGGAAAATATTTCTATTTCCATTATTTCCATTGGAGTGGTGTTACTTGTTTCTTTCCCCATGTTCAACCCTTTTCTTATTTTACTTTCCTCGCTTCTTCTAGATGATGTTTTTTGATATATTTCTAGATTTTTAGAACTCTAAACCAAATTATTCCCCATTTCGTATTATCTTAGATTACATTAAGGTTTAGCTAGTGGTGGGATCTATTTGAAACTTCTTATTATTTTCTTGCTAATATTTTCCTTGGGGTTGTACACTGATCCTACTAGTAGTTTTCCTGGGTATTTTTTCAAAATGTCCACAAGAATCTTCACTCCATTTATCTACTTAACTACTCAATTATTGAGATCCTCATCCTAATTTACAAACTTTTTTCAATATTGGTGTCGCTCTTCTCATTTGGGGACATTAAAAAAGATTTTATTTTTGGGATAGGGTGGTAATTAAGGTTATTGGTTATGGTACTACTTTCATGATTTTTCCTAGAGGTGGGTGTTAGAATTTTTGGTTTTTTTGTTGTTGAGGGGGGGGGATTGTTTGAGTAATGGTTTTAGTAGTGGTTTTAGTCAGGTTCTAAAGATTTTAATCCATAATCAACATGTTTAGGATCTATTTATACCTTGTTTTTTTAATGTCATTAGTTTAATGTTTGCATAACAACATTCCACACCCAATACTTCATGACATAGGTCCATGAAAAGGCTAGGTGATTAGCATAAACTATATTCCATGGTTAGTGATTCTTTGGGTGACTTGTTTCAGATCCACATGTATCACTAAACTAGTTATCTCATTGAAATTTGTATCTAGTAAATGTGGTGAATAATATTTTATGACCTCATTAATACCTATTATTGAAGTAATCCTTGGGAGGGTTTTTTTGAGTTTTGTGTAAGATTTTCAATACATCTGTAGGATTTTGTTAGTGACTTTTCAATCAAATATCCTCCTAATAATTGATCAAAAAATTAATTATCAATTATTTAATGCTGAAATAACACAAGGAAGTGGTTATATTTTATTACATGATGGGGATAATTTTCACACAAATTTTAGAACCTCTCTTACTACTTATAGAGTGTCTCTCTAGATAACTATTTGATGGAATATATTTCCTTTATTATTACTATAATCCTAGTGGTGGGGGATTATATCTACAAAAATCATCTTTTTAAGTCCTCCCAATCATGAAAATCGCCTATTTTTAGGTTATACAACCATTATTTTTTAGCTCCTTTTGATGAGAATGAAATTTCCCGATACTTCATTTTCTCCTTAGCCACTCTATGGGGTTTTAGAGTTGAGTATAAATATGTGATTTCATATATATTCCTATTTTGGTCTTCGCCTACAAGACAATAAAACTGAGGAAACACTTATATTAAACAAATTTTTAATACAAATTAATTTTTTAATTCATACATAACAATATGATTTTGTTGATTAGGATATTAAGGCGGAAAGGGTTTCAAAGGGTCAGGTTAGGATTATCGTCCATGACCTCAGTTTCAAATTAAATGAAAGATAAAGTATTTTAAATTATTTTACTTTTAATTTTAATTTTTTTATCTCATATAAAAGTGATATTTTAAGGTAATGTGTCATATTTTATGGTTTTAGTTGAATTTTGATCATAATTACAAAATTTCCTAATTTTGAATTTTAACTATTTATTTTATTTCTATATTTTGGAAATAAGGTTTTATAAATTGATCTAAATTGTGACATTATTTTTATTAAGGATAAAAAATATCTTTGGTTTAATTTAATTCTCCAGGACCCAAAGCTAAATCCATAATTTTAATTCCCAAAACTAGGTCACAGGTAAAGCCTTAAAATCTATGTACAATTATGGAGACTTTTTAAAATTAGAACATATCACATAATCGGCATGTCCAATAGAGCTTAAATTCGATATGGAGAATGATTAAATTTAGAGGAACAAATTTTAATAATTATTCTAATATTTATTCATTATTTTTCAACTTAAAAAATGAATGGGAAATTAGATATGTGGAATATAAATAGTTTGTATGGGAAGAATAAATATTTAGAGTAAATTGGATATAACTCTCTCTAAACATATCCAATGAAGCTTAAATTCTGAGGGTGGACGTGGATGAAGTATGTGAAAATTTTAAAATATACAAATTTTTTTAATATATGGGTATACCACATGAAAAAATTCTATAGAAAATGATTGATCTAAAAACATCACCCCTTATCCCTATAAAAAGTGTTTCTACTTTATATCAAGGGGTAGGAACTCAAAATATAATTTATTTATAGTTTTTTAGTTTATTTTTTTTTTAATAATATTATGAATTATTAGTAAATGTAATTATTTGTCTTTATCTCATTATAATTTTTTTAACTTTTTTGCTTCCACCTTGATTTCTTCTTTACTATCGTATCTTATACTTGTGATCATGAGTATTTAACCTGAGAAAGATATTGGGGTAGTAGTCTAGTGTTGAACCCAGGTCTTTGACTATTAAGGCTTAATTTTTCTTATTTTATTAGATTTATTTATATGGTGACATTAGTGGGATCGGTATTTCTATGTCTCCACTTGAAACCTGAGGTTTAGAATTCTCTTCTGCAATATTCTCCCTCAATCGAGGAGGTGGATGTATAGTCTCTCAATGATTGTTGAGTGAATTATATGTTCACCACAATAGGAAGAAGAATATGTTCACACATATGATGGAGTGTGTTCATTATGTAAATTTGGAACTAATAATAAGATAATAAAGGTTCAATATGGATGATTTTATTGGGATTAATTACATTATTTTTAAGTTCATTTTGATTTAATTTATTGTGTTTTAATTTCAGGTGCACATTTAATTTTAGTTTTTAACTCTAAATTTACAAATCTACAATTCTATACATTTTATTTCAAAAAAAAATATAAATAAATTATTTAGAAGTACATTTTTCTTGACCGCAGCATCTCCTCACACTACAAAAAAAGTGGATTTTACCAACAGAAAATTAGTAACAAATAATATATGTGTTGGCAAAATGATTAATTCCAATAAATATTTGGTTTTTTCGGTATTAATTTTAATTAAAAACATCTGTTTTTACTAACATGTATATCTGTTGGTATTAACTGTTTAATACAAACATATCTTTTACCAACACTTAAATATGTCATCTTTTCATTTTAATACCAACATATTTTTACCAACACAAAAATCTGTTATTAATAACTATTATTACCAATAGATATTTTACCACTATAAAAATTTGTTCTAATAAAATTGATTTATAATAAAATGTTATAGAAACAACTATATATATATATATGTATACAAAAAAATCATTTGTTAATTCAAATATATATTTATACATCGAATTAATGTAACTATTAAATAAAATATAGTTTTTTGAATGAATATATACATACATACAAAAATAATATATATATATATATATATATATATATATTGTGTGTGTATCTATTAACTAGTTACCTGATTTTTTTTATGTCACACTGGATTAACACTCTAATTACTAATGGTTGAAATAGATGAAGGGTATTATGGTTAGTAAAAAGGACCCATTATAAATATACTTTAAATATTATCATTCGTCTTAAAAAAGAACACATACAAGCTAATTTCAAGTCCATTCTAAATAATTTTTAAAAAACATTTTTAAAAAACATTTGAAATAAATAAATAAAATTCAATTTAAAAATATTATCATTTAGAATTCATTTCAAATATATTCTCAAAATAATAGAAATAATTAAAAAATTAAAACCAGGTATTAACCCTAGTGATGCGGTTGAATCCCCAACCCCAAATCGTTCCACCTCCGTCGTTCTGCCTCCCCACCTCCCTATTGTTCTGCCTCCCCTGTAATGACTCCCCATCACTCCGCCTCCTCCATTCCTTCTTTTTCATTCTACCTCCTCACTTTCTATTGTTCCACCACCTCCGTTTTGCCTCCGCTGTTCCGAGTCACAACCATCTGAAATCCACCACTACCGCCATCCTAAATCTATTGTTCTGTCTCCCCATGGCTCTGCCTATGCATCACTCCACCTGTGCTATTCTGCCTCCTCCCTCCCTATTGTTCTTCCTCCTTTGTTCCGCCTCTATCGTTCCACCTCCTCCATTCTTCCTCCTCTGTTACGCCTCCTCTGTTCTTATTCATGTCCATCCTAAATCCACTGACACTTCCATCCTAAATCTTCCCCTTCCTCCATCCAAAATCCTTCCCTAATCGATTAGAGACTCCCCATGCACATGATCTCCTAACAGCTTCTGTGGATTCAATTCAGAATCACTCATGAAGATTATAAGCATAGTAAAGATCGAGGTGTGCGGAGATGATGTTTGGTGAATGGTTCGAATCATCACCCCCTAAATTATTTTTTTTGTAAGTTATTGTGTTGTTTTGGGTATATAAACATAATTATAGACCTAAATTGAGAGATGTCCATTCCTATTTTATCCATTTTTTTGATCCATCCTTCATATATTGTTTCATCAATAGCTTTATTAGAGGCAGATGCGCAGCTGCCGAGCTTTATTTCAGCAGCATGAAGCATCATTCACGTGAGGAAAAAAATCCAAGGTTCACCCTCTTTTATCTCTAGTCAACACTCTAATGGTATGGTTAATAATCTAAAGACACTCAAACATAGGATATTCTTGATATTCTCTCTTTGGAGGTTTGTCCCACCAAAAAAACTTCATTGAATAATCACTATCCTAGTGAAAATGAGTTTTTCATCATTATTGTGGTGTTCAGAGTATTGATTCATGCTTATACTACTTATTCAACCATCCAATATAGGTGTTTCCTGAAGAACATGAAGTGAGAAATTTCTGGGCCTCCGAATAATGTGGTATATAAGTTTTTGATGGTTTAGATTTATATATGTGGGTAGCCTTATTCCTAGAATTCATTTATTCCATGCATTCTAATACATAGTAGAACAAGGTTATTTTATCATTGTAGAATCTTTATTTCATGATTTATATCATCAGTGAATGTTTTTTTCTTTATAATGGAATGTGATGTTAATCACTTAAGACGAAGAAGTGAACCTTTCTCTAATGGTTGAGATCTGTTTGAAGCATTCAATTTGATTCAAGATGTCTACAACTTTATCAAATGTGTTGTCCATACACAATATGATAATGGTTGTTGTTGATCTAGTAGGTTTTCTTTTCATAAACAAATGATTTGTGATGTATTGGGTTGTCTATATACTAACCATTAATTCGTCATAAATGGGTTGTCTATTGGGTTTTCTGTACACAAAAAAATGGGTTTAGTAGGTAATTATAATATGGGTTGTCTGTACACTTCTACATGTCCAAATCATTCTCAAATGGGTTGTAAAAAAACGGGAATAACAGGTAATACATCTTAGTTGTTCACTTCTTCATCTGAATTGGGAATAACGAGTATTTCCTATATTTGATTCAATATTTTTGAGATCCTTTGATATGCCATTGATCTATCAAATGGACATTTTTCATTTGAAAATAATTGTTGTTGCTAAGAATAAACCAAACTATGTGAACTTAGTGGATTAATCTTCACTTCCTTCAATTTTGGGTGTATATTAGAATCACTGAAGTCTTGAATAGTTTGTATTGTTTTAATGTGATGTTCCATCTACTAAGAATCATTATTCACATTATATAAACAATCAAAAGATTGAGTTATGCTTCATTGATTGAATCTGGGTATCCAGCTCTTCGGTTTTGGAGATGTGATTGTAACTACGCATCCAGAGAACATCTAGATTTCTAGCTTCAACTCATTTATATTTCTTGTGATAAATATTTAATCTACAAGTATCTAATAATTATCCTTCTCAATAATTCACTAGTCAAATTTATAAAATTTGAAAAGGTCCTTTGAGAATATGTTTTAAACAATACCCTGAATGGCTAAGGTTCTCATTGAATTAAATGGTTTGTTAGATATTGATTTTAGTGTCATTATCATTTTAAGGAAATGTTACTAGATTGTAAAATATTATACTATATATAGGCTTATTTATTTTACTTCTATTCACAAGAAACAATATTGCACCTAAGCTTGGAAAACCACTTGCAATTCAGTCAACGACTCAGGTTTGATGCATGGATCACAATTACTGGGTTTTTAACTAGATGACGATATATGTCTATATTATAACTGATTTTCATGGATGTTTTTTTGGGAATTACATCAAATGAACCAAGAATTGGAAACTGAATATGAATTACTAGTCACTTGTAATGTCAATAAGAAATTTAAACAAAAACCAGAGGCAGTGTTGTGGTTATTGATTATATAATCTTCATGTAATTTTTATAGGATGCATTATTATTTCTAAATCTTCATTGGATTTCCATATTATTTTATTTTATAGTCATATTCACTTTTGGTACTCAATGCCTTAATATGATTTATTTTCTCAGAAATCATGGATAATTTGAACTTAGCAGTGATGATATGGTTAGATTATTACATTACATATTATGTGCAAAGTATACATAGAAAAGAAAGACACTAAAATGATTTATGTTCATGATAATTTTGAATTCAATTCAAAGTTCACTAGTAAAATGAGAGGATAAATTTCTAAATGTGGAAAAAATGATTGGTTTTGTTAATCCTTCTCTCAATGGTCCGGGTGATGTTAATTATTACACGGGAATGATGATTAATTTTGTTTTAACATACAGATTCATATGCCTCTTGCGGATTAAAAGAAAAGTTTTATTGAAGATGTTGATATAGACATGAAATATCATATTTAATCCATAATAATTCCTATCATGAAGATTAAAAAGTTTTGGGTTCATCAGTAGCTAGTCATGGAGTGCACAGAGAAGTCAAGACCTTCATGTTAAAGGTAACATGTTGAGGCTTATTTACTAGTTGAGTGTTCACACTATTCTCATCCCATTCTCATTATATTGATTTAATTTTGAATACATAGTTTGATTTCATTAGTTGGTGAGGGAGTGTATCACCCTGACCTATTTATTCCCATAATCTCATTCTTATACCATGGCATGAAATTTGAAAGCACAACATGATTTCAAAGAAATACTAAAGTCAACTTAGGATTGCTTCATATTACATGGAATGAAATGAGATCTCAGATATGTTAAATTATCTGATGGATTCTAGAGGAGTATGAAGAGCATTATGAGTATGAGAAGAATCTTTGGTTTCTATTATTTGTTTTTTTTTTGCACATTTTGAGTTTCTGTTTGGAATGTACAGTTTGAAGTACTTGAGTTTCTGTTTTTTGTTGTTGTTTTGATTATAAGTTGGTGAAGTACTTCTTTTCTGTAGATTTATGACATTATTATTGACTAAATTATGTTGCTTTTGTTGGATGATCATGGATGGATGCTAGAATATGAGATACAGCTTGGGTTTCTGTTTTTTTAATAGGTTGAGTAATTGTTTTGAATTTTCATGTTGACGTTATGCTTGAGTTTTTGTTTTTTTTGTTTGTGTTTTGATTATAAGTTGTTGAATTACTGATTTTCAGTAGATTTATTACTGAAGTAGGTTTATGTTGGAAGATGACGGATGGATTCCAGAG
Source organism: Viscum album (assembly GCA_963277665.1). Classification (NCBI taxonomy): domain Eukaryota; kingdom Viridiplantae; phylum Streptophyta; class Magnoliopsida; order Santalales; family Viscaceae; genus Viscum; species Viscum album. Next base: position 1,311,307,491 of record OY728130.1, on the reverse strand, counting down.
GAATATGAGAAGCAGACCGGGACTTCCAGAATGGTGGTGGATCATGATATGCATGAGACTATACCAAATCCTCTTATGGAATGAATGGGGAACTAGAGATGGTGGATCAAGATGTGAATGAGACTATACCAAAACCTCTTATAGCGTGTATGGGGAACTGGATATGGAGTTCACTCAATGACATAGATGAGTCATTTGGGGGTGGATCCTATTGCGGGATCTAGTGGGGGTGGATTGTCTAATGTGATGTAGTGGTGGAGGAGGGATTGGGGGGGTATCCAATGTGAAGTGGTGGTCAGGGATTGGGGGTCCAATGTTTTTTAATAAATTTCTATTTTAATATAAATAAGTTTTTTTTTAAGTTTTAACAATGGTTAAAATCGTATTCAGTTTAATAATTAAAATCAATGGATTATTTATGTTAAAAAAATAAATATAATATGGAATTTTATAATATGGAATTTAACTAGAAATAAAAATTTATAATTTTTATTCAATTTTAATTTATAAATAAATTTATATTATATGTTGGTAATATCATTACCAATAGAAAAATTTGTCACCATGACCTGTTACTAAACACTTTAACCAACATATATATTATCTGTAGGTATGATTATAGTTGTAACAGGTCTATTTGATCTGTCGCAAAAACATTTAGTGACAGAGTATTTACCGAAAATTTTGTGATAGGGACATGTATATTGGTAAAACGTTTTAACAACATAAAATTCACTTTTACCAATAGTTATGTCTCCGTTGGAAAAAGTGAAATATTTTGTATTGTCAAGAGAATGACCCAGGCCAACCCCTCTTTTTTGCTAAGTTAAAATATTTTGAGAGTGTGCAATACAATGGTTCATCAAATTTGTACTACTTATGGAGATTCATATGGTATTCACACACTATTTCCATTCTATTTTTTTTAAAATAATTCATTTAAAAACCCCAAAAAACATAAATTTTACAATTTTAAAAAAAATCTTCTTTGATCATGATCTATTTCAATTAAAATTATTTTTTTGGACTGACCAATATCTTGTAAATGAATAAGTTCATTGTGATCTTGAAGCTTTGTTTCAACGTATTATTAATGTAGTTTAATACTTGGATATCTAAATATATTGTATAGAAGAATATGTACATTCATGCCAAGATCAGTAGCTAGAGATGGAACCTGAACCATAACGAGTGGTGGAAGAGATTTCACCATGTATTTTTTATGTTAAATAACATGAGGTGTTTGAGAAGGATATACTCAATGAATTAATAACACCATTACACAATCATCTATTTCTTAGGGAGGAACATAAAAAAATATGAAAGATGATGCACTTATAGGAGATCAACATTTTTTAAAAGAAGCCTGGAATCACTTTATTAAGGATATCCTGAAACTTGATCCTCCCATCTTTAATAATGAAAAATATGCACCTCTATATCTCCCTATTACTTTTTAATATGGTAATATTTATTCACTTTATAATATTTATTTTTTAATGTCCATGCCAAAATAGATCAATTTCAAAGATGAATTACTTAAAAGGGAATATTTCTTTATTAATTCTTCATGTTTTAAACTTATTCAAGTTGAATTGTTTTCTAACTTCTTATATTCTTGAATTTTTTATGCATCACAAATGTAATAATCCTTGGATGTTTTTGAAGAAAAAATACTAGTAGTTGCTATATAATAAGATCTATATATGCATGTGGTTATGAATCAACATCTTTTACAACAACCTACATACCATATAGAGGAGGACACCATAGAATTAAATATAGAGAACCCCTATCTTACTTTAACTACCAATTTAGACCTTAAATTCTCTATTTATTAAATCATCAGAGTTGGAAATTTTCTTATATTATTTTTCATTCTTCATTATATGTGTCTACTCATTTGCACCGGTAAAAAACACATGTGGTGGTCATTTCCAAGAATCTAAACCCACATTATGATTGGTGAGAATCCACTACAACTACATGACTAGGGAAAGTAAAACATAACACCCGCTTGGGGGTATAAATCAAGAATTATATCATTTAAATTACATTTATCTTTAATTTTATTTTTTTCCCTTATGTCTTATCATTTATTTCTTATAGTTTTAAAGTGGTGGCAGATATGAGCTTCACTTGAGCCTTCAACTAAAAAATAAATTAGGTAATGTCATTTCTTTCATTATTTAAATTAATTCCCAATTAAAATTATGTATAAATATATATATATATATATATCTGATTTGAGAATAAATGTGGATATTAAATAGAATAGATGTGGGGGGATATCAGTATGTTTTTAGTACTTTTGTGTGTGCTTTAATTTTATTTTATGTGTTTTTTATGAGTTTTTCATGATTTTTTTTGTGGAATGTTTTTAGGATTCTTAAGATGAATTTAATACATTGGAAAATTCAAACTATATTATTTTTATTTGAACATTTATTGATTCTAATTTTAATGGATTAAAATGATTTCTGAATTTATTTTGTTTCTTGATTTGGGATATTTTCATTGGATGAAGTTTGATTGATTATGAAACTCATGTGCACAAGTATTATCCAAATTGAATATATTTTCCAACCCAATAGGTTTTTTATTACCTTTTTAACATCTTATTTACATTTCTCTATTTCATAACTGTCTTGAGAAATGTTATATTTTCTATAAATGTTTTCTATTTTTCAAAATGGTCACAGTTCATGGAATGTGTTAAGTATGATTGAGGCACCACTTTGAAATCACTTTATAAATTAAACTATTAATTGGTACAACATTAAAATATGACCTATATAAACACCTAGTATCCATGAAATACCTTTTTAGTAATCCACTTTATGAGAAATATTTCCCTTTGCAACCTTCTCTAGAAGTTAAATACATTATTATTATTGAACTCAAGTGTGGGGGTGGCAGTAGATGAGTTGTATTTTTCTTTCCTAGAGAATCTATTTGAGCTGAAAGGAAAGGAATGTGTTGTCATATTTATTGTTTCTTTGGTGGAAGAAATTTCATGATCGAAAGATGGATGTGTGACACAAGTTTCATTAAAAATATGGGTCGGGTGTTCATTTATTTTTTAATATAAAATGATTACTCTATTTTTCCACAAAAATATTATTATGAATAGAAATACAATTATGAATTCAAGATTAAAAAATGATGAAAAATGGGGAAAATAGGGAAAATTCATCATTGAGGATGAAATTCCAAGTTTGAACTTCCCAAATAAATAAATATGTGTTTAGAGGTGAATCATTTTCAAGATTAACAAGGAGCACACCATTTCTAATTAAAAAAATAATGTATTTACTTCACATTAGAGATTAACACTACTCATTTTGTCTTATATGGTTTTATTTTTCAACCTTCAAAACCTCTGCATTAGAAAAACCCATGAAAAATACCTCATTGTAAACATATTTATGACTTAATGAAGTGAATATATTAGTAGTTTAGTAAGTTTATGGATTTCAGACATGATCTTGAAAATGGAAAAATCTCCACAAAAAATTCCTTAAGTGAAGGAGAATTGTATTTATGAGTATGTTGGTATGACATGAATATGGGAAATAAAAAAATATGGAATGGATTTATATGGTTTTTAAGAGTTATGTAATTTTTATCAATGTATAAGACATTATATTTTCTTTGATATGTAGTGTTGTCATTTATTCTTTGGGGAGTTTGTTTTAACCATGGTATAATATGATTACACAATATTTTGATGTTTAAGTGTGAGTGTAATGGATAAAGAAAATATTTTCAATTATTTTAATTTTAATTTCAATGTTTTAATATCACAAAAGAGTTATTTTAAGGTAAATTTTCACATTTTACGATTTAGTATAATTTTGAGATTATTTTTAAAATAACCTAAATTTGGATTTTCACAATTTAATATATTTATTTATTTTGATCATAAATGTCCATACACTAATCCAAATAGTAAAAATTATTATATTTAGTCTTAAAAACATATTAGGTGTCATTTAATTCTTCTGGATCCAAAGCTAAATCTATTAGTTGAAGGCCCAAAACCATACCACAATTTAGACCTAGAAATATATGCACTAATCTATAAATTTTTTAAATAGAACAATTTCTCTTTAATTTATTTTTCAAATGAGAATAAATTCTACGTGGAGTATGTAGAAATTCAGATGAACTATTAAATTACTAAGGAGAAGCATGATTCCATCAATTTCAAGGTCATAAATGCATGGGAAATTGGATATATGGAATAAAAAAGAGTATTCCTAGATAGAAAACATTTCTGTGGTAAATTGGATATAAACATCTCCAAATGTGGCCAACAAAGCTAATGCTTTGAGGTTGGAATTTTATAAAGTTGGGGAGGAACTTTACATAAGATCACTATTAACAATTTTTTCATTAAATGGGGATACTAGGAGACAAATATTGGAGGAAAATTCTAGATCCAAAAATATCACCCCCTCCCGCTACAAAAAAGAGTTTATTCTTTCTTTCATGGGGTTTGCACTCTAAGTGGAAATTTTATATAGTTTTTTAGTTTAGTTTTTATTTTAATAATATATTTCATTATTATTATATGTTATTATTTTTCTTCATCTCGCTCTCATTTTTTTATCTTTTGTGTTTCCACCATGATTTCTTCTCCGCTATGATCTCTTATACTGAGGATCATGAGTATATAACATGAGAAAGTTCCCAGGAGATTAATCCTATGATGAACCCAAGACTTTAAATATTTAGTCTTACTATTTATTAAATTGTAATAGATATTATATGAGGGATCATAATGGTAAACGAGCATCTATGTCTCCACTTTCCACATGATCTTTAACTTTCCCTTCTATATTATTCCCCCTCGATCAGGAAGGTGGATTTATGGTCTCTCCACGATCGTTTAGTGAACTGTATATTCACAACCATAGATAGAAGAGTATGTTCATACATATAGAGTGTGTTCATTATATAAATTTTTAACTAATAATAATACAAATAACTTTCAATATGGGTTATTCTCTCAAGAATATCTCTTTTCCTTTTAACTTTATTATGTTTTCATTCATTGTATTTTAATTTCATATGCCTATTTAATTTAATTTTTTATTCTAAATTCTAAAATATCCATTTCTGTTAATTTTATTTCATAAATAAAAAATATAAAAAATTTGAATTAGAATCATTGAGTTCTTGACCACAAAATCTCTTTAAGAGAGTTACTTTGGTCATCCCTTATATAGCACTTAATTAAAATATTTTTAGAGAGAGCATGAAAATTTTTAATTGGTAAAGACTTAGGGTTTGACTCAAGGTTGAAATAAAAAATCCTAAAATTATGATTGATAATTTATGTCTCATAGTTCGGTTAATTTTATGTATATTTCAAGATAAAAATCAATTATTGTTTTATTATATATTTATTTCATGCAATGTTAAAATTATTTTTTTCGTTTTATCCACAGAAATAGTGAAATGTTTTGAATTGATCTTTTTATAGGGTGTGAAAAATAAATTATTTTCAAGGCTAAATCTAATTATAGTGGAAACCTAGGTAGCATACTAGAGAGGAGTTCATAAGAAATAAATTTCCTATTTTTTATTAGTTAAATAAAAGTGGTTATGATTTTGGGTTTTTGATTTTTAAAACAAAGAAATAAATTCAAATAGTGAATTGGAAACAATTAATTATAATATTGTGGAAGGTTAGGGTTTTCATCACTTATTATATTCCTATCCTATTCCCAATTTTATCCAATATTGTTCCACTCATTATTTTAAGAGATAGATTCAAAAATCACTTCCTATCTCTCCCTTAGTTTAGTGGTGATAAAGAGAATAAACCTAACTAAGATATCTAATTGGTATACCCTCCTTGATATGTATGATATTTTATTATTATAATCCCATGTATGATGTTTGTAATTCATAATCCAGACATGCTATTCTGAAATGAAAAAAATTACCACTACCACTTACACACGTGCTAACAATCTCCAAAAACATTACCTCTTATCTCTAGAATGTGTCATCATATAAAGACCAGAACTAGGTGGAGGGAGATAAAGGATCATTGAACAAGGAAATAAAAACCAATAGAATCCAATAAAAAATATGATCACAAAAATTATGAAATTTTTTAAATTAATATTGAAAATATTTAAACATATAATAAATAAAGTTTATTTTATTAAGCATGCATTATTAAGAATTATAAGAAGTCATCCCCCATATTCATTATCACTACAAGTTCTACCCTTCCATGTGAAGTGTAAATGAGATAATAGTGGAAGAAAAATGTCATTTTAAAGCATAAAAAAATAAAACAAGAAAAAAAGTACAAACAAATTCTCCATATCATGCTATTAGATCTCAGGAAAAACATCATAAGTCCTTACTAATCTTTATACTCTCTTATAAACTTTTAAACACATAGTTTCCATCTTCGAAAACATTATTTAAACCTTTTTAATCTCATCCTTTTCAATATAGAAAATAATATTATTTCTTTAGAAAACCTTATTTGTTACTTCTAAAATGATTTGTATATATAGATCCATGTGGAAACATCTTTTTGGTTACATGAATGTTTGTGTGACATCCCAAGGGTTTCGTTGGAATATTGGATGAATTATACATATAAAACATATGAAAATATTATTATTTTCAAAATATTATTTTTATGAATGTTTTGGATCAACCATGAAGTGGAATTTCTATGGATCAATAGTATAGAAGATAAGGAATTGTGTGGTAGGTATTTCATTTCATCAATTAGATAGTCATATAGTCACTTATAATGAAGCATGTCCGATTTAAATACAAAAATCCATTGAGATATACTAGTGGTCTTTTATTTATTCATTGTGTGGATTTTCAATACTTTTCATAAATTCTTCTTGCAGTAAGATTATCAACAGTATGGTCGGTTTAGTCAAGTGGTCAGTCTAGTCTTTCTTATTATCTATTGTTCACCCACTTTCTTGACTAGAGACCGCACGGTAGGTTCACTCTACCTTAGATTGAGGACTTAGTCTTATTTACAATTACATGTAGTATTTCCAAAAACTTCCCAGATTAACATTTAAATTCCTTTATTTCTATGACGCACCATTTGTCATACTGAAATTATCATCCAAATATCAAATATAAATTTTATTCATTATTCTAGATATTTATCAACATCAAATAAACAATTAAAAACAAGGTTTTAATCCATTTAGAAATTAAAATAAATATAATTTATTACACTAAAAATATGATATAAATGTAATATATTATCAAAATAGTTGGTTTAAAATACTAGTCACTCAAGATAAAATTTATGAAAGTATTTTCTCTCAGTAATATCTAATCGGTTAGATTGACTAAGCTGATGGATCTAATAGTGTATTATGTGTTCTAGTTGAAGAAGTTTTTTCATTATGTTTTGTAGAATCTATCTAAACTATTATAAAGAACAAAGGGATTCTAAAGGTTTAAAATTAGGTTTTTTGCACAATTTTTTGTTTCTTATAGAATATATTCCATGGGAAATGTTCATGTATCACTATATATTTTTTGGAAATTTTTATGTTGAAACTAGGTGTGGTGAAAATCCCTATAGTGTTTGTGAGACCCTTGAATCTTTATGGTGGTATTCATTAATTCCACCGTCATCAATATAAATTGGAAGGTGAGATTCTTGTTTCTTGGATGATTTTTTTTATTTTATAGACATCAGTAGTGTGGATGACTCTTGAGGTATGGGTTCAATATATAATAAAACCATTCCTTTGATATGATATTTAAGATAATTGGGTGGAGGTTGGATAATTTAATGCTTTATTATATGATAACCAATGTGTTTCGTGTGTCATAGTGATTTAATCATAGGAGATTCCCCTAGAAAGAATTATTAGGCCAACCAGATATAATTATATATTCATGAAACTATACTTATTGATGTTGGTTTTCATGGAAGAAGATTATTTTGTGTGTATTTTTCTAATCAGGATGATCCTCACATCTCAACATGTTTGGGAGGTCTAGTATGAAACCATTTTATGTGGGGTCCTATATGATGTAGTATTTGATGGTAGATCACTTAAAAGATACCTTTATATGTATAGTGTATGTCATTTATCTTTGAGATTGGGTGGTGGTCTTGTTAGAAGACTCATCTTTGGTGTTTCGATGAGAGGTTTTGAACTAAGTTTTATCAGTTGAGTATGGATCCTTGGTGGGGTAATTCTATCTATGAATTATTTTTCATTATGTGGTTATTCTATCACCATAGTTTAGATTGATTCATAGAGGGTTGTGGATATTTTCGCTCCAATTTTGGAAGGAATATCCTAATGTTTAGAGCTAATTATGTGGGGATATATATATAGGTTAAGGCATATAATTTAAATTTTGGTGTAATAGATCACCAATGATCCCATATTAGGTTATTTGACTTCTTGATGAGGTTAGTCCCATTACCTGATGTTCTCATCAGTTGATTTCATAAAGAGAAACCACAACAAAACCATGAACTTTTTTGGTGAATATGATCTTATTTGGAGTTTAAGTCATGATGGTATGGTTAATTAGATTTCATAAAAAGGGTTAAGATTTAATTTTTGTGGTGTTATTATGGATGCTTTTGGAAACATTATTAGGTATGAATTTTCAAATATCATGAGAAGTTGATATAGTCATGAATATTTTTATTAGTGAGATATTGTAGGTTCACTATGGAATGTTTAATTGGATCACCTATGGTAGTATATGATTTGAATAAATGGTTCTAATTTGATTACATCAAGATTTTTCCATAACTATGGGGATTATATTGCTACATCAATTGATACCTTTTTTCATGAACTAATATGTGGAACGTGTTTATGGGTTGTATTTTGTTCATTATATTATTGGGATGGAAGAGGTAGTAAGGGAGAATGGTTATCTCTATGGTTGTGTCCCAAGTCCACATAGATCCTAGTACTATAGAGGTGAATCAAGTGCATATGTTAAATAATTATTTCCCATATTATTTTGGTTAATGAGGTTATCAATATATAATAGTAGGTTGTTTCCTTTTCAAGGATAATAATTTTTAAATATGGGTAGGATGAAGAAATCTAGGATTTTCATTAGAGAGTCTTTAATTATTTTTGTCCTTTGAATCCTCGGGTCCCATAACGGTGTAAAATGGGATTTACCCTAGTTTTTGACTTTATAAAAAATTTCCAATGGTTCCACTAAACTTATATGTTTTTTACCTTTTTATTGGACATTGGTATGATTATAAGATAGTTAGGATTTAGGGGATATTAAATATTTATTAAATAAGAAAATTTATAACTCTTGAGAACAAATTGTAATATATATTAAATTGAGGGTTTTATGGACATTCATATATCATTTTTGTGTCTAGAATATGGTATTTTTTTATGAGAGGTATAAGTTATGTTTCAAGGTGATGAGTCATGGACCAAGTATTTTCAGGTTTTTAAATTAAATACTTGGTATTATACACCCTTAACCTAAACGTGTCAAAAAATTTATTATTATAGTAACTTTAATTAGGTATCAGCTGTAAAAATAGAATAAGTAACCCTAGAGGACATTCACCTTTTCTTTTAGATTTTATGTTTTCTTCATGGTGGCATCAATGAAGAGCATAATAGGAGGCATAATTATCACAGCATTAATTATTACACCATCGGTGTAGGATTTTATTGTTGATTATTTCCTCAGAATTAATGTTCTTATAATTTTTTCCATATTTAATTAATTCCCCAATAATTTCCATGTTTCTTATGATGATTTCTTACAATGGTAATTATTCAGATATTTTTAGGATAATATTTGGGTAATGTTTTATCATTCCATAAAAATTATTTTTACATAATACTAAAATTAGGTTTTATATTTCAATTAATATTTTTGTGAATTTTATATTTTTTATGAATAAACCTGAAATTAATATTTTAATATATTAAATGATAATGGTTTGAATAATAATATAATATTATATTATTTTGTGAATTAATATTATTTCCATTAGTCAAAATATGACCATGGGTTCTTGAATATTTGGATTAAATTTTTATGAATAATTTATTTAAAAAAAATTATGTATTAATAAAGTAATTAACTAAATTTAATTTATTTTTAATATTATATTCTAAAATAATTTTAAAATGGATTAAGTAAAAAAATATTACTTGAAATAGTTATTATAATTTTTTTTTGGTGATGACTTATTCTCTAATATTTTTATAATGATATTTTTTGTGATTTTGGGAGTCATTCATACGTATAAAATAAACCTCAATACCTTGGATTATATTCCAAGTAATGAGGTATATGAATTACCTCACCTTATTTATATTCCCCTACTTCATACTTAAAGGTTTATCCTTACATTATACCCTATGGAATAATGGTAGACAATGACAATGGAATCGGAATGTGGGGTCATGGTAAATGCCTAATGTTGATAGCGGTACGAAAAGGATTTTCCTGGGAGGTTTGGGTGTGATTTTGAAAAAGGATAAGAAGATGGTGAATGGTGGTGAAAAAATGTCCAGTAAAACTCTTACCAGTTGAAATAGATTCCTTTGGGGAATTGGTGTCCAGCGGACCTAGAGACATAGTTAGAGGTAACAGTGATGGAGTTGGTCACAATGGAGGAAGTATAATGATATTCCTTGTAAATATAAAAATTTTGAAATTACAATATATTTTTCTATCATTCACTCATCTTGTATACCAAAATATGTGAATCAAGATTTTATGTAGTTTCATATATATCTCACATTTTTTGATTTTATGTTGATAAATATGTATTCTTGGAATAGGTTCCTCAGTGTGTACATGAGTACACACCATGTCAAATCCCCTAAGCCAGACACTATCTTCCCCTTAACACATGTTGTGTATAAATGAAGTAGAATCTTATTTTGTATATAATATACATGTCAAATATATACATGGATCCACAAACAATGTATTTCATTGTGCATGTCATGTATATATAGTGAGATGGATTTATGTCTATCTAGAATAAACACATACTAGCCTGCAATGTTCCAAACATCATTTATTAAAGGTTCATGTCATTTACTTTGATATATGAAATGGGAATATAATGTAGTAGAAAACCTTCATTCATAATTTATCTACACATCATTTCCCATAATTGGACATTTCAGGTATATTATTTAAATATAAATTGGATTATGGTGGCATGAGCCAGAATATTTCTCAGACTTTCACATTATATACTCTTTAATTACAAGTCATAAAATAGAAATTTTATGGAATTTATTATCTCATGATGCTCAAGTGTCATATCTATACACAATAGTAGTATACTCTGAGTAAATTTACATCTAGAGAATGATGTTACAAGATTCCTTGACCTTTTTTTTTCTATGGCTTCTATGATAGATGATATCAATTATTTTTGTGTAAATAATGATAGAGTGTGGGTGAGTAATTAGGTGATGTCATAGGGTTGATAAATTTGTTGGTCTCTCATATACATTGTGGAGTATGTACTACCTCATCATATTAGAGCCCAAGTATCCCTCCCTTGGGGTATAAGTCCCCTATTTAACAATATGTTATTTATTCCATCAACCCCTAAAAGCTTTGAGACCTCTATACTACATGTTGTGTCAATACTCACTCATGTGATTTGGCATAGGTCATCCATAAATAGTGATTAATGTTCTTATATATGTGATTAGTTATTGGCCTCTCCTAAATTAGGTTCTGGTCCTAATATCCAATGGTGTAGGACTTATCATTTCTTTATTATTCTCATTCCTTGTAAAAAACTTATTCCATGTTTCTAAAATAGACACTCCAAGGATTTGCATGATAGATATTTTAAATGGTAAAATAGACTATATAATAATAAAAGGAATAATTTTGAATAAATATCACCAATTTTTTCACATGGAATGTGAAACAAAATTATTTATTATCTAGACATTTTATTTGGAATCACCAGTCCTTTTGTAGGTCAAGCGATGAGGATTTTATTAAATATAAATGATATGAATAAAATTAATCATGAATTACACATCTAAACTCATGAAGAATTTATTTTCACTAGTAAATAATTATTTCACTTTTAATATAGACACTTAAATATTGGCTTATTTTATTTTTATCATAGTATAAACATGGGGATGAAACCTCCATGTTTATTTTGAATTAATTTTAGAAATTATTTTTGTTTTATTTCTATAATGGATCTTTTCATGGTGAAAATTTTTATTATTATTATTTTTAATTGGTAAAAAAATTATTTTATTAATTAAAAATTATAGACTATCATTGTATCATTGAATAAATTATGCCATGGAAAATAATTTATTCCTATATTCTACTTATATTCTTTATCAAACCCTAATAGGATCAAATTTCATTGGGTGGTCAAGTATTCATCTAACCATCCCAATCTCAATTATTATTCTCCCTTTCTTCTACCTTGGGTATATTTTTTTTAAGATTACATAATGAAGGAAAATCAAATAATTTTAGGGTTTAGGTCATGAATGTGAAGGTGTATAGGGTTTTAGGTGAGGATTTGATGAATAAATAGACATTAATGAATAGAAAAATAGTATATTCTTTAAAATTACCTTAGTTATGTGTGATAATGATCCTATGCTCATTGGGGCCATATGAAAGTGAAGGTACTTTAAGAATAATATGTAAAAATGGTGTTGTTAGTGAAAAGAATAATGTTTTAGTTTTCTATCAATTTTTTGAATACATGGAATGCAGTCATCAGTCAAATATAATATGTGTCAACAGATATAGTTGAGGCATAGAAAGTAATGTTGCATTAAATGTATCTCTAAGATATGTGTAGTGTGAATCTCAATTTGACATGGATTTACTAGATATGGTATTTTAAATTTTACACATCATGTGACTCAAGTTCAGACATTGTGTAATACTAGACCATCTTCCCTAGTGTATACCCTATATACCTTCCCAATATATGTGACAATACCCAAATGATGTGTCTCTTGGGTAAGAAATATCTATGTGTATAAGCTATACATTCCCAATTTCAACATAAAACCCAGACTCTATTAATTCTACATATACATTGTTAACTTTTAGTACATGTCATATACTCTGTACATGATATAGACTTATGATAGAACTTTCTCGAGTTTCTTGGAACACCCACACACCATGTACCACTTAGGTCATGTTGTTGAAATTTTCTTCATGTTATGTGAGTAATTTCAATACATGATCAAAAAAACCATGTGTTCTTACACATTATGTTCCCAACTAGACACACCATGTAATAGGAATATCCATCTACCTTTCATATATTTCCATAAAGTTTTAATGTTTTTCATATAAGGAGTCCATTATAAGTGATCTTGTCAAATATAATGTTATGGTTCACTTGTATTCATCATCTTGGGTTTATATCCAATGAGTTTCATTCGTTTGATGTTTTTAACATCATAGAGATGATGACATGTGTGGGTGTATTTTTAGAGTATACGCAATGTCAATAACCCTCTTAGAAAATAGCTATCTCCCAGGTATGGGTCCTTTATGTATATAGTGGAGTAATTAAACCTCTCATAAAGTAGTTTGGATCATCCACTTAGGGATTTGATAACCCTATTATATGATGTATATACACACATATGGTAATGGTTCCCCTATTGGGTTTGATAGACCCCTCAGCTGATAAACTCTTATGTAGGAACAATTCCCCCATCACTACTGCTATTAAGGGATGACATGGAAGAGAGAGGTATAAAATCCCACCTCAATTGACCACTCAATAGTTCCTAGGCTAGAGGTCACTACATGACCACATGGGCACCTCCCCTTATGATAGAGGTTACTGACTAGCAGCGGTGGTCAAGGGAAGTACCATAGGGATTCTAAACCCTCATATTAGAATAAAAAATAGTAGAATAAAATAAATAATTAACCATAATTCACAATAATGACAAATATTTCATGGTATTGTATATATAAACAATAACTCTACTTAAAAATGTAATATGGAAACATACATCCACATAAACTAAAGGTCCCACCAAAATAAAATGACAAACCACCCACTGGGGTGATCATATCTAGCTCGATCATAAAACTATGAGCCTCTTCCCAACCCAAACATATGATCAGCGAAGTTTTCTTGGGTCTCCAAGTGACATGGCCTCTCAAGCTAGGTGTGATAAAAAATTGATAGGGAAACACTAACATGGTCTCATACACATCCAGTAAGTATAGTGTGAGTGCATGTGATATGATTAAAGAATAAATAAATAGCCATCGAAAACGTAAATAAATATCCATTGCTGATCATTATATTTTAATGTGAAACCTGAGATCAAACATATCTGCTTCATCTAGTATCTGAATGTATCTAAGGATAATACATCACATCAGGTGGATATATTCCCAACCCTAGGATCCCATGTATATACCTCCACTAGGAAAAAACACTAGATCATTTAATGTATCCTATAAATCACAAATGATACCATACTCAATTAATATCATATTAAGTTTCTTATTAATCCCTTCATATTTTTTATAAGCACAAAAATCCTAGGTATCCATGGAATTATATAGTACACCCAAGATCTGAATTCATATCACTGGTATCTCATAGCACCTAACATCATAGTTTTATTCTAGGGAACACTAAGTATCACATAATTCATCTCCAAAAACCACTCTGGATCTTAGGAATCTCATAGATTATCATTATTAATCCTTCCAGATAATAGAAATCAACACACATATCTCTTGATGTTATAAATTAAGGGCACCATATCCTAGGGAGGTGATCCCTGAAATCCAGCAATCACTAAGCTCAATCAAATCCTAGGAAGGTAATCAATAGATTCAATCTTGATAATAAACCAAATAATCCTAGTGAGGTAATCCATGGATTCCATAATCATATATATGGGATCCTACATCGACCTTGTGGATATTGAAAAAATAATAATAATCAAAATGACATGGGTTATAATCTTTCCTAACCCATCTCATATAACAATGTCAATATCCCAAGTGTAAAAAACTATACCTATCATTACATCCCTACTAGGATCACATAATATATTTGGGTTATAAGGTGAAACATGAAATTTTCAATTCCCATTCATATTCCATTCCTATCAAGGGTAAACATAACACTATGTCACCCACTATGGTCCCCCAGGCCACATCAAACATTGACATCCATTATGGTTTCCTCTATCTCATCCCCAAATCACAGGTTAATATCCTTCACTCATATGTTATAGTGTCCATCAGTGTCATCAAAATAATATCACACTATCACCAGAATTATAAGAGAATCCTTACTAGAATCACTCCAAAAAGTTTTTAAAAACCCCGTATTTCATCCCAATCCACCCAAGGTTAGTCCTCTCATCTAACCTATCCATAAATCTCTTCATGGAATTTTAACTTGTTCCTGAATTTCCAAAGTGGTAGGAACACTCTCTGAATCAACTTTATGAACTATACCAATGCATTTAAGCAATTGGAAGGGTCCCCTAAGGCCAATTATGGTTATTTATTTTCATCCTGTAATATATCCTTTACCAAGGGGTCGAAGGGAACCCATCTAAGTTCAAAACAATCACTATGTTTATTTAAATTTCACTCATCAGTTTTAGAGTTTCATTAGGAAGATAATAATAATCAAGGCCTCATTTATCAGTGATTGGGGCATAAAGGTACTATAAAAGCTTCCATTGGGGCCCTCATCACTTTTTTCATCAAATACTTTATCATTTTAGTTTAATTAAAGAAATTAATTTCAGTTTAAAATTTTCAGTGATTAAAAAATGGTTTATAACCAATGGTGGAAATACTACATATCATAATCCACATATAAATAAAATAAATCACATAAATATGTGTTATATTTAAGGGGCCACCTACCACAATCACATAGTTATTCTTTATGAAACTGAATTCCGACTATCCTGTTAAAAACTCTTCCAAGTCTAAATAGTTTTTTTCCATCAATAACAATCACTAATCACATGTATAGTACCATAATTAATTATAAAATCAACACTAAAATTGTTTTATAATAAATTATAAAAATAATTTAATTAAAATTTCTTCTAATCAATTTTACACATTTAATCATTACAAATCCATAAATAACTTTTAATGGTCATTTAAGAGGCCACTTCCCCTCTTTATATTCCAAAACAAAAATTTATAATAACAAAATTAATTATAAAATAATTGAACAATTTATTTTATAACTAATTCCATAATTAATATAAATTTAATATTTATTTATTTATTCTCCCCAAAAATACCTTTTTATACCTCAAAATAATCCCTTAAGAAAAATGTAGAACAAATATTTTCTAAAAAACAACTTTTAAAGACGAGCCCTATGTAGGGGTTGTACCTACATAAGAGTATCACCAGTTACTCTTATACAGATCCCACTACATAATGTTAATAAAGATAATTGCCTTATGCAACTCCCCCAATGTAAGGTAAATTAGGAACTTTTTCTTATTAAGGTCCCCTGCTTAAGGGAAGGTAGGGTCTTACCCATATACAGGCCCCCTATGTAATGGTATCCCAGGGACCAAAGGTAAAAACCATTTCTTTATATTTTCCGATATTCCTCAAAGAAAAATTCTGGTAAACTTCTTCCAAAAAAATAAACAAAATAAAAAAAATGAAAAAATCATCCTATTAACACTTTTCAATGGACCTCATCTAGACCACAAAAATCCAAATCACACAATAAATATTCAAATAAAAATTCTAAATGGGTTTTCAGTAAAAATAAAAAAAATAAATCAAACCTATCAAAATCATTGAAGAATTAAGCACATAATCTCCCTCGAAGGTCACAACATCATGATCCATATCTGATTGAGCATCCCAGAAAAATCCCTCTCCCCATTCCTTCTTTTTTCATTCTTCTTGACAGGGCTTCTAGTCGAAGCCTCTTTCATTACCCTCACAATATATAAGGAAGGGAAATATTATGGGAGGAATACAAAATAATCTTAATTTAACTAATACATTTAATTAAATTCTTATACATATTTAAATAGACTAACCCAGGTCATAGAACCATATCCATGTTTATACCTCTTGTAGGTAAAACCTCTTAATCCAAACTAAAACGTGCATTTGAAATTCTATTATAAAAGTCCATTATATATATATAAGTGATTTTAAAAATTAAATAATTTATATTTATAAAATTATTATTAATATA
The DNA here is from genome assembly GCA_963277665.1 of Viscum album. Taxonomy (NCBI): domain Eukaryota; kingdom Viridiplantae; phylum Streptophyta; class Magnoliopsida; order Santalales; family Viscaceae; genus Viscum; species Viscum album. The sequence continues at coordinate 1,311,290,243 of OY728130.1, read as the reverse complement.
TTTTGAAAAATTACACTATCTCTAAATCTCACTAAATTTAATCCCTAGGTTAAGCACCATATTCTGAGATCAGTGAAACAACCATAAAATATTTTAGAGATTTTATAATCATACAAATTACCTTTTACCTCTAATTCAATACAAAAACCAAAAAAATCAATTTTTTTATTATTCTAATAACCTATAGAAGTATGATTCATTAAAATAACCCCATAATATCACATTTCATTCATGATAAGGCTCAGTGGTATCAAAATAATGAAAATAAATCCCTCTTTGTATTCCATTAATAAACAACATTTCATGTTCTAAACTATCATGAAAATTATCATATATTTCATAACTCCAAACATAAGGAACATTATTCAATAAAAACTAAAGCCATTTACTCATTGACATCACCAATATCATGATGGTGCACTATGACACCCGTCTGTCTTGATACATCACAATGTCTTCAGTTAATTCATTCTAATCAAGTGGAACTCTCCAAAATAAGACTCATATCCTAAGGGATTATTCCAAGCCACAGTTCTCCAGACAATCAAAATAATCCATTGGAATTCATTTATAATGTTCTAAGGACCAACTAAGTATTGTTTTTATCTCACCATGCCCAATTATACATGAAAACATATTTTAGATATACTTCGGTCAAATATTCTTTAGAGCACTTGGTTGTAGTCACAAACATTCTATATCATCACCCAATCATAATAATTTTACACCTAAATGCATCATGTGATCATATACACTAGTAATAATGTTATCACAATGATCACTAGTGAATGAACGATACAACCCATACTCAGGTCATATCATGTTCATCATGATTCTAATGTCAAAGCCTGAATTCAATCTAATTAACCATTCAAATATCAAATCTGTAATTCACTAAGGAACTAGATTATGCTAGATCATTGTATACACTACAATCCAAATTTAATATCCCCCTTTTGATAAATGGTCTCGTCACACCCACAACCTTATCAACACTAGGTCATATCTCCCTGAACCATGCTCTATCGTTTACTACATGTAATGAATGAATGTTTTTTCTATGCTATACCAGATATAAAACATGAAACATGGAATTCCAACCATTCATAACTCACTATGAACATAACCATAATTATCCATGAAACATTATCCATGATGTGGCTCACTCCCTCTAAAATCCTATGGTTCACTCCCCATGATATTTCATTCCTTATACAACTCCTCGAGTGCAACCTTAATAGTTATCATCATTCTATGTGCCTTGATATTTATAATTTATGCTCATTAATATTTGTCCCACACACTACCACTCACCAATTAAAAATTCAATAGTAAAATTCATAACCAACATTCACTTTCTCAATCACATCCAAACCTAAAGGGGGTATACTCACATTCCAACCAGTCTGAAAACCAGACTCCTAATAAATTATTTGCATATATCATCAAACATAGGATCATATTCCTAAAAAAGGGACATTCCCCATTGAATATTGTTCTCATCTAACTGGAACCACTCTTGGTGTTCCTCTTTATATTTGAGGCATATCACATATTCTGAGGTCTATAACTTGATCACCTATTTCCATGTATAATTCTGAAATAAAAATGTATCAACACACACTTTAAATCCTCTATCTATTTATATATTCCTATCTCATTAAGAACCACACATGACATCAATAGGCCCATGAATCTTACGGATTCGATAATAGAAACCCATTCAATAATACCAAAGCACCTCAAGTGGATTACATCCTCAAAATGTAAGGTGTTATATATGGTTACACCACATTCATGCTAGCACATCCTATACATAATTCTAAACACCAATAATCGATGAATTCCTCCAGTATCTGAGAGAAATAACAATACCATTATATCTGTTATCTTGGGTTACCCTCATTTATTAAAAAACATACCTAAATCTATAAGAGAACACCCAGCTACAAAATCATATCTATTATATCATCAAAATATTGATCCACATTTAAAGTCACTAGGCTCAAGTACCTATCTAGTCGGTCATATCTCATCCAAGAGTAATAGATCAAGAGAAACATCTATGTTACCATTTCAATCTTCACATGATAACTTATATTCTTAAATAGCAACTCTAGGGTTATCATATTTCATATACTTATGTGGAATCATATTCCTAACTTTCAACCTACTCATGGGAACTAATACTCACTGGCAATCAATATACAATACTACCCCATTTGGATTTTGTTCTCATCTATAAGAATGTATGTATATAATGGTATCATCATACTAAAATCAATTTTGAGTTACCATGGTCATGTGGTTTAGTTATGTATAATTACACGAAATACTAAATGAAAAAACTACACATAATATATAATTGATAATTTAATTAACTAGATTAGATTGATAATCACACACAATGGGTTTATCGTAAATGTATCATGTGGTAATTTTTACCCTCTCAGGGTCTCCATGAATCGTTTAAACAAAGGTATTGTATATCCATTAGTAGAGAATATCTCACTGTAATATTTACATAACTAATCATCATAGAAAAATTTATTGTGGTTTAGAAATGCATAATTCCACCAAAAAGTTATATAAGAAAAGACCAAATGTTATTTGTTTAAATTTTTTAAAATTTAAACCCTAATCATCAGTCATATAAATCACACAATAATATGTATGATATTTGAATCTTGTATTTCTACTATAATACAACGATACACCTCTTTACACAATAATTAGAGATCTAGAAACAATTAAATCATAAACTCCAAATGTCATGTTCGTTACACCAAGATAAATCACATAGCTACAAAATTGAAAACAGAAAATTGTAATTCCATATCCCAAGTAACACAGACTACCTATCAAAAAATTGGTTCTCAAGTTACCAATCTAATATCCATAAAAAGATTCTACATTTCCTTAATCTCTACATATCATATCCAAAATATTAATAAAAAATAAAATGATACTCTGGAACCACTTTGTAATTCCTCACTGCCCCATACCACTCAACAATTCTTAGATCATCCATCGCTACATGAAAAAAAGTGTGTCTCCCTATAAGACAATACCTACCAACTACCAACATGGGGTTAGTGTAGTACCATGGAACGATTGTACAATTTATTAGAGTATAAATAGTAATGGAAAATAAATAATGAAACATTATCCATAATAATAAAATAAATTAGGTAGAATTAAATAAATAGACAACAATGATATATCAAAATATATTTTGGAAGTATATAGTCACAAAAACTCATGGTCATTCTAGTATACAATGAATGGCTCCCCACTGGGCACATCATAATATGCTAAATGAAATTAATAAGAGAATGTACATGGGTCCTAGTATAATACTTAAGTCATACCTCAATCCTAGTCACCAATCACATATAATCCATCGTGCTCTATCATAAAACTCTAAGACTCTACCCAACCTAAACATTAAATCAGTGAATGCTAATTCAGTACCTATATATCATGGTCACCCAAGTAGGGTGAGAGTGCAACTCAACAGGGCACTAATAATATCATCCCATAAAAATATAATAAGTTTAATGTATGTTCATGTGATATACTCATAAAATAAATAAATTACTTGTAGAAATGTAAGTAAGTAATCTACATAATGCATTGGGTTATAACATGACACCTAGGATCAACCATAACAATTTAGGCGAGTTCTAGAGTGTCTATGAGAATAATACATTACCTCAAGGGGATACATTTCCTACCCTGGGATACCACATACATGCCTCCACCATGAATAAACAGCAAATACAAGGGGCTTTCTTATGCATCCCAGAAAATACCATAATCAAGTAGTATCTTAGATAGTATCATAATAATCACTTCAAATATATTATAAAAACTAGATTCTAGGTATTCTAGGATTCTTATAAAAACCATGTGCTCAGAAGATTCATCATAGGAAACCTAGGAATTTCATAGTATATGAAATCACATTTATATTGTAAGGGCCACTGGGTATCTCATAAATCATATCCAATAATATTTCAATAACCTAGACATCACTAGTAATAACATAAATTATCACTAGGAATCCTTCCATATCCTAGTAATCATTAGGCATCTCTCATAATGTCATAAGGCGTGACCAGTAGATTCAAGATAGGTGATCTCTAGTATCCCCCAATCATCCAACACCATTAAACCCTATAGAGATACTACCTAGTATCTTTTATTATTAAGTACCATTGAATCATCAGAAGATAACCCTTAGATTCATTCATTATATATCTAGGGGAATAATAATTATTATAATAACATGGGTTGGCCTCCTATACAATCCATATTATGTTATCATGGCTAGCCTCCCAAGTACAAAAACTATCCATGTCATTGTGGTACTACAAAGCTCACATTATCGATTTAGGTTCTAAGGTGACACCCTCAAACCTCACTACCAATTCCCACGCTATCCCTATTTGGATAAAAAACACTAGGTCACCTTCTAAGGTTCCCTGTGTCACAAAATACATGGACATCAGTTATGGGTTTCTATATCTCCTTCCCAACTCATGGTTCAACATCCACCATTCAGTGGGAATATCTTCCCTTTGTACCATCATAATTGTATCATGTCCTCACTAGCCTCATTGGATATTTTATATTTGAATCACTCCAAGATGTTTTCATAAAAACCATATCACATACCAAGCCACCCTATGTTAATACACTCACCCAACCTATCCATAAATCTCAACCTTTTCATTTCTACCTAGTTATAAATTACAATAGGGGGAACACTCACCCCTACTCTGGTTTCAATTGGCCCAATGTATCTAAGGCATATCAAGGTTCAACTAAGGACTATTATGTCTATTCGTTCACATCTAGTTGCATATTTCTATCCAAGGGGTCTAAGGGAACCCATACAAGTTCAAAAAATCACTATGTTCATTTAGTTCTCACCCCTTAGGGTTCTTGTGTCACAAATCACATAGTAATTATCAAGGGAATGACCATCAATGGTTAAGGAATCAATTTAGTGTAAGAGAGTCCATCAGGGCCCTCAAAAAAATTCCTCCTAGTCTTAATAATTTTTGTTTAATAAAAATAAATCATTTTAGTTTAAATATTTCATTTAATTAAAAAAATTTGATCCCCTAGAGTGGAGAGGTGGCATATAAAATTCAACATGTAAATAAAATAAATAATTTAACAAGTGGATATGTTCAGGGGACCACATACCTCAATTAATAATTTATTCACTTTTAACTGAAACATGGATATCCTCATCAAGTCTTATCAAAGTCTAAAGGGTAATTGTCCATAAATTTGAGGGATTAATCAAATTTATAGAAAGTTAATTAATTATAAAAAATCATCAATTTATTTCATAATTCATTGAATGGTTTATTTAATTACAATCAATTATACTCGGTTGTACACCTTTAAACAGAAAACAAATCCATAAAAACTCATTCTTATTTAAGATACTAGACCCCCACTTTTTATTCCAAAACATCCACTTACAATACCTTAATTAATTAAAATTTATTTTAACAACTTATTTTTCAATTAATTCAATAACTAATTTAAATGTGATAATTAATTACTTATTCTCCCCCAAAATCCCCGTTTATACCTCAAAATAAAATATTTCTTAAAAAAGTGACCTTTACGCAGGGGGTACTTGTGTAATAGTAACACTAGTTATCCTTTTCTGGGTCTCACTACAAAAGGTAAATAAGTTGGCAACCTTACATTACTCCCCTACATATTGGTAAGTAGACACTTCACTTTGCGTAACTCCTCATGTATAGGGGTGACCAAACCCTTTACCAAACACAAGAACCCCTTTATAACAATAAAAAAGGGACTTACCATTATGAAAGTCCCCTTAAGTAGGGGTATTTAGGGCCTCACCCTTACATAGTCCCTCTATGTAACTGTAAATTGGGTATTTTCCTTATCTATATCCCCTACTTAAAAGTAAGCATGTAATTTCCCTTACCCATCCCATTGCATATGGGTAAGCACAATTTTACCCTTACATAGTGGGTTGTATAAGGGTAACCTACAACCTAATAATAAAACATTTATTTTATATTTTTTTCATTATTACTCTTCACAGAACTCTGTAAACCATTTTCATAATTCCCACAGACTTCTTCCCAAATACATAAAAAATACATACTAATACAAGTACAAACTCTTAACACTCTGAAATTTACTTGGACGAATGTGCAACAACAAAAATTTCAAGATTAAAATTTGAAATGATAAATATAAATAGGCATGTGATTAAAATCATAATATTTGACTTACCCCATTGTTATAGTTAAAGATTTAACCTTAGAATCTCCATCAAAGTACAAAACATCTTGATCTATATCCAATCATGATTCCCAGTGAAATCCATCCCCTTTACCTACATTATCTCTCACCACGACAAGACCAATAGTGGAATACTATTTCCTTCCATCGCAAAATATGTGGAATGTAAATAGGAGGGGAAAAGAATTGAAAATTAACTAATTGCTTAAATTTAATTATAATACCCATTTAAACCGTCTAACACCATCCATGAAACCCTGACCTTGTTTATACCTCACATCGGTAAAACTCATCATTATATAATAATTTTTAGAGACATAATTCCATTCAAGAATGTGTTTGAGGAGATCCCAATGATTTTTTAAATATAACAAGTAATATTTATTTAATAAATATTAATATCTTTTAAAAATTACCACCATATCATAATCACAAAAAATTCTATAACTATGGTAAAGATAATATTCTAGGATCAATGAAACCTCCAAAAATAGTTTTGATATCATATAATTGGGAAACTTACCATATTACCCCTTATAAACACTCAAAATTAAATATTAATATTTTCACTGAATATTATAACTAGTAAAAGTGTGGGTATTTTACCTAGGTGTGTGTTTGTTTGGGTACTTTGGGATCTAAATTTATCTGGGTATTTCATGTTATATATCATGTTAAACTATAGTGTATTTGAGCTATGATGAATGATGACCTTCATGATCTTGGTTTCTTGGTATCCTAAATTCTTATATGGACTTATTATATTGTGTTAATTTCCATCCTTACTTTCTTATTATTATTTCAGGGCATCATACAAGTTATATTATTTACTCACCCATGTTTGGGATTTATTCCCTCATGTGTTGTGTCTGTATAGATGATGAAAAGTTTAGTTTTAATGGATCTAGTGTATCTGGTGGTGTTGGTTCATAAGAGAGATTGGTGGTTTTTGTTAAGGGTGGTGCTAGTGTTATTGTAGAAGTGATATTGAATTTCTTTTTTTTCTTCATTTAGGTTCATCATTATCATGGGATATTGTGATTTTCATCTTTCCCTCATTGAAAATTTGGTTTGTATTTTATTTTTTTGATATTTTTTATGGTCACATGTATGAAATAATTTAGTTGATTTAGTTATATATGTGGGCTTGTATTTTTATATATATTCTATATTGGAGATGTGGATATAATCGTTTTATATGATAAGGACTCCCATACAATTTTTTGTATCATTTTCCATGGATTATTGGAGGTGATATTGGGGTTCTACAGTCATTAAACTATTGGTACAAATGAGGTCTCAGTGGGTTGGGTCATATAAGAATGGTATTAGAGTTGTTCAAGTATTAGGGATAGATATTTGAGTGATTATTTTTATGGGTATTAGTTTTTGATACTTATAAAAATTATGTTAAGGGGTCTTGAATTTAGTTAACAGACCATAAAACAAAGTTAGTAGTGTGGGAGGCCAATGTAAACTTTTAAAATTACATTAATAACCTATTAGTTGACTCATAATTAAAAGGCATCAATTACATGACATAAAGGGAAATATCATGAATCATGTATCATGTTAGTGTTTTATTGATTCATGATTTCATTGAGATAACTCATCCAAATATTTGTTACTAATCATGGGTTCATCTTTTTATACACTATATTCAACCCCATAGAAAACCAACACATTTTTCAGAGGCAAGGTTGTACTGGGATCGTACCAGTAATTTAACCTATGGTTGTTAAAAAGTTAAGTGATGAGGATTTAGTTCAAGGACCTAAGAGATATATTTTTCCACTAGTGGTATATGGAATTATTGATCCCATGCCTATTGAGTGGGGAGCATACCCACTCATGACCTAGAGGAGAGTCCCCCTAGATCTTGAAATGATTGGCTGAAAATTGAGAATTCTTTATGAAATTTTGAGAGAGGCCATAGGTTTAAAATAAAACTATATACTTGGGTGTAAAAGGATTGGATAGAATTAATTTTTAGTGGATTTCACCATATTAGGTTACCCTTGGATAAGATGGTAGCTCTAGTGACGAGTCTTCTTCATGAAACAATATGAAATTTGTGTTTATCGATCACACAAACTCACGATGAGGCTACCCAACCATGGAAAAATATTAAGCATGTATTAATGATGTATTAATAAATAAATAAATTTATAATGATTAGTATATAAGAGATATTAGACCTTTACTAGAGTATCATAAAATTTTCCTTATACACATTGAGGTTCTCTGGCCATGGGAGGTATTCATAGGCTATGATTTCTGATGGATAACTCTGATCTTGAATTCTCTATCATGAATTTACACATGATATTCGAGATAGAATAGTATCCTTGTTCATTACCCCCATTTGGTCATTTCTATCATTATTGGTTGATCAAGATCCTCCATGTGGAGTCACAACCAGGTTTTAGAGTAGATTCATCAGTGGTAATTATTTAATAATAACTAACAAGATTGTGTCATCCACAACAACAATCTTCATGATATAGGTCATAGAGTTAGGAGGCTGATGGTTCTAAGGTTGGATTTAACTAGATGTGAGATAGATATTGTAATTATTATATAGGTATAGGATATATGGATCTTCATTTCCCCCCAAGAGAGCATCATAGGTTATCCAGGGTGGAATAATGGATATACTTCTCTAATAAAGGCAGTTCAAAAACCAAGAACCTCTCTAAGATGTACATGGATTCCCTAACATATCCATGCATTATAGAGTATTAGTTATATGTGGGTGATATTTTTTTCTGCTAGTACCACTTCCAGCTAGATCATGGAAAGATCTAGGTAATGGAGGTCAAATAGAAGTTTAAATACAAGTGATAAAGGGCCTTGAGTATGTACCTTTATACATCATTTGATGTAAGATATGTGTTTTATTTACCATAGATATATTACTCACAGATACTGATGTGAATCACTCATTAATTGTAGAAATATTTATATTTCAGATAAATATAATTTTAGATTTCCTAGAGCATCTGATTTGGATAGAGACTCCCACTGAGGGTGATCATCCTCTCTATTATATCTGATGTTGGTGTGAGCTTATAGTTGGCATATATAAATTTTCTCAGGATCTGATCATAGCATAGATGATACTTTATGATTCTACACTCAGTATAAACTATTAATATTTATTCTTTTAAAGGGTATAATTCTATTGGAACTAATTTATATATCATCATGAACAAGGGTCAAGATTAACCATTAGTGGTGAATAGATAACCTTGATATGATGAATAGGGGAAAACCTTATAAGATTTTAGTAGATCACTCATTAGATCCTAGAACTATGTTCTACAAAACAGTCAAACTAGTAGTAGCCTATAGTGATTGATAAGTATATTTACATTTTCCAATAGTAAACTATTAGTTTTACCCCTCATTATGATGTTAGTTTTTTGTATCAACATAATTTTTAGAACTACAAAAATATCCTTAATAACCTATCCAATTTTATAAAATTAGTAAATGGAGATAAATGTTCATTTAGATGATGTTATAGAGGAAGGTTTTCTTAAACCCTTTTTATCCCCCAGGGTAGATCCAATTTTATTTTCTATGAATTTGGATGGGCTATTGGAACTCTATATTGACTATCATCACCAAAATCAGGTGGTAGTCGGTAATTTATACCATCTCTTAAGGAAAGATGATATCTTCAATGAGTTAAATGATCAAGATGGTTCTGAAATATTTTTTATCAGGTTTGGGTGTCACCAACTTTGGGTTGGTATGGAGGATATATTAAAGATGGAATTTTGGTTTCTCTATGGTCACTATGAGTTCCTAGTGATTTTGTTTATTATTACAAAAACCCCAACCTTGTTCCTAGTGCTCATGAAATTGAGTTTCCATCCATAGTTAGATAAGGTTGTTGTTAATTTCATCAATTATGTACTCATTTATTCCAATATAGATGATGATAATTTTGAGCATATACGGATTATCCTAGACTTAGTCAGTGAGAATTAATTGTATGCAAATATCTTGAAGTGAAATTCATAGATTCATGAATTTAATTTCTGTGGTCACATCATTTCATACATTGATGTTGTACTAGATCCTATAAATATTGATTAAGTGATAGAATATGAGCCACTAATGATAGTTTTCTAGGTGTAAAGTTTCCTTGGGATTATGGGATTATACTAGAGATTCGTGGTATAGTTCATTTGTTTTATATTCTATGTGATACATCCTAATCGAATGGGGAATCTATTTTTCTATTCAAAACATTTTCAGAAATAATTCTAGGGGTTGAAGCGAATGTTTATTAGTGTCCCAAGATTTAAATTTCCCATGGAAGTTATGCAGTATGATGTGTATTGTGAAACCTCCATGAATTTTTATAGGTTGGGTTCTTATGAATAGGAAGGTTTTGCTTGCTTATTAGTCTAAATAGTTGAGACCACATGAGTAAAAGCAATGAAACTCAAGATCTAAATTTATATTTTTTTTGTTTTTTTCATGAAGATGTGGATACATTGTCATCTCAATGATTTATTTGTAGTCCAGTGAGACTTTAAAAACATCAATTATATCTTTTTGTAGATAGACCTTAATTTTAGGTAGAGTAGAGTGTTATAATTCCTATAGGACTATATTTTTTTGATATTCTATACCTTTTGGAATGGAAATATTATAACTAAGTTTTTTAGTAATAAACTATTTGATTTGTTGATGGAGGTGGTTTCTGAGCAGTTGGTATCATTGTTGTCATATTTAAAGGAGGAATGAGATGATTTCTACCTTTAGTAAATGGTTTTGTCCCCTAAACGTATTCACTAGGTAAAAATACCTTAAATTAGAGATCTAAAATGTGAATTTTACCAATACTATATTCACTCTAGAGGTTCGGTAGAGGTATTTTATAAATTTGGGTAAAATTTAATATTTTTATATGAAAAGAAAGTGGTTCCCACATTAATTATTGAGGAATTATTGAGGGTGTTCCATGACGGAAATTCAGTAATAGACTTTCAAAATATTAATATGTATCAAGATATTAAGAATTAGATTTGGTATCCTATAAAAAATAATATTATTATTGAGTTCGTTCTACAATGATTTACTTGTTAGATAACTAAGGAAAAAATACTTGGTCCCATTTATCTGATCAAACCATATGAGGATTTAGAGTGAAAGTGTGAAATAATATCTTGAAATCAACTTCTATAAATCCAAAATTAGAAAAGTTATGTGACCCTATTTTTTCATTATTGGATGGAAAAAAAATTCATCCCACTTTATACTTTTTAGGAGTAAAATTATAGTAGATATGTTGAGATTCATATAAGTTGACTTCATTTGGTGATTTCATGGAGTATCCTATATGAGTTTATCTCACTATAATTATAATTCACCTCATATTTATTGATTATTTTAAAGGAGATTAATAGTGGCATGACCAACCCCCACTGGAACCTCTCTTGGGCCTATAGAGAAGGTATGAGTGACCCCCAAACCCCACCTCTATTAGGTATCAAATTGATGGTTATCATCAATGTTAGAAAACAAGCATATGGGATGAATTAACCTTATTAAATCTAATGAATAATAAAATGAACCACCAATAATCATTAAATAAATTCCATGCCATAAATAAATTTCAAAAACCCAATGTATCTTATATTTCAAATACAAAACATCAAGAAAATGTGTGCATGAAGATCTCGAAAACTCCAACCAAGCTACCTAAATAGCAACCCAATCTCTGTTGGTCTATTCATAAATCACTTAAAAACTATGATGGGTTGATCACATGGGATTACTAAGTAAGATAAAAATTCTAAAATAGATCAACTACCCTATGAAATCGAAATAAAAGAGTAAGAAAGAGTAATTTTAACAAAACAAATATTATAATCATATATATAAGTAGAATAATCACATAAATAATAATAACCAAACACCATACGCCACACCATTTAACACCATTTCCTCTATTACCCACAATATCCTCAACTACAAAAAACAACCAAAACCAATTATATTACCAATACAATGAAAAAACAACAATACCATAACTATAATCAAAATCAATAACCTAATTGGGCTGAAACATTTCTCATTGCTTTTACTTGTCACATGATGGGTTATTCCATCTACAACTGGTAACAAAAAACCCTCACTAAAAAACTAGGTACATGATAATATAATATCATTAACAATGTATCATCAACCTTTACTAATTACAAAAAAATAGTTACACAAACCAAATAATCTAATTATGGTAACCATTCCACCAGCACATACCACATCATTGTATATCCATGACCTAATCACCACATATACACAACTATATAGAACATAAAAAGTAACATCTGATGTGGGTTAAACCATATCTTTACCTAAATTAACCTACCATAACTGTATCCAGAGATGTATATCACATATCCACATTTCTAACCAAACATCGGTAAGGTAACATAATCATAAAGAGAACCAACATTGTCTCCCCCACCCTTCTGTGTGCATCACCCATCCAAAACCATATATTCACATCCTCCTCATTACTGTAGGATATCATGAACATGTAGGACATCAACCACATTCTATCCTTCTATCCACATTTCTTACCACACATTGGTAAGGTAACATAATCATAAAGGGCATAAACTTTGTCTCCTTATCCCCTTTTGTGTGAATCCTCCATCTGTGACCACATATCTACATCCTCTTAATTATAGTAAGGTATCAGGACTATTTAGGACATCAACCAAATTCCATATTTCTACCATGAATGACCCCCCAACCTATATCATCCTAGAAACACCCAAATGATCTTCCATTACACCAAAAAATATATATTATTCAATTTCAATTCATATAATTATACTTACTTTTAGAAATTATAGCCCATAAATTCCCACCACATCATCATCAATTTTCCACACCATTTTCCCATAACTACATCCACAATATCATAAAAATAACATAGAAACCACACATTAAGGAAAAATATTTCATAGTCAAAATATCATCATGAATATCAAATAACTTCCTGAAGAAAAGAAACCATAAAAGTAGTAACTTCTCATTTTTACATATTTCCTATTACCACGAATAGTTGTTTACCAACCATTTTAGATTAATTATATTTCTCATTTACCATTGTCAAGATATTGATCAATCCATATTCCATTCCAATTTATTCATTCATCATTTTTCACATGTATTTCATCTATAACCATAAATTTTAATATCTAAAAATTTTGAACAAACCAATACCCATTGAATTACAAGCCTTCATCATATTCATATCAATAATCTCTTTTCTTAATTTCATTCCCATTTTCACATGTCATCAATAATTTAATTATAAATACACTACCTAGTTTTCCATTATATTCATTAACATATTCCCTTAGATTTTATAACCCATTTTAAACAAATTTAATGTTAACATATTAAACAACATATCAAATCTCCCTTATATAAAATGTCAAGTCATCAATAATAACAACATAATGTATCAACAATTAACAGAAATACAACTCTCATATTCTAGTTTCTAGGATTTTCCTTTTTATTAACATCATTAAATTATTATATATTAATGAAAATGGTAGGTTTAACACATTATTTTAGAAACATGAAATCCATAAAAGCAAGCATAAATAAATTAGAATCAATAAAAAACAAATATCAAGGAAATCGTAAAGCACAAGAAACACTATTCCCCATCCAATTTCATCTTATCTGGCTTATCAACATCATTCAATTTCATTCTTCCATAAATTTTATTCTATATGTTATTCCCTATACCCATACACTAATATCAACCAATGATAAATATCAAATGAAACACCTGATCTTCAATTATAGTAATCTTTTCATTCTAGAGAAAAAATAGCACAATACACATAGTTATATTCAAGAATGAGATTAAAACCTAAATTATAAAATTTTATAAATTTGATTTAATGAAATTAATTTAATTTTTTATTCATCATGTAAAATTTATCTTTGGGGGAATTTCATATATTTTTCAAAAATTATTGATTTTTTGATGAATATTGAAAATACCCATTTTTGTAAATCTATCATTTATTTTCATTAAAAAGTAAAATAATATTTTAAATTTGATAATATATTAAAATAAGTCTAATTTATTATAAAATAATCTAATTAGTTAAATAGGATTCATATTTATACATTATTTTGATATAACTTCATGTTAATGTTTAAAATGATTTTTTCTAATAATTTTTTTTCATGGAATTTTATGCATTTTAATTAAAATGAATTCCTAACACATATATAAATTTAATATTATAAAATGGATTCCATATTTGGAATCATTATAATTAATATAATTAAATAGGTCAACATAATTTTTATTCATTTCAAATTGTAAACCATTTTTTATAATTCCCACACAATTCTTCCCAAATACATAAACAATACTTACTAATACAAATCCAACCTTTTAAAAATCTGAAATTTACATCGACCAAGCGGCAAAAACCCAAATTTCAAGATTAAAATTTGAAATGATAAATCTAAATAGGCATGTGATTTAGATCTTAATATTTTACTTAACCCATTGTTATAGTTAAAGCTTTAGCATTAAAATCTCCCTCAAAGTACACAACATCTAGATCTATATCCAATCATGATTCCCAGTGAAATCCAACCCCCTTTACCTACATTATCTCTCACCATTACAAGACCTATTTAAGAAGACTATTTCCTTCCCTGAAAAAATATGTGGAATATAAATAGTATGGGGAAAATAATTTATAATTAACTAATTGCTTAAATTTAAATATAATACCCGTTTAAATCCTCAAACACCATCCATGAAACCGAGACCTTTTTTATACCTCACATAGGTAAAACTCATCATTATATAATCATTTTTAGGGGAATAATTCCATTCAAGAATGTGTTTGATGAGATCCCAATGATTTTTTAAATATAACAAGTAATATTTATTTAATAAATATTAATATCTTTTAAAAATTACCACCATGTTAGAATCACAAAAAATTCCATAACTATGGTAAAGACAATATTCTAAGTTCAAAAAAACATCAAAAAATAGTTTTGATATCATATAATTGGGAAAATAACCATATTACCCCTTATAAACACTCAAAATTAAAAATTCATATTTTTACTGAATATAATAACTAGTAAAAGTGTGGGAATTTTACAAAGGTGTGTGTTAGTTTGGGTACTTTGGGATCTAAATTTATTTGTGTATTTCAAGTTATATATCATGTTAAAATATAGTGTAGTTGAGCTATGATGAATGATGATCTTCATGATCTTGGTTTCTTAGTATCCTAAATGCTTATCTAGACTTATTCTATTGTGTTAATTTCATTCCTTACTATATTATTATTATTTTAGGTCATCATACAAGGTATATTATTTACTCACCCATGTTTGGGATTTGTTCGCTCATGTGTTGTGTCTGTATAGTTGATGAAAATTTTAGTTTAAATGGATCTAGTGAATCTGGTGGTGTTGGTTCATAAGAGAGATTGATGGTTTTTGTTGAGGGTGGTGCTAGTGTTAGTGTAGAAGTGATATTGATTTTGTTTGTTTCCTTCATTTAGGTTCATCATTATCATGGGATGTTGTGATTTTCATCTTTCACTCATTGAAAATTTGGGTTGTATTTTATTTTTTGGATATTTTTTATGGTCACATGTATGACATAATTTATTTGATTTAGTTATATATGTGGGATTTTATTGTTATATATATTCTATATTAGAGATGTGGATGTAATATTTTTATATGATAAGGACTCCCATGAAATTTTTTGTATCATTTTCCATGGATTGTTGGAGATGATATTGGGGTTCCACAGTCAGTAAACTATTGGTATAAACGACGTCTCAGAGGGTTGGGTCATATAAGAATGGTATCAGAGTTGTTCAAGTATTAGGGATAGATATTAGAGTGATTATGTTTATGGGTATTAGTTTTAGATACTTATAAATATTATGTTAAGGGGTATTGAATTCATTTAACAGACCCTGAAACAAAGTTAGAAGTGTGGGAGGCTGATGTAAACTTTTAGAATGACACTAATAACCTATTAGTTGACTCATAATTATAAGGCATCGATTACATGACATAAAGGGAAAGAAAATGAATCTTGTATCATGTTAGTTTTTTATTGATTCATGATTTCATTGAGATACCTCATCCAAATATTCTTTACTAATCATGGTTTCATCTTTTTATACACTATATTCAACCCCATAGAAAACCAACACATTTTTCAGAGGCAAGGTTGTACTTGGATCACACCAGTAATTTAACCTATGGTTGTTAACAAGTTAAGTGATGAGGCTTTAGTTCAAGTACCTGAGTGATAGTTTTTACAACTTGTGGTAGATGGCATTATTGATCCCACACCTATTGACTGGGGAGCATACCCACTCATCACCAAGATGAGAGTCACCCTAGATCTTGAAATGATTGGTTGAAAATTGAGAATTATTTATGAAATTTAGAGAGAGACCATAGGTTTAACATAAATCTATATACATGGGTGTAAAATGATTGGATAGTATTAATTTTTAGAGGATTTCACCATATGAGGATACCCATGGAATAAAACTCTCATATTCTAGTTTCTAGGATTTTCTTTTTTATTAACATCATTAAATTATTATATAGTAATGAAAATGGTAGGTTTAACACATTATTTTAGAAACATGACATCCATAACAGAAAGCATAAATCAATTAGAATCAATAAAAAACAAATATCATGGAAATCAAAAAGCACAAAAAACACATTTCCCTTCCAATTTCCTCTAATCTGGCTTATCAACTTCATTCAATTTCATTCTTCCATAGAGTTTATTCTATATGTTCTTTGCTATACCCATAAACCAATATCACCTAAGGTTAAATATCAAATGCAACACCTGATATTAAATTATAGAAAGCTTTTCATTCTAGAGTAAAAATAGCACAACACACATAGTTATATTCAAGAATGAGATTGAAACCTCAATTATAAAATTTTATAAATTTGATTTAATGAAATTGATTTAACTTTTATTCATCATGTAAAATTTATCTTTGGGTGAATTTCTTAGATTTTTCATAAATAGTTGATTTTTTATGAATATTGAAAATACCAAATTTTTTTAATCTATCATTTATTTTCATTAAAAAGTAAAATAATATTTTAAATTTGATAATATATTAAAATAAGACTACTTTATTATAAAATAATCTAATTAATTAAATAATATGCATATTTATACATTATTTTGATATAACTTCATGTTAATGTTTAAAAATTATTTTTTCTAATAATGGTTTTTCATAGAATTTTATGCATTTATATTAAAATGAATTCATAAAACATATATAAATTTAATATTTTAAAATGGATTCCATATTTGGAATCATTATAATTATTATAATTAAATAGGTCAACTTAATTTTTATTCACTGTAAATTATAACCTTCGTAAAGATTTATCACCTCAGTAAAATAAGTAAAATTGGGTTAAACCTATGTGGTAAAGCATTAAAATATTACAAAAACATTCCTTAGTCATGTTTTATGTGTGTATTTTTAACAAAGTTATGTTAATGGATTTAAATAATTTATTCTAAAACCTTATTTTTAAATTGGGAACCAAAGAGTAAATTTTGTGAAGATAAGTTATATTTCATTTAAATTAAAATCTATTTTTCGGTCATCAGTATTAAGGAAATTTTTTGAGGATAAAATGTGGTTAAGGACAAAAAATTAAGTATGAAAATTTTATTTTTATTTAAAAATTTAAAAATATTATAAACCAATTTATTACATTATTTCAAGGTAAAATGATTTTTATTCTTAAATCATGTATTTTAATCCAAACAGTTTCCTGGCATTGGGTGTTATTTTATTAAAATTAATTTTTGAAAAATATAAAAATTGAATATAATAAACTTTATTTTAAATTTTTAATCATAATTCCCCAAAAAATTGAAAATTCCATTTTATGTTTTCATATCATTATGTTATTATGGTATGAAATTAAGTTATCATGGTTATGTTTAAAATGAGATTTAATTGGTTTAGATAGGATATAAGGATAAAAATGATTCCAAATTTTATTTAACTATATTCATTTTGTTTTATTGAGACCTTTTTACACTTTATATTAAAATATTTGGTTGCATGGTTCCACTTTACATGATTATTATGTATATATTTTTTAATATTTTATGTAATTCTAAGTGTGTCTTTTCCCTCACTTATAAAAAGACACCTACTCTGCTCAATTATTCACAATAATTAATCATTATATCTTGGAAAATACCTTACGTAAACAATTTCCATATTCCATTCATTTTTCTTATTTCCCCTAGTATTCTACTAAGATGAATATTTCAAAGCTTAAGGTCTTACCCAAAGGAGGTCTCTTAATGAAGAGGTAATAGTCTTTACTAACTCTTTCAAGTTTATATCTTTTTTTAATTCCTATAAATATATTTTGACCATTCTATAATAATTTTTAAATTATCATAAATATATTTAAATTTTATTATTATTATAGTACACCCATTTTCTAACACTTTTCCATCTTACAGAATGAAAAAACTCGGCTTATGCATTCATATAGCTTATCGTCTCCACATAGTGGTGAAGTTTTCTTTTTATCACCAATTTACATGGGTAGTTATAAAGAAGTAAAAAATGGATATATATTTTATTTATGACATAATTTTGATTCTAAAAATATAATATATCATTTACCTTCTTAGCCTCCACTCGTTAAAAATTGATAAAGTCTCTCAGGAGTAAATGTGGATAACCACCTCCACAAAGCGATTTGATTCATTTTTAATGTACACTATTAAAGAGAAATTTTAAATATGTATATAGAGAATATATATTAAATTTATATCACTATTAATACTTTTGATATGATTGAACCAGGATGGAGATTCAAGTACCGAAACAACCAAACCAAAAATACATGAAAAATGAACCTAATAATACTCAAAAATAATGATTTTAATAAATAATTATTAATGAATGTTTGATGAAAAGTTATAATTAGATAATATATGATATTATTAGTCTTTATATAATTTTCATATAAAATTATAATAAATTTAAATTACTATACACGAGGATGAAAGTACTTATGAAGCATGTTTGACCTGAGGTAACAGTTTTTCATCTCACTTTGTTTTCATGATACATATGTCATATTCTACAATTATTTCCGTTATTTAGTCTATATAACACCCCTTTGATATTTTATATCATTAATATCATTATATTAATGTTATATAAATTTTCCTTGGAATTTATTTCATTCATGGATATTATGATTCAAAATTTACCAAAGTAATAAGGGTTCATTTCCAAATCTCATTTTTAATTGATATGTTTTATATTATTTTTTCATTGAACAAATTATATGAAATTTATATCTTAATCAATATATATTTTCATATACTCCATTTATCTCTATGTTTTTTAATTATTCATTCCATTTTGACCTTATTTTTCACACAAAAAGTCAAAAAAAATTAATAAAACTAAACGTTTTATCTACTAGATCTGTAATATTTTTCTTATATGTGCTCAATTTTTTTAAAATTTATAATAATGGTTCTTATATTCCATATTTATTTATTAAATTAATTTATACCCTTTTTTAATTTATATATAATGGTTTGAAATGATTCTTCTTTTCATTTTTTGAATATGTAACTTCTACCAAAGGGGTGAAATGAATATTTTTTTTAATGATTACCAAAAGGGAGGATTCTCCCACCATCATGAAAAATATTTATATAAATATTACTTTAACAAATTTCATGGTTATTTTCAATGAAATGTTTTTCCTAATATTCTTTAAATGTTTTTATTTTAATATAAGTTATTTCAAAATAAAAATGGAGTTTTCCTCAAGAAACATTCCAGTAATATTTTTAAATTATTTTCATCTATTTCAATATAATTTAAGGAATATTATGATTTACTGTGTATATACTATATTGATATCATCCATCATATTTAATTGGATGTATTATGACCATATTTTTCTATTTTTTGATTGTAGAAAATATTAACATTTTTCAAGTTATTTTTTCAATAGAAATGTCTATGATTATTATGTATTGAATTATTATACACCGCCTCATATGATGAATGAATTAGAATTAGTATGTGATGGTAGTGGAATATTAAATCCCCTAGATTCATCAATATGTCTCATGATAATTACTAGTTTGGATATTTGTCATATGCCTTTCTTATTTATGTATGATGTATTTGCACAAGGTTGTGATGGTAAGATTATGATGTACAACATTATGAATTATATAATTTTGAAACTTGTTATTATTATCCATGTTATTATTTATGTTTTTATGTTATCCATATATTTATTAATATTTTATTATATTAGTTATATGGAATATTTTATTATTATTTATATATTCTATATTATTCACGCTTTATTTAGCTTATGTTGTACGCTTTACCTTACGGAGAATTTTTTATTACCCTTTATTATTTTTTCCATTCCTTGTGATACTGATGAAGGATATATAAATGAAATTTTGGATTTACTTGAATAAATAATAAAGTTTTCATAATATTTTTTATGTTTTACTTAATTTTTCCCAATGTATGGTGGGAACCATTTATATATATGGACTCCCAATACTACAAGTCTATTGAAACATTCGAGATACAATCCCTTGTATTTTATTCCAATGTAATAAAATAAAAATTTGATCTACATTTCTGGATTAGAGTTTTTATATAAAACAACATATAATATTAACATGAAAATATGTTTAGAAGGGATAACAACAATCTAACCAATAATATTATTCCAAATGATAAATCATGAGTTTAGAAATCCCCCACAACATATAATGTTTCACAATCACCTTGTAATCAGGTAGAAGAAGAAGATAGACATGAGGCCTAAACAGCATGAGAGGAAACTCAAATAAACCTAATAAAAATTGATTTCCTGTCAAATATAAATCTAAATTAATGACCAACATCTCCATGACGAAAAAATTGAAATAATGAAAAAGTGTTCGGAAAAAACTCACATTGGATCATAAGGAATCAATCTCTTAAACACAAATAATATAGATGGATAATTAGTACTCAAAGGCCAATAAAATCTCATATTTGATCAACATAAATTTTAGATAAAATAAAATAAACTAAACAAATTCATATCAAATAAAATATTTATATCATAAATATAAATTCAATACACTATGGAATAATATATCTTGGTTACTCCATCATAGGGATGATTTCACTAAATATAAGAAAATCATCCCCTAATCTACCATATTAATCGACATTAAAATCTTGTTCAATATCTTTAACTTGATACAAATGAATAAGGTCCCCTTGAGACCTAATCACCATAGCGTAATGTCACCCAAAATATAACCACCAAATCCAACCTCTAGAACATCATATCACAAATCCCAAAACCATGTTGCGAAGAAAAAAAGAAAAACCATAGAAAATCATTCCTTGTGTATCCACACCATGAAACCTCTATCACACCAAAATTCCAAACACTATAACCACCCTATATTATACCATACCATCTTACTATGACAAAGATGTCCATGTCATGACCTACCTTCCCAATATAAGTTTCCCACTCCAAAAACATCTCTCTCAACCAAATATCTTCCAATATCCTTCAACACCCAAAATATGAAAATTAATGGGTTATAAAGTATAATACACTAAATTAGATACCACTTAAAATTTTCTCATATCTTGAATTGAAATCATTTATATAAAGAAGTAACTAAATCTTACCCCCTAAAGGAGTATACCTCTCAAACGAAACAAATGCACTACCAACACACTCAGCAAGGGCTGCACCACAATTACTATAACACTAAAAAAACATTGGGAGACTCAAAAACGTTTATGATACCTCTAAAATAATAATACCACCATCAAAGGATGCAAGACATTAAATTATCACATTTTGATACAACTAACTCCATATTGAATACTCACATAAACTATGTTTTGAAAAAGCTACCTTTCGGAACAAAAATATTCTACCCATTTAAAATATTTTTAAAAAATAAAATATCCATGGAATTACATGAAATAAATTTACTTTAAGTTTAATATACAATAAACATATGCTTAAAATGTATTTTAAAATCTACTATAAGGGTTTTAGTGAAAATATTATGTCCACCCAAAATAGTTCTACAATCAACCCTCTTCTGTGGACTAAGAAATATGATGAATCATAGGGTATTCATACATAATTTCCTAACCATGTCATCATTTTATGTCAAAATTAATTTATTTTATAATATTATGTGTATTATAGGGGGAAAAATAGGTCATATATCAAATAGATTAATTTATTTATAGTTTATATTTTCAATAAAATTAACTCAACATTGGGGATGATTTAAAAATAGTTCGAATAAAATAATTGAATTTATAGAGTTTAATATTACAAAAAATTGGATTATAAAAAATACGAGATAAAGGTCTCATTGTTATTTTACTGAAAACATTTCAATTTCATCGTTTATAGAGATATATTTTGGTTGGGAGTAAATCTTTGGTTCAAAATAATCACAATATTAATTAATTTCTAAGCCTTTATATTAATGCATATAGAACCAAAACTTGACATAAAAATCTTATTTCCAAGGTAAATACCTTATGGACAGTATAAGATCATGCAATATAGGTTGAAATATTAATAAATTGGGTAATAAATGGGTTCTTGTGTTGTTTAATCAGAATAAAATAAGTCATGAACTCAAAACCTCACATCGATTGGTTAGTAATTAAGAGCATACAAATCACATTCTACAAAACAAGAATTCAAATATCAAGTAATATAAAATATATGGAATTTAATGTTTTTAAACCAAGTTTACACCAATCGAGTAGATAATATATGTTATGTAACTCCCTTGACATATGTGTTTCTCCCTCATAATGAACGCCCATAATTTGTTCCATCATCGAGAGGAGGAGGAATATCGAGAGGATATCCTTATGAATTTCATCTCTCCCAATGATTATAGTGATCTATGGAACCTCCAAGGTAATGTGATAACTAATATGGAACTCAAAATAGCATCACTTCACTCTTTATTTGAGCTCCAAAATAAGGTTCCCTTTTATAATTTAAGTGAAAAGTGGTTTTGGGAACCTAGATTTTGAGATACCACTTTGACCGTGGTTTTGGGTGGGTAGAAAGACTCATCTCTCTTTGTTAAAAACTGAAAAATTAATAATCCACCTCTTAACTAACTCTATGCCAATATTTTAGTCCATTTAATGTATAAAGTGGGAGATATTTCCAAAATATATAACCAAAATTTTAACATCATGAAGACTCTATTTTTTGGAAAGATTAGGTAGTGAGTCCCTTAATGGAATAATTGTCCTTTGGTATCTTCCTTATAGTTTCATAGAACTTAATTTTAGATCATTTCACACAATTTCAACATAATTGGATGCATATATTCTTTATAGTGTGTTTTTGAGTCCACATGTGTTCTTAGAAACATGCACGGTTTATCCCATTTTCTATTTACATCATTTATAGTCATCCAAATCACCTCCTCCTACAATGTATTATAAAAAATGTAAAATTTACCTTTTTAACAATGATAAAAATTAACTAATGGAATCAAATTTTAAGTGAAATTTTTTAATTTATTTGAAATTTTCAATACAAACCCACTTTAATATAGTGGTTTAAATGGGAAATAAAATAGTTAATTGTGGTGAGATAACACCCAAACACATAATCATTTTCATTCTTGGGAAAAGTCACATTTCCAAAAATAGTGCATGTAGATATTCCAAAATTCATAAATATTTAACATTAAAATATTATTTAATTAATTATGGAGATTTGATCAAATAAAAAACATCACCATGGATTTATTCTCAGTGATCATTGAAAAATATGTCTCATAAATTGTATCTAAAAAAATTAGAAGATATGTAGGATCCTAGTTTTAGAAAGGAATTCACAAGTCAACCATGTCACTAACTCTCCCCATGTGTGTCTCTGATAAAAATTTCATAAATATTATCACTTAATGGTTGAGTGCAATGTGGTGCAGATATATTAAGTGACATTATTAACCCATAAAATATTCACACTTAGGGTATCAATCGTCTAAAATTTTTCATATATATAAATCCATTTATATCATTTAAAAACAAAAAATTTACTAAAACACACTCCTAAATGATAAATTCTTGCTAAAAATCACATACGAACGGTGAATTTTTTTTTATATGTTAAAACAACATGAAATTGGAAAATTCATTAAGAATTTTCAATATTTTCTCTGATTATGTGGGAATAAAAATGATTATTATTGCAAAAAAATGGGGTGTAAGGTAAAAATATGATGCAAGAAGGAAAAAAAGAAGAAAAAAAGGAAAGATAATAAAAATTTAATTGAGCATAACAATGTGGGGAAAATTAAAAATAATTTGAAGTAAGAAAAAAAAGAGAAAAGAGAAGAAATGTGAAAATAAATCATAACTAACTCATAAATGTATCCACCCCCCCCCCCACACACACACACAGAAAAACATGCACACATATATTGAATAGTTTCTTCACTATAAGGAAAGATAATGTCGGAAGGAGGGATAAAACTCTAGAGGTGTCACTAGTAAATTGGTACTTGATGGCAGAGTTCCTCCATAGGTTACTTTGAAAAGGTTTCATGAAAGTGATTCAATCACTTCCCATTAATGGGGAATGTTTTTTTATCATTTTGAACCTATATAACACAAAATGGATAGGAAATATTAATAGTGTATTAGACAAACCAATAGGAATGAAGATTACCGGCATGAAAATTCATCCATGTATTGTAAAGGATGATCTTCTTCTCAATTTGTAATTGATGATAAAGGAATAGGTGATCATGGTAATCCATGAATCTCTCTTTATAGATCTGAGATTTCTCATATGAGACTCATCAGATTTCCTTTAGCTCCCCAATCTACGACTTAATATGCCCACCTACATTTAAGAGTTTAAAATTACATTGTTTAATAGACTAACATGCATGGTTATCAATATTCATAGGGAGGTTACAAGCATTTAAAAACAAAATCATATATAGTGACATTCTGAATAGGGTTTTAAAATATGTATTTTATTCCAAAAGTGCATTGTCCAATCATAAACTTCAATCTTTCCTATTGGGTTGTACGATTTTTTCCAATATTTTCTTAACTTTACGATTTCAAATTTCTTCTTGTTCATTATTTTGGGGTGATATGAAGAGGATAATTTTTGTACAACCCCATACCTAAGGAGTAATATTTTCATGTTACGATTACAAAAAAATGTTAATCTGTACCACTAATGATAAAAATTTGCACACACATCCCATATCATTAGACAAAGAGGACAAATCGACAACCCATGAGGGGTATGATCTTTAAAACTATGTTTTTTAGAGTTGAAAATCATCAATCCATTATTACGGAATTCCCATCCAAGTGTGTTTGTCACAAATAAATCAATAACTACCTAGGATCTCATGTTCCTATTAAATAAATCAATAATTGAAAAAACATTTCAAAATAGTTTAAAATAAAATTCCTTAATTTCCAGTTTCCAATATTCCAATTTCCATTTGAAAAACAAAACACAAGTTTTTAATCAATTTATTCATATTTCAAGATAAAACCAAATTTATTATTATTAAAGAAAATTAATCCATTTTATAAAAAATAATTTTAAAAATCAAAAAACAAAATCAAATTTCATAATTTCCCTCAAATCCAAATCACACCCCAAAACTCAAATCCCATTGCAATTGGGTGTTTTTCCCCAAAATACAAATCACATCAATTTAATTCCCAATTTGTTTCAATTTTTATTTTCAAAATAAATACAAAAAATTTAAATTTAAATATATAAAATAATGGGTTATACAATTGGCCAATCATAAACATAACCACCGACCATAACATGAAGATCATGTATCACAACACCCACAAAGGGAGAAGCTATAAAAGGATGGAAGAAATGGAGATAAATGAATCAAACCAATATACAACATCTAAAACAAAAGAGTTTAAATCCATCATAAACTATATGATATAAAAACCCAAAGTAGAAGATATTGAGAGAGCAAGAGATAGGGAATGGTAGAATAACCCTCTAGAGATGAAATGTATGATGTTTTCCAAGATTTGGTCCACATTTTAAGGGGTCTGTAGGATCTAAAACGGCTCCATTTGAGATTTCAAGACATGTGAAATCGATCAAATATTATTTGAGGCTTATCAAAAGGTAGAAGGGGTATGGAAAATGTTTAATAATTTTTTAGAATTAGAAAAAATTGCCTACATAGTTAGCTAGGTAGGGCCGCATGGTCTCTACAAGGTGGGTGACAAATATATCAAACTGTTTGCCAACCTTGAAAACCCCCCATTGTTGGGTTTTCACATTTTCAACTTAGTGGTAACACAGTTTGGAAAAATCATACACAAACTATGAAATTCACTATAAATTACTAAATTTCCAAATTTATTTTGGAAACCACCTCAGAAAATACCTAACTGAAGCATAATTAAAAAATTCTCTTGGAGTACATGAAAACAGTAATAGGATGTTAAAACTTCCCCACTATAGAAAACTTTTGTCTAGAGAAAGCCTATTAGTAAGTCTCCATCTCAAACAGATGAGGCCACTAATCTCTCAATAATGTATATCTCTCCCAAGTCTCATGAGTGTCGTAACTATACTATCATGGAACTAGAACCAGGGGTATCATTATCCAATGATGTACCATGGTTTCTGAGTAAATTATTCAGACCGGATGCTCAATCACAGATTAATCAGGTTTAATATCATGATCACTCCTGCTCAGAATATTAGATGGATCTTGAAGATACTTTCATAGCTACAATACATTAAATCGAAAGGCCCAGGATCGAAAGCTCACTCCTACCAAATTTTATTAAAAAAGAAAGGGGGGAAGAGGAGGTCAGCAGTACAAGGGAGGTTTACAATATCTGGTGAAAATCATGCCACGCGCATCAGCCTCCACAAGGTGCGTGCAACAAACCGGAGCATGAAAGGACCATTCCGAAGAAGAGTTCAAAATAGCTTTCTTTGACAGGGGATCAGCAACCTGATTCGCCTCCCTGTAAACATGTGTCACATCAATAGTTATACCAGCAAGAAGCTGTAAGCACTCTATCCAAGAGGGTAGCAGCACCCATGGAACATCCCTTGACCGCCGCCTGAGGAGATCAACAGCCACCATTGAATCTGATTCTAACCAAAGAAAGTGCCAACCATGATGGACCGCATACTTGACCGCCTTGATCATCGCCCATAACTATGCTTCGATGGCATTTCCCTATCCAATGAAGTGATAAAAACAGCCCTTGACGAAACCACGATAGGTGCGGAAGACACCACCACATCCCGAAGGCCCAGGTGCGCCAGAAGCCGCCCCATCGACATTCACTTTCACCCATGATGGGATGGGAGGTATCCATCGCACTGATTTCAGCACCAGTGGTTTTTTCACCCTGCCTAAAACACCAAAGTTACGTAAGATAATAAGGTCCTCGGTGTCATTGTTCATGCATCCAGTCTGCAGGTTGGACGCACTGCACACTGCCCTATGAATATGCCTCACCCCAGCCTAAAAGGATGGCTTCACATTCTCAAAAACCAAGGCATTTCGTGCCTTCCAGATGAAGCCGCAAGCAGCCGCTGCTGCCACCAGAAGCAGGTTACCAACCTGCGCGCTGCACCTAGCAGCAGCAAACGAGGCCAGGAAACCCACCAAATTCTGTAGCTACAGTCGGCAGCCTGTTATGTCTTGAAGGTATCTCCAAAGCCTACCTGCAAATTCACAGAACAATAAAATATGGTCGATCGATTCCACAGCTACAAGACAGAGAGGGCAGGCCGAAGCAAGGCTGATTACATCCTTCTTGAGCAGAATTTGTACAGGAACCCGGCCTTTCCAAGCTTTCCAGAGCAGTAGAAAATCAGCAGGGGGAATGAAGTGATTACGGAAGGCCAAAAGCCACCGTGGAATGGTAACCTGCCCATCACACATGGAAAGATAGAGGGAACGAGTGGTGAGGGAACCTGTGATGCCTGGCATCCAAATGAGGGTATCTCTGTCAATAAAGTTGTAGCACTGGATGTCAGCCTGAATCCGAGCGGGGAGGAAATCATAAGTATCCATCAAGGTTCCCTGAAAGTCAGCAATGGTGATGTGTCTCAGATGAGGTGGGATATCCACATCCTCTTGAATTGGCCTATTTAGCCAGGGAGTCCTCCATGAATTCAGGAGGGAGTCCCTACAAACAAGCCATCTGGAAGAGAGCATACACTTATTGAAGGTTGATTTCAAAGCAGTCCAAACAGAGGAGGAAAGATGGTAAGAGTATCCATTCAGAAGCTTAGGGATGAGCCTGGCTGAGATAAACTCCATTGAATTATCATTGTGGGTGAATAAGTTCCATGCAAACTTGCTGATCAAAGCCTCATTGAAAAGACCCAAATCCTTAATGCCTAACCCCCCCATATAAACTGGTTTAATGCATTCCCTCCAAGCCACAACAACCAGCTTCCTTTCATTGACTGAACCAGTCCATATAAAATTCCTGATTAGCCTTTGAGGGTCTTTGAGCAAAGCCTTTGGCCATTTGTAGATAGAGAACCCATACACAAACATAGAGGTAGTCACCGAATTAACGAGGAAAATTCTTCCAGCTTGGGACATAGCTTTTCCTTTCCAAGATGCCATTTGCGCAATTATACGAGAGGATATGGACTGAAGATGGCATCTCTTCACTCTGCCCCAAAAGAGGGGAACTCCAAGATAACTACAATACATTGAACACATTACGTATCGATATCAATAGTGGTAGACTTTCCAGATTGTAAGTCACCTTCCCCACCTGACCAAAAACCTCAAAATACCCAACAAAATGAGGAGAAATCATCCATTTCCTCCCAAGCCATCGATGACCCAAATAGTGGTAAAACATGCAATAAAATTTGATCGGCAACTAAAAATTACAATGATATACAATGATGATTAGCATAATACTTATATCGGCTCTATTCCATTCATGTTATTTAAAAAATAAACTGGATACTTATTTTCCCCTCTTAAAACAATCTCGGTCCAACCAAATATATTTCACCGATCTCTGATAAACACAAATGATATTTTCAAGGCTGGCTATATAAGAGATCAAAATGACCCATTTTGATTGTAGACTCATAACTATTGTTATAAGAAAACTCGACCATCCCCAAATGTTCATTCCAATACCTTTGGAAATCATAGACACAATCACGAATCATATTCTCCAGAATATATGTAACTCTCCCTATCTATACATCCAACTATGGATAGTATGTTGTACTCAATAAATCCTAAAATTACAGTGCCTCTTAAAGGCCTCTCCAAAAGAGAGAAGTAAAACATGGATACCTATCAGAAACTATAATAGATGTAACTTTATGAAAATAAACAATCTCTTTTAGATAACTATTTCCTTAATCCTCAACTTTTTTTATTAGTAATGGGTATAAATTCATATGATTAGTGAAAAATATTTATCACGACTTATATATCATTCTTCTATCTCTGGGTAATCAGACACCGATCGAAAAAATACATAGATATATCATCCTAATTTCAAGAAATCACTAGAAGTGTTAGAAGCTAACCCAATGGCCTCTAGTGCTCATCCTTGCCCATCTATCAAGTATAGTAATGAAAAATAATATAAGTGATGTCTCATCTCACCCTGGACACTAGAATCATCACTGCATGCCATATAACTTCTTTTTGATTCCTATATTCACTGCCCACTTGGAATTATAGGAATAAACCATTACAACTTTTCTTATAGGAAATGGTACAATGTACTGGTTATGGAAACATAGGATACCCTTTAAATAGAATGACCACTCAACAACAGTATCCCCACCATAAAGAGGGTTCATAATTCTGTGAAATTCACCAGCAAGTTTTTTCCATAAATAATCATCTTATGAAGAGAAGATCTAAACTAAAAACTAGCCAAAATATCCCCATCCCCTATTTCGTATACTCTGATATAAAATCTTTAAAAATAAATCCCTCAAGTCTCACTCTTTCAATGATTCTTTCATAGACTAGTTCAAAATCATCCTACTAATGGAATCTACAATGAAATTCCATTTCCATAGTGTATAGCCAATATCAATGTCAGAAGATTATAGGTACTCCATCCAATGTCTCTAGAGTAGATACAAATGTTTTTGTGAGCAGATATAAATAAAACTCTTTTTATCTGAAAACATGGTAAACCGTTATCCAAAAAGGAAATTTCACCAAATCATAAGTTCATGTGCATATTTGTGAGTTCAAGGTCATGGTTTGGGTAATTCTTATTGTGTTTCCTAAGATTCTATGATAAATAAGCACCAACATGAACATCTCACATAAGAACACGTCCCAAATCTGAACCTGATACATTACAAGAGACCACACTTCCATTCCCATCCTCTGGAAGAGTCAACACGGGTGAAACAGTCAACAAATATTTTATCTCAACAAAAGAAAACTAAAATTTCTCACACAAAGTAAACTTCACCCCCTTCATAGTGATAGTGGTCATTAGAGAATATTACTTTGATAAATCCATTAGGAAATGTTTGTAATATCTGGATAAACTCATGAAGATCTGAATCTCAAAAAATGTTGTTATTCCCATGTCATAATAGCTTTCACCTTCTTAGGATCAACTCAGATACCATATCATGACACCAAGTATCTCGTGAACTTCAATTCCCAAATATATTAATTATATTATGATATCTTATAAAAAATTTAGTGATTTCTCAAAATTTCCATATCTTCTCTTAGATGACGCACATAATCCTCCTTGGACATATATTAAAAAAGGAATCCTTCCACAAAGAACATTGTGAAAGTATCCAGATACTCATGGTTGATCGGGTTAATCAAATCCATAAAGACAGAAAGTGCATTGGTTTGATCAAATGGCATAAAATAGTACTCATAATGGTCATACCTACTCCAAAAGCTATTTTTCTTAAATTTATATTATTTTATTCTCAACCTGTGATAACTAGATTAAAGATTAATCTTTCAGTAACACTTCTCCCCTTTTAACTGGTCAAATAGATCATCAATCCATGGAAATATATACCTATTCTTTACCATAACTGGATTGATTTTTTTATAATACACACAATGAAGAAGTGACCCATTTGTTTTTTTAGAAAATAGAACAGGCACCACCAATGGTGACACACTTGGGAGTATAAATCCTTTCATTAATAGATTATTCAACTTATTATTCAACTCTTTTATTTTAGTTGGTTCCATTCTGTACGAGTAGATAGATATTGGTAGTATCCGAGGAACAAATTCAGTAGAAATCTCTTACACAATTACTAGTAGAAATTCACATAAGTTCAATGAAAAATGTTGGTAAGCTCGATGAAAACCAAAGGAATATCATCACCCAATGATTCCCACTACATATCAAAATCAAACATAGACACTACTTTCCCCGACTCTAGATAAGAAGGTATGGCTCTATTATACATCATGTACCCTTCCCACTAAAAGATAAGGCACACCCCATCAGGCACCTTAAAGGATATCCACAAAAGATAAAAAAAGTTCTTTCTTTATTAGTAATGATCCAATCCATTCTGAATAGGAAACCAATACGTTTCATGTAAAGAACTATAAAATCCCATGTAAGAGAATATATTAGAACCATAAAATCACATGTAAGACAATATAGGAGAACCATAAAATCCCATCCCTCTCTTCATTCTAAAGGGTGTAGTAATATCCCTCACATAATATAAAATCCCCATAGGAGTATTTTTAAGATTCAAAATATGGGTTGAAATAAACAAATTAGATACACCAATATCAAATAAACTAGTCAGTAAAGATGATGCAATAGTAATGGTAAGTCTCACAGTCGTCGGTCCTATATCTTCCTCCTATATAGAATATTCCACTATGTGAAGGATTTTCTTTCCATATGCCTATGGATGGAACCCCTTTGTTCATGAATAATATTATTACAACATAGTACTTTTAGGTGTGGATGATCACGTTCCACTATGTGGAGAAAACTAGACATGAAAGAACTTCTTCAAGTGACCTAAGAGTCTTCCAGAATCACACAACCTGGGTGCCTCAGTGAAACCCTATTTGGAGTGGACAAGAATTCACCACTAGTGCTAAATAAAAGGGCATCTTCTAGTAATAATAGAAGATCTAAAACAACTCTACTATTGATAACCACCATGAGACACATCATGATTTCTCTTCCCTTTTAAGTAACTCACAGAACTACCACTCAAAGAAAACTGATTTCCTTTCAACCATGATATTCTAGCCAGATAAATCTCAACCATAAATTCTCTATCCATCACAGCAATATAAGAAGGAATATACATCTTGAAACCTGAGGATGAAAATCATATAGAAGTATAAAATATAACTGTTGAGTCTTAATCATCTTATTCAATACTATCTTAGGTGAAAACTACAGAATCAAAGTAATGTGATTTTTATATTCTGTCATGTTCTTATCTTTATGATCATGTTTTAAAAACTCTTTCACCTTGGCCAACACCATAGAATATGGATAAAACTAGTCTATGAAAAGAACTTTAAATTCTTTATACTCTAATCCCTCGTGATTTTTTCATTGTCACCATTGTGTCACAGTATATCATGTTACTTCCTTCCATCGTGAAGTTGGCACATTTCACCTTGATTGAATTAGGAATTTCCAAGAACTCAACAAAATATGATTTTTTATCAACCAATCCTCAGCCTCTTGAGGATCATTTGAGATTTGGAACACTGGTAGATTCTAGTGAAGGAACTCATAAGTGTGATTTTCTCGCTCATCTATATAAGGATCCAAAGTTGGTCACTCTATAGGAATGGGTACAGGTTCCTTTCCCAGAGAATGGACATCCCGTACGATAACCTTAACTATATTAGGGTCCATGTAAGGAAGAGTTATTTGTGGTTCCAAATCATATTAAACCTTGTTCTTATTCCCACATCTTCTGGAAGACATGAAACTTCACAAAATCAGCAATAAAACAAATAATACTTTAAATTATTACTCAGATCAACACTCAATCAAGTGAAATAAGGGAAATTTATCCCATAAAATATGACGACAAGATTTGGATTTAAATTACCCAAATAAAATGTATGTAGATGAATATAACTAATCCTCAATATTTTCTTCCAAGACCACCAATGGGGAATTAAGTTTCATTGCAATGAGAGATGGTCAGGAACTCACTCACAACTACCTCATATGTCTTAAAAAGATTTAAACTTGCATACTAACATCAAGAAAAGATACACAAACTCTATTTGATACCACTTGTTCATGAACCATCTTGGATTCCCTATTACCTTGACACCCATACCGATCCTAACATATCCTTAAGGGATTCCCCAGTCCCCATGGGTTGGTGACTAGCACCTAACATCATACAAGATAAATGTTGGCATAGTTTTTTCACCTAAATAGTTAAAAAAATAGAAACAAGTGAGTATTCTGGAAATAAGACTCCACAAGGAGAAAAGTGAAAAAGTCAAATAGATATATAAACCCAAATTACTAACATAATTTACAATAAACTATAAGATAACAACCCAAATCTCAATAAAAATAACACTCCCAGACCCGAATATCAACAACAACTACCATCTCTATGTAGAACTTTCCACTTTCTTAAGCCTATTAGGAGGAAATGTATAAATACTTGAAGAAAAATGTAGGACATGAGCTAAAATCATAATAGGGTCTCACCATGTTCTATAATAATATTTTAATATAAATAAACCAAATCATGGTTTCAATTTTAAATGACACAGACATGTCAGTACAATGTCATATTAGAAAAACTTTTCATTTCAATTGATGGAAAATTTTAATTAATATATTAAGTAAAAATTTTATATAAAACAATTTATTTTAATCAAAAATATTGAATAAAGTAATTCTCATTCAATGGAATACACACACACACTCACAATGACTGAAAACTATAATCTTTTACTAATAAATGGAGAGAAACATGAATGAAAACAATCCTAAAAGTTCACAGGGGGTGAAAATGATGAAGGCCAAGGGAATCCCCTCAGTTAATAATAGAACACTCAATATGAATCGAAAATGTGCTAGAAAAAATCTGAATCCTTTCATCTTGATTGCCTTTAGAAGCTAGGAGATATGCCTGTATATTACCCTCACGCCATGTATGAATAACCATCACGATTGAATGAATAAAATCCTTGCAAGAATGGATGGAAAAATAATATTCAGGGGGTAATCAACTTTACCTTTCATGGAATTAATCACAATTGAAGAATTTGATTCAAATTTACATATATGGATAGATCTTTTCATACACATATTGAGACCTTGGAGTTGCACTACTGCCTCAGCCACCATCGAATTACCCTCAACAAAGAAGGAAGAAAATTCCACAATAACCAAACCACGATCATCTCGAATAACACCGCCACTATGCATAACTCCTTGAAAACAAGAAAAATCCGAATTTAGCTTAAGCCCATTGTTAGGAGTATGCCATTGCACACAGATTCTAGAAGAACTCCACCCAGAATTGTTCCATCCATTAGTGAAATTGATGAAACAAAATAATGTAGAACCAGAGAAATATCCGCACATTTACACTACCGCACAAATGAAGAGAAAAGGTTCGAAAATTTACATCTAATGTACTTCAAGTTAGGATGAATGTCTTGATGAGTAGGTGCATTCTGCGATTCCCATAATATCCAATAAACACCAAGGATGAGTAAAGACCACCGCTTTGCTTGCGCGGAACCCCTATCCTATGAATTCCAACATGCTTGAAGAAATTCTTCCACTATAATCACACACCCACTAAAATCTTGAAAACAATAACATGAACCCACAAATGAACTGGCCAATCACATTTGCAATAAAGATGAAAAACAGTCTCAGAATGAGAGAACAAGCAGCATTTACATTTCAAAACTAGAGTAATTGAAATCTGTTGAATATTATCATCAGTAGGAATAGCACCATTATGGATTCTCTAGAGAAGAAAACTAAATTTAAGAGAGATGTATTTAAACCAAAGTCTATTTCCCATACAGTCCAAAATAGGGCAAAGATTAATCATAGAACAAAAATCTGAGCATGACATATTACCAGCAGAAGAAGATGTAATGTAACATTTTTATGGATCCTCAGAAAAATAGATATTACCCAACACATCCTTTTAAACATCATTCAACACTGCATTAGTGAATAGGGTGTATGCACTTACCTGCCTAATAGTGATATTAAATGCTGGATAGTTTAGAAAAAATTGAATGGAACCAGCCCAATTATGTTTCCAGAAAAAAAAAGTCACCACACCCTGTAATCCAGCGAGAATTCTCCAGAATATAAGAAACATGACTTTTTAAAAAAAATCCAAAGGTGAGAACCATTACCACAATCAACCCAATCACAAGGGAATTCCCTATTCTTCTTCTTGATAAAATTTAACCAAAGAGAAACCCTAGAAATAGCCTCCCATACTAGTTTATCCAGCATACACCACATATTTTCATCAATACCTTTGAGATTAAAACCCCCTCCTGAAAAGGTCATTATAGTCTGGTCTAACTATCCCAATGATGATTTCCTTCATGATGTGAGTCCCATATGAATAAATTTAAGAGGACTTCAGTATTACTAATCACTGCTTTAGGAGGTGTAAACCTAGAGAAAACATGCATAGGAATTAAATAATGCACACTGTTGACCCAACTGATCCTTCCCCCAAAGGATAAAAAATGTCTCTTCCAATTTTGGATCTTTCCCATAATTCTGAACATAATGGAATCGAAATGACAAATTCTGACTTTGCCATTATATAAAGGGGCACCCAAATATTCTATATGGAATATTTTCTTGGCCAAACCAATTCTATTCAAAATGAGCATAGATCTCCTAAGAGAACACTTATTGGAGATAAATACAAAACTTTTGTTACTATTGACACGTTGTCCATCGTTATTACAATATTCAAAAAGATTCAAATTGAAATTTTCAATAGAATTGGAACTTCCATTGAGGAAAAATAACATATCATCGGAAAAAAATATGAGAAATTACAGAGAAGTCGTAACACCCTTTAATGGGATGAATCAAGCCAATATAAAGACTCTTGTCAAGATTTCTATAGAGAACATCCTGGGCCTGAATCAATAAGATTGGAGATATAAGATCACCTTTTCTCAAGCTCCTTGATGACATGAAGAAACCAAAACTTTTCACCATTAAGTAAATAGAGAACCATAGAGAAGAAAATCACATGAAGAAGAGATCTCTAACCCAATTGGAGAAACAACATCTTATGAGTAATTTAATGAGAAACTACCAATCCATCCGATCATAGGATTTTTCCATGTCAATATTTTCCATAAAGTTAGTTCTAATCACTCCTTTATCAAGATCAGCAATCATTTTTGGGGCAAGACCAATAGTGCCTTGAATTCCTCTCCCTTTAATAATGCCATGTTGTTCTTTAGATCCCTGGAGAGGAATATAGAGGGACAAACTTTTGTTGAGAATAGTTTCCAACACGTTATAAGAAAAATTACCCATACAAATGGGATGAAATTTCCCAAAACCACTCGTCTATTGGACTTTAGGAATAAAATCCAAGATTGTAGCCGATGGAACTCTAGGTAAAGGGCCACCCCTGAAAACATCAGGAATAGCACACACCACATCCTCTTTGATAATAAGCTAATCATTAGAATAAAAATATTGAGGAAAACCATTAGGATCAGGGGTGATTTTGGGATTAAGAGTCCTGATGGCCTCAAGAATCTCCTCCTCTCTCAGAAGAGACACAAAAAATTGATTATTTAAACCAGAGACAAATGAAATAACATTGTCAAAAAAAAGGATCAGGGGTTGACTATGCCTGATAAAAATCCTCTTGATCCTGTTGCTGACTAGAAAGAGCCTCAGAGATGTGAGACATAGACAAAAGAGCCACCACACTAGAATCACTGGTAAAGGACCCATCAGGAAGAGGAAGATTAATTTTTCTAAAGAACTTTTTCACCCTAATACAAGCATGGAATAAAGAAGTATTCTTGTCACAAAAATTAATCCCATTATCTTTTCCTCTATCTCAAGTAAAAGATTCAAGATCAAGAAAAATATTCTCCAACCTTTGTATCTTACTAGACAAAATAATATGCTTGTCGTTATCCCATTGAAGTTATAACTGAAGATCAAGAAGTTTGATCTCCTCCTAAAGAGTTTCCAATACTATATCCTGATTAGTAATCTAAAGGATCCATAAGAGAATGGAGGCCTTAAGAATGTTTTAGTTTTTTATGAAGTGAAATATAAGAAAAACCCTAAACAAGAATATTCCAAGAAGCTTGAAATAGTTCTCTAAAGCCTTTATGTTACCACCAATGACTAGAATAAAATATACCCTTCCAGATCTCACCGGAAACATAAACATGAAGAAGGAGAGGAGAATGATCGTATAAGGACCTAGAAAGATGAGTGATAGAGGAACTCTATAAAGTAGATATGGATTAAAAATTCCCAAGACACTTATCATGTCTACTCCAAATTATTCTACTTCCCCTATGATTATTGTACCATGTAAAATATTCTTCAGAAAGACCCAATTCCAAAAGCTGGTTGGATGCAATAAATGAAATAAAGTCTTGAATAACATCACTAGGACATACTCCCCCCTTCTTTTCATATGTATCCATAATAGTGTTGAAATATCCTCTAATAAACCAATTAGATTAACTCAAGTCGAAGGCAGAAAGAGAGACCCATGAATCTTTCCTTAGAACAGGATCACAACTAGCATAAACAATAAACATAAAGTAAGAAACCTCATTGCAACTAACTTTAATGGAAATATGCTGATTGGATCTCTCTATTAAATCAAAAATGATTCGATCATTAAAAAATATCCAAATATGGTTATTATTAGGATAACCATGCATAAAATGGTTGCAATGCAAACATCATCAAGAATTCTCACTTCAAGAGGATTTTGAAAAAATGATATATAACATTCAGGAAAAATATTTATTATGATAATCCCAATATTAGACAGCCATTAAAATATCATTTTATAGTTTAGAAAAAAATACAAAATACATCATCATTTTGAAGAAATAAATTACAAAATGAAGCATTATAAAAAACAATAAATTTTAAATTCCCACATATTGTCATAATTTTCACTTTGACAACCTCACTTATAAATGATTTCAAAAATTCAATTGAAAATACAATCTTTATTTATCCTCATTCATCATTCCTAACATTATAAAACATAAAAAACATTCTGACCCCATAGAAATAAAATTTCATATTTCTTAAAGGGTGATAAAATTTTACTTCCATATTTAGGTACAAAATCCTTAGGAAAATATGTTCTAATTTTTCCGAGAAAAACAAAACAAAATTTATTTTAATATAAACATCATTACCATAAAAAAATAACATTTTACCCTCATACACTATCATTTATATTTCAATAACTACATATGGAATGAAAATTATGATCCATAGTATAACATATAAATATTTTAGTATCACATAACATTATACATACTCAAATAATAAATATAGTTTCATCCATGTAAAAGTTTATCAAATCGTAATGGGTTAACCTTGATCAGGCTTTCCATCTTCCAAGAATTACAAAATTTAATTAACAAAATCCAATATTTTAATAAATTTTGGGCACATGAAAATAAAATATCCTGAGTGGAAAAGAACGTCTAGTTTAACAACATGCATAAAAATTAAATTACTTTTTATCTTTGTTCTAAATCAATTAATTTCATCCAAAAAACAATGAATTTAAAAAAATAAACCTATTTTATAAAGTCTCTCTAAAATTTCAATTAGATATAATAATAATACAATATACAAGCTTTACTAAAAAATATAAACATCATGGAAATATATCAACATGATAAACACTTCATCAATGAAGATAAAAATTAATTTACAAGGAACAAGTCATGATAATCATTCAAACAATGATATCAAGAATCAACAAGGATTTATTTAAACTATGTAATTCAATTAATCACAATTTTATTATTTCATTAAGGTTGTGAAATTGGTTCATAAAGATATTGACAAATCATCAACAACTATACTTCCAAAGTATAATCATAGAAACACATAGAAAATTCAGAATGAAAATTCCAATGCAACAAATCATAATGATGCATTTACCTCACTATAACTTCTACACTAAGAAAAGGTATACTTCCACCAAAAAATAACTAGGTTATCAAATCCCTAGAATCGAATTATAGGGGTTCCAAATATATGTGGTCTAGCTAGAATTTTTGGTCTACATTGCATGTTAAGATTTATTATCACCACATCCACACAAATACCATTCATTCCTTACCTATTATTTACTCCATTATCTACCCTAAATCCCAACCAAAATCACTTATACCACTTTTCCATGACATTTACCCTTTGGAACCCCTAGTAGGCATGTAATGTAGGAAATGGTGTCCCCTAAAGCATATCTCTAATAGGCCACGAGTTTGATACTAGCACTGGGGGTATAAAATACTCATATGAGAGGCATTAACCTCTTGAAATCCAAGGAACAATAAATGAAATACAAATTAACACCAAATAAATTCTATTCCACAAATAAATTTCAAGAACCCAATGTTACTTATATGTAAAATACAAAACATCAAAAAAACATCATATAAGAAGAGATCAAAAACTTTATCTGAGCTAGAAAAAATAAAAACCATTCCCTATCAATATATTATTTAAATACATAAAAAATTGTGGTGGGTGTGAATTTTGGAGTACTTCAAGGGATCATCCTTCAAAAACAAATAAAAATATCTTTGAAAAAAATATACAAGAGTCAAAAAGATTTATGTAAACCAAAAATATATATAAAAATAAGACATTGAAGAAGAATAATAACATGAATCATAATCACTGAACTCTGCATCCCATGTCATTTACCACCTTTTACTCTATTTCAAACAATATACTCAGCCACTCCAATAAAAATTATTCCAAAATGACTCTATAACCTAGACCGAGAAATATCATCAACACCGCAACCATCATCAATGTCAATAAACAAAAGGGCATAAAATTTTATCACCACTCCAACCTATTAGTTTATGGTCCACTCAAACTCAAACCAGTAGGATAGCCCCACAATTTTTTAAAATGGATATGATAATGCATTAGATCATCGATTCCACAACCTTCCATTCATCATATATCCATATACTACAAAATAGTTTCATAAGCACCATTCAAACCCCAAATACCAAATCATCACATATCTAAAGCCACATCACCACAAAACCACAACCAAAGAAAAAATAATGAGTCACATATGATGTGGGTCGGAGCGTGACCCTACCTACCCCAACCATTCACATGGTTTAACATCTCAAGTTGGAGTTACTCTAGTAATACAATAACTACAATTTCAACCGTATATCACATATCCACCTTTCCAATCACACATTGTTATGGTAACATAAATATTAAGGTAATCAACCCCATGCCTTCATTATTCTATGTAAATCCTCTAATCATAATCGCATAACCTCATCTTTATCATCTTAGTAAGGTGTCATGAACATGTAGGTCAAAAACCTTGTTCTATCCTCCAACTGTGAAAGAGAACAATCATATGAGATCATATCAATACCCAGCAAGGTCTTTCTATACACTACATACTACACATTAATCCATTATAGAACATAAAAATATACTTATTTCAAGGAATAGTATCCAGTAAAGTTAAAATTAATTATCCCCACTATTTCCATACCATCTTTTCACAAACACTTCCAAAATTTCATAAAAATAATATAAAAATCACACATTAAGTCAACAATTTTCAAAACCAAAACATAATAATCAATATCATAGTTAATCCCTAGTAAATGAAACAATATAAGAAACAACATATCATTTCTACATCATTCTCATTCCCATTAATTTCAATTTACCAGTCGTATTAAATTTATTTTATTATTCATTCACCCATTTCAATCCATCAATCAATCCATATTCAAATTATAGATGTTTATTCATCTTTTATAAAATTCATTTCAATCATAAACATGCATTTAAATCATTAATATTTTATCAAAAGTAAAAAAACCAATTGAATTATAGCTCTATATTTTATTCATACAAATCATCTCTTTCCTTCATTTCATTCTTGTTTACCCTTTTCATCAATAATTTTATTAATAAAATATTTCATGATTTTATATCTTACTCATTAACCCATTTCACTTACATTTGATAACCAGATTTTACCATATATAAGAAAAATATGTCAAAAAACATCACAAAACACGCTTCCATGATTATAAATTCAATAAAAATTAAAACATCATGTATCAACGATTAATAGAAATACATCTATTATATTCAAATTTCTAGTATTTTTTTACCATATTTAAATTATTATATAGTTATGAATTTGTTAAGATTGTAAAATTATTGTAGCCACATAAAATCAATGGGAAAAATAACCAATCAATAAGAATCAATACATTAAAAGTATAATGGAAACCAAAAAATCATATAAGAATAAAATAGAAGTAAGGAATGTACACCATTGAAAATTCTTAGGCAATAATTACTCAAAATTTCCTCTCAGAATTTTTTGGGCGTGAATGTGTTTGTTGAAAAAGCTAGATGGTCGTGAAAGATAATGGATGGTGTTTGACGAAGACAGGAATTTAAGGTGGAAACTTTTCCCAGTGTTTTCCAAATTTTTAGGCCTCGAAATAGGGATTTTGATGTTGGTAAAATAAGGATTCATTCATATGAGTGAATGGTATAAAAAACGTTGAAGAAAATCTACAAAGGTTGATAACCGCGTAGCATAATTTGGGAACGGTACGCAGAGTGGAAGAAATAGTAAGTAGGTACCATTTGTGAAACTAAAAATGGTTCACAGTAGAATGCAATGCAGTATGGGGATAGCTTGATGTCGGTAGAGGAGATTGACCATGTTGCAGCCAAGGCTGTATACAGGCGGCATGGAAAAATGATTTGTGGATGCCTTGCGGTTTGCGGTGGCTGAAAGATTAGTATGTAGTGAAGGCTGAATCTAATATTTGATAAATCTTGGATTTGTGGGGTTTTAGGATATCTTTATATATATAAGAATTTATAATCCTACTAATTACTGTGGATATTAAACAATATTAGAGAATACATTTCTCTCCAGGAATTCAGAAAAGTCCGAAAGTGGTTTGCACTATAGGTTTTTGTGGGGATTCTTAAGCTGCAAAGGATGTACGGTATGTGGAGAAGGAACTCTGATACACGGAAGGAGTTGTCTCAATATGTGGAGGAGGAATCACTGGTAAGCGAGAGGGAGAATATTGCAAGCATTATGGGGAGGGAGATATCTGTTACATCGAAGTGAAGACAATCCACGAATAGAGAAAAGTTCCCATACAAGAGGGGTATCACAGAGGAGGTTCGTGTAATTGGTATGCGGTAGTGGTATGTGATCACAAAGGTGGAAAGAAGAGTTTAGATAAAGAGTCATCATTATGTTAAGCAATTGGTCCGCATACCAAACTTGGTACTCAGTACCTGGGAGAAGGAGGTGGTTTATGATTTGATTAAGGGAGATTGAAAAGGCTTCAATTCAGTTTGTGAAATTATTTTCTTGTACCAATAAGTACTCAGGAAGGCGGACATCATCCATGGGTGAAAAATGGACTTCAAAAGAGAATCTACCTATAGTTGAGGATGCAGAAATTCATGCAATGGAAGGGACCTACATGTCTATAAACTCTCTTTGACCTATAAGTCGATAAAATATGTTTCTATTCCCTTCCAAGAGCAGTGAGTGAAGGAAGAGGAAGACAGTGAACCTTTCCACTACCAATGAGCCAGAGAAAGAGGAAAACGGAGTGACCCTTGGTAATTTAGTGACCATACCCTAAACCTTGTAAAGGTAGTGATCCTAGGAATATAAGATATAACCCGAACATTGTACTCATTGTTGGCTCTGAGCCTTAGTGAATTTGGTACATCGTCACATTGTTGTTGTATGCTACTAGGACGTAGCTCATTGAGGCTGAACCAAAAAAAATTGTTGTTTCCTCGGCAATATTTCATATCTATTTTTATATTTCTATGGGATGAAGGGAGAATTGAGTTTTTTCTAACAATGAAATAAGATCTGAATGGGATATTGTTTTAATATGTCATACCCGAATTCACCCCCCACCCCTCGCTCTCAGGGTATTCGACCTAGGGGACCTAATAATTGGTATAGAGTAAAAGGTTCAAAGTCAGAGGTTCTCTCTAAAAAAATGAATGGATGTGTTCAATCATAAAATAATTCAGATCTTTGACAGAAATAATTCTCAACAATGGAAGAATCAGATGCAGCACTACTTGAAATCAGTAGGGATGGATGTCTTCACAACATCCATGCATTGAATATTAGCTAATATTAATAGTGGTTCTCT
This sequence comes from Viscum album, assembly GCA_963277665.1. Classification (NCBI taxonomy): domain Eukaryota; kingdom Viridiplantae; phylum Streptophyta; class Magnoliopsida; order Santalales; family Viscaceae; genus Viscum; species Viscum album. The sequence goes on along the minus strand of OY728130.1, from coordinate 1,311,246,274 downwards.
ATCAGATGATGAATGAAGGGAATTGGATGCTAATGAGAAAGGGCACAATGCTTTAGTGGTAGACCTACCAAATGAAATTTACATGAAGGTGATGTTTTGTAAAACATCACATGCAATGTGAGAGAAATTGTTAAAAAAAATTTAGGGCAAAAAAACAGTCCGAGAAGAAAATAAGTAGTTTCTATGGAACAAGTATGAGGATCTCATAATTAATCCCAATGAGACAGTTGACACATTCTTCAATAGGATAAATATTATTGCAGAAGACATGCAGGGTCTTAAAGAAGTCATTGAAGATATAAAGATTGTGAAATGAATCTTGAGGAAACATCCACCGTGGTTCAATACGAAGGTTTCAGTGTTGGAAGACAAAGACCCAAAAGTGCTAACACATGATAACCTATATATTACCCTTGTAGCATATGAAATGAGAAATTATGATAATAATGTAGTGTAAAATGGGAAGCCTACGGAAGTGGCATTCAAGGCCATGAATAATCTCTCTGTTGAAGATAGTAATGAGGAGGAAAATATGGATGATGTCATGTCATTTCTCTCCTATAATTGGAAAAGGGGAACAAGACCAATAGAGGTGGTCATACATAGCTCAAAATTATAGGTCATAATTGTTGTACCTCTCGTACCCCTCGTGGTTTAATTTTCATGATCACAATCACTCTCTTATTTTTCTAATATTGTTTTAAGTGTTTTTGGATGATAGGCATAATTTCAGATTGCCAAGGAATTGGGGCAAGAAGGCTGAAAGCAAAAATGGACTGTTTTTCAGTCCACCGGCCAACCGGTGGAAGTACACCGGCCAGCCGATGGCACCCAGACAGAAGGCTGAGCCACTGCCTCAGCACCGGCCAACCGGTGGCCTCAGCACCGGCCAGCCGGTGGAACCCAGACAAATAGTGTTTGTTACTGCCTCAGCACCGGCCAACCGGTGGCCTCCTCACCGGCCAGCCAGTGGAGCATGAGCCCGAGCCCTCCTCCATTTTCAAAGCACCGGCCAACCGGTGGCCTAGCACCGGTCAGCCGGTGGAGCCAGTCAAACTAGCCGTTGGGCCTTTGACCAGGCTGGTCCACTTGCCTCCCAACGGCTCCGAAGCCTTTTCCAACGGCTTCGAAGACCTCCAAAGGCCATATGAGGGTTCCCCCTCTATAAATAAAGGACTAGGAAGCCCTGGATCAATACCAAAACCATAACCAAGCCACGGAAGCCCACGGGACACATTTTACATCATTTGGCGAACCTCCGGCGCATTGCTCCAAGGGATCCTCAATTGCTCCAACTCAATTCCACATCCAAGGAGCACCATCAAAGAAGCTTGGGAGATCCCTTCCTCAACTCCATCAATCCTTTGGCGCCCAAGGCTTCTCCTCATTACGGTTTTTCATTATTTATCATTTTGAGCTTTAAATTGAGTTTGTGCCTAAAAACTCCCATTTCTCTCATCTCCCTCTCTTTTGGGTTTTCACACCACCTTCAAGGTGTGAAGAGGTTAGTCAAGCCTTCCCTTTTAAAAGGCTTGAATCATAGGTGAGCTAGCCTTCACCTGTAAGAAGGCTAGTGGGTTCTTTCTCAACCAATTAAAAGCAAGTGGGTTCTTGCTCAACCAATAAAAGCAAGCTGTAATAGGTTCTAGACTAACCTTAAAGTCTAGTGGGTTTCTTGCTAAAACCATTAAAAAGCAAGCAGTAGTAAATATCTCAACGGTTGAGTTGGGAGCGGAGACGTAGGCTTGGGTTTAAGCCGAACTCCGTTATCAATTTTGTGTCTTGCCTATTTTATTTTCGCTGCACTTTTAACTTTGATTTTAAATTGTTAATTAATTTTTAAAAGGCAATTCACCCCCCCTCTTGCCATTACTTCCTTCTTTCTCCGTCCAACAATTGGTATCAGAGGAAAATTTGAGTAATACCCTAACCGGTTTCAAATTGAAGATCCATTATGATGGCTTCAACCTCTTTCGCCCCCGAAGGCTATTCTTTGGGTCGTGCTCCATTCTTTGATGGAACCGACTACACTTTTTGGAAAACCCGCATGTCTACTTTTCTTAAAAGTATTGGCTATCCTATATATAGAATTTTTATGCAAGGCTTTACTTTATCTAACAAGGATGAGTCCAAATGGACCCCCGAAGACATTGCAAATTTCGAGCTTGATGGCAAAGCCATGAATGCTCTTCATTGTGGGTTAGACCGTAATGAATTTAATCGTATTTCTACTTGCTCATCTTCTTATGAAATTTGGAATCTTTTAGAAGTAACCCATGAAGGTACTAAAGGCGATGACAAGCCCGATTGCCCATCCCGCAAGACAATGGCCAAGAAAAAGGAAAAAAAGAAGGCTTTCAAGGCCACATGGAGTGATAGCTCCACATCCTCCTCCTCCTCCTCAAGCGACAAAGGTAACAAATGTCTAATGGCATTTCATGAGGTAACTTCTTCCGACTCCGCTTCCTCTTGTTCTTCAAATTATTTCAATCACATGTCTTATGAGGATCTCCAACATGCTAGAGATCAATTGGAGGAAGGTTTTCACGAACTTTCTTCCAAATTTGTTGCATTAAAAAAGAATTTCAAAAAACTGACTTCCGAAAAGGAACAACTTCTCAAAGAAAAGGAGGAGTTATCCCTCAAAGTCCAAAACCTTCCGGATGTTGAATCCATGGAATCAACAATCAAGGATTTAAGGGAATCCCTAGCTAAGTTCACCCAAGGGGAACAAAATTTAACCAAACTCCTTGGTTCCCAACGCGTTTCTAGAACCACCGAAGGGCTTGGCTATTCCAAGCAAGCTTCCTCTTCCCATGCTCCAACTATTTTTGTAAGGGGGAGCTCCCAATTTAAATTTTTCAACTATTGAAAAAAACTTGGGCACTTAATCTATGAGTGCAATTGCAAAAATGCCTGGTATGGTAGTCCCAAAACCATTTTCCTTAACGATGAATTTTATAGGAGAAGACCCGCCACTAGACAAGTGTGTATTGAAAAATCCCTTTTAGCGAGTCTCACCGGCCCAAAATTTGTCTCGGTTTCAAAAACCTCTCCCCGGTAATTTTTTGTTTTTATTTAGGGGGAGTTAGAATTGTTTAAGCCTTTTTGATTTCAATTTCAAAATTTTCATTTCAAAACTTTCAATTCAAAATTTTCATTTCAAAATTCTTGATTCAAAACTTTCAATTCAAATTTCAAAAATTTCAATTGTTTTAAAATCTCTATCTTGTTTTTCAAACTTATCCCTCAATCAAGTTTTTTGCCCCGTGCTATTTTGATAATCACAAAGGGGGGAAATTCTTGGTTGATTGGGGGGAAATTCTTTTAAAGCATGTTTTTCATTTCATTTTCTACATTGTTTGTTTTAGTGATTGTGATCATCAAAATAGGGGGAGATTTTTGTACCTCTCGTACCCCTCGTGGTTTAATTTTCATGATCACAATCACTCTCTTATTTTTCTAATATTGTTTTAAGTGTTTTTGGATGATAGGAATAATTTCAGATTGCCAAGGAATTGGGGCAAGAAGGCTGAAAGCAAAAATGGACTATTTGTCAGTCCACCGACCAACCGGTGGAAGTACACCGGCCAGCCGATGGCACCCAGACAGAAGGCTGAGCCACTGCCTCAGCACCGGCCAACCGGTGGCCTCAGCACCGGCCAGCCGGTGGAACCCAGACAAATAGTGTTTGCTACTGCCTCAGCACCGGCCAACCGGTGGCCTCCTCACCGGCCAGCCGGTGGGGCCTGAGCCTGAGCCCTCCTCCATTTTCAAAGCACCGGCCAACTGGTGGCCCAGCACCGGTCAGCAGGTGGAGCCAGTCAAACTAGCCGTTGGGCCTTTGACCAGGCTGGTCCACTTGCCTCCCAACGGCTCCGAAGCCTTTTCCAACGGCTCCGAAGACCTCCAAAGGCCATATGAGGGTTCCCCCTCTATAAATAAAGGACTAGGAAGCCCCGGATCAATACCGAAACCATAACCAAGCCACGGAAGCCCACGGGACACATTTTACATCATTTGGAGAACCTCCGGCGCATTGCTCCAAGGGAACCTCAATTGCTCCAACTCAATTCCACATCCAAGGAGCACCATCAAAGAAGCTTGGGAGAGCCCTTCATCAACTCCATCAATCCTTTGGCGCCCAAGGCATCTCCTCATTACGGTTTTTCATTATTTATCATTTTGAGCTTTAAATTTAGTTTGTGCCTACAAACTCCCATTTCTCTCATCTCCCTCTCTTTTGGGTTTTCACACCACCTTCAAGGTGTGAAGAGGTTAGTCAAGCCTTCCCTTTTAAAAGGCTTGAATCATAGGTGAGCTAGCCTTCACCTGTAAGAAGGCTAGTGGGTTCTTGCTCAACCAATTAAAAGCAAGTGGGTTCTTGCTCAACCAATAAAAGCAAGCTGTAATAGGTTCTAGACTAACCTTAAAGTCTAGTGGGTTTCATGCTAAAACCATTCAAAAGCAAGCCGTAGTAAATCTCTCAACGGTTGAGTTGGGAGCGGAGATGTAGGCTTGGGATTAAGCCGAACTCCGTTATCAATTTTGTGTCTTGCCTATTTTATTTCTGCTGCACTTTTAACTTTGATTTTAAATTGTTAATTAATTTTTAAAAGGCAATTCACCCCCCCTCTTGCCATTACTTCCTTCTTTCTCCGTCCAACAATAAGTTGATGTTTATTGTTTTAGGTGTAAAGGACCTGGACATATGGAAATATACTGCAAAACAACAATGAAGAGGAATGTGATGAGGCAAACTGAATCTGTTCAAAAGAAGCATCCAAAAGTATCTTCAAGTGAGATGAAAATTCAAAATCGATTTTCATCTCCACATGTTGAAGATAAACCATAATATACTATGGATGATAAAGATTATCATTCCATGTCAAGTATGAATTCAAAGTTGTGGGTCGAAAACAATGGTTTTGAGCAGGCCATGGTTATAGAAATTGCGTTCGAGGCATTAGATCACACAGGGATATGGATAATTGATAGTGGATTTACTTCTCATATAATAGGAAATAAGAATATAGTGATCAAAATCAGGTATGATAAGGAATGTATTGTATGATTCGATAATTATGAGGGCATGAAAATTATTAGTTCAGGAAAACCTAGGATTGGAGGAAAAGACATGAGACAAAACAGTGTCTTGGTTGTTGAAGGGATTAGTCACAACTTTCTTATTGTTATTCAATTGTGTGACTCAGGACATGCCAAAATATTTTCCAAGAAATTTTGTATCACCCATGATAAGGATGGTGATGTTGTCTTTCAAGGAAATCGTACGAAATAGGATCTCTACCTCGTGAGTGGAGAAGAAGATATGTTTGTTCTGTCCAAGGATGAAGAAAACAAGATATGACACAAGAATCATGGACACATTATCCAAGGATACTTGGGAGATCTGGTGAAATATGATGTAGCTCAAAATCTCTCTAGATTATCACGTAATCATACACATACGTGGGATGTGTGCCACAGGAGAAGATCATTCAAAAGACATATAATCAGAAGGAACAATAGTCAATGAGACTGCTTGAGTTAGTGCATATTGATGTGTGTGGGACAATTTCACTATGGGCTATTAATGGGATGAGATAATATATCCTCTTCATTGATGATTATAGTATAAAGTCATGGGTTTCAATAATGACCCATAAATCCGAAGTGTTTAGTGGCATTACAAGGTGTTGATGGGAGTGTGAAAAGATTCTTGGTCAGAAAATCTAGACAATTCGAACAGACAATGGAACAGAGTTCACAAATTGATAAGTGTAGGATTATCTCGAAAAAATGGGATAAGACATCAATTTTCAGTTGTGAGGACTCTATAGTATAATGTAGTAGTTGATAGAAGAAATCATATTTTCAACAAAATGGCAAGAAAAATACTAATTAAAAAGGTCCTTTTGGAGAAATTTTGGAAAGAAGAAGTATTGAAACCATTATACAATTCAAACTGAGCTTTAATTTTTCCAAAATGGTAGATGACTCCAAACGAGTTATGGTATGGAAAAACCATCATTGAAGTACTTTCAAGTCTTGTGAAGTAAATGTTTCATTCTAAATGAGGAGAAAAATAGAAAGTTTTAATCCCTTGGAGATTAAAGGATATTTCATGGCTACTCAATTAAAATCAAAGAATATAAATTCTTCAATAAGAACCTGAGATAGATAGTTGAAATTCATGATGTGACCATAGTGGAGGATGAGAAACTTTTTGAAAAAATACATGATCATACTCAGTAGGATAGTGATGAAGAGATGTGCAGGCCAAGAGACACTCTATCTCTAGAGATAGATATAGAATAGGACTCAGATGATGAAAATAAATTAGTGTCTACCTGAAGACCATTGAGAATAGATGAAATTTATAGGCAGAATAGAATTGGTGATCAGACAGCACCAGTGCAGACAATGAGAATGAAAACTCTACAGTAAGCATAATAATTATAACAAGTGGAGCCAAAATGCTTTGATGAAGATGGTGGAGATGATAATTGGGTACCAGAAATGAATGAAGACTTTAACCAATTTGAAAAGAATCAGACATGGAAGATAGTTAAAAGACCAGAAGATAGTAATGTCATAGGAACAAAATGGGTATTTCATAATAAAATTAATGAATATGGTTTTGTGATTCTAAACAAATCAGGACTTGTGTTGAAATATTAGTCCCAAATAAGGGGTATAGACATTTATGAAGCATTCTCACCTGTTTCTAGGCTGGATAAAATTATATTATTCTTGTCCATAGTTGTGCAATGAAATATTAAAGTTTTCCAAATGGACGTAAATTCATCATTTCTGAAAGGAGTTCTATAAGAAGAATTCTGCATTGAGCAACTAGATGGTTATTTCATTCATGAAAATGAGAACAAATTCTGTCGACTAAAGAAGGATTTATATGGTTTGAAGCAAGCACTAATAGAATGGTATTCAAGGATTGATCAGTTTCTAATAAAGATCGATTTTGAGCATGGTGGATTGGATTACTATTTGTATTACCATAATTAAAATAGTCAAAGGATGTGGGTTCTGGTATATATTGATGACATAATATTTTGTGGATCAGATGAAGCACAATGCAGACAATTTTCTGAATTCATCAAAAGGGAGTTCGAAATGTCGATGATTGGTGAGATGACATTTTCCCTTTTCTTAAGATGATGCATTTAAGGAATGAAACTTTTTTTTCTCAATATAAATATGATAAGGAGTTTATGAGAAGGTTTGGAATGGATAATTAAAAAAATATGATATATCTGGTTGCTACCCGGTTGAAATTATCGTGGGATGATGAAGGCAAGGTAGTTAATAACAATGAGTATAGAAATTTATTAGAAGTATATTGTATCTGATAGTGACAAGGCCTATTATTGTATTTTCCACATGCCAAGATACAAGGTATCAATTCAATCCCAAGGAGAGCCATATGATTGCAGTAAAAATAATTCTTCGATATATCAATGGAACAATGGATTTTGGCCTAATGTATAATGAAAAATTTCATCCAGAGTTATTGGGATATACAAATGTGGATTGGGCCGGTTCCATGGAATATATGAAGTCAACATCAGGAGGTGCCTTTTATCTTATAGGGTTGTGTATTTCTTGGTTAAGAAAGAAACAAGATTTCATTTTATTGATTACCGCAAAAGTGGGATACATTGCAGTTACTTAAGCATGCACAAGTTTTTAGTGGACAAAACAACAACTTGAATAAATAGGAATTGAAGTGAAATCTCCAATATAAATACATTGTGATAATTCAAGTTCTATAAACCTTATAAAAAATCCAGTACATCACTCATGGACAAAGCACAATGAAATCAAATATCATTTTATCCTGGAGAAATTGGGGCAAGGTCTTGTTATGTTGGTGTATGTTCCTACAGAACAACAAGTTGCAAATATTTTTACAAAGGCCTTACCAAAAGATGTGTTTGAAAAGAATCGACTGGCTCTAGGAGTCCAATTGACTTCCCAAACATTAAAATGTGTGTATGTAGGTCCCCTTCTCCCTAACGTATGATGTGTTTTTCTTTAATGTACTTATATGTGTTCGTTACCCTGTTGTAGACAACCATGAAGTTCCCTTCGGGTTTGTTGAAAAAGGGGGTGAAAGAGTGACTATTCTAGGGGAGAAAATACACGGGGAGAAGTTGTTAAGAAGAGAAATAAGATATGGGGAGTTGAACATGAGTTGAAGCTATTGGAAGAGCTATAACTTAGGGGGATCATTAAACTTGATGATTCTAGTAGTTATCGATCAAAAATTAGATATCAAGATGGATGAGATTCGTTATAAAAGAAGTTCATTGGTAGCAGTATGGTATCAACAATTGGTGATTAACAATAAAGTGGTTCATTAATGAGAAGTGCATTGTACTCTTTTTTTTCATATCGATCATGGTTCATGTGGGCTGAGAGTATGTGTTGAGTAAATCATTGATCATTATATTAACTGCATGAAGCGAATGATGGTTGATGATGGAAGGAGATTTAATGAGATGTCAAAATAAAATGATTTATTTTGAGAAGATTTATCAACAAACCCAAAGGGAGATATTGTTGGGAAAAAATTTCTCAAGATGTCCTCTCAGAATGTTTTGTGCGTGATTATGTTTTTTGAATAGGCTAGATGATCGTGAATGAGAATGGATGGTGTTTGCCGAAGATAGGGTTTTAAGGGAGTCCATCTTCTCCGTGTTTTCCAAATTTTTAGGCCTCAAAATTGGTAGTTTGATGTTTAAAAAGGAATTATTTCTTCATAAGAGTGAATGTTATGAATAATCATGAATAAAATCAGAAAAGGGTGAGAACTGTGTACCATAATCCGGGAATAGTACACGGAGTGGAAGAAACAGTACACTGGTACGGTTTAGGATACCAAAAACAGTTTGAGGTGGAAGGCGGTGTGGTACGGGGATATATTGAAGTTATTAGAGGAGATAGACCACATTGGATCCAAGGTGTCACATGGGCGGTGTGGAAATAAGGTTCGTAGATGGTTTGCGGTTCACTGTGGCTGAAGGATTGGTATGCAACAAAGGCTGAATTAGAGATTTGATAAATCATGGATTAGCATTTTTTGCAGATATCTTTTCCTATATAATAATTTATAATCATATTGATTAATGTGTATATTGAACATTATTAGAGAATATATTTTTCTCCCATAATTCAGCAAATTCTGAAAGTGGTTCACACTGAAGGTGTTTTCAGGGACTCTTAACCCGCAATGGAAGTTCGGTATGAGGAGAAGGATGTTCGGTATGCAGAAGGAGTTGTCTCGGAACACGGAAGTGGAATCTCCGATACGGAATAGGTATAATTCCTCTAGTGGTATGCAGAATGAGAGATCAGGTACGTGGAAGATAAGATAGTCCTCAAATAGAGAATAATCCCAAGACACGAGTGGTTTCACAGAGGAGGTTCACAGAATCGGTAAGCTGTAGCGGTACGTGATTGTGAAAGCAGATAGGGGAGATTCATGGAAGAGGTAGCAGTACATGGAGAAAGTGGTCTGAGTACCAAACTTGGAACTCAGTACGCAGGAGAATGAGGTGGTTCACAAATTTCCCTAGGGATCTTGAAAAAGATTCAATTCGTTTTGCAAAAGTATTTTCCAGTACCTAGCAGTACTTGGGATAGTGGACTTTATTTTCCGGTAAAAAGGGGTCTTCAAAAGAGCATCTACCTATAGTTGAGGATGTAGGAATTCATGAAAATTAAGAGACTAACATGTCCATAAACTATGTTTGACCTACATGTCGATAAATTTTGTGTAGACTCCATTCCAAGAGTTGTGATTGGAGGAAGAGGAGGACGGTGACCCTTTCCACTGGTCGTGAGCATGAGAAAGAGGCATAGGTAGTGACCCTTGGGAATGCAGTGATAGGACCATAAACATTGTAAAGGTAGTGATCCTGTTTATAGAAGATCTAGGCTAAACATTGTAATCATTATTGGCATTGAGCCTTAGTGAATTTGGTACATCGACACAGCACTGTTGTATTCTCCTTGGACGTAGCGTAGTGAGAATGAACTATGAAAAAATTGTCTTTCCATGTGCATGATTTCATATCAAGTTGTATATTACTATATGAGGAATAAATAATTGAGTTTTTTCTAACAATGAAATAATATCTGAATAGGAGAAAGTTTTATTCATTCCTACCCTGATTTACCCCCCCCCCCCCTCTCAAGGTATTCGACCTAGTGAACCAAAAAAAATTAATATAGTAGAATAAAATATTTCAGTATTTAGAGATAAATAACATACAACTTTCCCCAATTTAAATTTAACATAAACAACCTCAATATCAGTGTGAGATTTGAAAATAAACCATTATGTTAGCCTTTCTCCTGGTCGGAGGCTTTATAAATCAACATAAAATAAAATTATGTTGATTATTAATATGAATAAAAATGTTATTAATATTTATTTTACTTAATATTATTCATTTATAATTAATTTTTACCCATATATTAATTTTTATTGTTAAAATTATTAATCTGGAGCTAGTTGTTTTATTTTTCTATGCATTTTCAGTTTGGTGATTTTAGGTATTCTCTCCTTAGTCATTGGTTAATCAAAAATAATAATTTTAATGGTATTGTATCATATTTATTTGATATAGTTATGTAGTACCATGGTATTTTAATGTAACATATGGCAATGTTTTTCATCGAATGCTTAAAAATACCCTTTTATGATTTTTGATTTAATAAAAATAATTGACTTTGTTAATGAATATATTAATATATATTAATATTAAATAATTATTAAAATTTATTAAATTTATCATTATTAAATATTACTATCAGTATTTATGTTTAATTATTCATTCATGAAATAAATTCTGTAACACCGTTCATGTGGGTGGTAAAACCATCCAAAGAAAGAACATGTTATAACTACTGAATGAGTTAGAACGCGTTAATAAATAGTGATAATATCAATTTTACAAAATACTAATTATTTATTTTAAAAAAATTATTAAATTGATAAACTATATTCAATAATATGTGGATTAATAAGCTATAAAAAATTATTAAGGTGAAGATAACACTTACGTTAAAGACTTAGATCGTATTCTAGAGTCTCCTGGAAATGGAAGTATTCATAATTATTATTTTCTCCAGGGGTTACCAAAAGTGATATAGTATTATTAGAGATATAATTTAGAAATTTATTCATTATAAAATATAAGTAAATTTTTTGTTTTAGGTGGGTAGAGGAGGTGCACTTTTATAGGTGATCTTGAGTGGAATTTTCCCTAATACCCATTACTTAATTTATAAGATTGTAATATCAAAATGTAATGTGGATAAAAGTGAGGAACTAATATATAATGGACGAGGGAAGGCCTATAATTCCCTCTTAAATCCATTAAAATATAAGGATTTTTGATATTTTAGATCTTTACCCTTATTTAAAATCTTTTACCATATTTGAGCTTTGATAGTGGTTACTAACTTTTACCTTAGTATCTTACTTTAATACAAAAAAATGAACCTAACCTTATTACCAAATTTGATTATGAGGAATAAAAATTTGAATTCCATTTTAGTGGATTCATTATCTAAAAGTGAAAAAATTTATTTTCAAATAATAAATCTATGACTCATAAAAATAATTTAAAAAAATAATTATGACTTAAAATAGATTTTTTTCATATTCCATAGAAAATAATAATCATTATATGAATTATAATTTATTTGATTATATATATAAACAATATAATTCAACAAAATAATTCTTTGATAATGATAAATTTAATTACTAATATAAAAACTGAAAATAATGAAAAATAATAATTTAAAAACATCATATTTGAGTCTAATCGCATCCCATTATTTATCCTCTTACCAACAAACTCTTTCCATCCATAAGTATTAGAATATATCATTTAAAACATAAAATAATTCTTTAAAATAATATATAAAAAATAAATATACCCATTCTTATAATAAAATCTTATTATCATTTTACTTCATTACATAACTATTTACAATATATGAATTATATTATTTTAAATTTGTTAAAAATAATTACACAAATCCATTGTTCATATTAAATATAATTTTATCCAATAACTGTATATATAGTTTATATATTTCCATCATATATATTTTCAATGTCTATATATATAGCAGTCATGTTACATTATAATATATTTCCCTAAAATTCATTTATCATGTTAATTTATTTCATTATCAAATTGTATATTATATTTATATTGATTTCCCTTCTTTAACCCTTTATGATCAAAGTTTGGATCCTCAATTCAAACCCTAAGGATAAGGATTTCATGTTGTGGCCTTTAATTTAATTAGGTTTTATTCCCTTTTTTTTCTTAATGATGTTTCCTATTAAATTATCATAATGAATCGATGCTTATTTCATAGTGTAATATTTTATCTCAATAAAATAAATCAAGATTTGTTTTAGTTCTGTAATTCGTGCATTACAATTGATAGAACACACTAGATTTATTTAAATGGAAATATATACTAAATTATTAGGGGGTTTTTGTCAAACATTGATGAACCTTATTTTTCCTATATAAATTACTTTCTAATCTCATTGTAATTTTAGAGGATTTTTTATTTCAAACCCCCAACTCGTTGCTGGAGTTGTGATGTTAGTTTATATTTTTCATTTCGTTCTACTATAATTTCTTTTTATACATTTATTTAATAAATGATAGTATTCCCTATCTATATTTCCCTACCTCCCTCATATCATTTTCTTTATATTCTTCCCCAACTATGATTCACTAATACACACGTTTTTTAGTAGTTAACCCAAGGATTTCCCTTGTGGAAGGTTCATTAGATATTCTAAAATCCACACTCTTAATTTCTTGATATTTATTATCTATTTTTAGAAATCTTGTAGTTGTATAGAATATTCATTATTGTTTGGTATATTTGATTCCTGATATCCCCATTATATCATGGGGGATGTTATATATCTCTAGTATAGGGTTTATTATGTTTTCATCCAGGTGGTGATGGTGGTTTCTAATTATTTCTTCAAGGAAGTTGTACTCTTTTTCCAATATTTTCATTTTGATCCTTGATCTTATTTCTCCTCTATAGGGGATTCATTTTATCTCATAATTCCCTTTTAATAATATTTATTTACTTATATCCCTCTCTTACATTATTCTTTACCTTTATTAGTTCTTTCCTCATTATGTTGGTTTTTATTTCCAACCTCTAACCCCCATAATTAGTTTTTTCTTATGGTTTGAATCTGTTTAAATCCAATCCTAGAGTAGTATTTCTATATCAAGTAGACATGGGTCGCTTTTTTGTGATGTATCGAGGTTTTATTGGTTGGAATACAAGAACATAATGGTGTTGGATCTATATTGGATCCCTTGAGACTTCAAGATTGTTAGTTGGTTGCTTTAGTGCAATTTTAGTGGGGAGACATTTTTTTATAAGGTTAATTATGGATAGTGGGTATTAAATATGGTTTCAATCTTTAGTGTCATTTTCATAAATATTTGTTTTGTTATTATTTGGGTTTTTCTATATATTTTTATTATTTTCTTGGTAATTTCAATCTTGGTTTATTTACCCCTCATCCTATTTTGTGGTTATTTTAGGTTTTTTTCTCTAATATAATTATATTGTTATTTTATACAAGGTCTGTAAAAAAATATTTTCCATTAGTAATTTTCAATGGTATGGTGTATAATTATTGAGGATACGGTGTCATGTGGTGGATATGTTGGATTATATAGTTCAAGGGATGCATTTCAGCATCCAAGGATAGTGCTTCATTTATTCAATTTGGGTTTATGGTAGAGGTTTTTCTTAGGTGGTCTCCATGGTTTTTGAATTGGCCCTGAAATTTCAATAATGCTCCTAAGATAACTAGAAATTGTCTTGATGTAATAGGTGGTGATGAAGATGGTATGTTTTTTCTGGTTGTTATATTCTATGAGGTATAGTGATCAAGGAGGTGTAAATTAAGGAGAGTAGATGTGTCTTCGGCACGCAATAATTGTCCAACATGGTCTGGATTTCATTCGGCCTTACCAGATCATCATAGTTTATTTTAATATTTTTTTTTTGAATAATTAATATTTTTGTTATGTTATTTTTCAGTAAATGGATTTTTGGTTCCCACTTCACCTAGAAAACTGTATTCTTGTGAAAATAAAAACTAGGATTTGATAGAGTTCATATACTAAGTATTGGTATAATGATTTTCTATATTTCCAACATATTATCCAATGTTTTATATTATTATTTACACAAAATTAATTCCATCCCTTACCTATGGAATATCATTATATAATGGATTTGATTTTGTTCAAGGTATAAAATTGAATATGATAGATTTGGGTCTTAGAAGGTGTCACATACTCAATTGATTTGTCTTCAGAATTCATGACTATTGAAGGAGGTAAGATTTTGTGTTCCAAACTGGTCTCATATGCATGACAAGTTTCACACTAAAAGTAAAAAATGGAAGTTTATGTATGATGGGATGAGTTGTAAAATATAATTTATACAAGATAATAATGGATAATAAAGGAACCTCAATATACAACCCTATGTCCAAGACCATTCTGCCTAACTCTTATTTAGTTGTTACTTTTATTGAATATTTAGTTTCTACATTCATTAAATTTTAAAAAACAACACATTTATTATTTTCATAAATATTTAAATAAACAAAAAATGTTATTAGATTTTTTAGAAAAATTAATTATCCCAAATATACTCCTCGACAGATGACCTTGTCCAAACATTACATTGAACTAGGAAAAATAAATATTATTTTTCACTACACTATGAATAGTGTATTAAAATATTGTTCCTTTTTTATATATATTTGATAACTTATTTATTCTTTCAAATTATATAAATATTAATAAAAAAATGGATAATGGAATTTTTTTTGAATTCGCCCTCTAATTTTATCTATATTGTTGAAATTATTTCCAAATAGATAAGGGGAGTTAGAAACAAAACTAGAATGGAAGAGTTCTTATGAATGTTTTTAAAATAAACCAAAGAATATATCAAAATAAAATACCATGAATATATGGATAAAGATAGTGGTATACTCTTGGGATTCATTATAGAATTTTAAAAATTGGAGGAAAAAATGTATAAAATTAATTTCCATTATTTTTATAAAGAGATCAAAGTGGTTTAGGATACACAAGAAGATCATCCACTACCTAACCATGTAGAGTATTATATAGGGCACTCAAAGAACAATTAGCGATACAATCCAACCAATTTAGGGAGATTACAAAACATTAGAATCACTTGTCTTTAATTTTTATAAATTTTATTTGAAAATAAATACTATCAATTTTTACTAATTTCATTCATTAGTATTAGAGTATTCCTTGAAATATAAATAATATAATACTAATGAATTGATGAATAGTATTGTGGAGAAAATGGGTGATACAATTGACTTTAACACTTGTTCATATGAGGATTCTAGTAATGAATTGAAAATCATTACAGAATTAATTGTTGATCCTGAACCTAAAAAGAATCCACATCCTATCTTAATTCCATCACAACCAATGGACACCAAACCACTAGAAAAAAAATAACTGGATAACCCATTCATTATATATTGATTTACACAATTTCATAAGATCTACCATGATAAAGAGAAGGTTGACAAGTACGATGTTCATAGGGATATCCATACTCAGTTTATGTGGATAAGAAATGAAAGAAAAAACTCATGGTGGTTCCTATAAAAGAAATCACATCCTCCAATTAATTTGGGATAACCACAAGAATTACAGAATGTATGTATTATAAACACAACACCTCTTGAGATATTACCCAATTTTAGCTTTACTTTTTTTCATTTACTAAATTCCAAAATTTTGAAATATTTTTTATTTTTTATTTTTTTATAAGTTATATAATAAAGAAACTAGGTGATTAAATAAATATATACATGAATAATAATTCAGTTTTTATCTCTATTTATCACTATTTTAGTTTTTTTATTCATTTAATTTATCATAAACTAAAATAAAGGGTTGTTAAATTTATGTGTGGGTGTACTTTAAACTATTGTATTAATTTTTTGTTTTTTATATTTTCTTTTAATTTTTAGTTACTTTTAGCTTCTATAAATATTCATTATCATTATTTTCTATTCAATTGGTTTTATGATATTTTACTTGATTTTATAAATTAATTATTATTAAATAATTATTAAAATGGTATCATTTCATTGAATTGAATTTTCAAACATTTTAATGAATTTGACCAAATTTTTGAAATCCATATCAATGAAACACTAAAAATAATATTTTTCTCATCCTAAGAGGTATTCTAAACACTTTTACATATTCTCTTGAATTTCCTTTCTTTCATGATAGAAACTCGGATTTTTTGTGATAAATAAAAAATTTTATTTTTTTCCCTTTTAAATATTTGGAGTTCATTAAATTTTTTGACATGATTGGGGAAATTTTTTGTATAGAAAATTTTTTAACTTGACACCCACCCTTTATATCAATGCTGGTTTAGCCCTTATAATCCATGAATTTATTTATAGGATTAATCCACATTACAAGTTATTCTATCCATACAGACCTTTACCCATAATATATTTTCGTGACAATTTCATGTTTGAGTATGGGGGGAGGTCCTTTTGTTTGTGCTATTTTTGGAAGTAGTTTTTCGATTGATGTAGTAAATATGTAATTATACTAGTATTTTTTTAGATAAGTAGTCACGATTAATTATCTTCATTACTAATTTAATTTTATCATCATATTCTCTTAAATGAGAAAAAATGGAGTTGAAATTGAATTTTTCATATTACCATTTTTATTAATTGTGACCCATTTCAAAATAAAAGGGCACAAAATACCACAAAATAATTAAATTCTGGTTTATACTCATCCTCATTGAGAAAAAAAGAAAAAATAAAATAAATAGAAAAAGAAAATATAGAAATTAAAAAAGAAAAAATGGGAGAATATATATGAAATCATTTATTAAAAATATTATATGAATCGTATTCCATGTCAAAATTGGGTGAATGTGGTAAACATACTATAATTTGGAATTGAGTGAGGTATATTTAGTTTGGTTTCACTTAAACATTCATGATATAATAGTCCAAACACTACACTCCTAGATCTGGTGCTAAAAGAATAAACATTACATTTTTTATTGATACTAATAAACATGACCTAATTTTTCATCCAAAACGAAAAAAAAGGAAATATTGGATCACTTACATACCCAAGGACATTTTATTTTCAGAGTTCTAGAAAATTAGTAAATACTCTTACATAAAAAATAATGATATCTTCACATTATTGTTCTTCCCACTAAACCCATATTTTATTATTTCACATTAATTCGTTATCTTCATCCATATGATAGCCTTATATAAATAATTATTTTAAAATCATTCCTGATAACATTAGGAATAGGAAATATTAAAAGTCTTATCTCAAATTATTTGTATTGGTAAACATAACCATTAATAACTGAATTTCATCAATGAGAATAAGATAAAAATAAGGGCATGGTGATGTAATCCAAGTTCATGAGCCTTACATAAGAGAATTCATGACCATAAATTCCCAAATCATTGAACATGTGTCAAGTCATAATGATGTAATAGATAAGATTCATAGGATTCAATAATCATGATAAATTTGATGTCAATCATGATAAAAGGAAACATCAAAGCCCATGTAAATCATAAAGACAAGTAATTTGTATCTTAGAACATTATCATCATTGATCATGTGTAGAAACATTACAATATGGAATAACCAAATGGATAAAATCTAATACAATTACCTAATTCATTTTATACCTATTGAGGTTCTCCCATCGTATAAGATATTTTGGGATCACCTGGTGCTATCTGGATGCACCCATTGTATAAGATATATTAGGATTACCTATTAGTTATAATGGGGCTCAACCAATTATATAAACAATTTCCAATAATGATAAAATTAACAAGGTACATAGAAATTTTATCTCATCATAAAAATCGTAAAAAATCCATTATTTGTTTCTTAACATGGTTAAACCCTTGAAAAGAAATGGGTTCCCTGAAAATATATATGAAACATTACTAACTTATAGGAAATAAATTAATTTAAACATAATCTCTTTGAAACCATTATAATTCATCTAGAGAAAGAAAATGGATGGAATTATTTCAATTTATCATAGTTGAGCATAAGTAACATGAATGATTGTTTCTTTTTATGAATTTAAGTACCATTAAAATATCATTAAGAATATTCTAGTTTAAAATTATGTTTCCAATTGAGTAAAATCAAAGTACCTCATCTTATATGAAAAATATGTTTTGAAATATCACGTAAAAAATATAGAGAAAAATATTCATCTTATTATGAAAACAATAATAGAAATTCTAAAAAATTATCAATAATTAAATAAATAAATTATATTTAATACAAATGATAATACATAAAAAATAATAATCATTAAAACATTGAGTGGTCATGATGGTGGGAAAAAAATTTATGTTGTAAATGTTGAAAAAAAACATTCATTTAAAAACATTTCTAAAGGGAATCAAAGTATCCCATTTGGAAAAATTCAACAAATTTCATTTTAAACAAATTTAAAATAAGGAAAAATACCATATAAAATAGATTTAGAAAAAAAAATATTATAAATGAATAATTTGGAAACATTTTATAAAACATGGATATTAAACAGAAAGACATTTGATCTAAAATAAATTACAAGACATGTTTGACTTATAAACAAGTTTCTTTATGTTTATTTAAAAATAATGGAGTAAAAAAGAAATAAAACATGTCAATCGTATTCATAAAAAATATAGATGAAAGATATCTGATTTAATAACTAAATAAAATATTATTTCCCCACAAGTAACCTTAAACATAACCTATTCTAAAAGAAAAAAAATTGTAACATGAATATTTATCCACTTTTTAACTCATCAATTGTAATCCCCGTGAAAGAATAACTTAAAATGATTCTTTAAATATCAATAAAATTATAATTTTAATGATATAAAAATTCAAAGGGTAATTATAAACACCTCATAAAATAATTTAGTTGTATAACATAATATATGTCCTAAAGAATACATTTTTAGATAAGCAACCCTTATAATGATTATGGCTTGAAGAGAGAATTAATCAATTATTAGATTATATGTATCAAAATTAAATCCAAATAAAAAAAGTTTAAAATAAAATATAATATAATAAAAAGCCATTAAACAAATAATATTAGAATATCAATGATAACAAAAAAGTAATATAACCCAATGAAAAAAATTGGGTTATGAAATTCTTTATCTCTTAGTAAATTTCAAGTAAAATACCATTGGACTAAATGATTAAAATTGAAACATAAAATACAAATTTGTTTGAATTTTTAATTATATTAAATGTAAAATTTTAATTTTATAAACTGTATAAAATAAATTAAGTTCATAACTTTAAAATATTACTCAACGCAAGAAAATTGAGACGAATTCCCTTATAACATTGTTAATATCTTCATTAAAACCACAGAAATGGAAGAAAATTAAATTGATTTTTTAATAAAAAAATAAACATGAAAATAATTATAATATTGAGTCATTAGAATTATATATGTAATATGAAATAAAATAATAGGTGAATATGTGATAAGTCTCACAAAAGTGAAAGAGAGATGAGAATCCCTTACCTTGAGTCCAGACATTCCAGAAATGTGGTTTAACTCTTGCATAATAAGATTACATAAATTATTTGATTTATTAATAAATTTTTGAATTTTTAATACCTTATATTTAAATAATTTATTTTAATTATTTTGATGACATAATTAAATAATTAATCGGTTAAGTCCACATTTGGTGTTTTGAGTATGTTCAGTTCGTTATTTCAAAACATATTCAGTGTGTCGACCATGGTCAAATAGGTTATTATTTCATCATATAAATAATAATAATCCTGAAGTAATTATAATTTTTATACATCATTTATACTATTAAAACCAATCATTAATGACATATATGAAAAATTAACTGTGTTACAATCATAGAAATGGTAAACCATATGTACGCATGAGTTGCATTTCCATTTTCCAACAATCATTATGAAAAAAAGGTAAATATTATATTATATTTAAATAATTAAAATCATATCATAAATACCATATTATTTATTCAAATATAATTAAATATATCATCAATGATATTTTTTTATGAAAAAATAATCACATCGATTCAAAGAGGTGGCAGTCCACATGTTAGCACGAACGATGTTGTCATTTTTCAGTGAGTGGAAATGTAAGAAATAAAATGATATATTATATTTTCCAAATGATAAATATTTCATTAGTATAATAACTATTTCACATATATCACATATATTAATTAACATTATCATTATTATCATCCATTTAAATATTTAATGAAAAAAATCACATTACTTCAGTAGGTGGTAATCTATTGTACACAATAATGACATTGTCATATATCCCATGGAATGGAAAATAAGAAGTTATATTTGAGATAATAGTTCCATAAGTATAATTATGTTGAAAATATCAAATATATAATTTAATAACATTATTATAGCCATTCGTAAGAGAAGGTGATGGAAGACAAATGGCATCGGTTCACGAGGTGGTAGTCTGTTGTACACACAAATGATGGTTTTGTTCCCCATTTGATGGAAGAGTATAAGGGTTAATTTATTCTATTAAAATAATTAAATACAACTATATTTTACACAAATTTATTATTGGATCATTATAATTTAAGAATATTTTACTGATGTGTAAGAAGAAATAAAATATAAATTCCTAGTTAATAATGATGCCTTTTCATCATACAACCTCCTTAGATTAGCACTAAAATACATTTTAGAATGGATTTATGATGAAAATTTCTTATGTGATTTTTGTAGGGATTTAAGTAAGTTATTTGGGTAGTTATGTTCCAAAAAACGCTTTTCATATGTGAATAAGAGAGGAGACAGGTGGCCTTTTAAATGTATTGTGAGTGGGACACTTGTAATTTTTGGAAAGTAAAAGTGATGCGCAAATTTTTAACATTAAAAAAGGATCTAAAATAGACTATTTTCAATACATTGATATTTTAATATCTAAGTAAGGCCATAAATTATATTTTTTAAAAGTTTTTTGGTCATTTTAAACCTTATCTTTATAGTTTAACCCTGATTAAATCAAATTTTACCCTAACCGCGATAAAAGCTTTTTACTGTTTTTACTATACAATATGACCAAGAATTAAGTTGAAAATTTTAGATAATATAAATTATTATTATTATAAATATTCAATATGTTTTAAAAAATTCAATTCTTATAATTTTCAAGATTTTATTTAAAAATAAACTAGCAGACTTGTCAAAAAAGTGAGTTTCCAAGAAGTCAATTTTTTAATAAAAACATAATTTGATGCTAAATCATTGAAAATTAATAATCATTATATTAATTTAAACTCATATTTACTTATATATAATATATAAATTTAATCAAAATCATTCCTAATTATAGTTTTTTCAAGTTAATTAAAATGATGAAACATTATGCACATTAAAGCAATTTTCAGAAAAATCATGTTTTTTAACCAAAAAATTAATCTTCTACTAAAATCCAATATAAATATGATTCTAATGCAATTAATTGGGTTAAATATAAATAAATAATAATTAATTTAATTAAAATCTTATTCAAAAAATAAAAATTTTGAAATTAATTTATTTATTGAAATGAAATTACTTTTTTAAAAAATATTTTTTTTAATATTCACTGAAATATAAATATTTTCAAAAAAATCCCAAAAAAATCATCCTAATTTAATTTTTAGAAGATTATTTAAATTTTAATTAAATTTCATAAAATTTATTATTTAAAATTTCAAAAAATAATTATAATATTTTGTCACAAAAATCAGTAAAAGTTATTTTTGAGGAGAACATTTTTTGATGAATAAATTGACTTTTATAAAACATGATTGATTGATTAATAATAATTTATCAATAAATTTTTTTATTGAACTTATATATATTATAAATTATTTACTAATATTCATACCTTCCAATTTAATAGTCAGGTTATAATGGTCATATATTTTTTGAGTCATTTAATCTAGGTGTTTCATGTCCAAATATATAATCATACATATTGTTCTTATTTTAAAATGTATGGGTATTAAATACTCCCCACTTTAATAAATTTCATCCTCCCAATTTAAATTTTATATCGGTAATAAAAGATTGTAAATTTTAGTTTTTATTTTTTTAAAATCTATATTTTAAAAAGGGTTGATAAAATATATGCTTGACTAGAGAGAAAATGAAGTATGAAGGTCGTCTTGAATAAAAAATACAAGGCTTCCAAATATGAGAAAATAGGTTTTAAGTGAATAATTGGACATTGATGAAAATTTTAAAGTCAAAATAATTATTTTTACTAATAGATATCATTGATCACCAAAATATAAAAGCTCACGAGATAGTCTACCTCAATAAAACTATAAATATGTGATGAATTAAAAGACCACTGATTCATCAAATATAAAGGTAATATGACAAAATTTTTATTTTAAATATAATTTTCCTTGAGTGGAATAATTTTTTACCATTAGGATAATATATATAATTAACATGTATAATTTCATCCTTTAATTAATTTTCACATGAATATCATCATTTTCTCAAAATGATGAGTATTCATGATGAATTTTCCAGGAATGAAGTAGTAATATCAACTTCTAATAGATAACATCATCCAAAAAAGGGAAAAAATGTATTCCTCCTACATTTAGACATTAACCAAAACCATAATGGTTAGATTAAGTTAAAATAATTCCAAAAACTAGTAAACCTTCATATGATTAAATAATACATTAATATCTAAAATTAAACAGCAATAACCAAATTTAAATCTATATCATTCTATATATAAGTGACCATATATCCCAAATAAACTAAAAAACCTCAACATTAAAGTGTTTTTTAACTTCAACAGTTATACCATACCTTTCTTATTAAAAGACCAAAAATATAGTGATAATCTATTAAAACAACATTAATCACTTAGTATCCAAAGAAATTCTCAATATCATGGTTATATATATGATTAAATTTATGTTCTCATAATGACCTCAATATCCAAGATCTTATAAACACTAAATATTATTAATACCTAAAAACTTATGACCACAAAATTTGAAGGAATACTACTTTTTAAACCAAATATTTACATATACAAAAACCTAATAAAACACCTCACAAAATTTCATTAATCACTTTAAGATATCATCACTTAAAACATAAAAGGGGTGTCTTGGACTTTGAAAATATAATCATCCTTAATATTATAGGCCTATGATAGTATCCATAATTCTTCAGATAAATTCCCATGAAAATATACTAATATCAAAATTTATCGAAACCCTACTCTGATACCAACTATAACAACCTCGAACCTGCACTCCTCGATAGAGTACTAAATTCATAATGTTTATATTTTTGGATTAATATAGATAAAAATCACCCAATTGTTCCATGTAAATTTTATAAAAATAAAAGGAAATATTTGATCACTAACATACCCAATGACCTTTTAGGTTTATAGTTGTAGAAAATTAGGAAAAACTATTACATAAATATTACCCATGTATTTACGTGAGTGTTCCTCCCACTATACCCATATTTTCTTATTTTACATTAATCAATATTCATCATACATATGAAACCATTATTAATAAAATTTATTTAACATAATTATTTATAATATATGAGAAAGGTATCATAATAAAGTTGTTCACAAATGATCAGTTGGGGTAAATATAAGAATTAATAACTGAACATCATCTGTGGTAATAAGATGAGAATAAGGGCATAATGACATAATAAAAGTGGATATAAATAACCTAATATAATTCATACCCATAAAAACTCAAATCATTAAACATGTGTCAGGGAATTAATTATTAATGAATATAATATTCATAGGATTCAATAATCATGATCAATGTGATGTTATCCCTGATCAATGGGAACCTCAAAACCCATAGAAGTCATAATGAATAATTATTGGTATCTTTGAATATTATCTTCAAAGAACCCTTACAGAACCCTTATAAATTGGGTCAAACATAAAACTGATTTTAAATATAATTTCTAAATACATTAGAGAACTATATTTGGTCAACCCTCATAAAATATATATCGGGTTATACCAGTGTATTCTAGGAACATGCATTGTATAGGTTTTATCGAGCTCACCCATGAGCTACAATATGGATCAGTCCATCATATAAACAATTTATGAAAACTATAACATTCATATAGTACATAGAACTTGAATCATATCATAAAACCCAAAAAAAATATCCATTATTCCTTTAATAACATGATTAAACTATGGAAATGAAATGGGATCATACAAATATCTTTGAAACGAGTGTATCCTCAAGGAAAAAATAGGTTCCAACACAGTCTCTTTGTAACAATCATAATCCATCCAGAAAATAATATGGATGGTATCATTACAACATATCATAGTGGATCAAAAGTGACATTAATGGTTGTTTATGTTGGTGAATGGAAGTATCATTAAAATATCCTTAAAAACTTCTTGAGAAAAATAACAGTTTCACTTGAGTGACATTAAAGGATTACAACTCAGATGGAAAATTATTTTTAAATATCACTTGGAAAAATTATTGAGGATAATATTATTTCTATTTAGAAAAAAAAATTGAAAATAAAAAAAAATCTCAAAAATTAATGAAATAAATTTCATTTTCAATGACCTTCAAAACATAAATAGGTATATTTAAAAAATTGAGTGTTCATTATGGTAGGATAATTATTTCATGTTGTAAATATTAAAAATAAACATTATTTTCCAAAAAAATATAATGGGAGTGAAAATAAATCATTTAGAAAATTTTATGAAATTTACTTTTAAAACCATTTAAATGAACATAAAATTTCATGTAAAATAGATTTATTAAAACATTTATTTTTAGAAAAAGAACATTTTTAAAAACATTTTAGAAAATGTGGATATGGAAGAGAAAGATAGTCCACTATAAAGAAAATACAAGATTAGTATAACTTACAAATGAATTTATTAATATTTATGTAATAAATAAGGGATTAAAAGGAAATAATACATGTTAAACACATTAATAACCAATGGATAATAAATCTATTTTATTTAAGAATATAATGGTGCTTGATTTTTTCCAAATGATCCCTAAATATAAATAATCTCGAAAGAAATAATATTGTAATATAAAGCATTTTCTGCATTGTAAACTTTTTTATCATATTCCCCATGAAAGAATAAATTAAGATTATATTTTAAATATCATTAATATAAGGATTTTTATGATATAACATTAAAATGGTTCATATATATACATCATAAAATATGTTTGGTGTTTAACATAGAATATTTCCCAATGAAGTCTTTGAGATGTGAAACCCTTACAATGATCATAATATTGAAGTGATATTTAATCAATTAATGGATTATCTCTATCAAATATAAAAAAACAAGTGTATATACAACATAAGATAATAAATATTCATTACAAACAAATTCATTAAATATCAAAGAAAATAAATAAGTAATATAACCCAATGAAAAGAAATTGAATTATGAAATTATTTACCACTTTGTATCTTTCAAGTCAAATACACATGGATGAAATTATTCAAATTTAACCATATAATACTATGATTTATGAATTATTACTGATATTACTTTTAAAAGGTTTTGTATATACACCATATAAAATAAATTAGGTACATAACATTAAAGTATGCCTCAATGAAGTAAAATAGTGATGAAGCCCCTTATAGCTTTTATAATAACGAGATAAAACCCACATGAATGGGATAACCTCATATGGAT
Source organism: Viscum album (assembly GCA_963277665.1). Lineage (NCBI taxonomy): Eukaryota > Viridiplantae > Streptophyta > Magnoliopsida > Santalales > Viscaceae > Viscum > Viscum album. Next base: position 1,311,220,324 of record OY728130.1, on the reverse strand, counting down.
TTTTTAAAACCAATAATGTTTATGAAAATTAAAAAAAACAATAATTATTAGTATACACAAAATAGATAAATATGTAATGAATATGGCATAAGTATCAGGGATGCAAAAGATAGATGATAACTCATTTACTTGAGTCTAGACATTTAATATATGTCCTATAAATTATGTATAATAAGATTACATAAATTATTTGATATATTAATAAACTTTTTTATTTTCAATACCCTATACTTAAATAATTTATATTATTTATTTTAATGAAATAATTATATACTTAATCAGTTAACTCCATGTCTGGCTTTTTGAGGACACTCTGCTCATAATTTCAAAATGGCTTCAGTGTGTTGATTGTGGTCAAATAGTTCATTATTAAATCATATAACAAATAAAAATAATGACATAATTATAATTTTTTTACATAATTTATACTTTTAAATACAATCAAGTATGTCTTCTATAAAAAATGAACCATGTTATAATCATAGAGACAACAGGTTGTATATATAAATAAGTAATGTTTCCATTTTTCAATGATCATTATATAAGGGAGGAAAGTATTATTTTATATTTATATAATTATAATAATATCATAAATATTGTATCATTTATTTTAAAATAATTAAATATATCATCCATATGATGTGGTGGTGAAAAAAATCACATCTCTTCATGGAGGAGGTAGTCTATACATACGCATGAAACACATTAGCATTTTTCATTGAGTGAAAATATAATAAATAAAATTATATATTATTTTTTAAGAATAAAAAATATATTATTCCATATAAATCACATATATTCATTAATATTTTCCTTATTACATTCCATATAATGTGTTAGTGAAAAAAATTCACATCGTTTCATGAATTTGTAGTATGTTCTACACACGAGCGACATTATCATATCTCTCATGGAATATAAATTAAGAAGTTATATTTGACATAATAATAAAATATTATAATTTTGTTAAAAATATAATATATATACTTTAAATAAATTATTATAAATTGTCATAAGAGGTGTTCATTGATAACGAATGGTATTAGTTTGTGAGGCTGTAGTATGTTGTACACATGAATGATGGTTTTATTTCCCATGTTATGATGGAAGATATAAATATAGGTTATGAAATTAACATAATAAAATATAATTATATGGGATATAATTTTTTATTATATTATAATAATTGAAGTATATTTTAATTAGGTTTAAGAATAAAAAAATAAAAACGCTCAGTTAAACACAATACCTCTTCTTCTGATAACCTCCTTAGGTTAGCAACAAAATCCTTCTTGGGGTTGATTTCTGATTAAAACCTGTATTATAGGTTTTTTTTTCTAGAATTAATGAATTTATTTGGTAGGTATTTCAAAAAAATATTTTATGCATTGAAGTAGAGAGGAGAGGGGTGGCCTTTTATAAGTGAGGTTAGTGGCATAATTGTAATTTTAGAAAAGAAAACGTGATACCCACATTTATCACATATCCTAAGGATAACAAATGGTCTATTATCAAGAATAATACAAGATAAAATAAAAATATTTCTAGAAAATATATTTTAAGACGGTTTGTATTTCATTTTAACCCTTATCTTTACAGTTCAACCCTGTATAGTTCTATTTTTACCTTATCTGCGGTATAATATTTTTAAAATTTTTATTATTAATTATAAAAACATACGTTGGTATTATTAGATAATTTCTATTATTATTATTTAAAATATTTAATCCATTTTACCAAATTCAATTCATATAATTATTAGAATATAATTTAAAATCAACCCACAGATACGACGAAGTAGCAGGTTTTCAAGAAGTGTAATGTTCAAGAAAAAGATGATTTTATATTAAATATATGATCACATTAATGTAAATTTATATCTATTTATATATAATATATAAATTTAATTTAAATAATTTCTCATTATGGGTTTTTTAATTAATTAAAATGTAGAAACATTATCTACTTTTAAACAGTTTTCAAAAAATCCCACTTTTAAACCCAAAAATAAAATTTTACTAAAATTCAATATAAAGATGATTAAAATAAAATAAAGTGGATTAAATAATACTAAATAAAACTTATGTTAATTTAAATCATACTAAAAATATAACTATTCTTTTTAAATTACATAATTTATTAAAAAATTGATTTTTTTTACAAAAATCGATATTTTTTACTATTCACAAAAAAATCAATATTTTTTTAAATAATCAAAAATTTCAACCAAATTTACTTTTTATATGATAATTTTTAAAATAAACTTAATTATATAATATTAATTTTCTAAAATTTCTATAATTAATTATAATATTTTCTCAAAAAAGTAAATAAAAAATATTTTTGAAAAAAACATATTTTGATGAATAAAATGACATTACAAGAAAAAAAATTATAAATTACCAAGAATTTAACAATACATATGAGTGAAATATTTATATAAAATTCATAAATTTTTTAATAATATTCATATCCTCCAATTTAATGACCAGGTTATAACAGTCATATATTTCTTGAGTTGTTTAAGCTTGATGTTCTGTGTCGAATAAACTTTCAAATATAAAGTTTTTATTTTAAAATATTAGGATATTAGACATGAAATTGTAGCTAAGTGGAAAGACATCCTCTTTTCTGTCGTAAATTTTTAAATTCTTCTACCCACCAACTTTTATCCACCAAAATCACCTTGAAAAATACCTTAGGATTGAATGCATTTTTATGGCTCATTTTTTGATGAAAAGAAATGTTTTACAAGCATTTGGTGATACATTTATTTTCCAAGTTTGAGAATAACCCCATATTTAATTTCTATTGAGTGAATTTTGATATTTATTTCCATGTGAGGAATGTTTTTTTAGGTTATGGGTGGATTATTAATGTTGAAAACTTTAAAATTTAGAGAGTAAAATTAAATTAAATTCTTTTCACAAACAGAACACGATAAATTCAATTTTGAAAAAGATCATCAAATATTATTTCTTTATTGGTTTATTGTAGATTTCATACAAATATTTAACGATTTTCTAGGATTATAATATTTACATTTTGGGGAATTGATATATCATATATTTTCATTATTTTTAATTTTAAATTTAATGAATTATTCCCAAAAAATTTTATAATTTAATGTTGATTAACACAAATTCAGTTTATATGTGTAACGTAGTGATTAATATAAAAATAGATAAAATTTATGATTTTAATGAATTTCTTTAATCCATGCAATAAAAATAATGGATTTCTATTTATAATCGTATTATTTCCTATTTTGAATAATAAAATGAATGTGTCATAATAGCTAAGGTTTGTGTGCATAATTTTTACTTCCATGTTTTGGAGCAAAGGTTTCCACATCATGGAAATAATTACTATACCATGAAGACAATTAGGAATATTTAAATGAAAATTTATATTTGGATATATCCATTCTATGGAATAAGTTTATAGTGTGGTCGATTCATTTGTTCTAGATGTGATAAAGCCTAAACAAATTCTAGAAGTTATGTTTGGAGGCATTAAATTTTTTAAGGAAGAATTTAAAAAACTAATTATTTACTTCCAAAAGTTGTATGAAGATGAATATTTAATTATTATCAAATTATGGGGTGATATGTAATAGTTTTAAAGAAATTCATACATTTTTCTAAGTCATACATAACTAATTCATCATATATAAGAAATATAACCTTGTATATAAGAAACATTCTATTTTCACTAGTGATCTCTGATTGAAATGTAAGAAACATCATTCTACCATTGAACGATATATTTAAAAAAAATTACTAATTTTATTTAATTTTATTAACTAATTCCAAAATAATTTTCATTTATCCCATTAGGTGAAGTGCTGGGCTCCCATGGGATATGTAAGGGTCATTATCTGCATATGTAAAATTTCTCATCGCTTCATTGATAAGAAATATATTTTAAATTATATAAGGATAAAACATAGCTGATATATAATATCCAATTAGGGATACTTAAGATTTTTTATATAGTAAAATTTCACCTAACCCTTATACGTAATATTTTATTATTCATTGATAAGGATAATTCTCAGATGTGTTAGAAATTCCCTAATTTATTATTAACCATGACCAACATATTCTCAAGTTCCAACATATCCAAAATAACCTCTCAATGTAATCTTTATCACCAATAAAACATGTATTGTCTACATTGTCTAAAGTCTCATTAAGATTATCATATCTTTGTAGAAATAATCATAATCTTCTCATTCAAGAAAGGATATTTTATATATTTTCGACAAATATTATGTAAAAACAATAAATAAGATTCATGGGAATTAATAATTCAAATATGAATGTTTTATGATATTATTTCAAAGTCTTAAAAACTAAATAATAATTAGAAGCACACTTCTATGTGAAAACAAAATGTTTTTTATGCTTCATGTATGGGAGTTGATCCCATGAATATGTTGAATATTGATAAACCATACTACTATATATAAAAATAACCTATCCATATCATTTTAAATGTATATATTATATGATTATAAAACCATACCTCTCGACTAGGGTGACAATTATTGTATAGGATTTTCATTTTTATGATATAATTTCATTTTATACATTTTATTAAACAAATATTAGTGTTTTCCATCCCCTCCCCCATATCATTTTATTTGTGTTATTCATAAATTGTGCCTCTATAATACTCTCAATGGTGATTATAAAACCTATCTAATGGTGTTATGGGAGGTCCTCTTAGTGTTCCTTAGTCCCAAATTAACATTTATCATATTTATTTTCTATTTTCAATAATGTACTGAGTATGTTGAGGTTTGATGTGATGATTTCCCATATTTCAAAGGTATTATCCACAATTTTATTCCATTTTGAACCCAATATTCACTCCCACTCATATCTCGTGTAGCTATTCATGTGATGGAGTTATGTTTATTTGAGGGACGAAAAGTAATATAATGGAGTAGGGTCTTAGAATGTGTCATGTACACAATTGTGGTATATTCATCATTCATGCTTATTAAAGGAGGTGGAATTTGATGGGATAAGGAGACCTTGTAATAATTTTATGTTTGGTACTCAATGTACAATATGGTAGTTCATATATAATAGGATAATAAATCAAATAGAATTTAGTCTACAAATAAATGAATAATGAGGAAACCCATGTAATAGACCCAAGAACATAGACCTTTCATGCTAACTCTTTTTTATTTTTTACATTTATTCTATATTTATTTTCAATTTTTGTTATATTTTGAAAAACCCCTTATTTTCAATATTATCATAAATATATAAAACACTTAAAATATTAAAAAAGTAGAATAAATAAGTAGAGATCTAAAACAGGCACCTTGAGAGATGATCCTGATCGGCGAATATGTTTTATTAATAAAAATAAATATTATTTTATCATGTCTTATAATAACTATGTTAGATAGATTATGTGGATGGGAGAACCATATATGATTTAAGTACCCCAATCTCTTTACATTAATTTTTTATGAAAATTATTAAAAGTTGGTGAGGATGTAGAGGCCAAATGTTTGTTTGAAAAATTCATTTAAACATTTTTAATAACCATATAGTGTTTATGAAGTTTTCTAGATTAATTTTAGTGTTGTGGTTTTTGATAAAATAAATAATATATTAACTATGTTGTTTTTATCAAGGAATATAAAAAAAATTATAATTCTTAAATGGATTCCCAAATCACAATTTTTACATCACAGTTATGTCAAAAATTGCGGTATGTTGAAAGAAAAAATCTATTTTGTGAAATTTTATTGAACCCTAGGGTTTATAAATTATGGGATTAAATCAAAATAAAAATAAATATAAACAAAATAAGGTTATATGTAACGCCCCGACCCCAGAATCCCAGATTCGGTGCATTATTACGTATCATTGGCATGATCAAAAAAGATCAAGTCTCTAAAGACCGATTAGTTTAGTAGCCTTGGAAGTACTAGATACATTCATAAGGTTTAGATTATATCATAAAATGGAAAACTAAAACAACATTGTTTCCATAGACAACACTGAGATTCCATAGAACATCCTTGCAGGTCAGTCATAATATCCTTCTTTTTATCCTGGAAAATATAAAACATAGAAAGGGGTGAGCTCAGATACTCAGTAAGGATAACATTATAGTAGAAACTTTCATAAATAAGCATAAACATTTATGGAAGTGTATAAGACTAAAATAAAAGCCTTTTAAACATGATCTTCAGCATAATATGGCCAAGATAAAATCAAATAATGCCATTTACTTATTCACAATGATATTCTTCTAGTCAAATAATCACATGCAATATCAATAGCCACTTTCTTAATGATGGAAGGCATAATTCCAGACATTCATAACCAAATAGTCAAGGCCTTGTGACAAGACAACAAATTTGATTTTGTCAAGGCCTTGTGAAAAGACACTAGTTTGTCCCATGAGATCTACTGATCCATCGAGGATCTATAGTGGGATCCAATCGTCACTTACTAAGTCCAATGAATTCCCCATATGAAAAGTTTGAAACATAACATAAACATTTGTTTTAAAACTTGCCTACAAAATGTCAATACTATATCCACAAACCATGAATGGGATAAAAATAGAAAATCCATAGTCCAAACTAACTCATTCAATACAATATAGAAAATTTTATTGTAACAGATTAACCTCAATCGAGAATAATGAAGGATATTGACATAGATGAAAATAACCATCAAAACTATTTGAGAGAAATGTCCCCCTTTTTCTTGAAAAGATTTAAAAGTCACACTATTTGTAAAGAAGCTATTTATAAATAGATTTTTGAATCAAAGTATCCCATAACACTTTGAAACTTTTAAATAGAAATTTAATTTTAAATCATTAATGTCCATATAAATAAATCCCAAAAAATATTTTTAAAACATGGACATTAATGAGAAATATTTAGAATAATAAATCTTTAAAACATTTAAAATGATATTTTCGTTAGAGTTCCTAACCAAAATAGAGACACTTCAATAAAAATAATTGAGGTAATAAAAACATTATGATATCCTGAGAATAAAGGGATTCATGATATATTATGTCAAATTACATTATATACACCATATAAAAGTGAATTGGTGTATAACAACAAAGAAGTCTCAATAAAATGTAAATCGAGATGAAATCTCTTATAAAGATTAAATAATTAGGTTAAGGATAAATCAACAACATAATTATGTGTAAAAAATATAAATACACTCAATATGATTGGATATTCAGTGTAAATCAATCATAGGACATTTTCACATATTCTTGAAAAAACAACACCAATGAATTGGATGTTTAACTCAATAATTGGAGATTGAGTTAAAATTACTCTTATCAATTTCATATCGATGACTTCAGAATTTATCAATAGAGTGATTATGTTTATAAAAAGTATATCCACAGAAAGGGGAGTGGAAATTACTTCCCAAATAATAAATAGTGATTCCACACATAATCATGGAGTGAAATAATCAATGAAGTATGCATAAATCCTAATGAGTGGAAATTGATATTTGAAATTCCCTTACAGATTTAGTAACTTATGAAACATAAAACCCATGAAATATGTATCATACAATGAAGATTTAAATACCCATAAATTAAAGTATATTAAAAAAATAGTACAATCAGGGGAAATACATACTCCACAAAAAAGGAAATAATGGTCAATATAGCGTGAATCTCAGGGGAATAAAAGTGAGATGAAAAACCCTTACATCGTTGTAAAAAATCGAGTCGTATGAAAAAAAAGTTAATAACAACAAAATTAATCACATAATACCATGAATATAAATATAATAATGTTAATATATATCAAATGGAAGTACGCAATACACTAGATGCAATAAATAAGTTGCGAATAATGGAAATCTCACAGAATTAAAAGTGAGATAAGAAACCCCTAAATTTGTACATTTTCCTTGGTCGAGGGTACGTTAACGTCCTGTATAATGGTTAAATAATTGTTATTAAATTATAAAAGAATTATATATATTAATATGATATCATATATGATATTTTATCATTGATTTGTTTACAATATCTTAGTATTATCGTCGTTTCGGGTGTTAATATATTCGTTTTACTTTATATTATTTGTTAGGTGAGTCATATTTTTTATGGATGGGATGTATCTTATTCATATACAGAATGATATCATGTCTCTAAACATTATTTTTAATCATAAAATGAAATTCAGTCTTGAAAAGATACGATGGGGAATGAATCTCATCGCGTATGTGGAGAAGGTAATCTGTACGTACTCACGAGCAACAATATCATTATTTTAATATTAAAATAAAATATAATTGGATGGTATATCATATATGTAGAATAATTATCATGTTATATTTATTATTTACGTCAATTACACATCATTATTATACCCATCCAAATAAGAATGTATTGAATAACAATTACACCACGACGTGGAGACGGTAAGTCGTACATACACACGTATGGTGACATGTCATTAAAAGGATGGATAGAATAATGAATATGGTTGTACCATATTCATAATAACATCATGGTTTATAAAAGGTATTGGAGATATTATTTTATAATGGAAACAAAAAATAATGAGAAAGTGGAAAAATAAAAGAACTTGAAAGAGGTGATGAGATATTTACCTCTTCTAAAGGTTCTTTCTTTTGATTTGATAAAAATGGATCTTTAGTTTGGCTTTCTGACTAATGTACGGCCTCTAAGATGAAAGGAGGACAGTTGAGAAGTTATTTGGTAAGATTTTGGCCAATCCAAAAGGCTATGAAGTTGTGAATTTTGAGGCAAGGGGGAGTGTCCTATTATAAGAGGGGTGAGGGGAACTTTAGGAAAAGATAGAAATATTCTTTTATAATAAAACCATTTTCGGTATATAAAGGCTCCAAAATGGATTATATAAAGGCTTAGGTGGGGATGGGTCGAAAACCACTCAACCAATAGGTTTTAGATAGGTTTGGGTCACTATATTAACTTTATCTTTTATATTTAACTCTTAGTTAAATAGTTTGACATTTACCATGTCTCTTTGTATTTTTATATTATATGGTTAATAACCGTACTATATACTTCAAATCGAACCAAATGTGGTTCATTAATGATACAAATATCATTATATATGTCTTTTGGCTGATTCTTATATTTTTAGGGATAGAATATCAATTAATAATATAATATTTGTATTAAAAACTCTTTTATGTCATATTTTACACTATTTGGTATTTTGTTTTTGTTAATTTTATAACAGCATTATTACTTCAAAAACAATTTATCTAACCAACCCTAATATATAATATTAACTTAAAAAATCAGTGTAATTCATAAAAAGTATCAAATTACATTTATTTCGATATTTGTAGTATAAATTAGTTTAATATTTCATTAATTAGGTAATTACCGTATCATCATTGTGTCATTAATAAAATAAATTATATAATGTCTAAAAAATAAATAAAATATGATTATGTAGGAAATTGTCTTGAGATTTCTAATGAATATTTATATTCTAATTTATCTTATGTGTAACCCTATATTAAAAATGCTTTAATTATTAAACTTTGATTTTAACTCTTTCAACTCTTCTTTAAATTAATTAATAATAAATGTACTGATCCAATCCAAGTGGACCAAAGAGGTTCGTATTTTATTCATAAGGTTGTTTTTGGTCAAATTATTCTTATCTAATAGAATTAGTACATGTGTTATGGTAATAATAATATCGTTTTCCCCTTAATTACCATATTTACTTTTAATTGTGGTAAATAAAAGTAAAAAGTTACTATTCAACAAAAAACATTTATCTTATTGAACCACATTTTACTACTTTATATTAAATTTATCTCTCAGATTTTCAAAGTTCCACTCATAGAAGCGGTAAAATTAAGTTTTAATTGAATTTTCAAATTCTCCTAGGAGGTGGGTAAAAGACGGTGAAAAGTTCTATAAAATTTTTATATATCTAAAATTATTATAAATTGAATCTAAAGAATTACATTGAACTTATATAGGTATTATGTTTCTATTTTTACATAAAATAAATTTAAATAAAAATTCGGTTTTAAACTATAACTCAGTGTGTTTCACTATTCATCAAGAACTGAATGTTTTCAAAAAAATACCAAAAATTTATTAAAACTAAATTATTATATCCCGATCCCAAATAAAATTTTATTTTTTCAAATTGAATATATAAAAGTTTCAAATATTGAATTTAAAAATGGTTCTCCACTAAAAGGCGGTAAAATTGCATTTTTTTGAAAAATACATCTTTTATCTGAAAAAATGAATTTGTCTTTATATTATGTCTAAGAATCTCATAATATGGATTCTAAAATTATAAGGGTTATATAAAGTTCAAAATTCTGTTAATACTATTAATAACCGCTTTTTAATGGCTAGTTTAGTATGTCATAGTGTACTTGAACTTGATTTTTTGTGTAGTGTAAGTTATTGAATTACTTTGAAGAATGAACATGCTATGAAATCTTGGGGTGTTACATTCATCCCTCCTTAAATAAATTGTGTCCTCACAATTTATAAAATTGGGCATAGTAATATAATAGAAAGTCCTACATCGGAAAAAGAGTTAATAAAACTATCACTTTAGAATAAAGAAAGGGAAGTATAAAGGTCACCCAAGATAACCCATACTAGGATTCCATGTAGGAAAACATGGATATGGAAAATAAACTAAGTGTCAAGTTCTGATGGAGAGGGATAGAAAACATGTTTCGGAGAAAGTTAACAATAAGAAAACCAAAAACCTTTGATGGTAAAAATGGTCATTAGTTTCCCAGTAGGAAAAGTAAGCAAACAACATTTTTTTTGTTTTAAGTAACATTTCATAAAGATGAGGAATTTATTTATGAGATTTACTAAGAACATATTGATATATACTTAATTTTTAAGTAGAGTTTCATTCTTTAATAAATTTCTACCACTAACTCATTTTTTTACAATGAGTATTCAAGAAGACTGGGTCACACCGGAAGAGCTAGAATAAACTTCTAGAGAATCACATTATCCACAAAGGATAAAATATGTATTTACCGTGTCTTTAGAGATTTATCAAAACCAAAATAGTTAGTACAAGATCTGATGATCCCCCAAAAGGATATTCCTTTAGAGAAAGAAACACTAATCTTAATTTCCAAAATTAAACCAACAATACCCCGAAGTTAAATAAAGACCATTAAATAAACAATTGTCCCTAAAATACTTCAACATAATCCAAACTAATATTGAAACCCAAAACATAGAAGAATTTGATTATGTAGTCTTCCACATTAAATTGTATCCCCAAATGACATCAACTACTCTTAAAGTCACGTACTTAAAAGTAACTAACCTAATGACATATTCTCTATTATTGGTTAATCATTTCCATAAATAACACAAATCACTATAAATCCACAATAAAAACATAGATAAAAATCCACCATTACTCTTCAAATGAAATCCCATAGTATTCTATTTTTATTGGGCATATAGTGTTCCCAACAAAGTGAACATTTTCCAAAATAACATTTATCACTTAATCACCAAATCATTTTCCTATACTAAGGGTATTAATTTGATAAGACATAAGATCCCAAATCAACATATTATTGATCATTAAAATCATTTAACTAAAAATAATTAGTTACACTAACTAGGGACTTCACGTAGTCCAGTGGTAGGAGATAAATCCCAATCTCACTGTGGTTGTGGGTTCGATTACCACATCTTAGTCTAACACGACGGGTTGTTGCAAGTTCTACGTGTTGTCCTCCTTAAAAAACTATATTTTATAACATTACTAAAATGAGATAAATTCCTCAAATAAACATAACATAATCTAACCACAAATGTTATCTCATACCTTGCATTTTCATCCCAAAACATAATAACTTGTAATTACCTTGAACCCAATTATCATATAAAACCAAATGGTTATTTATGACTATATCCACAAGAGAAAAGATATTTATTCCTCAAATATCATTTTCACATGACAAACATTAGGGTTACAAATACAAGAGAAAATTATTCCAAAGTAATCCCAAAAATAAGGAGCACTAATACTTTTAAACATTTCTCCAAACATTTTTTTCCACACAACTTCTTCTTTGACCAAGAAAATATCCTATAGAATAGGGCATTCTATCAAGTAATGGATAGGTCCCCTACATTTACATAAAATTTCTGTAAATGGATTCTTGGGACCATTTTTATTTTATTCCATAGTACTCTTCATTTTTCCTCATCAATTATTTAATTTATGTTCTTCTTTCCCACACATAAAGCATTTATTTATTCCACTGAGACATTTTCCTGGGTGTCTCCTTTCACATTTCCTGTATGATGGAAATTGTGGATTCCTTTCTCCATGGTCTCCACTATTGGATCTCTTATCATTCATCACCTTTCCCTTCTTTTTTGAGTCCAGGAGTTGGTTAATATATATGTTTATTATCATATTTTTTGAAAACAGATTTTGCATGAACATGATATCTTTAACTGCTATCAACATTCCATTTTGTTGCTCATTTCCACCAGCATTCCCACCTTGTACATCATGATCAAAGTTACTATGACTTCCTTGGAATCCAACCATTTAAGAAAACCAGGAATCATTGTGTGAGTAACAGTTGTCATAAAATCATTTAGAGAATATCATGACATTATATTTTCAATTTTGAAACACCTTAGGATTAACCAAGGTCATTTATTCTCAAATTATATTAAAATACTTCAAATCAGTTTATAAAGAAGATGTTAATTATCATAAGCATATCCCCTGGGAGTTTCATAACCAAGAGTGCCACAGGGCCCTTTGTCATGCACCACTTCCCGTTCGAGTCTAGCTCAAACCGATGTGTTTGGGTTTTACCCCCAGGTACATCCGTGCTAGAGCAGCCTCTCCCTGCTCGTATCCAGACAGGGATGTATTTATTGGAAAACTCAAAAAATCACTAAAATACCAAAATGTTAGGAATTTAATCTATACTAATCCTAAAAGTCTATCTTAGGGATATGTGCTCTAATCAGAGTTTATCTAAATATATTTTCCAAGGATTTTACTAATCTTCCCCTGATACCAAATATAACACCCTACCCCAGAAGCCCAGAGTTGGTGCATTATTACGTATCATTGGCATGATCATTAATGATCAAGTCTCTAAAGACCGATTAGTTTAGTAGCCTTGGAATTACTTGATACATTCATAAGGTTTACATTACATCATAAAATAGAAAATGACAACAACATTGTTTCCATAGACAACATTGAGATCCCATACACCATCCCTGTAGGTTAGTCATAATATACATCATTGAATACTGGGAAAAATAAAACATAGAAAGGGGTGAGCTCAGATGCATAGTAAGGATACCATTATAGCAGAAACTTTCATAAATAAGAATAAACATTTAAGGCAGTGTATATGACGAAAAGAAAAGCCTTTTAAACTTGAACTTCAGAATAATATGGCAAAGATAATATAAAATAATTCCATTTAATTACTCACATAGATATTCTACTAATCGAATAATCACATGAAATATCAATATCAACATTCATAATGATGGAATGCATAATTCCATACTTTCATAACCACATAGTCAAGGCCTTGTGCTAAGACAACAAATAATATTTTTTCAAGGCCTTGTTCCAAGACACTAGTTTGTCTCATGAGACCTACCGATGCATCAGAGAGCTATAGAGGGATCCACGCATCACTTACTAAGTCCAATTCATTCCGCATATGAAAAGTTTGAAACATGACATAAACATTCGTATTAAAACTAGCATACAAAATGTCATAACTTTATCCACAAACCATGAATCGGATAAAAATAGAACATAGATAGTCAAACATAACTCATTCAATACAATATGGAAGATTTTATTGTAATAGATTAACCTCAATCGAGAATAATGATTGATATTGACATAGATGAAAATAATCATCAAAAATATTTGAGAGAAATGTCCTCCTTTTTCTTGAAAACATTTAAAAGTCACACTATTTGTCAAGACGCTGTTTAAAATAGATTTTTCTATCAAATTGTCCAATAGCAGATTGAAACTTTGAAACAGAATTTTAATTTTAAAACATAAATTTCCATATAAATAAATCCTTAAATACATTTTTAAAACCTGGACAATAATGATAAATATTTAGAATAATAAATCTTTAAAACGTTTAACATGACATTTTATTTATAGTTCCTAACCAAAAGAGAGACACTTAAATAAAAATAATTGAGGTAATAAAAACTTTATAATATCATGAGAATAAATGGATTCATGATATACTATGTCAAATTACATTATATACACCATATAAAAGTGAATTGGTGTATAACAACAAAGAATTATCAATAGAATGTAAATTCAGATGAAATATCTTATAAAGATAAAATCCTTAGGTTAATGATAAATAAACGACATAATTATGTGTGAAAAATATAAATACACTCAATCTTATTGTATATTTAGTGTAAATCAATCGGAGGACATTCAAATGTATTCTTGAAAAAACAACACCATTGAATTGGATGATTAACTCAATAAATGGAGATTGAGTTAAAATTACTCTTATCAAGTTCATATCGATGACTTGAGAATTTATCAATGGATTTATTATGTGTATCAGAATTATATCCACACAAAGGGGAGTGTAAATTACTATACAAATAATAAATAGTGATTCCACACATAATCATGGAGTAAAATAGTCAATGATGTATGCGTAAAGCCCAATTAGTGGAAATTTAAATTTGAAATTCCCTTAAAGATTTTGTAACATATGAAACATACAACCGACAAAATAAGTATCATACAAGGAAGATGTAAATACCCATACATTAAAGTATATTAAAAAATAATAAAATCAGGGGTAGTACATACTCCACACAAAAGGAAATAATTGTCAATATTGCATGAATCTCATGGGAATAAAAGTGATATGAAAACACCTTAATTCATTGTAATCAATCGAGTCGTATGAAAAAAAAATTAATAACCACCAAATTAATCACATAATACCATGAATATAAATATAATCATGATAATATATTTAAAATAGTAGTACACAATACACCACATGCAATAAATAAGTGGCGAACAATGGAAACCTCACGGAATTAAAAGTGAGATAAGAAACCCCTTACTTTGTACTTTTTCCTTGGTATAGGGTAGGTTAACTTCCTTTATAATGGTAAAATAATTGATATTAAATAATACAATAATCATATACATTAATATGATATCATATATGATCTTTTAAAATTACTTTGTTAATAATATCTTAGTATTATCGTCGTTTCAGGTGTTAACAGATTCCTTTTCCTTTATATTCTTTTTATGTGAGTCATATTTGTTATGGATGGGATGTAGCTTATAAATATCCAGAATTATATCATGTATCTAAACATTATTTATAATCTTAAAATGAAATTTAGTCTTTAATGGATACGATGGGGAATGAATCTCATCGCGTTTATGGAGACGGTAATCCGTACGTACGCAGGAGAGAAAATATCATTCTTTTGATATTAAAATAATATATAATTTGATGTTATATCATATATGCAGAATCATTATCATGTTATATTTATTATTTACATCAATTACACATCATTATTATACTCATCCGAATATTAATGTATTGAATAATAATTACACCACGACGTGGAGACGGTAAGTCGTACGTATGCACGTATGGTGACATTTCATTCAAATGATGGATAGAATAATGAATATGGTTGTACCATATTCATAATAACATCACAGTATATATAAGATACTGGATTTATTATTTTAGAATTCAAACAACAAAGAAAGAGGAAGTGGAAAAATAAAGAAACTTGAAAGAGGGGATGAGATATTTATCTCTTCTTTGGGTTCTTCTTTTTGATTTGATCAAAAGGGATCCTTAGGTTGGCTTTCTGACTACATTAGGGCCTCTAAGATGAAGGAAGTACAGTTGATAGGGTATTTGGGAAGATTTGGGACGATTCAAAAGGCTTTGAAGGTGTGAATTTGAGGCAAGGGGGAGTGCCCTTTTATAAGAGGGGTGAGGGGCATCTTAGGAAAAACTAGAAATATTATTTTATAATAAAACCAGTTTCGGTTTCTAAAGGCTCCAAAATGGATTATGTAAAGGATAAGGTGGGGATGGGTCTAAAACCACTCAACCAATAGGTTTTAGATAGGTTTGGGTCACTATATTAACTTTGTCTTTTAGATTTAACTCTTCGTTAAGTAGTTTGACATTTACCATGTCACTTTGTATTTTTATATTATATGGTTAATAAACATACTATATACTTCCAATAGAACCTGAAATGGTTAATTAATGATACACCTATCATTATATAAGTCGTTTTTCTGAACCTTATATTTTTATGTATATAATATCAATTAATAATATAATATTTGTTTTAAAAACTCTTTTATGACAATTTTGACACTATTTGGTATTTTGTTTTTGCTAAATTCATAACAACATTATTACTTAAAAATAATTTATCTAACCGACCATAATATATCATATTAACATATAAAATTATTTTAATGCATAAAAAGTCTTAAATTAAATTTATTTGGATATTTAAATTATAAATTATTTTAATATTTCATTAAATATGTAATTACTACATCATCATTGTTTCATTAATAAATTAAATTATATAATGTCTAAAAAATATAAATAAAATCCCATTATGTAGGAAATCGTTTTATATTTCTAATAAATATTTATAGTATAATTTATCTTATATTTAACCCTATATTAATAATGTTTTAGTTACTAAATATTGATTTTAACTCTATTAACTCTTCTTTGAATTAAATAATAATAAATGTCCTAATATAATCAATGTGGACCAAAGAGGTTCATATTTTATTCATAAGGTTGTTTTTGGTCGAATTATACTTAGCCAATAGAATTAGGACATGTGTTAGGTTAATAATAATATCAGTTTTACCCTTAATTACTCTATTTAATTTTAACCGTTGTAAATAAAAGTAAAAAATTTACTATTCACCAAAAAATATTTTTATCTTATTGAACCACATTTTACTCCTTGATATTAACTGTGTCTCTCGGATTTTTGAAATCCCACTCACAGAAGTGGTAAAATTATCTTTTTTGTGAATTTTTAAATTCTCCTAAGAGGTGCGTAAAAACGGTGAAAAGTTCTATAAAATTTTTATATATCTAAAATTATTATAAATTGACTCCAATGAATTACATTGAACTTAAATATTCATTATGTGACTATATTGACCCAAAATAAATTTAAATAAAATATATAATTATTTAAATAAAAATTCTGTTTTAAACTATTACTTAGTGTTTTCACTATTCATCAAAAATTGAACGTGTTCAAAAAAATACCAAAAATTTATTGAAACTAGATTTTTATGTCTTGATCCCAAAAAAAGTTTATTTGGTCAAATTGAATATATAAAAGTTTCAAATATTGAATTTAAAAAGGGTTTTCCATTAAAAGGTGGTAAAATTGCATTTTTTTGAAAAATAATTCTTTTATCTGAAAAAATGAATTTTTCCTTACAGTATGTCTAAGAAACTCATAACATGGATTCTAAAATTATAAGGGTTTATAAAGTTCAAAATTCTGTTAATACTACTCATAACCGCTTTTGAACGGCTAGTTTGGCAAGTCGTGGTGCGCTTGAACTCAATGTTGCGTGTAGTGTTAGTTATTGAATTAATTTGAAGAACTAACATACTATGAAAACTTGGGGTGTTACATTATATGTCAGGATTAAATGGCTAAATATGATCCATGTGGTGATGAAATTAGAATGTAAAAAAAATTCAAGGGGAAATATATTTTATGGAGTTGAATTGATAATAATAAAGGAATAAATTAATGATATTATGGGAGGAAATTAAAAGTTAATCTAACATCCGTAAATACAAAAACCTTAATTTGGTTATTACCTATTAAATTGGTACAAGATGCAAGTGATAACACCACAAATGACTAATCAGTTTAAAATTTTTATAAAACTAGATACATATGTGACTTTTATATTACATTAGAAATTAAAAAAAGTATGAAAACTTTTTTTTAATCTTTGGAAGGAATTTAAAAAATCATTCTTAATATCCTAGGTAAAGGGAAACAAGAGAATGGTGAGCTTAGATAATCAGTAAGGGTTATATACAATTCAATCTATCAATATTAAATAAATAATAATAAGTATGGATGAGTAAATAATAAAAACACATTAAATTCAATAAATCATTTGTGTTCAAAGTACAGCCAAATATAATATCAATATAACCATCACATGGATAATGAAAACCTAATTATTAATAAAGTTTAATGACTAATACTTTAATGAATTTATGGATTATTTTTTCTGATTAAATCGTTTTTTTCCTAGAAAATGTTTTCTAAGGCCTACGGAAGGTATAGAGAGTATTTTAGACATAAACAAAACTCATATCTATATGTTGTGGAAGAAAAAGAATACATGCAATGGTTTGAAAAAACCTTGTTCTAGAGGCCACATGATATGGTCAAACTATCTAGGGTGTTGCAATGCTCTACACAGGGGAGTGTATGGTTTGAGCATGGTTAGAGAAATTGTGATCCCCATCCATGGGGTCCACTATCCATTGAACAAAAGAAGGTGCATAGTTTGGCCAAACATGTTGTAAGATAACATGCCCTTTAAAACATATATAGATTACGATTTTAACTAGGTCCCCTTTTATGTTTTAACCAATCATTTCTCCTTAATCAGCTTGCACAGCAGGAGATCCTTCGTTGGATCACCCTCTTTCTCAAAGGTTAGTATTTGAATCCATTTCTCCATCCAAACTATGTTTTATGTATTTTTAGTTGCATTGGATAGCTTACGATAATCTCTCTAAACCTCTTACTTCCATCATTATTTTAGCTCATTATATTATATTCTATTTTGGTGAAAGTTTTCATGAATTATATTTTGGGAATTTTTTTACTCTTATGTTTTCTTTCATTATACACTAAACCCGAAGCCAATACCATATGAGGACTTATCCACGAGCCTAAGGTAGGTGGTATATTAATTTTTTATAAAATTTTATTTTTGTTTATTAATTTTTTATTACCATAATGCATGTCGAACCTTTCCTTATAATTCCTTAAATAGTTATTCATCCTTAAATTAATTGAACCATGTTGAGATACTCTATTAGAACATGTTATGACATTACAGGATGTCTACCTCTTTTCTTTCCACCCCATTTGGTGAGGGTCATTAAAATTCCCCCTTGATATAAATGTACAATTGACCAAACCACCTTATATATGGTTTGTATTGGTTTCAAAATATGTTTTGTTTTATATATAAATTAAATTTTTTGATTTAAATTTAATATAAGTGAGTGAAAATACCACGTCACATGTTATAAATAGATATTAATTTATATAATTTGTGATACCCATGGATAGAAAGGGTTAAAAAATATAAATGATTTAAAAGAAAATTACTTATGATTCTTATGATTAGGCCATAGATATTAGTTGGTGGATAGTGGTTAAGGGTCTTTTTTATAATGATGTTTCATGATCCCGTATCTTGGGTGTTAGACATGGTTTCTAAAACTATTTACATGGATGATTGGAAGGATATTCTTTGTTCCCTTGCATCAGGTGTTGGGTATGATGAATCACACCACTATCTCAGTTCTTTGGCATTATGACTCACCCCACTACTTCAACTAATAAGCATGAAATCTTTCATTCTTATTAGATTCAGGTATCATACCCTTATTGGACCACATAACTTGTTAGACTGTGCATTGATGCTTGAGTTATGACTTTGGTTCATCTAGAACCTATTATATTTGTATATTTCTTTATATTTCCTCACATATATAATGTATATACATATATACATATTATATATAGTCACTTATAAATTGATGTACTTGTTAAACTAAGATCAAACTTGTCCTAACCTAAGAAAAAGTAGATAGACTCATCCAGGTATCCTAAAAAAACTAAGATATCTTGTATTTATTTTTCAGCATCTTTCATTATTTTCTATAACTTCACACTACTATTCTATATACACTAACTAGATTATTCTATATATAGTTGGTGTTGGAATAATGAGTTTATCTCATAACCTGATCGGGCTTCCCATGGTATCTAAGTAAAAATCATGATTGCAGGTGTAGATAATGGGAAGCTCTATATCAACGATGCTTGATATTTTTTTCTTATATCTTGGATTAAGGGAGTGGATGACTGGGAATATGCTGAAGATTCTAGAATATATTTATTTTTTTCTTTTTACATTTTTTATAGTATGTTTTATAGGCTTGTACTTTGTATCCCCTATATTTCTACATTTTTTACAAAGGCATAACATGACAACATTTTATATAGATTCATCCTATGTATTGATTATTATTATAGTTTCTTGGATATTTACACTTCTATTTTTTATTTAATCCTTTATTCCACTATGCTATTAGTTATATTTTATTCTTCAATATTAATTATCTATATTTATTTTGTGCTACTATGATAGGAGGGTATATGTTTCTCACCATACCACCTTAGATCCTCACTACTAGTCGGTATCCTCTAGTGTTCAGGGAGGCATGCTTGAGGCCATATAATCCACCAACTCGAGGAACCATTTTTTTGGATCCTAGTTCGGGATATTACAAATTGGTATTAAAGGGGTTTATTTCCCTTTTTCCTTAATATTTTTATATTCGACCAGACTCTATGAACTTGTCTGACTATGGTAATGAGCTTATGCTTGGTATTAGTTAACATATATTTAAGGTAAAACCAAATTAAATCGGATGTGTTATTATTATTGGTGGTTTATTCCTATTATAGTTGTATAGATTTCCTTGTTGGGTGAAGCACATATTCTGTGATGTTATTATTGCTGATATTATTATTTTGGACTTCTTTTCCCTTGTCCTGATATGAAAATGGGGTATCGTATCATGAATCATTATAGGAACTTTATGATTTATATGTCATGGGTTTTTTTATGCCACATTTACTTTCTGCATGTATTTCCTTTTGTATATGGTTTTGTGCCTTGATTATTATTTATGGAAATGTTCCAACATTTCTTGCAAGGATAAAATAATTGTATTAATTATTGTTTTTACATGAATCTAAATGGTTTTTTCCCATTTTGATTAATAATGACAACTAAATTAACTAATTATACCATTTTTAGGCCACGTACCCATAGTTCCATTGGCTAAAATATTAGTTGATTTGATTTCTTGAATTCCAATGATAATTTATGAATCAAGTGCTTGTATAAATTATAAATTTTAATTTGTTAAATCAAATAATTTTATATTATCTATTACATCATGATATATAATGTAAATTCTAGGTCGTAGTTACATGATGTGCCAATTTAATTTATAGAAGTTTGGATTTTGTAAATTGGGAATGGTGAAACATTTTATAAGACCATTATATATATATATATAAGAGTATGAACTTAAATGAAACTCAACCTTTATTTGAAATAGTAGCTGTAACACCCCAAGATTTCATGATACGCTTCTCTTTCAATAATTCAATAGCTTTCATTGTACGCAAGTTTGAGATTCTAACACACCACGACCAATCCAAGAAGCAGTTATGAATAGTAATACCCACTTTTTGAAATTTTATAAATTTTATATTTCAAAATTGACATTATTTTTTTATTTAGAATATTTAAATTATCCTAAGTTGAATTTTTTGTACTTTTCTGTGAACTTCCAATTTTCTATGAATAGAGAAAATACGTAAAAACAACATTTTTAATCAAAATAGTTTATAGTGATAAATTATACTATTGAGTGGTTTTAAAGAATAATTCGAATATATTTCTACCATTTTATACAATGGTGGTCATTAGAATTAATTTCACATAGAAATTGGACATAAACAATTGTTAATCTTTTGATATATATTGCTTCTTAAAAACGGGCTATTTGTTGTGACATCAGGAATTAATTATTAAATTAATTAAATAAACTAATATGTTTGGAATTTTTTAAAATAGACACCATTTTTGAATTCATAATATCAATTATATATTATGGTGTATTTTTGGTATTTTTCTGAAAAACTTTAATTTTTGATGAATAGTGAAGCCACTAAGTGGTAGTTTAAAAACTAATTTATCTTGTAAATGAATCATTACAACTTCTGTGATTTTATTTTCAAAAATACAACATACATGGTTGTCATTAGGAAGTAAAATGTGGTTCAATGGGATTAAAATAATTTTTTGGTGAATAGTAACTTTTAAGTTTTATTAATCGCGATTAAAGGTAATTAGTGAAATTTAAGTTAAAAATGATATTATAAAAGTATAAATATATCTTCACACTTGTCCTAAACTTATTGTATGAGTTATGGCCGACCAATAAAATACATGGGTCAACTTGGGGACCCCATGGAGCCACTTGGGTAAGAAAATGACATTAATAACATTTTATTTAAAGTAAAAATAAAATTGTCACAAACATGTGTTGTTTTACTAAAACAATTATTACATGGGGTTATATAAGATAAAATTTCAACTATAAATATTCATTGAAAATATAATAATATTTCCTACATCATTATATATTTTTTATAATTTTTAGACATTAAATAAATTAAATTGTTTATGACACCATGATGATGCAGTGATTACCTCATTAATTAACGATTTAAATAAAATGAAAAGATAATGTAACATCTAATACATAAACTTGTAAAAATCCTATTTGAGGTGTATACGTATAACCCTTATCACCTTATCCTAGAAATATTTCATTGTGGGACCTTTAAAATCCGAAAATCATTTCATAATAATGTAACATTTCATGACTTTCCAAGAGTGCCCCTCCTCTCCTCTTATAAAAGGCCCCCAACTCTACCACCTTATTCGCACCATCAGAGCCATTTGGTTCAGAAAACCTCTACCAAAATACTCTATCAGCTTTCGTCTCCTACTCTTGGAGGCCTCACATTGGGCATAAGTCTTCCCAAGGGAGTCTTTGGCTCAAATCAAAAAGCGTTACCCGATTTTAAGTTAATGTATTCTCTTATTCTCTTTTGTTTTATTTTGCTTCTCCAACCCCTTATACTCTTTTTATTACTTTATTTTGTAAAAACACCATTATCCAAAATATACTAGGATTTTTTTATGATAAGGATATTATTTACACTTACACACACCTTCATCTAATGGTTAAAGAACATATTTTTTCTGTGGGTGGCGAATTACTGCCTCACAAAACGATGATTGTTCAATCCTCTTTTAACACCTCTCATGGTGGCCAATATGATGAAACTATTTTCATATAATATATATATATAATTTTTATGTTTTCCTTATTCTTCTGTATTTTTCATTTATGGAATACCTTTATTATTTCCATTATGGGTAAACGCGGTAATTTCATTTTAGGAAGTGTGGACTACCGCCCCTCAAAGTGATTTGAATCATTAATGCCATATGTGGGATGTATAAAGGATGGAGTAAATGATATTATATATTATATTATACTTTAATTATAATATAAAATTATATCATTATGATTTCATTCCATTAAATATGAAATATAAATTAAAGTTGCGTTCATGCGTACGTACGGCTTACCGTCTCCATGAACGGTGCATTTCATTTCTTACTTCTAAATGTTATGTAATATTAAAAATACATATATATAATGTATATATATGATATATATGATATATACATCATGAATATAATTCATGATGTAATTGATATTTTACCACATGAACAACTTGTAATTATAAGATGTTTATTTTTGACTCAAGTACCAAAGATCGACAAAACGATAGTTATTAACTTAAATAATTACATAATGTTTATAACATGGTAATAAGTGATATAAAAGGAATAATAAACATGAAAAAGGTTCTTAATCAAGTATAAATTAACTCTAGTTTATTATTCAGGAGGTCAAATAACGATCCAGTCAAGTCGGACACGAGGTAAGGGAACTTCTTAACCCAATTTCTGTTCTTTGGGTTAATCTCCTACATTCAAATTATGTCATGATATTATTATGTCCTATCTTGTATTTGTACTTTCTTTATGTGTAATTATAGTGAATACACATAATAGATTTATTTTATTTTAAAAAAAATGATCTTTGTAAGGGACTTCGTCTCAATCTCCTTTCATTGAGGCATATTTTGTTTTATACACAACTTTATTTTATACGGTGTATAAACCCCTTTGACTTTTATGTTTATTCAAGAAGAATCTTTTTTATACGAAGCATTTTACTAAATGTCAAAAGGGAATGTTTTTTTGTCATATGTATTTAGTGACAACGACTTCTCCGCTGCTGTGACCATTATTTGAGTTTCGGCTTCCTCAACAAGACATAACGTTTTTTTAAATGAAAAATAATTACAAAGTTTTAATTTTCATTTATTTTGGTATTCAAAATTCTTCTGAAAGGGTTTTTTTATATCAATGTATTGTATTTATATCTTGTGATTGAAATGTTGAAATGTTATGTTTCCTTTATGCATGTTTTATGTGATACGATTATGTTATGGTTTATGATATGTTTAAACCTGTTCATATGAGGAATGCATTGGACTTAATAAGTGACGGGTGGAGCCCGCTATAGCTCCTCGATGCATTGGTAGGTCTCATGAGACAAACCAGTGTCTTGGCACAAGGCCTTGACAAAATATTATTTGTATACTTGGTATGAGGCCTTCGCTATGTGGTTATGATAGTCTGGCATTATGCATTCCATCATTATGAAAGAGGTTATTAATATTTCATGTGATTATTCGACCAGTAGAATATCAATGTGAATAAGCAAATGGAATTATCTCATTTTATACTTTCCATATTATTTTGAAGTTCAAGTTTAAAAGGCTTTTGTTTTATTGTTACATTGCCTTAAATGTTTATGTTTATTTATGAAAGCTTTCGCTATATTTTTATCCTCATTGAGCATCTGAGCTCCCCCCTTTCTATGTTTAATTTTCCCAGGATGTGAAGAAATATTTTATGACTGACCTGTAGGGATAGTCTGAAGGGGATCTGGGTGTGGACTATGGAGACTATGTTATTGTATTTTTTCACTTTATGATGTAATGTAACATTTATGAATATATCTAGTGTTTCCAAGGATACTAAACTAATCGGTTTTTCGAGACTTGATCTTTTGTGATCATGCCAATGTTACGAAATAATGCACTGACTCTGGGTAACTAGGGTCGGGGCGTTATAGTTGGTATCAGAGGAAGTTTATTACAATCCTTGGAAGCTATATTTAGATAAACTCTGATTAGAGGGCATAGCCCAAAGATATACTTTGAGGATTAGTATAGAAGAACTTCCTAGAATTTTTGTATTATAGAGATTTTGTGAGTTTTCCAAGAAATACATCCCTATATGGATACGAGCAGGTAGAGGCGGCTCTGGCACAGATGTATCTAGGGGTAAAACCCGAAAACACCGCTTTGAGCTAGACTCGAACGGGAACTGGTGCACGAAAATGGGCCTTGCTGTACTCTTGGTTACGACACTCCCTGGGGATATGCTTTGGATAATTCTCATCTTCTTTACAAACCATTATGAAGGGTTTATGAGTATATACATCCTCAAAGAAAACATTTTTATTATTATAGTTCAATTTATGATATGTGTTTTACAAATATGGAATTCTGTATTTTGATTCATAAACTAATCTAGTTTATGCCATTGTATAGAAATGGTGCCTAGTCGGAGGAATGTAAATTGTATCAATGCACGCACTCCGTGTAGGGATTGCCCTCCTGATCAATATAATTATAGTGGAGCTAGTGATTCAACTGGTTCTGATCAACTTATCACCATACTGGGACAACTCACTCAGGTTATGAATAATAACCTTACTCGTATAGAGCACCCTGATCCGCAACGTGGAGGATCAATGTTAGATCACTTCATGAGGCAACAACCACCAACATTTAATGGGGGTAAAAATCCATTAGTAGCTGAGAAATGGATAAACTCCTTAGAGAAAATATTCCATGCCTTGGGGAGTAGCGAAAGGGAGAAGGTTGTCATGGCAGTTTACCACCTCATTGGAGATGCCGATCAATGGTGGTCGCTGATTAAAAACACAAAGGAAGATGAAGAAGTATCAAGTATGGAATGGAGGGAGTTTAAGGAAATTTTCATAGAAAAATTCTTTCCACATCACCATCATGCAGATATGGAAAGGCAATTTCTGAGTCTGAAGCAGAAGGAGGATGAGAATGTCGCAAAGTATGAGGGTAACATTACATGGTTAGAGAGGCATGCTCTAGATTATATATGATACCCAAGAAGTAAGATTGATCATTTCTTTGATGGGTTAAACCCATTTCTCCTTCGAGATTTAGTATCACAATCTTTCTCAACAAATGAAGATATAGTCTCATGTGCTATCAAGACAGAAAAGGAATTCTCTAAATATTATGACAATAAATTAATGAAAGAGAATAAGAGAACGGTGGAGCAAGAGACAGATAAAGGGAAAAAGGGAAAGAAGGATTTTCCATTATGTGATAATTGTGGGAAGAATCACCCTGGTACTTGCCTAAAAGGAATGGGAGTTTGTTATAAATGTAGATAAAAAGGTCATAATGCTCGTGATTTCAAGGGGAAGAAAAGGTCTAAGAATGTTGAATGCTACAATTGTAGAGAAATGGGGAATTATGCAAATTAATGTCCTAAGCTCCAAGGAAACTTACCTCAGAAAAGGCCAAGGGATCAAGGCCAAGCTTATGTTGTTCCTACATATGAAGTTGAATAATTAATATATTTGTGTTTTTGGAATCAAGGGTTATATTCTAGTTATATAAATAATGTGATATCTAAGGATTGTACTGCAGTACTTGTTTTTTTCATTAAGGTTTTGATATGTTGAAGTTAATCATATTTTTATTATGTGACAATAAGAATCATTACATTGTTTGGTGAATCTGATGAATTGATTTTGGAATTTAGAGACCTTTTGGAGAATGTCTGGACAGAGGTATTTTTGATAACTATAAAGGTTAGAATGGATTATATTTTACATTGGATACTATTGTTAAGGTTATTTTTGTATATTTATAAAAATGAAAACACGCAGACCGAGTGAAAACCCATCACGTCGGACAACGCTGTGGGAATCGAACCCACAACCATAGTGCGATTGGGATTTATCGCCTACTACTGGACTACGTGAATTATCTGGAGTATATAATGTAGTTTTTTTATTTATGATATATGATTTATAAATTTATTTTTGGAACCCTGTACGGTTAGGATAAATAGAATATTTTTTTGTTCTATTACCTTTTGGAGTGAAAGATGTGTTTGTGGTAGAAATTTATTAAAGAATGAAAGTCTACATTACAAGAATGTATATTTCTCTACGTTCTTAGTAAATCTCCTAAATAAATTCCTCAACTTTATGAAAGGTAACTTAAAACAAAAACGTAGTCTGTTAGCTTTTACTACTGAGGAATCAATGATCCTTTAACTAATCACAAGTTTGTGATTTTCTTGTAGTTAAACTTTCTCCTAATCTGGTATTCTAGAACTCTCCATCAGACCTTGATGGTTTTTTCTCCTCCATATCCATATTTTCATAGAATCCTAGTATGGGATATCTCGGGTGACCTTTTTACTTCTCTTTATTTCTTTTAAAGTTATATTTTTATTAGCCCTATTTCCGATGTGGGTTTTCCACAAAGGTATTTTCTACAATCAACCTTTAATTGTTGAATAACAATTTAAAATTATGAGGAGGCCATTTATTGAAGGAGGGGGGAATGTAAAACCCCAAGCTTTCATGATGCACTTCTCTTTCAATAATGCAATAGCTTTCATTGTATGCAAGTTCGAGATTCTAACACACTACGACCAATCAAAGTAGTAGTTATGAATAGTAATACCCACTTTTTGAAATTATATAAATTTTATATTTCAAAATTGACATTATTTTTTTATTTAGAATATTGAAATTATCCTAAGTTGAATTTTTTTGTACTTTTCTGAGAACTTCCAATTTTCTATGAATAGAGAAAATACTTAAAAACAACTTTTTTAATAAAAATAATTTATATTGATAAATTATAGTATTTAGTAGTTTTAATGTATAATTATAATATATTTTTACCATTTTATCCAATGGTGGTCATTAGAATTAATTTCACTTTGAAATTGGACATAAACAATTGTCAATATTTTGATATATATTACTTCTTAAAAACACGCTATTTGTTGTGACAACGGAAATTAATTATTAAAATAATTAAATCAACTAATATGTTTTGAATTTTTTAAAATAGACACCATTTTTGAATTCAGAATATCAATTATAGATTAGGGTAAAGTTTTGATATTTTTCAGAAAAACGTCAATTTTTTATGAATAGTTAAACCACTAAGTGGTAGTTTAAAAACTAATTTTTCATGTAAATGAAACATTACCACTTCTGTGATTTGATTTTAAAAAATCCGACATACATTGTTGTCATTAGAAAGTAAAATGTGGTTCAATGGGATTAAAATACTTTTTTGGTGAATAGTAACTTTTAAGTTTTATTAATCGTGATTAAAGGTAATTAGTGAAATTTAAGGTAAAAATGATATTATAAAAATATAAAAATATCTTGAAACTTGTCCTACACTTATTGTATGAGTCATTACCGACCGATACAATCCATGGGTCATCTTGGGGACCCCATGGAGCCACTGGGTTAAGAAAAGGACATTAATAACTTTTTATTTAAAGTAAAAATAAAATTGCCACAAACATGTGTTGTTTCACTAAAACAATTATTACATGAGGTTATATAAGTTAACATTTCGACTATAAATATTCATTGAAAATATAAAAATATTTCCTACATCATTATATTTTTTTATAATTTTTAGACATTAAATAAATTAAATATTTTATGACACCATGATGATGCAGCGATTACCTCATTAATTAACGATTTAAATAATATGAAATGATAATGTAAAATCTAATACCTACACATGTCAAAAACCTATTGGATGAGTATATTTAGAACCCTTATCACCTTATACTAGAAATATATCATTGTGGGACCATTAAAATCCGAAAATCATTTCATAATAATGTAACATTTCATGACTTTCCCAGAGTTCCCGTCCTCTCCTCCTATAAAAGGCCCCCACCTCTACCACCTTATTCACACCATAAAAGCCATTTGGATCAGCCAAACCTATGCCCCAATACTCTGTCAACTTCCCTCTCTTACTCCTAGAATCCTCACTTTTGGCAGAAGTGTTCCCAAGGGAACCTTTGGCTCAAATCAAAAAGAGTTACCCGATTTTAAGGTAATGTCTTCTCTTATTCTCTTTTGTTTTATTTTGCTTATCCAACCCCTTAAACTCTTTTTATTCCTTTATATTGTAAAAAAAATATCTAAAATATACTAGGATGTTTTTATGATATGGATTTTATTTACACTTACACACACCTTCGTCTAATGGTTATAGAGCATATTGTTTCTATGGGTGGCGAATTACTGCCTCATGAAACAATGATTGTTCAATATTCTTTTAACACCTCCCATGGTGGCCATTATGATGACACTATTTTCATATATTATATATATATTATTTTTATGTTTTCCTTTTGCTTCTTTATTTCTCATTTATGGAATACCTTTATGATTTCCATTATGGGTAAATGCGATAATTTCATTTTTGGAAGTGTGGACTACCGCCCCCTCAAAGTGATTTGAATCGTTAATGCCATATGTGGGATGTATAAAGGATGGAGTAAATGATATTATGTATTATATTATAATTGAATTATAATATAACATTATATCATTATGTTTTCATTCCATTATATATGAAATAGAAATGAAAGTAGTGTCCATGCGTAAGTACGGATTACCATCTCCATGAATGGTGCATTTCATTTCTTACCTCTAAATGTTATGTAATATTAAAAATACATATATATATATATACACTATATATATGATATATATGATATCTAAATCATGAATATAATTATTGATGTAATGTATATTTTACCACAGAACAACTTGTAATTATAAGAAGTTTATTTTTGACTCAAGTACCAAAGATCGAAAAAATGACCATTATTAACTTAAATAATTACATAATGTTCATAACATGGTAATAACTGATATAAAAGGAATAATAAACTTGAAAAGGGTTCTCATTAAAGTATAAATTAACTTTAGTTTATTATTCATGAGGTTAAAGAACGATCGAGTCAAGTCGGACATGAGGTAAGGGAACTTCGTAACCCAATTTCTATTCTTTGGGTTAATCTCCTACTTTCAAATTATGTCATGAAATTATTATGTCCTATCTTGTATTTGTAATTTCTTTATGTGTAATTTTATTGAATACACATAATAGATTTATTTTATTTTAAAAAAATGATCTTTCTAAGGGACTTCATCTCAATCTCCTTTCATTGAGGCATATTTTGTTTTATACACAACTTTCTTTTATACGGTGTATAAACCCCTTTAACTTTTACGTTTATTCAAGAGTAATCTTTTTTATATGAAGCATTTTAATAAATGACAAAAGGGAATGTTTTCTTTGTCATACGTATGTGGAAACAATGACTTCTCTGCGGTTGTGACCATTATTTGAGTTTCGGCTTCCTCTACAAGCCATAACTTTTTTAAATGAAAAATAATTACAAAGATTTAATTTCCTTTTATTTTGGTATTGAAAATGGTTTTGAAAGTTTTTTTGTATATCAATGTGTTGTATTGATATCTTGTGATTGAAATGTGGAAATTTTATGTTTCCTTTATGCATGTTTTATGTGATACGATTATGTTATGGTTTATGATATGTTTAAACCTATTCATATGAGGAATGCATTGGACTTAATAAGTGATGGGTGGAGCCCGCTATAGCTCCTCGATGCATCGGTAGGTCTCAGGAGACAAACCAGTGTCTTGGCACAAGGCCTTGACAAAAACTTATTCGTAGTCTTGGCATGAGGCCTTGGCTACGTGGTTATGATAGTATGGAATTATGCATTCCATCATTATGAAAGTGGTTATTGATATTTCATGTGATTATTTGACCAGTAGAATATACATAGGAATAAGTTAATGGAATTATCTCATTTTAAATTTTCCATATTATTTTGATGTTCCAGTTTAAAAGGATTTTGTTTTAATTATACATTGCCTTAAATTTTTATGTTTATTAATGAAAGCTTCCGCTATATTTTTATCCTTACTGAGCGTATGAGCTCACACCTTTCTATGTTTTATTTTTCCCAGGATGTGGAGAAATATTTTATGACTGACCTATAGGGATGGTCTGAAGGGGATATGGCTGTGGACTATAGAGACTATGTTATTTTAGTTTTTCACTTTATAATGTAATGTAACATTTATGAATATATCTATTGTTTCCAAGGCTACTAAACTAATCGTTCTTTTGAGACTTGATCTTTTATGATCAGGACAATGTTACGCAATAATGCACCGACTCTGGGTAACTAGGGTTGAGGTGTTACAGTTACCATTAAATTTGAATTACACTTTCAAATTAAAGGGCTTTTACTCTTATAAAATGCAATTGAAACTCCATATATGATGACCATAGTCATGAGATATGAGACTGATGCCCAAACTTGGCCTTAGTTGTTTGCAGTTGGGGCTATCTCTTATGATTATTATGGCATAATATGGTTCTCCTTTATCACAAAGTCCTGGATTTTAGAGAAATAAGAGTGGTTTTACCTTTTCTATTGGAATTCTATATATATCTTGTTAGGGATCTGTGATCATATAACTACTAAATTCTATTCTAAAGTTCATATTTGGCATTGTAGAATCATGTCACCCTTATATCCTCGAGTTATATTCTAGGAGGGTGGTGACGACCATCCCACAGAGGTGGGGGTCCTAAAACGCTAGTTTTACCTCCCATATTTCCAACTATAGAACCAAATAATATTCCAGATATGGGAATCGACACCCAGTTTCTAGTGGGATTCTTTTTTTTTTATGCATACTATGAAAGGAGTTGCTCAACCCGCCCAACTATGGATGAATTGACTCATGAATTCCCAAAACAATGTATTTTTATGTTTTTTGGTGATACTGGCCCTCAGGATACTAATACACAGATATAGGCCATGCTTTCTATATTCAAGAATATAGAGACACAACCAGAGAGGAGGCTCAATTTCACAGCCTATGTGGTACAAAATATTATCAAGAGATGGTGGGATGTCATTAACTAGGAAGACCAATATCGAGATATAACTTACAGGGACTTATAGATGGTCTTATATAATTATATCTTTCCAGGAACATTGAGGGATGTCTGAGCTAGATAGTACATGAACATATAGTAGGTAGTTATGTGTGTAAGATAGTATACTTCCCATTTTATTGAGCTTAAGTAATTCACACCAACTTTAGTTGGGGTTGAGATCATGACTATACAGTGATTTGAGGATGGGATGGTATATTCCATCGGATTAAAGGTCAATGTTTTCCACTTCAAAATTATTTATGAGATAGTAAACCATGACCTCATTATTGAACTTGATTTGAGGAAATCTTATGGTGTGATCCAGGGTGGTGGATCACCCAAACATGACGTTGGTTCTTCTAGCGGATGGAAGCCTCTCTTTATGGTTTCTTGTGAGGGTAGTTGCAATCAAAAAGATAATACAAATAGTTTCATTATATGTCACTAGTTTGGGAATATAGGTCACAAAAAACCCCAATGTATGATAAAACTACTTGAATGAAAGGGTTGTAGTAGTATGAGCCATAAACATAATTTCTACATGACCTTTCCATTAGTGCTTAGTGAGCGTGGATCTATACCGACTCTATATTCTAGAGTGGGTCCATTAGTACCTCATCAAGAATGTAGTCGAAGTGCCACTAGCTTGTATCACCCCTGTTGAACTTAAATAACCCTTTATTTATGTATTTTAAGTATATAATGTTATTGGGATGTGCTTGGAAATTATTGGAAGAGTTTTAACATGTTTTTAGTTCTTTTATAGAGGTGAATATTTTGATCATGATTAGTAGAAACTATTCAACACCTACAGAAAACCATGCATGGTGAAACAATGGGCACTAAGTAGATGGTTGGTAGGCACACGGTTTTTCCAAACCACATATCAACCTTGGTGATGTTGTGAAAACATGAAAATGTGGGTTGAGAATTGTAGGTGCATAGTCTTAGAAAGGTAATGCAGTATCTAATGCTCTAATATGGAAGACATAGGCGTGGTTGGTTTATGTGGCTAGTGGTGAGTGGTATTATATGGCCTCATTTTCATAAATAAATGTTGAGGTTTAGGGAAATAATAAGTGGACATTCCTCACAGCTTCATTAGTGGTCACTACCCTTATGAAATGGTTAAAGATGAGTCAACTATCAAATCTCAAGGGCTAAGTCTTGAGGGGGACTGTTTTAGATGAGTATTCAACACTAGGTTGGACCATGGATGAGGATGAGACCTTACTCATGCATGGGTGTGTTTGGGTCCTAATATGTATCTGAGAGGAACTAATGCTGGATTTTCATGCCTCATATTGGGTAGTACATCCTGGCATTACCAAGATTTATTGAGACTTACGTCCCAATTATTGGTGGCCTGGTATGAAAAGGGAGATAATCGACATTGTTACTCAGGGTTTCACTTATCATCAGTTTATATCAGAACATCAAAGATGGGAAATAAATTTACAATCATTGTATTTTCTTTGTTGAAAGTGGGATTATTTCACCATGTACTTTGTGAAAGGTTTTCCTATATCTCCTTGAGGTAATGATACAATTTGGGTCTTCATTGATTGGTTGATGAAGGTCAGCCATTTCCTACCTATTCAGGAGACCTTCTTAGTAGACAATCTAGAGAGGCTATACATCATGGATATCATAAGACTTTATGGGGATTCAAATGCTATCATATATGATAAGGATTCTCATTTCATATCATGGTTTTTGATGTGGTTATAGAATCCCTTGGGTAAACATGTGATTTTGAGCCCGACCTACCACACTTAGACAAATGGTCAGGTATAGCATATTATTCAGGTGTTTGGGGTCATGCTTCCTATATGTGTTGCTTATTTTGGAGGTTCTTAGGAAAATCACATACTACTTATTGATGTTCCCTATAATAAAATCATTTTTTCTACAATATAGATGGATCCTTATGAAGAATTATATGGTATTCTATGCCGATCACCTCTATGATGGTTTGAGGAAGGGGAGGCAACACTTCTGGGACTACATATAATTCAAGAGACTTCAAGGAAAATTTTGAAAATCAGGATGTACATGATGATCGCTCAGTCTTGGATGTAGTCATATGCCAACCACCATTAATTAAATCTAGTGTTTGAGGTTAGGGATTGGGTTTTCTTGCATGTTTCTCCAAGGATAGGCCAGTGACGGATCAAGAGACAGGGTAAGCTAGCTCTTAGATTCATTATACCTTTTGATATCTTATAGAGAATAATACCAGTGGCTTACCGGATAGTAATTCCTCATAAGTACTGGTACATTTATGAAATTTTTCAAATGTCCTAGATTTATTGGTATTATCTATACCCATTAAATATTTTAGGTCTAGGGGAGATTGAGTTTGATTTGGATGCTTCTTTTGATGAGTACCCGGTGTGTATCACATATCAGAGTTTGAACGCTCTAAAAGCTACCACAGTTCCTCTAGTATGGGTGATATGGCCACATGACTATGTACATGATGAGACCTAGGAGTTAGTGACCGACATCTATTCCCAATGCCCATATCTTCTCTCAGACGATCCTTTTTTACTCACATAGTGGAAAATTGGGGATGAGTTTCATTAAAGAGTGGAGGTTATAGTGACATGGGTGTTTATGAATGTATGGATCATTTGTTTTCTGATTTAAATCCATTTTACAATACTAATAAATATTCCCTGATGCATAAGGAATGTATCGGGAGTGTCCGGGGCTGGTTCAGAGGCTATATTTTTGAGTTCTTGAGGAAAAAATGATATGTGCACGGTTTGACAAAACCATGTAATAAAGACACACATTTTGGGAAAACTGTGTGGGGTGTTGCAGTACTCTATAGAGGGGAGTGCATGGGATGATCATAGTTAAAAAATAATTCTACTTAATAGTGTGGGACCACTATCAATTAGACATTGGAAGGAACATAGTTGGGGCATGGTTTGGCTAACTGTGCATCCAAACTATCATCCCTTTAAAAAATGTTGAAAATTAAATTTTATTTCTCCAATCCCTTATCAGTTTTAACTCATCTTATCTCCCCTACTGGATCTCACAATAAGATATCATTTTTTAGGAGCTCCCTCTACATCTAAGGTTACGCATTGAAGCCATTTATCTATCTGGAATTTAATTTCTATGTTGTTAGTTGTGTTGGATAGCTAATTTTATGCTCTATAATTCTATTTCATCCATTCTTAGTTTCTACTTCCATATTATTTACTAATTTTGTGAAATATTATATTCCCTATTTTTATTGAAATTATCTATTATTGTATTTTCTTTCATTTTAATCTAAACCTAAAGCTCATACTGGATGAGGAGTCATCCATGGGCCTACGGTAGGTGGTCTAGTAATTTTACCTAAATTTATAGGCGTTTTTATATATATTTTTCCATTATTCTACACACCAGGCCTTTCCACATGTCAACTTAAAAAGTTTTTCATCCTTAAATTAATTGAACGATGTTGAGATACTCACATAGACCATGTTAATCCAACAATGTTTGTCTTACTCATTGGTTTCCACCCCTTTGGGTGTGTTATAGAAATTACATCATTGATATGAAAGTATAATTTTCCAAACCACCTTCTAAAAGGGATTTCGTGGATTAAAAATTGGGGTTTCCTTGATTCTAAAATAAAATAGTTTGATTTAAATTAAATATAAGGGAGTGGAAAGACCACATCATGTGTTATAAATAGATAATAAAATATGTAATTTTTATAATCAGTATTAGGTTGGGTTAAATAAATATGAATTTTTTAAAGTGAAATTCATTTTGATTATTATGATTAGACCATGGATATTGATCAATAGACACTGGTTAAGGGACATGTTTAGCATGGAGTTCATGATCCCTTATATTGGGTGTTGGGCATTATCTCTCATACCATTTACTTGGATGATGGGCATTACATTCTGCAATCCCTTGCATCATGTGTTGGGAATGATGACTCACCCCACTATTTTAGGGGTTAGGTTTGAAGACCCAACCCACTAACTCAAGTTTTGAGCATAAAATATTTAATTATTTTGAGATTCAATCACAGTACCCTTGATAGAGCTCATAGCTCATCAGACTATGCATGGATGCTGAAGTTATGCCTCACATTTAGCTAGCACCTAATTTCTATGTATATGCCTATATATGTCCTCACATATATTTTGTATATACATATATACATATTATGTATAGTTATATATAAATGGATGTGCATGGTAAAATGAGATCATACTTATCCCTATCTAATCTGAAGAAGGTAGAGTCAACCAGGTGACCTATAGGAACCTAAGTAGACTAGTATTTATTTTTCAGTATCTTTCATAATTTTTTATACCATCACACAATTATGGTATATACACTGACTATATTATTCTAGACATAACTGGTGGTGGATGACTAAGTTTATCTCACACCCTTCTTTGGACACCCATGGTACTCGAGGAGACTTCATAATTTCATGAGTGGATAAGGTAAAGAGCCCTATAATGGATTCTTGATCTGTTTTTCTTATAGCATTGACCATATAAGAAGAGGAATGATTATATGATCACAATAATATTGGTGATGTAATTTGGTATTTTCCATTTTTATATAGAATTTTGTATGGACATGTTCCATAAATACCCTTTATTTACCCATTTTGAAAATCAACATGATGTGACATCATTTTTTATATGATTCCACCTATGGATTAATTATTATTATAGTTTCATTCTGTGTTTATAATTCTGTTATTGATTTCATTCCATTATTTAATTTTGTTGTTATTTATCTTTTATATTTCCCCGTTTATTTTCAATATTTATTTTTACTATTCTACTCTGATAATAGGGTATAGTATCCCCATCATACTATCTTAGACCTTAACTTCTAGTCAATAGATTATGGTATATGGGGAGGTTTTCTTGAGTACATGTGACCCACCAACTCAGGGTACCATTTTTTTGGTCCCTGGGTTGGGATGTTACATAATATAAATTAATAAATCTAGATATTCATGATCCTACAATCAATTCTTCTTCTATGATATCATAAACTTATTTAATAGGCCTTATCTAAGAAGTTATCATTGTATGGGTTGGTATACAATAATTTCCCAAAAAATACAGCCACTTGTTTGTCTCATGAATCTTATCAATGCATCAAGGGGATATCTATATCTAAGACCCACCCATCACTTTAATATCTTATAAATTTCTCATATATTAAATTATTAATACAATTCATTCCCAAAATTATATATAAATCAACAGTTATCTGTATTGAATCAAGAATAAAAAATATTTCCCCATTCAATGAAGTAATAATCATAATGAATTTACTCTAAATAATAATATATATATAAACTGTATACAGTTGAGATAAAATAAAAGTGGTGGAAATGATGCCATATAAATCCATGATACTCAATATATGGTCATAAAGATAAAGATAATGTCCCATGAAATATTGGAGAGTGATCGGAAATGTGAACATGATAATGTTAATGTCCACAAAACCATGAATCAGTAAATTATGAAAGAAGACCGTGAATTCTAATAAATGATGGTTTTATAGTAAAAATAATCATTTGTGAAAGAAAAATTAAAATAGAATAAAAAATTAAAATTAACTACTTATGAAATTTTGTATGAATGAATTTATAAATAACATTTAAAAATTATTTTAATTCCATTAAGAAAATAATACTTGTTTCTTTCAATATATATTAAAACTAAAAATTCCAAAAAAAACATTCATAATTTGATTTTATTTGAAGATAACTATATAAATTTTTAATTTAAGCTTCAAATAAAATAAAAAATTCATGAAAGCAAATTTCATTCATGTTGTAAATGTTAAAACAACGATTAATTTCAATCTTTTGGTAAAAATTGCATAATAACCTCATTTGTAAAATGGTGAGAATATTCACATTAAAACAATGTAAATATGGTCAAATATTCTTGAAAATAAATTTAAATGATCATTGGAGTTTAAATAATAATATTCTTTAATTATTTAAAATAAACTAGATAGAAAAGGAAAAAGTTGGAAGGAAAACATTAAAAACATGAGTTTTTTTAAAGAAAGTCCTTGAAGTATAACTCGCATATTGATTATTCGATCAAAAAGAGAAGAAATGAAAAATAAATAGGTAAAACCAGAAAATATATATTTTAGAAGAAAATAAATATGTTTCAATATTTTAGGATCATATAATTTTCTTAAAAACAATCTAAACATGAAAAATTCCAAAATAAAATGAGATTGTAACAGAAATCCCTTACTAAGTTGGTTAATTTTGAATCAAACCCAATAAAAAATGAATAATTAAATTAATTTTTTTTAATTATATTAATAAATAGTATATAATGATATAAAATTTAAATTGGGTAGTATATACACCATTTTAAATACATTACCTGTATAATTTAAAGCCTGTCTTATTGAAGTAGAAATGAGACAAAATTACCCTTACATCAAGTTCAACTTTCTTCATATTCACACAAATAATCAAATATAATAAATTTAAATACATGTTACATATATAAAATAACAATATTAACAGTTATTATACAATAAATGTTTCACTTATAACATCTCATATGTTGTTAGTTAATAATTATTCATTAAAATTATCTTTTAGGTAAAAATATTTTTGTTTTTCATACTAGTTTTGGTTCAGTAGTTCTGGTACTTAGATATTTGCCATGGTTTTATAATATCAAGAATATTAATCATGAAATAAATATTTTTTTAAAATTAAATTTAAATTTATAAACATTCATTAATGGATGAAATGAAAATGCATCGCATCGCTTCGTGAAGGTGGTAGTCCACTTATAAGCATAAATGATGCTATCATTTTATTATGAATGGAAGGATAAGAATGTAAGTAATATACTTTATATTAATAATTATTATTATTTCATTAATATCGTATATATATATATATTTTTTAAATACATCCTAATTACCAACCTTTTTAGGTGGTTATGAAAAATGAAATGCATCGTTTTTTGGGTGGTAGCCGACATATATGCAGAAGTGATGTTTTCATTTCCCTTAATATGAAAAAGGAGATGAATATTTTTTGTTCCATAAATGTAAAAATATTGAATTGTAAATGAGATAATATTTTATTATATTAGCATGTTTAAGATAGAATTGAAGGTGGTATAAGAATAAATACAATAAAAATATTAATTAAGATTAATTCCACTTCATTGTAAATCCTCATTTGGCCTATAACTAGAGCCTTTATAGGCTTATCTTTTGGGGATATGGAAATCACTAAGATATGGAAATTAATATAGGAATTTATTTGAGTTGTTATTTTTTGTCATAATTGTCTCAATTTTTTTAATAAGATTGAATATAAGGTGTCCTATTATAAGTGGGGTGAGTAAAAAAACTTCTAAATACATGAAATATTAATATATAATATATGTATGATTCATGAATGATCGATAAAAACTATATTATATTAGATTATAAGTAGTATAAAGTAATAATTAAATCATAATATCAATTTAAAACAAGATAATATGCCATTTTTACCTTATCTATTGGTTTAACCCCTTTATCAGGCTTGTTTAACATTAACTAATGTAATAAATGTTTCACTATTTCAGATTCCTTAAGATATTTTAAAAATATTCAAGTGGCATTGAAATGAACCATTAATGATATACATAATAATATCTCATAAAATCAAGAAAATATATGATATTTTTAATTTAATGATGATTTAAAATTAATTTTTAATCATTAAATATCATTTAAGGCCATTATTTTGGATTATTCACATATCTTGAATTTAAAATCATAAATAAAACAAATAAATCATAATATAAACTCATGAAACCTCACATATTCATTATTATTATTCATTAAATTCATGTTTAACTATAATTTATACAAAATATATAATGTTTAATGTTTTAAAGGTCATTTATATGATTTTTCTACAATTTGCACAAACACTGCATCGACGTTGTATAAGAGTTCAAGAAATTTATACTACCTCTAAAAATAATAAAAAATCAAAAAAATGATTAATATAAAAAAACCATTTATATATTGTTTTTATCTTTATAAAAAAAATTATTCGATATATTAAAAGAAAGAGAGTGGCATTTTGTAATTTTTCTTATCTTAAAAGAATATAAAGGTCATAATCAATGAAAATTGCACAAAAACACAATATTGTAGAATTTAATATTTTTATGGTCGAATTAATATCATCAATTGAAATAAATTTATGATTTTGGTTGATTTTTATACCTTATCTCATAGTTTTAACCATAAGTAACCTATTTTACCCATTACCATGGTGATAAAATTTTCCCATGGTTACTATTCATTATAACCGAAATTGAAATTAAAATATTTAATAAATATTAAAATCATGATTCTAATTATAAAATCAATATTTCAATATTGGATTCCTAGAATTGGAAATTTTTTATTTTATTATAAGTATGAAAAGCGCATCGAACGTAGTTTTATTAAAAATATGTTTTTGAGAATATAAATGAACTTACACCAAAATAATATATAATAATTATTCATATTTTATAAATATATTATATTTAATAAAATTGATATTATTTTACATTCAAAAAATCAAAATGAACATGGGAATTTAAAATGAATACATTTAAAAAAGAAATGAGTGTTTTTTAAAAATCATTATTTTTCAATATTCACTCCAAAATTAAAATTTTCAAACAAATATGCAAAATAATATCCATATGATATTTTTTACATGATGATTTAAAAATTTATTCTCATTATTTTAAACAAAATTTCTAAAATTATTAGAAACTATTTTTAATTAGCAAGTATAAAATACCTAAAAACCATTTTATAAGAAACGTAATTTTAAAGCATAAAATGAATTTATTATTTTTTATTTGAGTAAAAACAATTAGATAAATGATAAATTATGTTATTGAATTAATGATTTATATCAAAGAAAATTAATTTTACATATATATCATAATGTGTTTATTCTAATTCATTCATATCATCCTAACAGCATGGTTATGACAGAAATATTTTAATAATAATATTTCGTTATTCCTTTATGAATAGGGATATGTGTGGTGTACACTATCAAAAATATTTTTATTTTAAAATATAATATAAATTAAAATCATAGAGTTTTAAATTATTATCTACTTATAAAAATTATTTCCTTTTAATTTTAATTCTTCTTTTTTAAACTGAATATATTATAACATGGTAATAATGTCGATAAATATTTTATCATGCACTTTAGTTTCATGGTTATGAATAGGAAAATTATTATGCATGCACCTATATAATAATTATACTTTAAATGATATTCTAAATATATACCTTGATATATGATTGTTACCATCCACACAAGACATGATATATTTATCATTAGTTTTCTTGAGTTTGAGAAATTATTTTACCATTTGGATAAGAAATATGATAAAAATTACCTATATTATTTATACACATTCTATAATCATTATCTAAACCATAAATTTTTATAATTATGATAATTATGATTCTTTCATTCTTGAATTACTAAAATAAACATTTAATCGCTTATAATATCCTCAAAATGATGAAAAGTTATTCCAATTTTCCAAAACCAAAATGGTTAGCACGAGATAAAATAATAAACAATATGAATAAACTTTCATAAAAATTAATTTAGGAAAATTTTTATAGAATCCAAAGATCAATTTAAAACTCCTAAAATATTCTAGATTAAATCCAAACCCAAAAAACATAAAGGTTTGATCACTTATTCTTCTAAAATAATATCTTTTTCCCAAATAGCATTTATCACTCATATATATATATATATATATTCCCTAATATAATTTTTCACAAAAAAAATAAAATTAAATTAATTAATATTTACCAAGGATCACCATATATCATCACATAATAATCTTAAAGGTCGTCTAAACATTATTTAATAAATAACTCTAAAAATATCACATATTCCTAAAAATCACTTTTCAGAGTGATTAATACTATTCAACTTATGTTTCCAAAATTAATATTTTTTACATTTTATATAAAAATAAATATTATTTGAATAACCCTTGTATATTCTATCTTAATGTTAACACCAAACTACCATACTAATACATCATAATAATATTTTCTCCAAATTAACCATAATTAACCTGAATTCAAATCCTTAAAGGATACATTTATCCATGAGGGATATTCTTTGATTTCCTTTATTCATAGAAATAATAATAGATATCCCACCCATGGAGACAGTATTTCTAGGAAAATAGCTTCATAAAACTAAGATTCGTACTTAATAATTTTATTATACAATACCTTTTATCTAAAATATTCAACAATGATTCTCTAGAAACTCTCATGCACTTAATAATTATTATAGTATCTCATTATATCATCAATAAATACCATAATAAAATTATTAGGGTCATCCTTGAGGATCAAGTCATTAGTTTTTATAATTACCAATATTCTTATAGTCAAACGATTGTACTTTAATAGATTCCTTCTTGCCTTTAGAATTATGATCATGATATAATTTTTCTCTACACTTATAATAAACTCTCATTAACTTTAAGTATTTACCCATGTGATTATTCCCACATTCCAGAAAAGTGGGATGTTGAATATTTTTCATTCATGGACTTTAATAGATAAAAATTCATAAAAATTGACTTTTCTCTAATTATTATGAAATTCAGTTAGGTTTATATCTTTTTTCATAAATCAAGTTATTTATTTGAGAGTAATTATTAAACTCTTCACTCCAACTTCTCTCAAGTTTTGTTACTTCATACGAAAAGGGGTTTTTATCTTAACTTGAGACAATTTTTATGATATGTTAATGATATTATTAGCTCTAATAATCACTGTATTAGGTTTATTATAAGAGAAATACCAACAATAATTACTGGTTTGATTCCCTTCCTTCACTTAGGAAAAGCTTATAAACATTAGTAAACCTTTATTTGGATGAAAACATTATAAATATTGAGTTACGGAATAAAAATACCTATAAAAGAAAAAGATCATACAAATTATTTGGAATTAAAATGCACATGCTAACTATGTATTTCTGAAATCACGTTCCTAAGGTTCTTGTTAAACTTCCTCTAACACCAATTGTAATAGCCCTAAATCTAGAAACCCAAAGTCAGTTCATAATTATTACATTGGTACAGGGTACAAGGGATCACACCTCATAGGACTGACTAGTTTTAATGTCATGGAAATTTAGATACGTACATTACATCCATATTATATTGAAATCAAAATTATAACATGAAAAAAAATTCATTAATCCTTCAAAATAATTTAAATATTCCTTCCTCATATCGTAGGTAAAGGAAAAAATAATAATGTGTGAGATTTTATGCTCAATAAGGGTTACATATAATGCAATCTATCAAGAGTAAATAGAGAATACTCAATATACAAGAGTGAATAATAAAAAACACATTTTATTCAATCAACTACTTGAGTTTAAAGTACATTAATTTATAATATCAAAATTGTAATCACAATAATAATGAAAACTGAATTATTAATAAATGAAATTCATAAAACTATACATTCATGATATTATTATCAAGTCCTTATAAAAGATATCAATAATCTTACTGTCAATACCTTATCTAATACACTTTTATTTAATGGGTAGATATTCCACAATTACCCCAAGTAATGTGGAAACTTATTTTATATCACAAGTCATATCGATTCATAAATGTACTATCTATAACAAATCCATACTCATCACATGCATGTCCTATGTATTCCTCAAATATTAAATTATAAAAATAATTCAACACAAAAATTCCTTATAAATTAACATTTATCCATTCTGAATCAGTAATATATAATATTTCCCTGGTCAATGAAATAACTTTATAAATAAATTTATTTCTACTGATAATATATATACAAATTTTATATGGTTGATACAACATAAAATTATTGGGAATAAATCTATATAAATCTATGATACTAAAAATATGTACATAGATGAGGAAATGAGGTCCAATGAATTCATAGATAGTGAGAGGTAATGTGATCATGAGAGAGTTAGTGACCACAAAACCATGAATCAGAAAAGGATGAAAGAAGACCATAAATTCATCATAGTTAAAGGTTTTTATTAATACCAATACTTTAATAAATATAACAAATACATAACAAAAACATTGAAAATAACATCCTTGGATATTTGCGTAAGAATAAAGTTATAAATCACTTTAAAAATACTTTTCATTCCATTAAGAAAATAAATCCATTTTTTCTGTTATTTTAATACTAAAAATTACCACATTTTTCGGAATAATTATTTTATTTAAAAATTAACATGGAAAATGTAAAGTAATCTTCAAATAAAATAACTGTTTTGGTGGGAGATTCTATTCATGTGGTAAATGTTAAAACAAATATTCCTTTCACACTTTTAGTAAAAATTCCCCAAGTACTTCATTTGGAAAATGACAGGAATATTCCTTTTGAAAAGAATTAAGGAATGTAAAATATTATAGAAAATAACCTAAATAATAATTGT
Source organism: Viscum album (assembly GCA_963277665.1). Taxonomy (NCBI): domain Eukaryota; kingdom Viridiplantae; phylum Streptophyta; class Magnoliopsida; order Santalales; family Viscaceae; genus Viscum; species Viscum album. The sequence continues at coordinate 1,311,175,452 of OY728130.1, read as the reverse complement.
ATTTTAAATAATAATATTATTTATATATTTAAAGGAACCTTGACATGAAATAAGAAGAATTGGTAGGGAAACTTTAAAACATGAATTTTTTAAAAGAATGTCCCATTATTTGTAACTCACTTATTGAGTCTTCATCCATCAATAGAAGAAATAAAAAATAAATATGTAAAATCTAAAAATATTTATATGAGAATAAAATAGTTATGGTTTAAGATATTTGGATGATATAATTTTCTTAAATGAAATTTTAACATGAACAACATTTAAATAAAACGAGATTGTAAGATAAATCTCTTACTACTCTCGTAACTTTTGAATAAAAACCCCTCAAAATAGAAAATATGAATAAAAAATTAATATTATGAATAAATAGGGATTAATGATATAAAAAACATAAATTGTATGTATATAAACCACATAAAATAAATTAGGTGCATGATGTAAAGCATGTCTCATTAAAGTAAAAATGTTATGAAATTACCCTTACCCCAAGTCCGACCTGTTTCATATGAACTTTTATCCTGCTATATAATTTATTTAATTTATTTATAATCATTAAAAGAAATATATTAATATTTATCATACCATATATATTTTACTTATAATATATCATCACTCGTTAATTAAAAACTATTCGTTAAAATTATCTTTCGAGTGAAAACTAGTTTCCTTTTCATACATGTTTTGGTTCAGTATTTATGTTCATTGAATATTGGAAAAAGATTAAGAATATAAATTATTTTAATAATAAAATAATTATACATTATTATACATTAAATACAAATTTATAATCATTCATTCAAGGAAGAGATGAAAATTGAATCAAGTCACTTAGTGGAGGTGGTAGTCCACACGTACGAATAAATGATGTTATCATTTCCCAACATGTGGAAGGGTAAGATGGTATGTACTATATTATATTTTCATAATAGGAATTATTTAATTAATATCATATATATTCATTAAATATATCATAGTAACTAACTTTGGGAGGTATTTTGAAAATATGAAACACATCACTTTGTGGAGGTGGTAGTTCACACGTATGCACAAGCGATGTTTTGATTACCCATAAGATGGAAAAGGATATTAATATGGGTTTTTGTATAAAACAATAACATTTAATTAATTTAAGATAATTATTTTATTATATCAAAAAATTTATAATATAATTTAATGAGGTAGAAAAATAAATAAAAGGAAAGAAGTTGGTTAAGAGTTATACCTATTCATTGGAATTCCTTCTTTATCTTCCAACTTAAACCTTCATGGGATTATCTAAGGGGAATAATGAAAGCTATATAATGTGGGGAGGAAAATTTGAATTTATGTTTTAGGTAATGTTTGATCTGTGTGGCTCAAAGTTTGTGAATAATATTGGATAGGATGTTACATTTTATAAGTGAGGTGGGTGGAAAGCTTGTAAATACTTGATATATTAATATACAATATGTGTCTAAATTATTTAAAATGGATCCAAAATGAATTATATTTAAATATAATGTGTATAATGTCTAAATAGAATCAAAAAAGGAATTTTATAATAGTTTGGGTTTCATTTTAAACATTATGTTTTAGTTTAACCCTCTCGTCAACACTCATTATTCTTAACTATTGTAAAAAAAATTCACTCTTTAAAAGTCATTAAAGTAAATTTAAAATTCCAAGTGGAAAATAAATTAACAATTAATTAAAATATATAAAATTTACCAATCAATTGATTCAAAATATGATTTTATAATTTTATAATTATTTGAAAATTATTTTTAAAAATTAATTAGCATTTAAGGTCATTTTCATGACAATCCACATATCATGAATTCAAAGGAATCAATATAACAATTTAATTAGAATATAAATTAGTTAAAAATGACATATACATTATTATTATCCATAAAATTAATTGAAACACATTATTTATCCAAAAATATATTAATTTTATTTTTTTAAAGATAATTTGTTTTATTTTTCTACTACTTGGACAAGTATTACATTGATGTTGTGTAAGAGTTAATGCAAATTATACTATATATAAAAATTAAAAATAAATTACTATAATAAAAAATAATTAATTAATATTAAAAATAATAATTTATAACCATACATATATTCTTTATATAACCTTGAAAACACATTATAAAAATTAAAAGAAATTGAGTGACATTTTATAATTTTCTAAACTTAAAAAATATAAAGGTCTTAATTAAAGGAAAGTGGAACCAAAAATGTCATAGTTTATAAATTATGATGGATATGGTATAATTAATATCATTAAATGAAATAAAGAAATTTTTTTGGTTGATTTTGAGGATTTATCTCATAGTTTTATCCTTAAGTAACCCACTTTACCAATTACTATGGGGATAAACTTTTACAGGGGTAATATTCATTATGATCAAAAATGAAATTAACCTATTTTAAAATTTTAAAATTTTAAAAATTCATATTTAGAAATATGAAAACCATTTTATAGATTAAATTAATATAATTATTATAAATTTATTTTAATATAATAATGAAAAAAAACATCGAAAATAGTGTCTTTGAAATGTGTTTTTAAGTATAAAAATGAAATTATGCCCAAAAAATATAATATTTATTCATATATAATTAGTTAGATTATGTTTAATAAAATGGATATTATTTTAATTTAAAACCAAATCCAAAATATCTTGTTACTTTTAAATTAATTTAATTATGGAAAACAAATAATAGTGCAGTAAAAATATGCATTTTTAACTATTCACTAAAAAGTCAATCTTTTTAGAAAAATTTTAAAAATTCATCATTAGAAAATTTTGAATAAATGATTTCAAAAATAATGTTTATTTTTTAAAATAAAATTTCCAAAATTATTATAAATTAATTCTAACTACCTGTATATAAAATTCCTAAAAACGTTTTTAGAAGAAAATTAATTTTAAAGCATAAAATGAATTAATTTCAATTTTTTGACTGATACAAAAATTAGTTGAATGTTAAATTTATTAATTTAATTCAACATTTATATAAACAATAAATTTTTTTACATACTTCATAATGTAGTTATATCCTATTCATACCTTCCTAATATATAGCTAGGTTATAATAGCCATATTTAAATAATATTTTTTCATGGATCATTTTAGCTCAGGGTTTCACATGGTGTATTCTATCAAATAAATTCTATTCTAAAAATAAAATATAATTTAAAATATCATGATGATATATTAAATTTAGAGTGAAGTTAGTGGGAATTTTCTACTATTATAATTCCACATTTACCCTTTATTTGATAAATAGAAACCACCTAATTCACTTTCCCTTGGTGGAAGATCTTTGAGAGGAAAAGTTATCTCCCTTCCTACCCATAATAGAAACGATTCTTAGTATTCATCATGGAGGAGGTTGAAATGAAAATTAAGTATTGTGAAATGATCATTAATCTTTGGATAATCACCAATGGGTAAGGACATTCCATTTATATATTCACCATATTCCTTGAAAAACTCTAATTTTGTTCTTTAAAAATAGATTTTCCAATAGTGAGTATGATAGATATTTTAAGGGAAAATGTGATTAGATACTCATAAAATTAATAATATTGAATAAATATCATTATTAATATCATATGTAACATAAAATATAATAATTTCTTATCTCTAAATTATTATTGAATCTCTACATTCCATTGATGGATTATCCATGACATCTAAAGTGATAAATATTTTCATAAAAAGATAAGATATGCATGTAATATTAATTACAAATTACACCTCTCTATGCATGAAGAATTTCTATTATATATTAAATAATATTTCCACTCTGAATATAAGAACTTTCATATTTTATTGTTTTATTTATAGCATTTTAAAAACATGTTGATATATCCTTTATATTTATCTACAATTTAATTTTTGTAATTACCCTTGGTTTATTTTCATAATAGAGTTTGTTCACGATGGAAATTATTATTATTATTATTTTTATTATTATTATTAATCATAGATAAATAATTATTTTTAATTTTAGTTTTTAAATTCTCTATATCCTTTTGAAGAAATTCTACAAATAAAAATAATCCATTTTTTTCTTCTACTTTCATTCTTCATCAAACTAGAATGCTAGACCATTTCAATGAGTAGTAGGGTATTCCTATGATCAAAAAAATTTCAATTATTATTATCTCAACATTTGTTTCTTTGATTTTAATTTCATGATGCTATAATGTTGTAAAACTATAGATTCTGGGATTAGATGCATCGAAGTGATGGTATAAAGCATTTTGGGTGAAACATTGACCACAAATAGAAGGAATTGACTAGAAAAATGAAGGATGCTTGAAATTTGATTAAGGTTTGATGATGAGCTTGGGGAATTTGTGTTAACTAGACTTAGAGGTAAAACTGGAGATAGACATCACAATGATATTAGTGGTGAAATGAAATAGATTTAATTGGTATTTAAATTTTCCAATTACACAGTGTATAGTCTTCAATACCACATCATGTATGTTACTGGATTCAGTTTCTTCGTTGAAATTAATTCTACAAGACTTATATCATTGAGATACACAACATGTTACTCACTATATTACTCAGATTTAGTGGATACAATATTTTCAATTTCACATACTATGGGAATCTAAATTATACACTATGCAATTTTGAACTAAGTATATCGGCATATACATCATATACATTCCTAGTATACATAGTAGGACCCACACATCATGTTCACATACTCACACACTGTGTATCCCAGGGAATGAAGCTCTTCATGTACTATATATACATGCTTAGTAGTTATGTAAGACCCACACATCATTTATTCTTCATAAATATTGTGTACTATGAGTACATATCATGTACCATGTACACAACACGGACTCTTTGAACAGCACATGCCCGAGTTTCTAGGGACACCCACATGTTGTGTTCTACTCTATAAATTCATTTTAACTTTTATTCACATTTTCTGGGAAATGAAAATACACAACCATCCTACCAAAGTCCTCTTACACATCATGTATCATGCTAGACACATCATTTACAGGGTATATTTTTATACCTTTTAGATCATTCTTCCCAAGTGTCGATTGTGTACATATAAGGAGTCCATTATGAGTTATTTCCTATATAGAACATGATGGTTCTTATATATTAATCATATAGTTTTATATTCAATGTGTTTAACTAGATTTAATTTTTTTCTTTCATGTAGATAATGATGTGTGTAGGTGGGTGATTAAAGAAACTATAGAGTTAATAACCCTATTAGAGCATATATGTTTCTATGGTGTAATTATATGTGGATCGGTGTAGACACACCTAAGAGGGTGGTGAATCGGGTGTGGTTATCATTCAAAAAAATCCAAATCTTCTTTTAAACTCTAACCCCTTTGGTCTTTGAACCTCTGATGCCAATTTAAATATTTTAAACCAAATATAAACCTATATATAATTCAAGTAAAGAAATAATTTTAGAACATTTTTTTTCAAGGTTCATCCCCTATTAGGAATCCTACTCCTTATTGTGCTTGAGATGTCCAAGTCAAATATTATCCAAAAAATATCATTTCATAAAATTATAGTGGTTTAGCAAGGTATCATCCTGAAACTAGTCTCACCGTATTAGATAGGTGAGAGGTTACAATATTACACAAGTGATAAAATACAACATACCACTTCACTTATTCAAACTAGCATCTCAATATTCAAGCACTACTCTCATCCTTCTATTTATGTAGATCACCAAGTTTTCTTTTGATGTCACTATGTCCAAAAAATGATATTCTTCTTCAACATAAGGTTTCTTCAAATTTCTAAACCATTTAACTGGGACTCTATATTTCTTCCTTCTCTCGTATCATCAAAAGAAATTTCTCATTGGTCTTTTTCTCAAATCATACTTCAAGAACTAAGCCCCAAAAAACTCTTACCTTTAAAATCACCAAGAAAATAGATATTGAAATCTAAATTCTTCTCTTGGTCATTAAATGCAAATCTTTATAGATGTTTAGTTCCTATTCCTTAATTTATTCTAATTAGAATGACTGAATTTTTTTCATCCTTTTTTTTACCATCATCAAAAATATAATGATGTATTCTTTTAGCATAGGTTTGAGTCTACTTATTCTTCAATACTGTTGTTTCTCTTTATACTTGATTTTTTCTTCTTCAATAGAAATTTTTTTCTGCACATATTTTTCACATAGAGGACATCTCTATCTATAGAACATTTTATTTTTCTCTATACATGATGCCACTATAGAAGTAACTATTATTTTATTTGTGCGTTATTTCAAAATTTCAAAAAAAGGTATCTTATTGGATTATTTAAAAAAACAATTTTCATTCATAAGTCACACCCATTATTTATTATCCCATGATTTCCATAACATTTTATTTAGTAACATCATGTGGGTGTACCCCATGATTTCCATGACTGCTTGTTCTCACTAAAATTCTATAAATACACTTTTCTCTTTTCATTTTATCTAAGTTGAATATTTATTTCTTTTATTCCATTATGATTGAGTTTTTTTCTTCTCAAAATATCCAACCTAAAATCTAAAAAAACTATTCTTAAAAGATGTTATAAAAATATAGAGTAATATACTAAAACTTGCAAACTTCTTCTCATATCTTGATATCTTCTCATGAAACCATTGTAGATTCCATCTTGGACTTGTGCACTCCTTCTATTATTTCATCACTTATTCATATTTTTTACATTAAATTATGAATATTTTTATGATATTTAATTCTAATGAAGTTCAAAACTTTCATCGATAGATTTTAATTTCCATGTTTATAGAATATGGAAGTTCTTATTCTTGATATGGGTATATTATTCTGGCTTCTATATAATATACCATTTAATTTCCAATTAATTGGTCATGAATATCAATATAAAACTACATCATTAGATTTGGATCATGGTTATTAAATCTCTAATGAGAAACCTAGGAATCCACTCAATAATATTTTCATTGTTCATGAAAATTTATGAAATTACTTTTTATTTCTCAACAATCTAAATCACTAGGTCTTATAAAATCTCAGTCTTATATAATGTATATTCATATCATTTTTATGTTTTGGACATTAAATAATGGATTTTTCATTGTCACAAATCATTTTCCACTCCATAATTCAAATTTTAGAAACTCTATTTTTTATAAGGATGGAACCATATAAAGAGCATGAAACATGTGAGGTACTTGAAGAAACCTTATGGTGAAATTTTATCAACCATAGGGTGATATAAATAAACATAATGGGGACATGTATCAACCTAATGCTTTGTCTTTTACGACCTTATGAGATGAATATATAAACCTTGTGGTGACTGGTTGTGCCAACCTCATGATGTGCTTGTATAAACCATACGAAAAAACTTCTCACAACCTTATGCATGGTCTATATGGACCATACATGAATCCAGAATTAGACATATTTAAATATTTCCTTAAATTGGCTTAGGACCTCTTTAATGCTACTCTATCCTTTTAAAACCTTTATCCAAGATATAGTGGACACTATATATAGCATCCTTCGTACAAGATAGCTCAGGGATGGATTATCTATGACTTATGCTATATTTATCCAACCATTGAACCTATATAAACGTATTTTAAATAAATATTATAAAATTTTTACAAACACACAGTCTAGTTAAACCAAATCCTTCATCTTTATCTCTTCTATTCCTTGTGAACATGTTTTTGATATTGTTACTCTAATCTTTGGCACTACTCTTTGACTTGAGGATCAGTTATCCAAATGTTCGATGTATTAATGTGCTACTCATGAATATTTCTAGGAATCTATTCATCAGTAGAAATATCATTAAATAATCTTCCATTTTCATGATTTCATCCTAAAATTATCTCACAAGATTACCCATCATGTATTGGTAGAACTTTCCTATTGACATGGTTATTGATAAAAAATACAATCAACATACCTTAGTTATCTTCAATATCATCATTTTTATTTATTATAAATACTTTGAACTTGTATTCAAATATTCTTATCAATAGAGTTTCTCTTTTATTCTCCCCCTTATTGACAATAAATTCAAACTGAACAGTTTTCTTCACTTTATTGACTCTGTTTATAAGGGATGGATTTATTATCTCAAAAAAACTCTTATAATTATTATAAATCCAATTTCTACCCATTTGGTTCTCATCCCCATTTTAGAGACTCATTCAACTACCATATTAGAGAATGGTGGAACCACATTTTATCATAGAAATATGTCTTCAATTAACCAGAACTAATCATACTTAGGCTAACTCAGTGTAGAAAATAAGGGAAATAAATTCAGATAATAAAGTTTTACATAAAAAATCCTCATTGTGGAAGCAAAATTGACTTCCAATACATGGAGGCTGATCAAAAAATATTTTCAACAACATATAATCACCTGAACACAACATTATAAAACACATCAAAAAATTTAAAATGAAAGTTATGTTTTATTCCTACTATTTTAGATAATGTATCCCCTTTGATAAATATTTATAACATAATCCAAATTGTGATGGGGGATTTAAAATCATACATAATCCATGATATTATGAATTATGTGTCCATAATTCGATATTTTATTAAAAATAATAAATATATGATATATTTACTTATTTTAGTATCTATCCCTCAAGAGATTATCTTTGAGCTTCACTGGGGTTTATTATAAGCATGTGTGTTATCAGTTAGAGCCTAGAACCAATTGTAAAAAAAATCTATTATTAGTGACAATAAAAGAAAATTATTTATTTTTCATTTTTAACCTTAAATTATATTTCCACAATGCACAACCCAACATAAAATGGTAATAATGTGTACTTCCATTGGCACTTCAATATGAGAAATGATACTGATAATTTTATACCATCCCAAAAAAAATCATTCCTTTATGCTATAAAATGCATATCCAACTTCATTATTTAATTTTCATTGATTCTAAATATATTTTAATCTTTTGGGGAAGTAGAATTGTCTTTCTTTTCAATTTTTTCTTATATTGGGTATCTTTCTTCTACTTTGAAATTAGAATAATTTCTTTTCTTTTAGATTTATATATATATTTAGACTTTTCCATCTAATATAGAAATATGAAATAGCACTCTTTAGTCACATTCTCTTTTTTCTTATAGTGTGAGGAATCCCTCTTTGAATAAATATCCATGGTGTTGGGATTTGTATGTGATTTTTATTTGTTCTTTATTTGGTCAGGAAAAAAATCATACACTTTGTAGCCTTATTTTTTGATTGTTAGAACCATCCTTATAATTATTTAACAACCTTTGAGATTCCCTTTTTGAGAAACCTATAAAACTATTCATTAGGAATTTCAATCATAATGTTAACCTTACTATCTCTCTTGGATAGACTCCCATTTAGGTTCAGGATTTATCACTTTCACTTTGATATTCATGGGAATTTTTCAATGGTTCAGGATGTGGATTTCCATAGAATGGTACAATAATTTATTTTTATCATCTGTGAAATATTTTCTATAATATTTACATGACTTTATGGGAGTGGTCGATTAAGCTCCCCTATTTTTATTTTATCCTAATGAAAAACTATTTTCTTTTATTTTCTTTTTTACCTACTATTGTTCTCTTTTCCTCTCATCAGTGTAAGAATTGTGGTGGCATGGTACATACCAACACTATTCATAAAAATGGTCATATCTGTTTCAAAAGTCATAGAAGTTATTAAAGTATTCAAATATAGTATTTAATGATAGATTCTACTTTCTCTATAATGTTTTTTTTCCTTTCAATAATTTTCATTTTAATTTTATCTCTTCCCCATATCTTTATTTCTTTTACACATTCCATATATTAACACGTAGTGTCAGAAATCAATATCATAATTCCCAAACCTCTAGTAGCGCTAAAATATTATAATTATTTTTTTTCTTTTTCATAATGGTCAAATATATCCATATTTTGTTACTTTAATATTTTGTTATATATCACCACTCTTTTCATATCCATTTTTCTATTTCTCTTCTTGGACATGAATATATTCACCCTTGATGATATGGTGAATTTATTGGAATTTTTCACCTTCCATGTTTGTAAAATTTGTAACTTTTATCAAAACAAATTTAACAAAAAAGAATCAGTGAAACCAAAATTAATTGGATAGATGGTTACCTTTTTATATGAGTTGGTTATGTAATATCCTTTGGAGGATTTTAAGGTATTTTTATATTGATATATTCTTCATTGATGTATTAATACCTTCAAGGGTTTGTGTAGAATTAATTGTCTTATTAGTATATTAGGATGTCCTAAATGGTGTAGCTTCTATATTTTTAAATTTGAATTACAACTCTATGAACTTCAGTTGAGAGTATACTAATCAGCATCAGCCAAATTCAATTACCATTTACTTTTCATACTACCGACTTAATCCCCATACATGTTTTTTATTTCTTTTAATAAACAATCAATATCATTCAATCTCTCTTCCTTAACTTCCAGTTGTACATCCTTGACCATAATAAAAACTTGATATAAATTACCTAATTCATAGATCATTTCAAAAAATATTCTTGAAAACATTTTCTCACAATAATTTCCATTTAATTCTTCTTTAAACAGGGAGAATAATTCCTTTCAATGTGAGAAAAATTCTTCTTTAATTTTCACATATTTTTTGAGGGTATTGTAAAAACTCACCTTTTTATCTAATTCATCTTCCATTACATCAAACTTATGTTAAAACTTTGATCTTTCATCATGTATTCCCTTTATGAATTTGAATATACAGGCCACCATCTCAATAGTTACATTTTCTAAATAATACATAATCTGAATGTATAGTTCTTCAAAGGGTTCAATGAATTCATTATAACATCTTGAACATAAAAATATAGTGGAATCACCATTAAGAGACATATCATGACTTTTACCACCCTAACTAGATTCATATAGTGGTAGGTCCTCATTACCTTTTTAGTCTTTTCTCTTCCTTTTGGAATTATTTTTATTCCTATTTTTTTTAGTCTATATTGAAACATCCAAATATATTTTCATATGTATTGAATATTATTTTTCTATCTAAGTCACTTCCATTTCAAATTTTCTATTAATCATTTCTGATAAAAACAACTGGGTAAAAAAATTATGATCCATTCATAGATACCCTTTGTTCTGATATCAAATGTATTAGAACAATAATAATCTAATTAGAGGGAACCATGGCTCTGATACAAATTTTATGTTCTAGTGGATCGGCCTAGACACGCCTAATAGGGGGTGAATTATGATTGGTCAACATTTACCAAATTCCAAATATTATTTTAAACATTAACCCTTTGATATTAGAAATTATGATACGAGTTAATAATAATTGATATTTTATTATTTAACTAAGAACACACTTATATACTTTGTATTTAAAGTAGTGAATTTTGAATAAGTTCTTTTTCAAGGATCATCCCCTCTCTGGAATCATACTTCTTATTATGTTTTGGATGATCGACTCACAGATTATCCACTAAAATATTTTCATCAAATTAAAATGGTACTACCATTTATTACCCTAAAACTAGATTGATCATATTATATAGGTGGGGGTTACTAAATTATATAAGTGATCGAATAAAGCATACATCTACACTTCTTTAAACTTGAATCCAACCATTGAACTTTTCTATATTTATTCTCTTAAAGTAGATCATCAAGATGTCCAAGGATGTCACTACATACACAAACAGATCTACTTTCTCAACACAGAGTTTATTTAACTGAAAGTTAACATTTTTATTGATTTTTAAAAAATAAACATTACACGGGATACAAAATAACACATCATGGTGGTCTACAGTAACGCAAGACCATCACATCATTAACAACAAACTTCATCCCCTCACTATGAAAAGAAGCCAAGTTAAAGAATGAGTACATACTTCGATTTGAGGTTTCCATAGATGCCAAAAAAATCTGCCACCATGTTACCCTCATGCCATGTGTGAGAGACCTCAATATGATTACCCAAGAAAATTTTGCATTTACGAATGATGTATTCAATATTCCAGGGGAAGCTTCCTATACCTAGTAGTGCTTTATAAAGAGTCATGGAGTTTGTCTCCACTATCTTCAAAACTATCTGACTTTGATTTCATATGTCTATACTCTCCACCATGGCCTGAGCCACCTCCTATAAGACATTGTCTCTTCCATAAGAGGATGTGAACACTCCAAGTACTGACCCATCCTGGTTTCTAACAACACCACCCTAGTGAATCTCCCCACTAAGTAGAGACCCATCTATATTGAGTTTGATCCCTTGTCTAGGATGCCTCTATTATACCCAACATCCCTTCTCTGTAATGCCTTCTTGGTTGTCAACTAAGAGGCTCGGAATGATAGATTTCACAGATGGCACAAAATGACAGTTTAGACTCAATCTGACCATATCCAGAAATGTGATTTTCATTTTAAATATTATACTGACCTGATATCCTCTTACATTATTTTAGAGAGAATAATTTCTAGCCCTCCATATATCCCATCATCCAACGATGAGTATGACCTTCCTGGATTTCTTATTTGCCCCATGAGTACTCATTCCTCTAAACCACGAACGAGGAAATTTTCCTTCACCCCCTAATACACGTCCCAGCCAAGGAAATCTATCAAATCCTACCTTACCCCTCTAGCCCATTCACATTCATAGAATAGGTGCCCACTATTTCATGTATAAATGACCTGTAGCACTAGAACCTAGATTCCAAGCTCAATCCCATGGGTTGCAAGTTCTCATTATTGGGCAGGGCTTTATTCCTCACACTACACAATATGAAATTAAACATGGAGGGAAGATATTTGCACCACATAGTCACACTCATGGATATTCATTCGAAAAGTCCATCATCACACGTGTGATGTATTTGACCAATAATACACCCGATATAGAGCCCGTGAAAATGAATCAGCCAAGATCATCGCTAGTAACAATGCTTCAGAAAAGGGCGAGTTTTCTTCCATCCAAAATGGCCTCAAAAAATCTCAGATGGCCACTTACATCCTTAAAAGTTAGGTTCAGGGTGAGGCATCCCAGGAACCACAGTCTTCCCACCACCAAATCTTGTTTCCAAAATTGATGCTCCCTCTTTCCACAACCCACTGAGAGTGATACTGCAGGGTATCCATGTATGGATGAATCAGGATCCATATTTGAGATGTTCGTGTTCTCTAATCACTCACACTCAGGAAATATATATTCTTCATTATACTATCCCAAATAGATCAACCCTCTAGAGACTCCAACACAATCATGGTATGAATCCCTTCCATGGTTGAGGAGACACTCCCATGATTAATGTCCCCTTCAGAGAGAGGTCTAGCAAGACGTTTCCCCAATAACCCGTGATTCATGCCTTCCACCTGTCCATCCCATATGAAGGACATCATAATCCAATCCAAGTTCAAATTCACACTCTTGGGCACCTTTAGGGTGGAAATAATGTTCATGTTAATTTAAATAATTACATTGTTCACTATAGTAATGCGACCTCCAAAATATAAAAATCTTTTTTTCTAGTTTTAGATGTGCCCCAAGATTTTTCTTATGAGATTATCAAAATGATGAATCCTAAGGGAATAAGGACAAACTGGTGACCCGAGATACTCTATGGTAAATTATCATCATTTCATACATAGGATAACCCCCAAATACCTCTCCCTTTTTTCTATGATCTTCCTGGATGTATAAAAAAGACTCTTCTCTTTGTTCAGCTCCTGCCCACTCCACTTGCAGTATTCCCCTAGAATATGATTTAACACCTGCACTATCCTTCTACTTCCATTGATAAAAAAATTATTTCATCCAAAAACATGAAGTGGAATATATACCTTGTAGCATGCCTCTTATCATATGGAAGAATTTTACCCCTGTTGAGGCTTTGGTTTATATAACAGCTGAGAGAATTTTGAGAGAGTATTCTAAGTGTGGGGGACAAAGGGTCACCTTTTATGATACCACAACAATCCTTGAAAAACCCAAAATAATTACATAGAAATGAGGTTGAAATCCTTGTCGATTTGAAGCAGTGGAAAAGAAGGTCACTAGTCCAATTGGAGAACACCAAGCAAACCATGACTCTTAGGATAAAACTCCATTCCACCTTGTCATAGGCCTTACTCGTGTCTAATTTAACAACCAAATTACCCACGAAAGACTTTTTGTTGATGCCACTTTCCATCTATTGGACTACACCCATCACACATTAAATTCACCACACTATAATGAAACCATGTTGTTTAGAAGCTATCCATGTGTCTAAGTGACTAGCCATTATTTTGTGGAGGATACTATCCAAAGTCTTATACAGTATATTGTACATAATTATGGGCATATACTGATCAGTTCACTGTAGGTTACACGCCTTAAAAATAAGTACCATCTTTTTTGAACAAGAAATACATTGAAAGTCCCCCTGAAATAATTCTTGGACAACAATCACAACATCCCCTTTAATAAGGTCCCCAGATTCTCAGTAATAAAATATCGGGAAGACATCGGGTCCTGGTGCACTATACGGTTTCTACTTCCAAATCGCATCACACCCTTCATCTTTATCTGGAGTCCTCCTCAATCCCCCATCAATATCCTCTGAAACACTACTTGAAATACCCTCAAAAAACTCAACAAAACCACTTGGATACCACTCCCCCCCACCCATACTAGGATTGGGAGCTGCTAGAAAATATTTGATAGCTTCATTAACCATGGCCCCTACCTCATCACGATCATTGGAGTATGTTCCATATTCCCTTTGAATATTGGGATGTTGAACACGATGATGCCCTCAAATTCATGAATGTAAAAAATATAGAGTTCTGATCCCCCTCCCAAAGCCATCTTTCTCTAGCTTCTTCCCTAGCCTGCTATTCTTGTCTCGGAAGACTATCAGTAAGCTGATCCTTTTTTCTTCTAATCTCATTAAACATAGTCCTATCCTAATCCTGTTCCAAGCAATTCTCCATTATTTATACCTACTTTCTAATCTCAATCAAGTCCCGGTCCCGAGTATGAACATTCTTTCTCCAAATGAGAATGAGATTATTGAGTTGTCTTAACTTATTGTGGAAAGTAATCCATGGGTTACCAGGGTGATGAAGATACCAAGAATCCCTGAACACCTTGAAAAAACTCGGTGCCTCCATCCATGTTTTTGAAATAATAACATGATCCTCCCTTGACACCCCTACACTAACTGAGATGTGAAGAGTTGAATGGTTAGAGAGACACCAAACAAGGTTAGTGACTTTGGAATCTGGGAACATAGAAATTGTGGCCTCATTCATTAGACATTGATAAAGCCGACAACAAGTGCATCTCCCGCCATGCTATTTATTGCACCCGGTAAAGCTATTTCTCACATAGTCTGCATCTATAAGTCATTTCCTAGCTATAAATGAAATGAAATCCTAACTAGCATTCTTGGGAAAAGTGCCTCCCCTTTCTTCTCATTTCGGATTTCTATAATGTTTAAATTTCCCACAACAATACAGGGGAATCTTCTAGATTACTACCCTCAAGATCACTCCACAAACTCTCTTTGTCCTGGATATTACACTTGGCATAAATAAAAGAGAAAATAAACACCTATGCCAGAATTGAAATCTCAGCAGTCAGATACTAGTCTGACGTATTCCAAAACAGTCGTATTTTGGAGTTAGGAGGGTCCTAGTGAATAAAACCATGAAATTTTAACCTCATAACATACTCATTAATATTACTAGAGACCTAGTTTGGTTCCACAATAGCCATTATAGAAACATAATTCTTACTTAATTCATTTATGGTCAAATCAAACTTCGACCTGGCCCTAATACCCCATGTTTTCCAGATTAAGACATTAAACACTCAGATGATCATGTCTATCATTGGCCCCAGACTCCTATTCCTTGGCATGATGAGACAATCTTTCACAAACAAATGAACTAGATTCAGAATGAGAGTGGGTTCGAATAGAAGTATGTATATACGATGATGTATTGGATAAGAAATAATGGGTTTTGTATTAGCAAAATTCATTTTAAACCTTAGAAAAAAATTTTGAAAACTATTTTTTCATAAGGATAGAACATTAAGAAGTTTTTGAACCTTGTAAGATACTAGCACCAACCTTATAATGATAATTCCACAAAATTATAGTTACATTTCTAAACATTGTGGGGAAATGTCTCAACCTTACACTCTTGTTGTCCTAAACATATGAAATTACTATCTGAAAATAATTGTGACTAGGGGTCTAAACCTTATAAGGTGCCTATTTAAACCAATGGAAGGCTGGTAAAAACCTTACATGTGGACTATCTAATCCATCTATGAATCTAGACTTAATCATTTTACTATATTTATATAAACTGTTTTAGACCTTATTTAAAGAAACTCCAGTCTTCTCAAGCCTTCATCTAAGAGACGGTATATTCTATATAAAATATCCTCCATACAAGATAACCTAGTGTTATATTCATTAAAACTTCAAATAGATTTAACTAATAGTTTATACTATTTAAACCTTTTTAAATATAGCCTATATAAGTTTTCCCACATACATAGTAAAGTCCATCCAATTCCACTAACTTCATCTCTTCTCTTCCATGTGAACATGTTGTAAATAGTTCTACTCTAAGAATCAGCAAGTCTTTTTGACTTTAGGATCATATCTATAATAATATATTTTATATATGGACTACTAGTGAATCTATTCATAAATCTATTCATGGGAATCAATTATTCAATCATATTCCTCTATGATGAATTCATCAGGGAATTGTCTCATTGATTTACCCATAATGCGTGGGAATCAAAAATATTTTGACATGATTATCGACAACAAATACAGCCAACACACCTTTGGGAACATCATAGTATATAGTTATTCCATGTATATAGTAGATTATTTAACCCTCCTGTGGGTACGGGGTAAGGGTCCTCCACTTAAGGATTTGATATCTTTCACTGGAGATGTACATACACATATCGCGGTATAGATCCTCTATGGGTTTTGGTAACCCTCTCGAAATACATTCCCTCTTCCATGAGTCATGGGACCCCTATTACTATTACTACAAAGAGCTGATGTGGAATTTACATGTGTGTGACTATTTGTATGATTTTTGTGTGCTAGTTCTCAATTTATTTTATCTTCCTTATCATGATGGACTACATTAGAGATAATATATTATGAATGATTACCTTCATAACCTTGATTTATTATTATCTTAATTGCATATCTAGACTTGTTATATTGAGATGAAAATTTTTCCACACTATTCTTTTTTTTTTTGGAGTTTCCTAATGAGAATATTTATACGCAACCATGTATTAGATTTATGCCCACACATGTTCTGTTTGTGCATATAGTATAATGCTTAGTGGATGTGGTTCTAGTGGGGCTAGTCATATTGGTGCATAAGTGAGATTAGTGGTGTTCATTATTTATTGTGCTCATGTTAGTGCCTTGTGATGTGGATTTATTCTATTTCCTTGATCAAGGTTTGTCATTGTCCATGGATATTGGGATTTTTACCTTTAAATGTTTACATATTTAGTTTGTATTGTATTATTGGGATTTATTTTTGCATGCATGGTATAATTCATTTTATTTAGTTATATATATTGGTTAGAATTGTTATATTCAATTTATCATAGAGATATAAATGTTATAGGTTTATTGTCAAAGTCCACTCATCTGTGTTTTGTTTCTTCTTGGTACTTGTCACTATTTCCATAACTTTTAGAGGAAAGATTGGGTTGAAACACTGATCGTATTACTTTCTTAGGAGAGGTCTGAGTGGTTTAGTTCATGTCAATATGGTATCAAAGATATTCAATTCTTAGGGATAAATTTTAGATTTTTTAGTATTGCGAGGATTAATTTGGGAAACATAAGGTAACTATGTTATGGAGTTTTTAGTTCAGTTAATTATACATGGATCTCATTGATTGGTGTGGGAAGCTAATATATCCTCTCACCAAGATTCTGATAAACTATTAGTTATTTAATAACTCTATCTAATTCATTATAATACTTAAATAGATAATACATGCATCATGTGTTAGTGTTTGTTCACAAAAGTAAATAATGTGTTGCTGGATTTAGGACATATTATATCATGTAATGTTTATAAATTTCAATATATTGTCATTCATTTATGTTTTTTGAGTAGAACATGGTTCATGATTTGATAATAATCACATGGAATATATGTATTATCAGGTTATCCATATTGATGATCATTATATTAGGTTATAATAATATGTTAATATAGGTTTGAGTTAGACCACTTCTACAGATACAAATAAATTCACACATAGAATATTCGTTAGTGAAATTGTATTCAGATTAACTAGCTTAAACTACAACATATTGATTTTCAAATATATATCATTGGTGTTATTTAAGTAAGCATTTCCTATGGATCATTTTACTTGAGGTTTTCAAATTGATTCCCTATTTGTGTGGTTTCATAATTTGATACCTATATAAATTTATTTGAGAACTTATCTCTATAAATGGTGAATGAGTATGACATAAATCATGTTGATGGATTTTATTAACTAAGATAGAATGTCTCCACCCATATGATGGGTTGTGACATAAAATCCCTCAAATGATTTTTTGACTTATTGATTGCATTTCCATGCCATGAAAATTAAATGTGATGTAATTATATAATATTTAGTCTGTTTAAGAATTTATAAAAGGTAATAAACTATATGAGATTGAAATTATCTAGGTCTCGTTATTAATCTCAATTTCAGGGAAAAGGGAAATTTTATGATGGTTATATGGTCAATTCAGTCAAACATAAATCTTTTTTAATTTTAGGGGATATAACATGTTTCCATATATCCCTTTTAGTTTATAATTAAGAATTATATTAATGATTATTATCATCTTTACAAAGGACCTTTGGTTACACACCAAAGATAATTATAATTGGTATTTTTGGAAAAATGTGATTAGTTTATGTGTGAAACAATTATTTTATTATAAACACAAATTATGTTTGTATCTTTTACATAAAAAATATTTAATGAAATGTAAGTTGTTTAATTGAGTAATTAATGTGCCTTTATAATATAAATATTTACTTATTTATATTATTAAAACATAAATATGAGGAAATGACAAATCCCAAATGGGATTTGGGTTTGGGCCTGGATTAATGGGTTTATAAGTACAATTTCATCTGAAATTTTATAATCCCTCCTGGAGATATCATTTAAGAGACCATATTTTCCGACTTTAACAAATATAGAGACTCGTTAATGCTCCTACAATTGTAATTTGGGAATTATGTCACTTGTGGATTATATTTAATGCTCCAAATGACCATTGGAGAATATTAATCATACCTCATCTGGTTTGATATGAATTCAGGTTCCTTAGAGGAAAATTTATTCCCCTCTTAAAATAAATATAAATGAATAGGAGTTTTAAAATTAATTCTATTGAGAGAAATAAAAGTCAGTTCTTAGTGTTCTAAATTATTCCACTTTCTATAGGGTTTTATATTTTTCTTCACCTAAGATGATCTTTTGATTGTTTTTCATCCATTATTCTATCCTTTTCCTTATATGAATGATTCAAATCAATTAGAAATGAATACAATCCTTCTAATTCATTAGCGATTAGAATTATTAGTAGATAAGAAATGAGAATTCAATTCATAAGTTGAAGTATGGTATAAATTATTTTGATCCATTTTAAAAGGTATTTTTACTTTGTTTTTTTGTTATTGTGTGTTTCATTTACATGTTATGTTATTTTTTGGGTTCTATTATTTATTTCATTTTGTACTGAAGGTAGGTAATGTCATTAAAACTCTATGTCATAAAGCATGTTGGTGGCCTATAAATTCAAAATTTCTATGATATATCTCATCTAAATACGATTTACTAATTTTTGGTTCATCTTTTCAAACACGGGATTCCACTCTATAGAAATCTAGATGGTTTTTTGAGTTAGGCCCATGTTTGTCACATACTAATGATTCAGCCTCTAGTCATTGACTAGTCTATTGGAGAGGTTTGGACATGAACCAAACCATCAGGTGCCCACGTTGTCTAGCGATGATCTGAGGGTTCCACACCATGTATGCCTAAAATATGATAGGGGCTAGTGACTAGCCCTAAGAAGGAATAAATCACATATTGGAGGCCTTATCCTATGAAACCTTCATATGAATACATCACTAATCATCCACAATATCACACCAATATAAGAATTTATAACTATATAAAATTTAAAAAATATAAAAAATGTCTTTATAACCCAAAGTCATGCAACAAAAATGGAAGAATAAAAAGGGAAAAATAATACAAGTCCCAACACTCCAAAATAAAACCAACCTCAAGTAACTGGTAATAAAGGAAAGACCATATTACACCAACTCCAATCTCAAGAAATTACAACCATAAATAACACTGCATCCACCAAAATATGTCTCTCCTATATCATCTAGCTCAATACACACAATCATTTCCATCAACTTATATACCATCTTCATAGGAACAATAAGTGTAGTAATAAATCTTGTGTTGATGTGAATCTAAAAATACCTATTATAACACCTCAAAATCATAAAGGGCCTCAGAATGTAGGTTAGAAAAACATAAAGGGATGAACCGAATAGATTCCTATCAAAATGAAATAGGGAAGAAAAAAATTTGGGGAAATAGTTGTGGAATTTCTTCCCAATAACATCACCATGAGTCTCAATACATAAAAAAAAGATTCCACAATGGTCTAGCTGATCCATAGGATGAGTACTCTAGAAATAAATGACACATGAGCTCAATAGAATATATATCCTTAATTATTTTCCGTATGGGAAAAAAACACCATATACATATTCATATGAGGTGATAAAACCATAAAGAACCACCGAAAGAAGAACAAACCCCAAAATAATAATTGAACAAATGAGGACTCCAATCAGAGATTTCCCATTCCAAAATGACCATGATTTTCCCCATATTCACTAGTTTTACCACCTGCGTATCATGTAGGATAATAGTCGAACTCACTGATGATTAATTATGTCCATATCACCTCATTCAATAAATCCATATTTGAATGCCACAAGTATGAATCCCATAATTGATAGCCTAGTCTATATGTGTAACATATTCACTTGAGGATTATAAAATATCATGTGGATACCATACCCACATGTGGGTGACCTACACCCCATACCATCCTATATTTGTGAAAACACCCGTCAACAAATATTGTTATACAGGATATATTGTGACTCAAGAAACTCATTGAAAAGATATTAATTAATCAAATGGTAGATCCTTTCATACTCATCCCAGCTCTTTGGGAATGACATGCCAAAATAAATCCTATAAATATTATGAACTGTGGTCCCTAAAAACATAAACCAAATAAAATAGTGAGAATTGCACTACCATAATACTTCAAATTTAATATCATCATTATGGTTCTTGTACCTTTTTGGGATACATCAATTTGATGAGGGGCAGCTATCAACACAAAAAAAATATAAAACCTTCCCATTTTAGTATTAATATAATTATCACACTGAAATAATAAATTAAAATGGGAAAATCACACTTCCCCTATTCTTACTCACTGGTCAGGGGAGTACACAAGCCCATATTGATTCCACTATCAAATCAACATCATAAAAATGAGTGGTTCAATGAAATGGGTCAATAGGATTATTGGGTATCCCCAACTCTCTATCTCACATGGACATAACCTATAGTGATCATGGTATTAATAGGACACAAATCATAAAGATTAAAAATGATCCACTAGGATCAATATAAAAAGTGGTGAACAACTAGTGTCTCATCCTCTAATTTACTATGTGTGAACTGATCCTCACTCAGGGATGAATGAAAGAGAGATTATCTCTTCAAATTTCATGGTAATCCATTAATCCATTTAAGGATACCATACTACTTAGGGGAACCATCAAGTGATATTAAAACTCTATTATTGATCATAAAGGTTTAGAAATGAAAAAAACTCATCTCATCACATAAACAGCCTCAAATTATTAGATGGATAGCACCATCATGATCTATGGGTAAAATATGAAAGATATGTTATTTACTTGTCTAAAACATACTCCTAATGAAGAAATATATAAAATATTTCACATCATAGGAGAATGTACTATAAGGAACACTAGGGGAGAGGTCATGTTCCTATAGTTCTCGTGCACCCTGCTAGGGTCGAGTCGGGGGGACTCGACCCGTGGCATGTTTCTTGGCCTATCGATAGCTAGTTACAACCTAGACCATGACCACCTAATAAATGGTTAGAAGAAGGTGATCTAATCTTAAAGGATTCAATAAGATGGTTGGGGGAACTTAAGGATTTACCCTATGAATTTACCCATAATGTATTTGGGATCCCCCCCCCATACACACACACTCATACCACTAACAACTCATGGTTCATCATCATTGGCCACCACTACAGCCAACATCCACCACTCCAATAGCCACAACTACTATGGTATTCCTTTTACCACTTACTTGATCCACTGACTAGTAATACTTTAGCTGTGATCCACTTTCAAACACCTAATCCACCATGTGCTTCCCTGAAATATCCAGACTACCTATCACTTGAATGAAATGATCAATCCACCCCTCCCTTCACTAAATGAGTTTTATCTCCTCATGTTTCACTACCACAGACTTCTCACCCCAAACTCTAGCCTCCTATCATCATCTCCACTAAGAGTTACCACCACCACCAATGTAACTCTCTCTTGTTGTAATGTTATAATACCTGCACCATAACAAATCATTTCAAATATAAAAATTTAAGAATAATGATAAAATTAAAAAAAATTCCCTAAGTCAAGGAAAAACATCAATGCTTATAGGTCATCACATCCGGATCTAGAACCAACCAGCCTCTCTGGTAAAGATATCACACCACCTCCCCTCTGCCATGGAATCCTGTAGTGTAGATCACACCATTTACCATCATATAAGAGGGGATATAAAGGAGAACGGGAATATTAAAATTAAAAATAAATAAATAAATATTATGTACCTAATAAATCAACCCATAACGTCTTGGTCCTAATAACACCAATGAAAACTAAAAGTATATAGTTCATAGAGTATAACCAACATCATTAATGCATTTTTAGTATTACATTTTCCATTGAGTATTTATTTCTATGGAAATCATAATTTCCACTAAAACATTAACACTGCTATATATAAATCTCTATACCTTTTTATCAATATAAAATTGTTATTACTTATTTTTATCATCATATAATCAGGGTAAAAAAAACCTGAAGCCAGTAGACATTTTTTAAGGTCATTTTATAGGGTGAATTTAATATTTTTCCTCTTTTTTAATAAATTGAGACTCTGAAACTACAAAATAAGTTATATCTTCCATGTGGGATAATCAAGGTCTCTATATCCTCCACAAATTCAAAAAATTTCAAACAAAAAATGAAATTATCTCTATCATAATAGAGAAGTAAACCTCTCATGCATGGGATCCTCTAGATTATGAAGGTTTATACATCCATAAGAACTAACCCCCCCCCCCCCCCCACACACACACACACACACTCAAGATCAAAACCCTTCCCTATCAATAAAATATGGATCACCATACTTCAAACTTCCATTCCTCCATGAATTTAGAGACCCAAGCATGATGTACATGGACATTACATTACATTTTAAGAATACTTAATACATGACACAAACAGATTCCCCAAGACCATACCAGTTTAGTGTCTTTGGAAACTCATATCATAATCTTATAATCATGGTGAAAGAAGTTCAACATCTCCCATAAATATCTTCCACTTTCTTCTTACCTAAAACCGTTCATTATATCCCGGGGAAAAGTAAAAAAAATGGGTGATCTTAAATGCTCAGTAAGGGTAAACATGGTAATACAAACCATAAAATTTGAACATAAAAACCTGAACATAATGTTTAAATACCAAAATATTGAGCCATGAACTAAAATTAGGTAGTTTGTAGGGAATAGATCATAAAGGAATATTAATCATAATAAAATAGCATGGTAATAAAACATGTAATTGTGGAAAACCATTAAGCACGTAATATGATTTCCATAGTATCCATGGAATTATTTCCAAGGCCATCATAGTAGACAAATTCAATTATTAAACTGGGTTTACTTTCCAATCCATCCATGTATTACTGAACTGGATTTACTTGCCTTTCCAAACCAGCATTACTGAATCCGATTAAATTTTCATTCTAGTTATGTCTATATCATGAGATATAATTCTCTACCCAATTCATGGGATGGAGATATAGGTCCCACCCATATCATAATGAAATATTTTTTAAATGTTCCAAAAAGATATAAATCATTCAACATAGCATAACCCATGAAATAAAATAGTTTTCTTAAACATCATTCCATTATAACATAATCCATATAAAATACCATTTCATCATCAACACAATAAAATTAGAGTAATAATAGGGATATAAAAATAACACTATTTAAATAGTGTCATATTAGATGGAAATTAATTTTGATAAACCACTTGAAATTAATTCCTGAGGAAGATATCCTTTCTTCTTCAAAAACATTTTCTTTTCACAGAATACCATGCAATTTTGAAAGAAAAGAACTTAGTTGAAAATAAAATTCAATTTATGTAGAGTAATTTTCATGTAAATAAGGTGTTATTAATATGTATAAACTCATTCATGTCATATAAGTTCAAAAACATTCTCCTCGTACTTTTACCGAAAAAGTAAAAAAGTACCTCTTATGGCAAATAAAAGAATAATTCCTCTAATACAATGTAGTAAAAGTAAAAATGTGTCAAAATTAATTAAAAAATTCATAGAAAAATAGTAAAACAATTAATTTTTTTATAAATATGGAAATTTATGATAAATATATCCCCAGTAAATACTAACGTATAAACAAACTTAGATAAAAATGAGATTGCAAAACTATCCCTTATCATAGGTCTGATTTTTTCTGTATGTGTCTGAAACTCATATATAGTGAGTCTAAATATATTATTAACTTGTAAAATAACCATAATAATATTTATTATATCATATATGATTCAATTATGACTTTATATTACCCGTTCATTTGTCAATTCCATGTTGAAGCAATGTTTTGGGTTATAATCTTATAATTTATCGTACGTGTTTCGACTTGATATTCTTAATATAATTACATATATCATGATTTGATTACTTAAAGAATGTAAAACATGATTTATATATCATATATATTAAGTATATAAATATATATAATAGATTGATAAATGGAATGGAATACACCGTTCATAGAGACAGTAGCTTGTACGTACGCATGAACATTATTTTTGTTTCCTTTTCAAATTGAATGGAAGTAAGTAAATGAAATATATATATATATATACATAAATACTATAGAATTATTATTTCATATATATAATGATTATTTATTATATATACTTTATAATCATTCTTTAATGTTTAACAAATAGAATGAATCTCATTGTTTTGTGGAGATGGTAAGTCGTGCGTACGTATGAGCGACGATATCGTTCCCATGGTTATATAACGGTATTGATGTGGATGGTTTATAATATCTCATAATTAGTATAATTTAATAATAATAAAATATATTTATTATTTCCACCATTATACCCTTCCAAGTAAGGTGGTGGTGGAAAATAGATTACAACACGGCCTGGAGACGGTAATTCGTACATACGCACGCGCGATGATTTTGTTTTTCATAGGATGGATAGAAGATGAAATACGGGTTGTTTAATAGTTATAATAACATGTAATTATATGATTTATACTTATGTTATTAATTTATAATGAAACAACAAAAGAAGATGAAGTTTAGGAATAAATAGATTCATAAGAATCAGTAAAAGAGATTTCCTCTTTCTCGTCGTGCCTCATTTAAATTTCCTCTTAGGGCACTAGAGTTAATCTTTTGAGAAGACCAGAACCACTAGAATTTAATTAGGGAAGTTGAGAAGAGAAATTGGAAGGGGTTTTCTCAGCTTTAAGACTCAAAATGAAGTGAATTGGGGAGGGAGGAGGTTCCCATAAATAAGAGAGTTGAGGGGCACTTTAAGAAAGTTCCAAAATATTAATTTATTATTAATTTAATTTCAATTTAAAATGGTCCAAAAGTTATTTAATTATAAGGTAATATTATGTTGGTTCTAATACCCAACATAAAATAATTTTTTTACATCTTTTTAATATTTCTTTATCTTTATATTTTTGGATTTACCATTATTTTACCCTTTTTAATTTTACCATGATATCATGTTATTTACACATTGTGGGTCAATGTAATTACAATATCATGTGAAACGACCAAAAAAATTATTTATGAAATATTTGGACTTATATTAACACTTTGGAATAATATTATAATTTCAGGAATTTAATATCATTTAAGAAACTATTTTATGTTTTAAGTTATGAATTGTGTCAATTTTGGACACTAATCAAACTTGACTTTTTTAAACATTCATAACAACCTGATTCCTTCGAAAATAAGGAATTAAATGAAAAATAATATGTAAATATAATCCATAAAATTCTTGTAAGACATCCAAATAAACAAATTAAATTTTTTTAATATTTATAAATACATTTATTTGAATCTTTCATTAATGAGGTAATCACTACATCATAATTGTGTCATAAGTAACTATATTTATCTAATGTCTAAAAATTAAAAATTAAATACCATAATGTAGGAAATATTTTTATCTTTACAATGACTATTTATTGACATAGATATTTGTTATATAACCCCACATTAAAATCATTATTTAATAAAAGATATATGTTTAGGTTATAATTATCATTACTTTAAATTAATTGTTACAAAATATCATTTTCACATCCAAGTGAATCCATGGGGTCCCAAAATAGACCCAAGGATTACCATGGTCGAACATATCTCATTAAATAGTATTATATCATGTGTTAGGGTAGTTTATTATTATTATATTATATTTTTACCCATATTTACCAGATTTACCCTTTAACCATGGTAAATAAAATAATTAATTTAGTTACTATTCATAATGTCCAAAAATAATGAGTTCCAATTTAAAAAACTTAAACCTTATGATTCCAAATATGGTGTCCATATTTAAAAATTAAAAACAAAGAATTTTTATTAATTAATTTAAAATTATTCATGTTAGTGAAAAAATGGGTTTTTGTTTTAAAAATTTGCAAAAGTTTGAAATGTTTGACATGTCAATTCAATCTAAAATTAATGACAATGACTAAAATTGTCTTAAAATATGAAAAAATATTATATTTATACTTTAAAACCATTCTATAATATATTTTAACTATATAATTATTTCGATGAAAAAAGTTGTTTTCAATTAAAATTTAGCGATTTTTCACTATTCATGAAAATATAAAAGTTGTCAGAAAAATATCAAAAATTTATCCAAAGTAAATTTTTATTTCCTGCTTAAAATAATAAGTTTATATTGTAAAATATAACTTATAAAATTGAAAATAGTATATTTAAAATGTGTGCTCCACCAAACGGTGGTAAAACAACATTTTTTTGAAAAATATTTCTTTTATCTGAAAAAAATGATTGTGTTCTCATATCATGTGTAAGATGATTTGTAATGTTATATAAAATTAAAAATATGGTTAATAATATTCATAATGTATATTTTATATAATATTTTAATAATATATCATTTTTTAGTGAAACTCGGTATTGTGTACCACACAAGCTATCAAAGAATGTCGCTCTTCCGTGTAACGCAAGCCATGTCAGTGTTTGTGTAGTGCAAGCTTCCTTTGTTGTTGAATATATCATAATCTAAACTTAGTTAATTTATTAATTGAACAAAATATATACTCATTGTTGAGTGAAATGAAATCTATCAACAGAAGATGAAATGATGTGCAACACAAGACAAGAACAGTGTTGTGTATACTACAAACTAATAGGGTGTTTCATATAGCACAACCTAATAATTTTGTAGTGTACAAAACTAGACATAAATTAAATTATAAAGAATATATCTCATAAAATCTTTGGGTTCTACAATCTACCCCCCTTAAAAGGAATTTATCCCTTGAATGTTTTCGGGGTTATAAATGATTTTTTACTGAAAGATTTTTTCATAGAAACCCACTTTATAAAATGGAATACTAAAGCTAAATTTTAAAAATGAATGTTAGAAACATAACAGTTACCCATAGTAACTCATCATTGGGTTTCCCTATAGGATAACATAGGTGGTAAGTGAAAACATAGATATGGAAGAGAAATCTAACCATCAAGTTCTGATGCATAGTGATAGAGAATAAGGTTTGGAGAAAGTTAAATAGTAGAAATTCAAAAATATGCGATGATTTGAGGGACCATCTAATTAATAAGATAACAAGGTACTAGGATAACATTTTTGGTTTTCAACATCATTTCCCTAAATTTGTATAATTTTTCATGAGAATAAATACTTACAAGATTTTGGTACAATATCAAACTTTTTCTTACCTTGAACAATTTACACATCATCACTTATTTAAATAAATGAAGTCATATTTATCTTTCTTGAAGTTCTATTAGATCATGTGATATAATGAGAGTTCATTATAAGTGTCTCTATCACAAAAAGCCTAGCAAATATTTTTAAATATAAAAAAAGTCCATCTATGGTGAGATTAATCGTAAATGGTTTTAAAAATGGACTTATAATTCATCTATCATACCGCTTAATAAAATAAAACTAATTTATACTAACTGTGGACTTCCTTTATGATAGTGTATGGTGATAAAGGCATATCATACTTAAGTTGTGGGTTCAATTCCCGTATCCTTGTCTGACGCGATAGGTTGTCAACCATCCTGTGGGTTATCCTTTTTCTAAAACTATACTATTATAACATTCCAAAAATAATATAAAAACATTTCTAGTATTAAACAATACTATCTTATGTCTAACATAATCCATTCCAACTTTTAAGCTTTTCCAAAATACTTCTATCCAGTCACACAGTACAAAGAAAAATATTCCTAGAAAGGTCATATAACAATCATGTGAATACAATCATTTATCCCACATATATCATAAGATATATCTTGTTGGTCACATTCCAAATTGTTGAATGACTTCATCATGAATTCACTTGAGTCATGGTAATAACCTAAATTACCACATATCCTTATTGAAAACAAGCATGTTTTCTTATTCCAAAACTTATTGGATATATTCATTAAGTCCTGGAAAGTTGAATACTTAATCCGTGATAAATAACCCACATTTCAACAAAACTTTAACCATTTCTAAGGTAACTAATATCTTCCAACATATCTTTATAAAAATATTATTACCTCAACATCATGCTCATATTAAGGGTTATATTTCCATTAATCATGTGTTTATTAGGAATATCACCTTTTCATTAATTCACTTTTTTTATCCATTATAACTATTTAACATATTCTTGAAAATACTTAGCGAAAAACATAAACCGATAACTCTTATATAGTTCACCATAATTATTCGTGGATTAAAATACATAAATAATCCAATCCATCTACTTTAATGGTAGGCATATAATAATTCATTCTTTGTCGTAGAACTAGATCCCTATGTCTGGTCATTGAGTTTGGTAATGCCCATGTTTTCTATAGATGAGACATCAAACCCCCTAAAAATTAGTCACTCTATGACCCTTTTTCCCACAGAGATAACATATTCTCCTCCATTTGAGGTATTCCTCAAGGTTATTCTTCGCTTCTTCTTGATATGAAGGATTCCTAATCTTCTTTCCTCTATGTCCATCACCATGGGAACATGCATGAAAGTCCATCTTCTTCTTATTATATGACTTAGAAATTCCACTAAATTTCACCTTGTTAATCATATACCACGATGACTGATTCATCATGATCACAATACCATTCATTCTATTCATTAAATAATTTTTTTTCTCATTGTAACCAATTTTTTCATCAGATTCAAAGTTTACCCAATTCCTTCTAGTTCCCTCCATTGACTAAAACACAAAAATAATAGTGTGAGAGGGAAAATAATTCTAAAACAACATAATCAAGGGGGAGTACTTTTAATCTCTGACATCTTAAGTTTAATCCTAGCTTATTTATGATCGTTACAATAATTATCAGACTGTAACCTATAGTTATACTTAACCTTTGTTACATCTCTAGAAATACCTTAGAAATATCACTAGGGATATCACTAAATTTTTCACATCCAAGTTTCCATTTTCCAACTAAAACTTCTCTCTAATACCAACTTTAGAGGCCAAATATATACGTACATGGACATTACATTACTTTTGTGTAATACTTAATGCATGACACAAATAGTTCGTAAGGCATATGTCATAAAGGAACAATAATCATGATTAAATAACATGGTAATAAATCATGGAATTATGGAAACTCATTAATCACATAATATGATTTCCATAGTATCCTAGTAATTGTTTCTAAGACCATTATAGTGGAAAAATTCCTTTACTAAACTGAGTTTACTTTCCATTCCATCCATGTATTATTGAACAAGATTTACTTGTCATTCCATCCATGCATTACTAAATAGGAATTACTTGTCATTCCAGTCGTGTATATCTCATGAGATATAAATCATTACCTAATGCATTTGAGGGAGATATGGGTCCCACCTATCTCATAATTAAATCATTCTTACATGTTCTACAAATATATAAATCATTCATCATAGCATAACCCATGAAATAAAATAGGTTTCTTAAACATCATTTCATTATAACATAATCCATATAAAATACCATTTTATCATTAACAAAATCAAATCAGAGTAATAATATGGATAGAAACATAACACTATTTAACGTGTGTCATCTTATATGGAAAACAATTTTGATGAACCCCTGGAAATTAATTCATGAGTAAGATATCCATTCTTCTTAAAAAAAATTCTTTTTTTCAAAATGTCACACAATTTTAAAAGAAAATAATATAGTTGAAAATAAACATGAATTAGTTTAGATGACGATTTATGGAAATAAGGTGTTATGAAGATGTAAAAAATCATTCACGCTGTATAAGTTAAAAAAATTATCCTCATACTTTTACTGGAAAAGTCAAAAGTACCTTCTATGGTAAACAAAAGAAAGATTCCTTCCATGCCTTGTAGTAAAAGTAAAAAATGGGTCAAAATGATTATAAATATACATAAAAGAATAGTAAAAAAAAATTGAAAACATTTTTATAAAACATGGGCGTGGATGATAAATATAACCCAAATAAATACTTACATATAAACAATCTCAGATAAATATGAGATAGAAAAATTATCCATTACCTTAGGTTTGATTTCTTCTTTATGTGTTTGAAACTATTGTATATCAGGTTTAAACATATTGTTAACCTATAAAAGAACCTTAATAATATTTATGATATCATATATGATTCACTTACAACTTTATATTACCCACTCATTTGTTAATTCCATGTTAAAGCAACGTGTTGGGTAATAATCGTATCATTTATCATACGTGTTTCGAATTGTTTTTCTTCATATGATAAATTAGATCATGATTTACTTACATAGAGAATTTAAAACATGATTATATATCATATATATTCAGTATATAAATATATATAATAGAACGATAAATGGAATGGAATACACCGTTGAAGGAGACGGTAGTTCGTACGTACGCTTGAACGCTATTTTCATTTCCTTATTAAATTGAATTGAAGTAAGTAAATGACATATATACATACATGAATCCAGTAGCATTATTATGTCATATATTTCAATATTTTTTATTATATATACTTTATTATCATTCATTAATTGCTAACATGGAGAATTAATCACATCGCATCGTGGATACGGTCAGTCATACGTACGCACGAGCGACGATATCGTTCCCATAGTTGTTGAATGGTATTGAAGAGTATGATATATAATATCTAAGAATTAGTATAATTTT
Organism: Viscum album; assembly: GCA_963277665.1. Taxonomy (NCBI): domain Eukaryota; kingdom Viridiplantae; phylum Streptophyta; class Magnoliopsida; order Santalales; family Viscaceae; genus Viscum; species Viscum album. The sequence goes on along the minus strand of OY728130.1, from coordinate 1,311,143,437 downwards.
ATAATAATCATATATAGTTATTATTTTTACTATTATACCCATCCATGTGAGGTGGTGGTGAAAAATAGATTACACTATGGCGTGGAGACGGTAATCCGTACGTACGCACGTGCGATGATTTCATTTTTCATAGGATCGATAGAAAATGAAATAGGTATGTTTCATAATTATAAAAACATATATGTATATTAGTGATAATGATGTAATTAATTTATGATGAAACAGCTAATGAATAGGAATTTGATGAAGAAATAAATTTGAATGAATCAGTAGAAGAGATTACCTCTTACTCGATGTGCATATTTTAAATTTCCTCTTAGGTCACTAGAGATGATCTTTTTAGAAGACAATAAACAATATAATGTAACTATAGAAGTTGATAAGATAAATTTACAGGTTTTTATAAGATTGAAGTCACAAAATGGAGTGAAGGGGAGAGGGAGGAGGTGCCCTTTTATAAGAGAGAAGAGGGGCACTTTAAGAATGTTCCAAAATAATAATTTATTATAAATTCAATTTCAATTTAAAATGATCGAAAACTTATTTAATTATAATATAATATTTTTTTTGGCTCTAATACCCATCATCCAATAATTGTTTGACAGTTTTTTAATATTTTTTTATCCTTATCATTTTGGTTTTACACTTATTTTACCCTTTTTAATCTTTCTGTGATATCATCTTATTTATACTTTTTGGGTTAATGTAATTACCATATCATATCAAACGAACCCCAAAAAAATTATTTATGACATATTTGGACTTATATTAACTATTTTTTTAGATCTTATATTATTAGTAATTTAAAATCATTTAATAAATTGTTTTATGTTTTAAGTTATGAATTGCGTCATTTTTGGACCATATTCATACTTGACTTTTTTAAAAATTCACAACAACATGATTCCTTCTAAAATAAGGGATTAAATAAGATATAATATGTCAATTTCATCCATAAAATTTGTTTATGAAATAAAAATCACCAAATTTCATTTGTTTTAATATTTATAAATTCATTTATTTGAATTATTCATTAATGAGGTAATCACTACAACATAATTGTGTCATAAATAAATTTTTTATCTAATGTATAAATTTTTTAATTAAAATACCATGATGTAGGAAATATTTTTATAATTCCAATGACTATTCATATATATAAAGTTCTATTATATAACCATGAATTAAAATCTATTTAACAAAATATATATGTTTAGGTTATAATTGTCATTACTTTAAATTAATTATTATAAATTGCCATTTTCACATCCAAGTGAATCCATGGGGTCCCAAAATCGACCCAAGGATGACCATGGTAGAAAATATCTCATAACATAAGATTATATCATGTGTTAGTGTAGTTCAATATTTTTATAATATTATTTTTTTACGCTAATTTACCAGATTTAACCTTTATCCATGGTAAATAAAATAATTATTGAAGTTACTATTCATAGTGTCCAGAAATAAAAAAGTACGTATTTACACAATTTTAACCATATGATTCCAAATATGGGATTTATTTTTGCAATTTCAAAACATAGAAGTTTCAGTAATTAATTTAAAATTAATCACATCGGAGAAAAAAACGTCTTTTTTTTAAAAAACCTTGCAAAAGATTGAAATGTTTTTACATATGAATTCAATGTAAAACTAATGAAAATGACATAAATTGTATTAAAATAAAAAAATATATATTATATATATACTTTAAACCCATTTAATAATATATTTTAACTATTTAAATTGTTTCGATGAAAAAGGTTGTTTTCAATTAAAATTTTCTGTATATTCACTATTTATCAAAATATGAAAGTTCTCAGAAAAATATAAAAAAAATTATCCAAAGACTATTTTTATGTCCCTATTCCAAATAAGAAGTTTATATTGTCGAATATAACTTATAAATGTGTCAAAAACTAGATTTAAAATCAGTGCGCCACCAAAAGGCGGTAAAATTGCTTTTTTTATATAAATACTTATTTTATTCGAAAAATTAATTTTTTTCTAATATCATGAGTAAGATGAATGATAATTTTATATAAAATTCAAAATGTGGTTAATAATATTAATAATGGATATTTTATATAATATTTTAATAATATATCATTGTTTAGTGAAACTCGGTATTTCGTACCACGCAAGCTATCGAGGAAGGTCTCTCTTGTGTGTAATGGAAGCCATGTCAGTGTTGTTTCTAGTGCAATATTCTTTTGTGTTTCCTATAACATAATCCAAATTTATTTCATTTATTCATTGAAAATAATCTATACTCATTGTTGTGTGAAATGAATTCTATCAATAGAACTTGAAATTGTGTGTAACACGAGCCAAGAATAGTGTTGTGTGTACTGCAAACTAATATGGTGTTCCAAATAGAGCAATATAATATTGGTGTAGTGTATAAAAAATACATCAATTAAATTAAAAATAATCTATCTCATAAAATCTCCAGGTGTTACATTATATCCCCCTTAAAATGAATTTCTCCCCTGAAATTCGTCGGCGTTATAAATGGATTTCTACATGAAAGTTTATTTCAAAGAAACCCACATCGTATAAAGGAATACTAAAAAATAATTTTAAAAAGGAATGTTAAGAACATAATGGTTATCCAAAGTAACTCATCACTGGGTTTACACATAAGAGAACATGGGTGGGTAGTGAAAACATGGATATGTAAGAGAAACCTAACCATCATGTTATGATGGATATGGATAGAGAGTCAGGAGTAAAGAAAGTTAACTACCATAAATACATAAATATATGATGATTTAAGAAACCATATGATTCATAAGATAATAAGGTACTAGGATAACATTTTTTGTTTTCAAGATCATTTCACTAAAGTTGTAGAATTTTTCATGAGAATAAATACTTACTAGATTTTGGTACAATCTCACCATTGTTTGTGCATTGAAAAATTTCCACTTCATCTCTTATTTCAATAAATGAAGTTTAATTTTTCATTCTTGAAGTGTTATATGATCATGAAATTGAATAATAGGTCATTCCATATATCTCTATTACAAAAAGGCTATCACAAGTTATTAAATATACATAAGTCCATCAATGGTGAGATTAATCGTAAATGGTTCAAAAAATTGACTTATAATTCATCTATCATACCGCTTAATAAAATAAAAGTAATTTCTACAAACTAGAGACTTCATGTATTCCATTGGTAGGCCATAAATGCCTTTCTCAATTCAGTTGTGGGTTTTATTCCTATAGCCTTATCCGACGTAATGGGTTGTCGCCTGTCCTATGGGTTGTCCTTTTTCTAAAACTATACTATTATAACATTCTAGAAATAATATAAAAAATTTCTAGACACAAAAAATACTATATTATGTCCAAATTAATCCATTACAACCTTTAGGATTAGCCTAAACACTTCAATCCAACATCACAGTACAATGAAAACAATTCCCAGAAAGTTCATATAACAAGCATGTGAATACCATCATTTATCACCCATATATCATAAGATATATCTTGTTGGTCACATTCCAAACATTTTAATGGCTTTATCATTAATTATCTTGAGTCATGGTAATAACCTAAATTACCATATATCCTTATTGATAACATACATGTTTCATTATTCCAAAACTTATTGGATATATTCCTTCAGTCCTGAAAAGTTGTATACTTCATCCCTGACAACATAACCCACATTTCAACAAAACCTTAACCACTTCCAAGGTAACTAATATCATCCAAAAAATATTTATAAAAATATTATTATCTCAACATCATGCTCATATTAAGGTTTATCCTTCCATTAATCTTGTGTTTCTTAGGAATATCACCATTTTCATTAAATCACTTTTCTTATCAATTATAATTATTCAACATATTCTTGAAAATCCTTAGCGAAAAACATCAACTAATAACTCTTATATAATTCAACATTTATTATTTTTGAATTTAAATACATAAATAATTCAATCCTTATAACTTAATGGTAGGAATGGAATATTTCCTTCCTTGTCTTAGAAGTAGATCCTTATGTGTGGGCATTGAGTTGGGTAATTCCCCTGTTTTCCACAGATGAGACATTGAACTCTATAATAATTAATCAATCTATAACCCTTTTCCCCACAGATATGACATCTTACCCTCTCTTTGAGGTATTCCTCAAGGTTCTTCTTCCCTTCTTCTTCATATATAAGAATCTTAATCTTCATTCCTATATCTTCCTTACAGTGGGAACATGCATGAAAGTCTGTCTTCCTCTTATTCGATGAATTAAGAATAACATTAATCTTCAACTTGTCAATAATATACCACGATGACTGATTTGGAATAATCACAATACCATTCACTCTAGTGATTACACAATTTTGTTTCTCATAGTCGCCAATTTTTTCATCTGATTCAATGTTTACCCAATTCCATCGGGTTACCTCCATTGACTAAAACACAAAAAGATTAGTGTGAGAGGAAAAATTTATTCTAAGAAAACAACATAATCAAGGGGGAGTACTTTCAATCATTGACATCTTAAGTTTAATAATAGCTTATTTTTGATTGTTAACATATTTCTTATACTGTAACATATAGTTATACTTAGCCTTTGATACATCCCTAGACTTACCTTACAAATATATCTCAGGATCTCACTAAATTTTTTGAATCCTAATTTCCAAAGGTTAACTAAACCTTCTCTCTAATACCAACTGTAGAGACCCAAGATTGACATACATAGACATTACATTACTTTTTTGGAATACATAATGCATGAAACAAACAGATTTCCAAAGACCATATTAGTTTAGTGTCTTTGGAAACTCATATCATAATCTTCTAATCATGGTGAAATCTCTTCAACATCTCCCATAAATATCTTCCACTTTTTTGTACCTAAAACATTTATTTATACCCTATGGAAAAGAAATCATCAAAATGGGGGGCTCAAATTTTCAGTAAGGGTAAACATGGAGAACATAAAACAAACCATAATCATTTGAACATAAAAACCTGAACATATAGTTTAAATACCAAAATCTGAGTCGTGAACTAAATCTTGGAAGTTCGTAAGGCATAGATCATAAAGGAAAATTAATCATGATAAAAAATAATATGAATAAATCATAGAATTATGGAAAACCATTAAGAACATAATATTATTTCTATATTATCCAAGGCATGTTTTCAAAGACCATTTTAGTGGACAAAGTACATTACTAAACCGGGTTTACTTGTCATTCCTGCCATGTATTACTGAACCATATTTACTTTCTGTTCCAGTCCTGCATTACAGAACTGGGTTTACATTCCATTCCAGTCATGTCTATATCATGAGATATAAATATTTACCTATTTCATTGGAGGGAGATATAGGTCCCACATATCTTATAATGAAATCATTCTTACATGTGCCACAAAAATATAAATAATTAATCATAGAATAACCCATGAAAGAAAATGGGTTTCTTAAACATTATTCCATCATAACATATTCCATATAAAATACCATTTCTTAATTAACACAATCAAATTAGAGTAATAATAGGGATATAAACATAACACTATTTAAAGAGTGTCATGTTAGATTGAAAATAATTTTGATAAACCACTTGAAATTAATTCATAAGGAAGATATCCTTTCTTCTTACAAAACGTTTTCTTTTCTCAAAATGCCACGCAATTTTAAAATAATGGAATTTAGTTGAAGATAAAATTGAAATAGTGTAGAGTAATATTCATGGAAATGAAGTGTTATGAAGATTTAAAAACTCATTCATTCTGTACTAGTTAAAAAACATTCTCCTTGTACTTTTACTGGAAAAGTCGAAAAGTAGCTTGAATGGTAAACAAAAGAAAGATTCCTTAAATACCATGTAGTAAAAGTCAAAAATGGGTAAAATTGACTTTAAAAAAACATAGAAGTATAGTAAACATTTAGTGAAGATGTTTTTATAAAACATAGACATGGATGATAAATATATCCCTAGTAAATACTTATGTATAAAAAATCTCACATAAAAATGAGATTGCTAAATTATCCCTTACCTTAGGTCTGATTTATTATGTATATGTCTAAAACTCCTGTATAGTGGTTTTAAACATATTATAAACTTGTAATAGCACCGTATTAATATTTATGATATCATATATGATTCACTTATGACTTTATTTTACCTGTTCATTTGTTAATTCCTTGTTAAAGCATCGTTTTGGGTAATAATCGAATCATTTATCGTATGTGTTTGGACTTGTTATTATTCATATGATTACATATATAATGATTTAATTACTTACAGAATTTAAAACATGATTTATATATCATATATATTCAGTATATAAATATATATGATAGATCAGTAAATGGAATGTAATACACCGTTCATAGAGAAGGTAGGTCGTACTTACGCATGAACGTTGTTTTTGTTTCCTTGTTAAATTGAATGGAAGTAGGTAAATGACATATATAAATACATGAATCTAGTATCATTATTATTTCATATATTTATTGGTTATTTATTATATATACTTTAAAATCATTCTTGAATGGTTAACATGGAGAGTGAATCTCATCGTGTCGTGGAGACGGTAAGTCGTACGTACACACGAGCAACGATATCATTCCCAAAGTTGTTGAACGGTATTGATTTGGATGGTGTAAAATATCTAATAATTAGTATTTTTTTATAATAATCATATATATTTATTTTTTCCACAATTATACCCATCCAAGTAAGCTGGTGGTGAAAACTATATTACACTTGGGCGTGGAGAAGGTAATCTATACGTATGCATGTGCGACGATTTCATTTTTCATAGGTTTGATAAAAGGTGAAATAGTGTTGTTTTATATTTATAATAACATATCTGTATATGAGTGATACTGATATTATTACATTATAATGAAAAAACTAAAGAATAGGGAATTTGAATAAGAAATAAATTTGAAAGAATCGGTAGAAGAGATTACCTCTTCCTCAATGTGCCTCAATTAAAGTTCCTCTTAGGGAACTAGAGATTCTATTTTGAGAAGACCAGAACCACTAAAATGTAGCTAGGAAATTTAATAAGATAAATGAGAAGGTTTTTTCTCATCCTGAAGGCCTAAAATAGATTAAAGAGGAGAGGGATGGGGTTATCTTTTATAAGAGAGTAGAGGGGAACTTTAGGAAATTTCCAAAATATTAATTTATTATAAATTCAATTTAGATTTAAAATGGTAAAAAAATTATTTAATTATAAGATAATATGATGATGGTTCTAATACCCACCATACAATAATTGTTTGAAAATTTTTTAATATTGTTTTATCCTTATCATTTCGGTTTTACCATTATTTTACCCATTTTAATTTTTTCAAGATATCATGTTATTTACATATTGTGGGTTAATGTAATTACCATACCATGTCAAACGTCCCACAAAAAAAGTATTTATGAAATATTTGTAATTATATTAACCATTTTGAAAAATATTATATTTTTACTAATTTAATATGACTTATTAAACTATTTTATGTTTTAAGTTATAAATTATGTCAGTTTTGGACACTATTCATACTTGACTTTTTTTAAAAATTCATAACAACCTGATTCCTTCTAAAATAATTCATTAACTCAAATATAATTTTTCAATACCATCAATAAAATTCTTTTATGACATAAAAATAACAAAAATACATTTTTTTAATATTTATAAGTTCATTTAATTGAATCTTTCATTAATGAGGTAATCACTACATCATAATTATGTCATAAATAAATTTATTTATCTAATGTCTAGAAATTATAAAAAAAATACCAAGATGTAGAGAATATTTTTATCTTTGAAATTAATATTTATATGCATAGAGATATATTATATAACTCTATATTAAAATAGATTTAATAAAAGATATATGTTTAGGTAATAATTATCATTACTTTAAATTAATTGTTATAAAATATCATTTTCACATCCAAGTGAATCCATGGGGTCCCCAAATCGACTCCAGGATGCCCATGGTCGTAAATATATCATCCCATAGGATTATGGAACGTTTTAGGTTATTTTAATATTATTATTATATTATTTTTTACCCGTATTTAACATATTTACCCTTTAACCATGGTAAATAAAATAATTACTGAAGTTACTATTCATAATGTCCAAAAATAAAAAGTACCTATTTACAAAATTTGAACCTTAATATTCCAAATATGGAATCCATTTTTAAAAATTCAAACCACAGAAGTTTCAGTAATTAATTTAAAATTAATCCCATTATCGAAAAATGGGTTTTTGTTTTAAAACATTGCAAAATACTGAAATGTTTTTACATATGAATTCAATGTAAAATTAATGAAAATGAATTAAATTGTTTTAAAATATAAATATATAGTATATTTATACTTTAAAACCATTCAATAATATATTTTAACAATATAAATTATTTCGATGAAAAAAGTTATTTTCAATTAACATTTAGCATATTTTCACTATTCATCAAAATATGAAAGTTATCAGAAAAATATCAAAAATTTATCAAAAGTAAATTTTTATGTCCCAATTCAAAAGAAGAAGTTACTCTTGTCAAAAATAACTAATAAATGTTTCAGAACTAGATTTAAAATAGGTGTGCCATCAAAATGTGTTAAAACTTCATTTTTTTAAAAATACATCTTTTATCCTAAAAATTGATTTTTTTCTCATATCATGTGTAAGATGAATGCTGGTGTTATATAAAATTAAAAATGTTGTTAATTATATTCATAATGTCTAGTTTATATAATATTTTAATAATATAATGTTGTTTAGGAAAACTCAGTATTGCGTACCATGCAAGTTATCAAGGAAGGGAGATATTGTGTGTAACGCAAGCCATGTTAGTGTTCTGTGTAGTGAAAGCTTCCTTTGGTATTGCCTATAACATAATAGAAACTTAGTTCATTTATTCATTGAACAAAATATATATTCATTATTGTGTGAAATGAATTATATCAAAAGAACATGATATTGTGTGCAACACAAGCCTGGAATAGTATTACGCATACTGCAAACTAATATGGTGTTGTATATAGCGGAAGCTAATATTGCTGTATTTTGCAACACAAGAAATAAATGAAATTAAAAATAATATATCTCATAAAATATCAGGGTGTTACAATGAACACCAAACATCATTAAACTACCACATGGGAATCACTTGAAACAATTATAACTCACCGCCTATAAATTTAACCCTGGATTTTCACCCTATGTCTTATCTTACAATACTGGTATTCCCATTAATGAAAGTGTGAAGTATTTCCATATACCATCAGTATTAACCGGATATGATTCATCTACCAATAAATTTTAAATGGCGATATCAATCTCCCTACCATTTAATAGTAGATCCCAAAATACCATCTTCTTGAAATAGTCAGATGACACCAAAATCCACCACCTCTTTTCATCGAAAGATCATCATGCCACATCACAGGAGTCAAACATGCTTCCATTATGCATCCAATTACACCATGAATACACATTGACATTGGTTAACTCAAGCTATAAGAATAACATTTATCCTTTCATTTCTACCAATCGTAGGGACAACACACAAACATTGTTAATCTCTATTGGGTTATCATCCACCCAAAATTACCATATCCATATCTCTAGAACAATGGTTCAATTTATAACCTAAACTCAAACATATACAACTAACATCCTGCATAACATTATGATTATCTCTCATCTATAGATTATATAAGGGATAACCCACTGAAACTCTCACCACACCACCCAGGTGGTCACATAACTGAGAGAATAACTACCATTTTGTTGGATACTCATTATAACCAAAATAATTCTATTTATCCCTTATTCACCTTTGCACATATCCATTCCCAAATATAAGGATGTCACAAATCCCTGCACATTGTGATCCATCCTCTATGAATTGCAGGTCCTGAGTATAAATCCACCTCTTCTTCAACTCCTTTAAAATACTAAACTAAGGCCATTCCCAAAAACTAAATCATCGTTAAACCCTCCATGTTCAAATGGGGAGCCTCTAGGGAATGAACCATCTGTTACTCTATAAATAAAATATTGGTCCTCTAAAAAAATCAGCATGTATAAATCTATGCTTACTAACTAGGGAAATAATTAATTGCAACTCTCTAAGGGTTTCCCCACTCATAATTTGTGTAAAAATTCCCCGTAAAAGTGGATCACAGTCTATTTAATTAGTCCCAAAACATATCACAAGGGAGTCCATCAATCGAAACTCTAGCTGTAGGCGATCTCTCATTACCACTGATATCACCACAAGGCCAAAATCTTCTTTATATATCCTAGTAAAAACCAATCTTCCAAATCCATCTCACCCTGATATTAAAATGAAGGAATATTTTCACCTCTAGTAAGTATCTGGTCATACCGTGATGGCCTAAAGAACTATCAGGATCTCTAAATCCATGACCAACCATGCAACATTGATATAATAGCATGCACTAGTGTTAAAAAATATGAGAACCAAGGAAAAAGGTCATAGATCACACCTTGGACTAATATGGCCTGATTAAAGCCCTCCATAGCTCAGACTAGGAGACAATCATAATAGCAATAATCATCATACATTTGTTTACTTCCCCTGAGATTAGATATTCATATAAAGGATTTCACACAAGTATAGGGTCTAATATCACATCCATCCAATGTTCCCAATTATAGAATTTGGATAATAACACTAATAATATACTATCGGAATGATCCTAATATGATACAATAACCTAAACCAGGAATCAACTTAGGTTTCACCCTTACAAAAATATATTAACTAACCATCGTGAACCCACAAAACTCATATCCATCAAAAAACTATAATAAGGGAACCACATCACCCTAGAAAATCATAGTCAAGAGGGTAATTGACCTCACTAATGGTGGACCCCATGACCAAAATTGGTACGGTATCACACCATGACGGTGGAATAATTATACCCTATATTTGAGTAAATATTACCTCAATATATGAAGTATATATTCAATGTCTTATAAAAGAGTATAGATTCCATAATAACATAGATAATTTTCACCTTGTTTATATCGAGGTAGTACTGGCCCAATGCCTGAAAGAAAAATCCATGTACCAAAGAATTACAGTATGTCCTATCATGACTATAGGGAGTTCCAACTCATGTTGATAGAGTAACCACATCACTTATCATCTTGAGAAACCGTTGCTATAGATGGAGGATCATAACCCAATCTGGTAGGGAATTATCAAACCCCACCAATGTATGGGGGCCCGCACCTCATCAGGATCAAGGGAGTACCAAAACTCATTCCCAAATAGATAAGTCAAATAAAAAAATGGTAGTTTGTTTCCTAGTGTCCATAAGGGAGTACTAAACTCCGTGATCTCATATAGGGGACCCAAACCTCCTGGGAAGACACCTCTGTCCTGGGAGTACCTACCCCAATCAAACCAAACATCCAAACCCACTGAGATACTTCTCCCAACACCATAGTTATGTTGAAAAAATCCTTTAGGAAATGACAACCAAGTTATCAAGATATTATTACTAAGGGATCTCACACATCTGTGGGTGATCATATCACTCACATATTTCATATAATTTTCATCTCACACCTCTAACAAAATCATTTTCATGGCGTACATCGACATCCATAATGCATGGTGAAATCTCTGGAAAGTAGGTCATCACACCATCAAAGCAGCAATACAGAGACTGTTATATGATTCATAGACCTAATCAAATGTACCCTAAAAACAATGATCTAATAACTCAAGTTAGTCATCAAGTTATAAAATTAATTTTATAAGAATGTTTCATCCACCATATGCTTCTTATATTCAATGGTCCTTTATGAAAACCTAAGAGAATTAAAGTGTTTTCACCCCATTTGTATCTAAAATAACTCATGATACCTAACAAAAAACGTTATCAATATAACCAACCTCGCTTTGATACCAATCTAACATAGCTTTACCCACAATGCCCCCATCATGGTTTTTAGTGATTCGAGTGTTTAACACTAGGCCCACCTCTAATTATCCAGGAGTTGGTAATAACATCAAGAAGCCATAAATCACATTTTTGGGGGGCTTACCCAATGAAACCTATAAATGAATACATCACTAATAATACATAACATCACACCTATATTGGAATAAATAACTATATGAAATGTAAACTTTATATAAACTCACTATAAAACCCAAAGGATTATAATGAAATTGATAGAATAGAATGGGGAAAAATAGTACAAGTCCAAAGACACAAAAATACAACAAACCCCATGCAACTTATAATAAGAGAACCACTAAATATCACCAATTAAAGTATAGATTACTATTATTCATGAATCCCACCAGCTTAAAAAATCTCAAAATCTACAATATTCACAACCTCCATTCCACCTGATATCACCGTAGACCTTTACACAGTTTTTACCGACACAACGAGTGTGGGCACAAATCGGATGTAAGGGTGTGTATAGAAATACAAAATTGACAACCTAAAAACATAAATGGTATTAATATGTAGGTCATAACACCAATGAGGTCTAAATATTAGAGTCCATAAACTCAAAATAATAGGGTGTAAAACTAATGGTGGAATATTTGTGGCCTCACTTCCCAAAAACCTCAACCAAAATCTTAAAGGGGAAGACAAAAATTCCCAAATTGTCTAACTAATCCAGAGGATGAGTACTCTAGAAATAAACCACACAACAATAATAAAACAAGGTCTGGACTGAATTTCCACATGTTTTATAAATTAAGTACTCCATGAATAGCCCCACACCTCAAGGGAAGACACCTCCCAACTCACCCACCTTAGGGGAAAACACCACCCTGTATATCCACCTTGAAGGTGATAAAACCATGAAGTATAGAATGATGGAAACCATACCCCAAACTACCAAGTAAAAATTAGATGGATCTAATCAAAGAATCCCTTTTCTAATGAGGCACATCATCTATGAGGTACTCTGCATGTACTAGTATCACCACCCTATCATCATGTAATAAGATAACTGAACTCACCGGTAAATCATCTTCTACGAAATACCACATTCTAAAATGGAAAATTTGAATACCTTACACTTAAATCCCATAACTGATAGCCTAATTGAACTAGGGAACATGGGATTCATGGAATAATACAAGGTATAAGGGAATATATTCCCCATAAATGGGTTACCCATGCCCCATTACATCCTACATGAGTTAAAACACCACTCCTCAACTATGATAAGTCCCAAGGAAATATTGTGACTTGAGAAATTCAATCAAAAAAGATTAATCAACAAAAAGGTGGATCTGATCCTACTCAAACCAACTCCATTGGAATGGAATGTCAAAAGTGTGCCTATAAATATTGTACTCTATTATTCCAAAACACCTAAACAAAACCATGCAGTGTAAACACCACCACCGCCATACCATCGATCCAATACTACCTTTTGATTCCTATTACTTTTAGTGTATGTCGACTAGAAGAGGATTGGTTACCAAACCTAAATATCCCTATCATTCCTACTACTAAATTACTATAATTATTACACCACTGAATGAAATCAAAATGCTAAACCCACACCTCATGTGTGTTTATTCATCAGTCAATGGAGTACACATTCCCAACTCCATACCACTCCCATACAAAAATTATTTGGAAGTAGAAGCCCGATGAAAGGGTCCACCATGAATATTTTGAATCCCCCACTCTCCAAATCCCATGGATATATACTGAATATAACATGGGAATGAGAGGTTATTAACTAGCTCTATTACTGATAGTCCACATTTGTCAATACAAAAAAGGGGAAGAAGAATGACTTACCATCATCTAATCCACACGATGTCCTATAAATATCACTCAAGAGTGCATAAGAAAGAGAGTGTATCATAATAATCCATGATCATCCATTAATAACCATAAGGCTACCCTAGTGTTTAGGGGTACTATTGGGGGATATCCAAACTCCAGTGTCAGTCATAAAAGGCTAAATATGAAATTTTCATATCTCATTATGTAAAAATACTTGGATATCTGAATGGGATACGCCATCATGATCTACATGTTAAAATACTTATGATATGATATTTACATGTCTAAAATAGACTCTAGATAAAAAAATTTATAAAATATTTCACAATTGAAGAGAACATGTCATGTGGTAGCCCTCAATCATGTTGCATAATATGCTAGGGTAGGGGATTTATTCCTACCATGTGTGTTCACCCCATACATTCCTATAAATTTGAGAATGTGAAACCCCCAAATTAATCACCCAGGTCAAGTTGGGAAAACCCAACATGGGGTGTAATACCTAACTTGCCCATATTCGAGCCTAGTCGAGCCCCTGTCTACCTGATACAATGTGAATGGGAGGTTTTCTGATCCCAAGATATCAAACGACATGTCGGAAAGCCTAAGGTTTTACACTGCACTATTTCCCATGTATCGTTAGGGATTCCCCCACCCATTAGTATTGTGAATATGTTTCTATGTTATCTAATTAAACATACCAAATAGAGGAACATTGGAAGTTCACTTTAGTATTTCATGGAAGTGGCGGATGATATCCTCTACCTGATGGTACAGTTACTAAAAGATAATGAACATGTGATGATTTGATGTTGAAGCATATTGGAGGTTTACTGAATGAAATGGATGATTCATTTTAATCTTCAGTGAATTAGGTTTTGACTAAATCCAATGGTGGTTTGACCATGAATTTTTGTTTTTGGTGACTCAAATTATATCGGCTAAGTGCTTCTTTATAGAGGAGGTGGGAATAGTTTCTGATGTACTATGTTATACTAAATTTAATTGTAACACTATATTCTCAAAAATAGTGTTTTTAATCATTTGTATTTATAGTGAAATAAATGGTTCTCAATGTTCTTCCATGGGTTTATAATGAAATTCTAAACCAAGTAACCTTATGTGTCCAATTTAGTTTTTATGTTTCTTTAATTAGGTTGAGTACCTATGTGTGAGTTTGTTTAGAGATTGTGTGATCCATTTTAAATTAGTTTAGGGAGTAAGGGTCCAATAAATACCATATTCTAGTACATTAAACACAAGGATAATTCCTAATTATTTTATTTACACAACATATAATCTTGAGTGATTCTGATATTTAGGTGGATTGAGGTTTCATCTTCTAGTGGTTTCAGGATTAGTGCATCCCCCAATGAGTGGTATCAAATCTCAACATTTCACACTAAAATGTAAAATTAACTATCATTCACATTTATCTCAACATTATATTGATTTTAGTTGGGTATAATATTATCGGTTTATCTGATGATAGAAGAAGGAATGTTTTGAATTACTCAATTCAATGGAGATGATTATAGTTTATGGAGGATGCATATTGAACACCACCTTATACAAAATGAATTGGAATTTTAATTGGATATATATACGATTAAAAATATTGATAAAAAATAGTAGGATATAGATGGAAAATTACTTGGTTATTGATAATGATATGGTCGTGAAATGATGACTTCATCATCTAGGAGAAGAAGACTATAGCTGAACTGATGATGGCCTTGGAGGACATGTTCAAAAAAACCAGTGGTACTAAAAAAGTTTTTCTAATGAAACCATTGTTTATATTAATTTTTTTATAAGTATGTTTTGTGAAATATCATATGAGTGACTTCAAAATGATCAAAAGTATACATGAGGTGGTGAAATTTACTTTCATGGATGATGTATGAGAATGTGTGTTATTTTCATATTTACCAAAATCTCAGATGGTGTGGTTAATATGGTTAGTAACTATAACTGAAATAATTATATATTGTTTAAAGATATATGGAAATTAATCCTAAATAAGGAACTTTGGAGAATGGAGGTCCAAGTACCTTCCAGTAATGTTTTGAATACTAACAAAACGGTGTCCTCACCTCAAAAAATGAATCTTATGTGACAGGTAAATAAGTATAAGTAGAAAGTCAAAAAAATATACTAGTCTAGGTTTCACCTAATAGAATTATGGGAAGATTTGTTGTTTCCCTCCAATTGGGAATTGCTAAATCTGTAAATGAATAAATACCTAAAACATGGTTATTATTTTCTTATCAAACCAAAGGAAGAAGGAGAGGCTATAACCTGTGGATCATAAGAGCCTCCAAGGAATACATGGGTCATACGCAACACATGACTTGTGATAGATCATTTGGATAAACATTAACATCCCCTTATACATTCACGAAGGTGATCAAGATACTCTTTGATCATTTGGTGGATTCTAGATGACCTCCCCAAGTCACGTAACTAGTCACATAGTAGGTGCTAGAAAACCATCCAAAAAACCATGTAAAATAATGAGAAGAATATAAAAAAGTTATAATCCTTTCATGGTCATAAATCTTCATGAGGTCCATCCCCATAGCACCCAAGACATCATGAAGTCCCTAGATACAATCCCACCTCATCATTCAAGAGATCATTGACATGTCACCTTCATCATGAGAGGGGTTTCAGACATGTACAGTCAGTTCTACACTGCCCCATGACTCCATAGAAAAAGAGAAGTAATTGTCCATGACAATTCTCATGCATCCCCAAAGGACCCCTTGTTGGTCATGTGAAAAATCACCGGTGGGAAGTGTGATTTTATTTGACAACACTCATACAAAATCCTAAGATCCCTATCCTTTATAAAATAAACAAGGAAATAAAAAATGGAAAAATGAGAGCTTCTTGTGAATGTAAGATACTATGAGTTTTTTTGAACAGAGTTATATGCCACATTCGATCACCATTGATCATGAAAAAAACCCCTAAACAAGCCATCATATTCTTATGATACCCCTTGTAATGTAATCTCAATTTTTTAAGGCCCCTTGGAAAGTATCCTTTGTCTCATAGAAGGTCCCGAACAAAGAATCTCATATCATGCGAAAGCCTTTTAGCAGGTGTCCTAATCTCACAAAAGTCCCTTGATATGTTAGCCAAGATTTTTGGAATCTCATTGTCATATCCACATGTTTAGAAAATACTCCTTTGACTGTCCATAATCCAATGAATGGAGTGTTGATGGGATGGTCCTGAGGTTACTGAAAATCACGCGATATTTGTGGTTGGATCATATGAAGCACATAACCACAAATCTCTCCATCAAATCCTTCCCAAATCTATGAGATAAATAACATAAAGTGTCATATAATTGATGTGGTGAGTATTATAACCCCCCCAACCTATAATATATATAAAAGAACTATCCACTACACACGAATTCATTTAGGCATTAGAACAGTCTTCTCAGAGTGGCCAATCTCACGATTGCAACGGTTTTCGACCATGTAAAATATGAGGAACAAAATATGGATAAGAAGCATGCATATAAATTTTGTATAATAACTTGGTATCATGAAAATGACATATGGATTGTCATTATGGTTAAAAGAGGGAGGTCCCACAGATATACTTCATTATGCGAAAACAAAAAAAAATTGACCCTAAATAAGTCTAATGAATATATGTAATAAAAATTGGAATAAAGAATAAAATATGGGAGACTTCTATGAAAATATATACACTAATCCTCATTTGATTTTTATGAATCATTCATATAATGAGATATCACTATGACATGTTTTCCAAGACATGTGACATCCTCTTAACATGTCGTTTAGATCATGCGATATCCTCCAAACTTGTTAGCCAAGTTTCATGATTCCCTCAGAGCATGCCAACTATGTCTTAAGAAGTTATATGGAGTTTCCATTTGGATCTTGTAGTTTTATCATATAGGTCACTAAATTATGTGATGAAAATAGTGGGTGTCATCTAGGTTTCATAAATTCTTATTTCCTTGCCAACCTGATCACGATACACCCTCCAAGCATGTTAGGTATGTTTCATGATGAAAATAATAAATATAATATATATCATGTGATACCCTCCATAAAAGTCATTTAGGACTTGTAATGTCCTCTATAAAATTCATCCATGATCATGTGATAGTCTTCATACTTGCCATTTGGATTATTTTAAATCCCCTGGACAAGTTAAATGGATCATCTGCTTGTCTTTTGAGTTATCCATGATATAACGAGACATGTCTAGAAATCATCTAACATGTTAGGCATACAAACAAGGTATTTCAGGAAGACAATCAATCATGTTAAATAGAGAACCAAGCTAGGTCAACAAGAAGTCTTAAGACATGATAACCCTATCCAACCTCTATGTAATGAAAACCTTGGTGTGTAATACTTGATCAATGATATAATATGATATGTCCCACATATAAGGGAACCCTTAGTATGTTATCCCCTATCAACCAAACCATGATGACTCTAATTCGTACTATAACCAGGATATTTAGGATTCATTCCTAATACATGATCTCAAATGGGCATCCACTTCGGTGTATGGACCCCCTTGTCTCTAACATTCCAACCATCAGGACCCAAGCTCTCCCATGGCGTGATCATTATACTCCATCCATCAATGTATTGAAAAGATAACCAAAATATAAGAACTATGATTCCTATTATATTGAGGATATGTTGTATTCCTTCCTAAGACCCAAGATCCATGTTAAACATCCAAGGTTTGTCCTAATAAAATGGTATTTCATTAATATTTTGTGAGACCGATTAATTACTGTAACTTGTTTCTCACACCAAGAATTTCTCATGTGGTCTTAGGGATTTTAAATGGTCATATCATTTGCATTTTGATTCTCCTCCAGTAATTGAAACATTAGTGTTTAATCCCTAATCCGTGGCATAATATGTCTGCCTTAATTCTAGGGAAACCTCAGTGTCTAAGTCTTGATAATTTGAACTATGATGAATCTGATTTTTGCTATAACCAAGATATGTAGGATGCCTCCTCAATGATTGATTTTAAGTACATGGTTCCCAAGGGACCTTATATATGTCCTTTTCAGATGATGTTAAACTGTATATGTTTAATGAACTGTGTGGGTTTTTATTCCTATTATAATAAGAATATTTGGGACACCTCATAATGGCTCACTCTCATCTAATAAATTTTAACCACCTCCATGGATGACAAGAAACTTCAAAGCACATGGTTTTATGGATTCAACATATAATAATATAACCAGTAAAGGGAAATGGATGGGGAACCTTGGATACATATAGATGGATTCACTATAATATTTAATTTCACTTATAAAAGGTTTTAACCTATTATCATTTTGTTAGGGTAACTGGTCTTCTATCATGATTAGGACGATATTCCCGGGAATATATTAAGTCTATAAGAGAGCTTCGTAGTAGGAAAACATTTCCCTCAAAAGGATTTAATGAGCCCAACCTCTCATTCTCTTGACCAATGCAATTTTCTAAGTTTCATTGGGTCTGGACCCCCAATTGAAAAACTAAATTTGGAAAGTAGTTTTATACCCAGTTATGGATGGGGGAACCATTGGGAGTTTACCGAGAAGATAAAAAAATAGTAAAATAGATTTGAATGGTTGTAAAGATATCAAACCCTCATAATTAAATCATTAGTTCAAGTCACCCATATTTTTTTGACCAAACAAATAAGGTGATCCTAAAGTGAAATCATTAAACTGAGGCTTCTCATTCACAAAATAAAAAAAGGATATAATTCACTATTCTCATGAAACCATTTTTTTCTTGCCGCATGGGTGATCTTCATTAACTGGTATCTTTTCTGATGAATAAAATGGTGATCCTAATGTGAATTTCTCAAATAATAAAATTATTGGTTTACTACGAGTCAGGCTATATTTTATTCATATAAAAAAACAAAACTAGTTATATTAAAATAAATCTTTAAAATAAAGGTATGATCCTCTATAGCTAGGGTTCCCATGAAATTCATCTATCCTCTCATTTACAAGTTTATGTGAGTAGAATGGACGAAACGTGGATAAGAAAGGACAATTTTTTTACCCATGAATATTTTATTGAGGACATATCGTTACTATACTAATTCACTAATCAATTACCTTATCCCTTGTTTTATTCATGAATGTAGATACTTCTCTCACAAAAAACACCCTGATCCATGATAATGAATTCGTCCAGTGACCATTCTAGAAAATCGATTATACCTGGAACCCCTATGTGTCTCAAAATTAAATCACCCACCTATCATATTAATCGTAGGGTAGAAAATGAAATGGTCTAGGAATACCATTTACATGGTATGATCTCGAACCTTTAGGCTTCCTATAAGGGTCTTCAAGTGTTGAAACTGGCAAGTCTTCATCATCCAAAAAAATATACAGTAAATCTAGTGGCACTCATCACCACCACCAAAAAATTTGGGAACTTATCCCCAAAGTGTGAAAATCACCACCTTTAGACTCTGATGAAGGTGGACCAAGGAGACAATTACTACTCCCTTCTGGATCAAGTTCCACTAAGGAGGGATCCTATTAACTGTCATCACCAGATCCATTGCACTGGTTCCCTTAATTCCCCTATTGAGGGTACCACTTGACACATTTACACCATGATACACATGCATGGAAAACACGGAAGATACATAAAGAAAAAAATTCCTTAGATAATATTGTGTGTTCTAATATATGCACTCCCGATGATGATGTCTTCTCGCATATTTTGGTAGTATTCAGTCAGCATGCTCATATACCTTCTCACTTGAAAGAAGAATGGGGGAATATTCCTATAGAAATCATGGGTGAGTCACATTTCCCTACCCTCGTACATGAATCCCATCAACATATTCCAGTTGAATTGGGAGGATAGAAGTGGTATCATATCCCTAATTCAATTGAATATATCTTCTAGTATATAGTGGACATAGGAAATTTGAAGGCATATATTCTTGCACACACTTTTCTAAAGTGTCAATACATCTTAGAAAAATCTAAAAAACATTGCTGACATATTTCAATGATGGTACAGAAATATGGATATGCACTTATTCTTATCCCTATAGCTAGGTAAGTGCAACACTCTAATCAATATGAATAAGTGGTTTCTCTGGAGAATGTGCATATTATTTCTCTTGTCCAGGAAGGTTATCAGCATATTCCTGTAAAGGAAAAGGAAATGGAATTGGCTCATAATCCCACTCAAAGTGGGGCTCAACAAGTGATAGTGGAACATGCCTTGTGATAGGGGTGCATTTGTATTGAAAAAGATAGGCGGAATATTCCAAATGCCAAAGATCAGGCTCAAATACATGTTCTATCCAGGCCTCACCAAGTGATAGTAGAACAAGCCTCAGGTAGGCTCATATTCCTTCTAAAATACCAGAGGAATACTCCTAATATCTAGGATTGGGATGATATCCACAATCTAACTGGGGCACACTAAGTGAGAGTGGAACATGCCTCTAGGTAGGAAGATTTTTTTATTAGTTAATCGAACTAGAATATTCTAGAAAATCACAAAAAAGGAACATATCCCTACTTCCACTGAAAAACGACTACATCGGCATTATTCTGAGGCTATACAAGATGATTCTCATATCCCTTATTCTATTATGGTAGTACATTAGAATATTTTTATGGGGAATTCATATTCAAACTGGGATCATAATCTGATTCCAACTTAATCTCACCTAATGAGAGTGGTACATTCCTCAGTAAAGGCTCATATTCCTATTAAAAAAGACCATTGGAAAACTCCAAAGGCTTGGTATCATCCACATATCTTCATTCTTACCAAAGATATCCATGTTAGAATGGAATATTCCTTAGGAAAGGTTTATATTCCTATGAGCGAAGATACTTAGAATATTCTAATAGCCTCTCAAAAGCGGTCTCACGCTCCAAAATCACCAGACAGTTTTCAATATATTCCAAAATCCATCATAAGATATGCACATTTCCCTACACAATCCCAAAAGTTAGGTCAGAAAATTCTATCCATGACAAAATAAGGGGGCTCATATCCCTAATCTACACAATTATAGTTTCCTTGAGGCTATTCGTGACACATTATAAATAGACCAAGGGTCTATTAACTCTTCAACCGAATCATAATTTGATCATTACCATTCTTGTCCTCCTTGTGGTACTATGGAGATGGATCATAAAGACTCTAATCCTAATATCTGTTGTGATCAACCTCCTCATGCTGATATCTCCAATGTAAAAGGAAATCCTCCACTTTCTCAAAAACATTTATATAGAGAGGTTCTCAAAACATAGATTCCTTCGTATAGAGAGGTGGTCAAAACATCGAGGTCAACCATATATTGTTCCCCATCAACTTCCATCATCACACCACTCTGGTCAACAAGCAACTCTGAGAAGCACCTTCTGTGGTCTAACAAGATGGAGGTGTTTATGTATGATGAATAGGAGGTTGACATTGTCATATGGATAGAGTTAGCGAAAAACAACCTTCCAACCATGTTCTAGACCCATTTCACATCTGATTTTGAGATCCCAAACGAGCTAGATAAGGAGTGAATTACTTACCTATGAAAAAATATTTGGCATACTCTTCATCGAATAAAGTCTAGACATATCCCTTATATAATATGTAATTTCATGACCCCAATTACCCAAAGTCATTGCATTATTACATAGAATTCGCATGATCACAAGAGATCATGTACCTAAACACCGATCAGTTTAGTAGCCCTGTAAGTACTAGATACATACATATGTTTTACATTACATTGTAAAATTAAAAAAACAACATTTTGTCTCCTTTGAACACACTCATATCCCTTATCCTATCCCTATAGTTAAGTCATAATATACTTCTTCACATCCTGGGAAAACGTTAAATATAAGAAAGGGATGAGCTCAGATTCTTAGTAAGGATAACCATATAGTTAAATCTAACATAAATAAGTGTAAACATTTAAGGAAATGTATAAGACTAAAATACAAGACTTTTAAACTTAAAAATAAGCATAATATTTCAAAGATAAATCAAATAATTCCATTTACTTATTCAAATGGATATTCTACTAGTCAAATAATCACATGTAATGTCAACAGATAATCTCATAATGATGGAATGCATAATATCAGATATCATACCCACATAGTAAATGCCTTATACCATGACTATAAATAAAAATATTTTTAAGTCCTTATAGAAAGACACTAGTTTGTATCATGATACTTACTGATGCATCGAGGTGCTATAGAAGGCCCCACCCGTCACATACTAAGTTCAATGCATTCCTCATATGAAAAGGGTAAAACGTAACATAAACATTCATGTCAAAATATCATACGAAATGTTAATACATTAACCATAAACTGTGAATGAAATAAAAATAGAACATCCATAGTAAAACATATCATTAAACTATCAAAACAATATGGAGTATTGTATCATAACATATAAACTTTAATTAAACATAAAATCCAACAATAGATGTTGACACAGATGAAATTAATCCAAAAACTATTTGATAGAAATATCTCTTTCTACTCTTAAATCATTTAAAAGTCACATAATTATAAAAGAAAACATTTCTTTTTAAAATATTCTAATAATATTGTAAGGTTATATTTCAATGTGTTTTAATGGCATAAAATAGTTGCACCCTCCGTATAAGTTAGAAAAAATTATTTCCTTAATTTGTCGAAAAGGTCATAAAGTACCTTGTTTGGAAAATGATGTAAATATTTCTTTCAAATAAATTTATAAAAATTAAAAAATGGTATACATGACTTTAACCCATGTTCTATGAAATAGTAAAAAAAAATTCAAATAAATTTTTAAGAAACACGGATTTGTATGATAATGAAGTCCTAGTAAATACTTACGTATAAACAACCTCAGATAATAAAGAGATTGTAAATTAACCATTAAATTGTACTTTTACTTAGTTGAGGGTAAATTATCCTCCTGTATAATGGATAAATAATTTTTATCAAATTACACAAGAACCACATACATAAATATGATATCATATATTATCCCTTAATATTTCTTGTTAATAATATTTCAGTATTATCATTGTTTTGGGTGTTAACAGATTAATTTTAATTTATATATTTTGTTTCACAAGTCATGTTTTTTATGGATATGATGTATTTTATTCATATAAAAAATGATATTAAGTATGTAAAATTTATTTTTATATATTAAATGAAAATTATTCTTGAATGGTTATGATGGCGTATAAAATCTCATTGCGTTTTGGAGACGGTAAGTTGTACGTACGCACAAGCGACAATATCATTCTATTGAAGTAGAAATAATATGAAATTGGATGATATATTATATATAAATAATAATAATCATGTAATATTTATTATTTACATCAATTATAATAATTATTATACTCATCCAAATAATTAAGTGTTGAATAACAAACTACACAACGACGTGGAGACGGTAAGCTGTACGTACGCATGTATGGTGACTTTGTCATTCATAGGATGGATAGAATAGTAAATATGGTTGTAAAATATTTATAATAACATATTTGTATGTAGAAGTTACTAGTGTTATTATTTTAGTATTGAAACAACAAGGAAAGATGAAGTTGAAGAAAAAAGAACATTGGAAGACGTGATAAAATAATTACCTCTTCTTCGGGTGCATCATTTTTATTTGTAAAAAAGGGATCCTTAGGATATATTTATGATAAAAATAAATACTATAGGTTGAATTGAGGGTATTTGGGAAGATATTTGGTTAGGGGTTGGACGAGACAAATGGCTTTGGAGGTGTGAAGATATGAGAAGGGTAAGTACCCTTTTATAAAAGAGATGAGGGGCGCTTTAGGAAAATATTGAAATATTAATTTATTAAAAAATATATTTTTGGATTTATAATATCTCCAAATGGATTTATTTAGAATATAAAGTTGATATTGGTTTAAATAATCTCAACCAATAGGTTTTATACATGTTTAGGTCACCATATTAGCCTTATATTTTATATTTAACTCTTAGTTAAACAGTTTAACTTTTACCAGACGTTCTTGTATTTTTATACTACATGGTTAATATAGTCATATAAAATTACAATATAACCTAAAGTGGTTCATTAATGAAATATATAATATTATCTATGTACTTTGAACTAGTTTTATATTTTTATGAGTATTATATCATTTAATAAAATACTATTTGTTTTAAAAATTCATTTTTCTCAATTCTGACACTATTTAGTATTTGGTTTTTGTTAAAGTCATCACAACTTGATTACTTAAAAAAAGAAATTTAATCAACTATAATATGTAATATTAACTTAAAAAATTAGTTCATGGAATCAAAAGAATCAATTTAAATGAATTTTAATATTTTTAATACCAATTATTTTAATCTTTCATTAATATGGTAATTACTACATCATCATTGTGTCATAAATAAATATAATTATTTAACATTTAAAAATTATAATTAAAATACCATGATGTAGTAAATAGTTTTACATTTATAATTAATATTTATAGTCTAATTTATCTTATGTATAACCCTATATAAAAAATGGTTAATTTATTATAATTTTAATTTAACACTTTTAAATCTTCTATAATAATATATAATAAATGTCATAATCTAATCCATGTAGATAAAAGAGGATAATATTTTTGTTCTTGAGGTGGATTTTGGTCGAAAAAAACTTATCCAATAGAATTATGACATGTGTTTGATTAATTTTATTTTATTATTGTATTATTTCTACCTTTAATTTTCCTATTTACTTTTAACCGTGGTAAATAAAAATAAAAAGTTACAAGTCACCAAAAATTATCATCATCCTATTGAACAAAATTTTACTTACTGATGATTACTGTGTATATCCGATTTTTGAAATTTAATTGATAGAAGTGGTAAAACAAAATTATGAAAATTTGCAAATGTGCGTAGAAGGTGGGTAAAAGACGTTAAAAAGTTCAATAAAATTTTAAATATATAATATTATTATAAATTTACTCCAATGAATTACATTGGACTAATGTAGGTATTATTTATCTATTTTTACATTAGAATAAATTTAAATTAAAAATAATTATTTAAATAAAAACTTGGTTTTAAACAATAACGCGGTGTTTTCATTGTTTATCAAAAATTGAAAGATTTCAGAAAAATACTGAAAATTAACCCTAATCTAATTTTGATATTCCGAATCCAAAAACTAAGTCCATTTTGAAAAATAAAACTTTAAAAATATCATAAAGTGGGTATTACTATTCAAAACTTCTTTTTAAATGGCTAGTTTGATTGGTCGTGGTGTGCTAGAACTCACAGCTACGTACAACACAAGAAATTGTATTATTCAAAAAGTAGCGTATATGGATGTTTGAGGTTTTACAATCTTCCCTCCTTAAAATAATTTCATCCTTGAAATTTATAGAATATTACTGTATAAAAATATTCGGGTGGTTCTTCATCATAAGTTCCTCAGGCTCCCACATTAAATCTTCCATTTTATGCTTTATCCAAATAATGTTTACCAGATGATTCGGCCGGTTTCTCAACACTTGTTCTCTAGTATCAATAATTTTGATAGGCTATTCCCAATAAAATAGATTGGGTTCCAGTTCTATTTCCTCATAGGTGAGTACATGCATTGGGTCAGGCATGTATTTTCTCAAAAGTGATATGTGGAACACATCATGAACTTTGGAGGGACTTGGTGGCATTGCCAATGGTATGCTATAACTCTGATTCATTCTAGAATTTTGAAAGGTCTGATGTACCTGGGACTTAATTTACCCTTCATACTGAATCATATAACACCCTTCCATAGAGATACCTTGAAGAAAACATGACCTGCTACTTGAAATTCCAAATCCTTCCTTCGGTTATCAGTATATTTCTTTTGCCTACTTTGAGATGATTTGATGCGGGTTAGGATAATCTTCACCTTTTCCATTTTTTCCTCAACAAGTTCTGGGCCTATGAGTTTTTCTTCACCAACATCATCCCAACAAGTTGTTGTGCGACATCTCTTTCTGTATAACACTTTATATGGTGTGATCTGAATACTTGAATGGAATATATCGTTATAGGAAAATTATACCAGAGGTAAATACTGATCCCACAAACCTTGAAATTCAAGTGAACAAGATTTAAACTTGTCATCTAAGGTTTGAATTGTCTGTTTTGATTTTCCATCAGTTTGAGGTGGTAGGTAGTGCTCAAACGAAGTTCAGTATCTAGGGATTTTTGAAGTCTTTTCCAGAATCTTGATATAAAATGAGGAGACAATTAGAAATAGTCGATAGGGGTACACTATGAAGTTTTACAACTTCATTAATATATAGTCTTTCTAAGCATTCAAGTGTTAAATCTTCACTTATAATAAGAAAATATGATGACTTGGTAAGTTGTCCGACAATGACCCATATTGCATCATTCCTTCTAGGTGTTTTTGGTATCCCCATGACAAACTCCATCGTAATATCATCCCATTTCCACTCAGGTATGGGATGATATTGCATGAATCCTCTAGGATGTTATCTTCCAGCCTTCACCTATTGATGAACCATATATCTTGACACATAATCAGCAATCTCCCTCTTTCTATTGTCCTACCAAAAATGTTCCTTCAAATCTCTATACATATTAGTGCTACTAGGGTGTATAGAGAAATTGGATCTATGAGCATCATCCACCAATTCCCTTTTTAGATCAGGTATGTCTGGAACACAAAGCCTCTTCCCAAATTTCAAAATTCTATCTTCAAATACAAATTCGACCAATCTTCCATCTTTCACAACTTTAATTTTATTTTGAAACTCCTCATCATCAATGTGACAACATTTTATCCTTTCAAATAAATATGTTTTAGAACCCACTTGAAAAATTATTGATGTTTCACCTTCCATGATTATTCCCATATCGATCTTTACTAGATCCATGAACATAGGATCCCCTTTAACTCTCATCTTTTTTTAGAAAATCGTGATCCTTTCTACTCAAATAATCGTCCACCTTACTTTCTTTCCCTGAGTGGAAGTGTATTTTACAATAATATTATTTTCAATATCAGAGCCATTGCCTTTGCCTCATGTTGAGTTCTTTCTGTGAGAAAATATACTTCAAAATCTTTTGATCACTATATATCTCGCATTTTTCACCATAGAGATAGTGTATCCATATCATCAGAGCAAAGAATACAACTTCTAACTCATTATCATGAGTAGAATAGTTTTGTTAATGAATTTTACGCTTTTGTGATGCATAGGAAATAACACTATCATTCTACATAATGACACAACTGGTCCTTTCTTTGAAGCATCACTATAAATAACAAACCCATCATTACCCGATTGTAGAGTCAAGATAGGAGAATTGAATAATCTTCTTTTAAATTCTTTAAAACATTTTTCACACTATTTTGTACAAAAACATTAACCACTATATGCGTGAGCTTGCTTAATGGGTTAGCCAATCATGAAAATTTTTGGACGAAATGTCGATAGTAACTTGCTAAACCAAAAAAACTACATACCTCAGTTATACTCTTCAGTGCTATACATTCTTGTATTTCCCTTTTCTTTGAAGGATACATATAGATTCCATCTTTAGAGACAATATGGCCATGAAAAGATATCTCCTGGATCCAGAATTCACACTTGCTAAACATCCCATATAATTCATTTATTCTAAAAGTTTTCATAATAGTGCGTAAATGATTTTCATATTTTCGTAGATTTTAGATTATACAAAGATATAATCAATAAATAACACTAAAAATTCATCAAGATACTCCTTTAAAACTCTATTCATTAGATCCATGAAAACATTGGGTGCATTAATCAGTCCAAAATACATTACTGTAAACTCATAATGCTCATACTAGGTTTTAATTGCTATATTTGGAATGTATTGATTCTTCACGCACAACTTATGATATCCAAAATGAAGGTCAATCTTTGAAAAATATTGAGCTCCATGAAGTTGATCAAATAAATCATCAATGCTAGGTATGTGATACTTTTTCTTTATTTTTATAGCATTGATCTCCCTATAGTCAATACACAACCTCATAGATCCATATTTCTTCTTAACAAAAAGAACAAGGGCTCCCCGTTGAGAAACACAAGGATGAATAAATATTTTATTACTCAATTCCTTTATTCGTTTATTTAGTTACACTAATTCTAAAGTGTCCATTCTATAAGGGGCCTTCGATATGGGCCTTGAACTAGAAATTAATTCAATGGAATACTCAATTTATCTTTTGGTAGGATGTCATGGTAAATCCTATGGAATCACATCAACATATTCTTGAATAATAGGTACATACTCTATTTTAACATTCCATTCATTTCCTATAGTTATTTCACTCCCTTCCTCCCCAATAATTTAATTTAGTAGAGCTAGTAGGGGACGATCTAGATGAGAAACAGATGGTGATGTTTTTTCTATGAATATACGGGATTCATTATTATCATCAAAAAATTATAAACTCCTTCTTCTTATAATAAATTTTTCCATCATGGTCTGAAATCCAATATAAACCAAGGAATATATCAAATTAAAACATGGGTATGACAATAAGATCAGCAGATAAAGCACATTTATATGCCATAATGGTAATTGATTGAAAAATCTTTGTTGCAATGATAATTCCCTTATGATTTTTGACTGAAAACTCCCTTGTTAATTCAAATTAGAAATATCTAATTTTCATGGAAAACTGGGAAGATATGAAAGAATTCGTTGATCCAAAATAAAATAATGAATTGGATAATTTTGAGGAAATGATTAAAGTACTTGCCACCACATCATTCGGAAATTCAACCTTAGCTATTGTGATTGTATAGGCTTGGCCTTACTCCCTTATAATTTTATGATGTACATTTCCTTAACACTTAGGAAATTAATTTGTATAATGCCCAGTTTCTTTACAATTGTATCATTGAACATTGGTAGCCTCCTTCGTCCCCTTATAATCAGGATCTTGGTGGCCTTTTTCTTCACACTTGTAACAAAATCACATCTCTTTTAGGCATGTACCAGTGTGTTTCTTCCCACAATTACTGTAAGATGGAAATTCATCTTTTCCCTTCTTCCCCTTATTTTCTTTTCTAGAGAGTTTAGCATATTTCTTCTTCTCTTTCTTGTCTTTAAAGTTTAAATACTTATAGAATTTTTTTTGTTCTTGATAACACATGATACTATTTCTTCGTACGATGAGAAAGATTATTAGACTAATCCTCAATGAAGAAACAGTTTTAACCCATCAAATAATAGATAAATATTACATCTTGGGTTACGTATATAATCTTCAGCATGCCTTACTAACCATGTAAGGTTATCCTCATACTTTGCATCATTCACATCATCCTTTTTCCTCAGACTCAGAAATTACCTTTCCATATCAGCTCGATGTTCATGAGTAAATTGTTTTTCTAATAAAATCTCTTTAAACTCCCTCCATTACATATTTGATACTTCTTTATCCTCCTTTTTGTTTTTAATTAATGACCACCATTGATCTGTATCTCCTGAGAAGTGATAAACTTCCATGACAACCTTTTCCCATTCACTACTCCCCAAAGAATGAAATATTTTCTCAAAGGAACATATCCACTGCATAGCTAAAAATGGATTTGTAGTCCCATTGAATGTTGGTGGTTTTTTCCTCATGAATTAGTTTAACATTGATCATTTTCATTGTGAATCATGGTGTTCCATATGGGTAAGGTTATTATTCAAAACATGAGTGAGTTTTCCCAATATGGTTAAAAGATAATCTGCACTAGTTGAATCACTAGCTCCACTATAATTATCTTGAATAGGAGAGAAATCCGTACATGGATTATGTTCATTGATACGGTTTAAATTCCTTCCATTAGGCGCCATTTCTAAACAATTTCATACACTATATTAGTTCATGAATCACAATGCATAATTCCAAAAATGAAAAATACTTAACATAAATTGAATAGTTTATGTATATAATACATAATAATAAAAAAATGTTTTTGTTGGGGATGTATATAATCATAAATCCATCATAATAGATTTTAATTAAAATGTGAATTATGTTAAGAATATCCCCGGGAGAGTCAAACCAGGTGCGCAGTAAGGCTCGTAGTCGTGTACCAGGATACCCAAGGTTAATCCCAAAACTCCTTCTCGGTTTTTTCACTCCTAGGTACATTTGTGCTAGAACCACATCCAATTGATGTATCCAAACAAGGATTTATTTCTTGGGAAACCACATAATATCTATATTACAAAAAAAATGTGGATGTTCTTCTATACTAATACTCCAAGTCTATCTTAGGGTAATGTTATCTAATCAGAGTTTTTTTCTAAATATAGTTTCCAGGGATTGTACTATACTTACTCTGATACCAATTTTATTTCCCCAAACTCAGTTACCCATAGACGGTGCATTATTACATAACATTGGCATGATCACAAGATATCATGTCCCAAATGATCGATCAGTTTAGTAGACTTGGAAGTACTAGATACATACATAAGTTTTATATTGCATTATGAAATGATAAAAACAACATTGTCACTCATTTGAACACACTCATATCCCTTAACCTATCCCTACAGGTCAGTCATAATATACTTCATCACATCCTGGGAAAAAGTTAAACCTAATAAAGGGGTGAGCTTCAATGATCAATACGGATAAAAATATAGTGGAATCTAACATAAATAAGCGTAAATATTTAAGGAAATTTATAATACTAAAACATAAGCCTTTTAAACTTAAACATCAGCATAATATAGAAAATATAAATCAAAAAATTATGTTTACTTATTCACAAGGATATTATACAAGTCAAATAAACACATGTAATGTCAATAGCTAGTCTCATAGTGATGGAATGCATAATGTCGGAAATCATAACCAAATAGTCAATGACTCGTACCAAGACTATAAATAAAAATATTTTCAAGGCCTTGTGCTAAGACACTAGTATGTCTCATGAGACCTACCGATGCAGCGACCGGATATAGCAGGCCCCACCTAAAACTTACTAAGTCCAATTCATTCCTCATATGAAAAGGGTGAAACATTATATAAACAATCATATTACACTAGCGTATGAAATGTTAATACTTTAACCATAAATCGAGAATGACATAAAAATATCACATCCCCAGTCAAACATATCATAAAATATTCAATATGATATGGAGTATTATATCATAATAAATCAACTTCAATTAAACATAAAATCCAATTATAGATATTGACACAGATAAAATCAATCCCAAAACTATTTGAGATAAATATCTCTTTCTACTTTGAAATCATTTAAAATTCACTTAATTATAAAAGAAAACATTTATTTTGAAAATATTCTTATAATATTTTAAGGGAATATTCAAAGGTTTTTTAATGGTAGACAAATAGCCACATGCTCTGTATAAGTTCAAAAAAACATTCTTTCCTTAATTTCTCAAAAAGGTCATAAAGTACCTTATTTGGAAAATGATGGAAAGGCTCCTCTATGTTTTTTTATAAAAAGACAATCAAGGGTATAAATGAAATTAACCCATAGTCTAGAAAATAGTAAATAAATTAAATAAATTTTTAAGAAATACAGATGTGGGTGAAAAAGACATACCAATAGATACTTACGTATAAACAACCTCGGATAATAAAGAGATTCTAAACTAAGACTTATATTGTACTTTTCCTTAGTCGAGGGTACGTTAAACTACTATATAATGGTTAAATAATTTTTGTTAAATTCTTCAAGAACCACATACATTAATATGATATCATATTTGATCCTTTAATATTGCTTGTTAATAATATTTCAGTAGTATCATTGTTTCAGGTGTTAAATGATTTGTTTTCCTTTATATGTTTTGTTACGGAAGTCATGTTTGTTATAGATAGGATTTTTTTTATTAAAATACATAATGATATTAAGTTCTTAAACATTATTTGTAATCATCAAATAAAAATTATTCTTGAATGGTTATGATGGGGAATGAAATTGCATCGCTTCGTGGGGACTATAAGTCATAAGTACGCATGAGCGACAATATCATTCTATTCATGGTGAAATATTATTTAATTGGATGGTATAATATATATACAGAATCATTAACTTTTTATATTTATTATTTAAATAAATTATACTCATTGTTATACCCATCCAAATAATTAAGTGTTGAATAAGAAACTACACCA
Organism: Viscum album; assembly: GCA_963277665.1. Lineage (NCBI taxonomy): Eukaryota > Viridiplantae > Streptophyta > Magnoliopsida > Santalales > Viscaceae > Viscum > Viscum album. Next base: position 1,311,110,406 of record OY728130.1, on the reverse strand, counting down.
TGACATGGAGACGATAAGCATTGCGTACACACATCTGGTGACTTTATCATTCATAGGATGGATAGAATAATGAATATTGTTGGACCATATTAATAATAAAATCTCAGTATGTATAAGGTGCTGGAGCGATTTTTTTAGTATGGAAACAACAAGTAAAGAGGAATTAGAAGAAGAAAAGAACTTTGAAAGAGGTGATAAAATAATTACCTCTTCTTTGGGTGCTTCCTTTAAATTTGAACAAAAGGGCTCCATAGGTTAGATTTATGATAAAATTAAGGCATATATGGTAAATTTAAAGTAGTTGGGAGGAGATTTGAGAAGGTTTTTTCCGAGCCAAATTTCTTTGTAGATGCGATGATAAGAGAAGGGGAAGTACCGTTTTATAAGAGAGGTGAGGGGAACCTTATGAAAGGATTGAAATATTAATTTATTATAAAATTATTTTTGGTTTATAATATCTCCAAATAGATTAATTTCGAGGATAAGGGGGTGATGGGTCGAAATACTCTCAAAAAATAGGTTTTATACTTGTTTACGTTACCATATAGATTTTATCTTTTAGATTTAACTCTAAGTTAAATAGTTTAACATTTACCATGTCTTCGTGTATTTTTATATTACATGTCTAATATAGTTACTATAAAATTCCAAGAGAACCTAAAGTGGTTCATTAATTACATATATAACATTATCTATGTCCTTTGGCCAAATCATAGATTTTTAGGAATAATATATCATTAAATAAAATACTATTAGTTTTAAAAACTCATTTATATCAATTTAGAAAATATTTAGTATTTCGTTTTTGTTGAAGTCATCACAACATGATTACTTCAAATAAATACATTTAATCAACCCTAACATGTCATATTCACCTAGAACATATGTGGATGGAATCATAAGTTTCAGTTTATATTTATTTTAATATTTTAATATCAATTATTTTAATCTTCCCTTAATAAAGTGATTACTGCATCATCATTGTGTCATAAATAAATTTAATTATTTAAATTATAAATATTATAAATAAAATACCATGATGTAGGTAATCGTTTTAGATTTCTAATTAATATTTATAGTGGAATTTATCTTATGTATAACCCTATATTAAAAATGGTTTAGTTATTAAAATTTGAATTTAAAACTTTTAAATGTTCTTTAAATACAATATAATAAATGTCTGAATCTAATCGAAGTGGATATGTTTTGGGGTAATTTTATATTATTATTGAATTATTTCTACCTTTAATTACCATATTTACTTTTAAACATGGTAGATAAAATTCAAAATTTACTATTCACTAAAGCTTATTTTCATACTAATGGACAACATTTTACTTACTCAAGATAGCTGTGTCTGTCATATTTTTGAAATTCAATTAAAAGAATGGGTAAAATTATTTTTTATGCTAATTTTTAAATGTGCCTATATGGTGGGTAAAAGAAGTTAAAAAGTTAAATAAAATTTTATATATCTAATATTATTATAAAATGACTCAAATTAATTATGTTGGACTAATATAGGTTTTATGTATCTATTTTGAATTTAAAATAAATTTAAATTTAACTTAATTATTTAAATAAAAAGTCAGTTTTAAATAATAACATAGTGTTTTTCACTATTCATCAAAAATTGAATGATTTCATAAAAATACCAAAAATTCACCCTAAGATAATTTTTATATTCCGAATCCAAAAAAAGCCCATTTTTAAAAATAAAATTTATAAAATTTCAATAAGTGGATATTACTATTCATAACTGCTTTTTTAAAACAGCTAGTTTGATTAGTCATGGTGTGCTAGAACTTGGAGCTGCGTACATCAAAAGCTATTGTATTATTCAAAGAGAAGTGTACTGTGGAAGCTTGGGGTGTTACAAAATATATTAGTATCACTTTAAGAACATCAATACACTTAGTTTTCAACTGGATATGGCCACCTTTTTTGAAGACTGGAACCCAAGAATCGTGAAGCTTGACAAACACCAACATAGTTTTTTTCTCCGCATCACGACAAATCTCCACCAACTAATTTCTAGAGAATATCCAGATGTACATATTCAAGGATAAGAAAATATGGATAATTGTACTTCACTATATCCCTAGAATATCATAATCCTCTTGATATGGCATCCTGTAATTTCAAAGCCTCTGGTGAAATCAGAGGACCGGGTTATGTGTAAGCCATTTGATCACTAAAACAGAATTCAACCCGCTCAAACAGTGCCAATAAATCAAAAATGGAGGGAGAGGACAGCCCAAAGATCTTTGATCTAGACCCTCATAACAACATAATGCATTGCAGACACATAAACTAAAGGTAAAATCAGCACTAAAACTTCTTGTAGAAACTGACTTCTATAATCGGCATCCATATCACCTTGATCATACATGAGCACAATTGTGCCACATCAAATAGGTTGCAATAGTATCTACCATAGAATTATTCCATGAGTTAAAACATCCCCCTAGATAGGGTAATGTCTACCACCACCTCTAAACTCAGATAGTCAATTCTCGATATGTTTTCGGCTGATTGATAGAAGCTAAAAACAAACCTCAGTCAGTCGAGCTGGGGGAATTTACATCTCAATCATTATCACTAGATTCATCATTCTCTAAGAGGTTCTGGGGTAAATCAATTGTTATTATAGATCATCCTTATCCCACAAGGATGGGGTCTTTTAATTCTCAATGTTCACCCTAGTAATCATCCAGTCCTTGATGAAAAACATCAAATCCTTAACAACAATATCATCCAATGCCAATGGGGGCCTCAGATAGTCCTTGGCCTATAGTGATGGGGTAATATTCATCTTCATAGTCAACACATGGGAAATCAATATTCTCTAGGTTGGAAGGTAGATATCGACGTTCGATATCCCATATGTTCCACTCACTACAATACGCCTCTACTATTCAATGAATATTTGGCAGTTGTGACCAGAATATCTATTGAGGTCACTATTCACAGACCAATACGGGAGGAGCATATGGAGAAGGAAATCAAAGCCCACTGGGCTTCCAAGCTAAAATTTTCCAATATGGACAAGGGTTATATAAATGGACCTAATGGAGGAAGTGAAAAATAATCTTGTTATGATGAATTTAATGGAAAAACACCATTGCCTAATACACCTCTATGAATGTCATCACCATCAACACAATAAATAATCTGAATCATGATACAAGTAAAGAGGGACACAACATAGAAAATATACCCAGAGAGGAGGATTTGAATGAAACCAGTAAGTCTGCATGCACTTTGAACTAGAGAAGACTCCAAATTTTTTCAACTTTGAATGTCAAGTTTCCACCTCTATGGTGGAACACTACAAAGATAAATGGAAATGTGTGGCTACATCCTAATCACCACCCAAAATAATTCAAAATAATTTCATGGAGGAATATTTCTCATAATATTAGAATGAGATAAAAACTCTCATAAAACTCAATGAGGATATAATTAGGGGAAATATTATTATTGAGTATCATATTTAGTCTGATGAGAATATTCATCCTCTCATATATCTAGAAATACTCAATCCTCCTTCAAGAATGGCAAAAGATCATCAGACCAGCTCTGGATCTAATAATTCAGTCTACCTAAATGAGGAAGTCAAAAATGATCATGAATTACCTTAATTGTGGAAAAAACCTCTACCTCTCTATGGTGATCACTCATTCTTTACATGGGTCTAGAATCATTGGTAGAAAAAAATGAGTCCATGTCATCATGACTGAATCACTCCCTATATGTGGGAGGAAACTCGGGAAGCTGTACCTCTAGAACAACTCAACATCATCATGTCTCTGGCTACTTGAATAGAAGCCATTGAAGGGTTATGTTCACCTGTGAAACCTAAGAGAGATTCATATCCTGAATGGGTAGATGGATCTTTACCACCTCCCAATATTGTAAATTCTACCTTCTCCAACTTTTATGGAATGGAAGACAAATTACAACATATCACACACTTCATATCCTGATGTTGTCTGATGATGTAACCTTGAGATCAGTACAATCCAACTAATTTGAGGTTTTTTATAGAATCTGATAGGGCCATCATTTGTTTGGTACATTAGTCTTCCATTAGGATCATTTATAGAATGGGAATACCTTCTTTGTCAATTCCTTTATCATTTTAGTTATTATCTTAGGAAAAAATAATCATCAACCTAAAAAACAGAAAACAATGAAAAAATGTGAGGGGGTATGCCTTCATTTCCAGATAGAAAGTTCTAACCTATGCACTCAGCATCTCTCTCTTGAAGAAGAAATTTCTGGAACTCTGAGATGAAAATATATATGAATATTTATATAAGCCTAAGATCCTAATGAAGTATCCATGTGGATTCTAGGAGTTTGTAGAAATGAATCAATGTTTATAAGACTCCATTTATCAGACTTGAGCTAAATATTGGCCCTTTGATTTAGTATAGTAGAAAAAGCTCAATAAGGAAGGGACTGCAGCTATTACACTCAAACTGGTCAAAATGGATATCCAAGAACCTATGAAATTTCCCAAATTCCCATCACCACCTATCGAGTAGCAATAATCATAAAATCATCCTCTACTAGAATCCAAAAGTTATCATGGTCACCCAGGATTTGAGGAACATATGAACAAAGAATACTCCTTCCTAAATGAAAAATTCAATGGTTATTTTCTTAAATCCATGTAAAATAGCCTTCTCAAGTTTCCATATCCTAGGAATACCAATGAGGTCAACCTCACTTATTATCCTGACTATTTCTAATTTCATAGAAGGATGGGTCTCAACATCAAGGATTAGTTCATCTTCAAAGATGCCCTCCAAAGCATGGTCGATTCTAGACAGGTGATTTTGGAAAACTCCCCAACATAGATGACCTGTATAATCATATCCCAAACCAAAGAATAAGTTTATTGGATTAATGTTATGTCCAGGAGTGGGAATAATTTGAACAACTAGATAACTTGAAAGATAGTTGACTGAGCTCATTCCACCTTGAGAGAATAGCTTTGTGGACCCATAATTGTTCTACTACCCGGGGAAGTGACATCCAATATTCCTCCCAAAATGGATGTGTCCATCATAAATAGTTAAATACATAATAGGAATATTCATATTCAGCTTTGATGTAACTTTTACTCTTGAATATTTATTCCGAACAACTCCCAAATCATGGTCACCACCCCACCAAAAAGAACCCTCATCAGAAAAAGATCCCATATATGGATTTTTCAATGTGATAAACTTTCCAGGAATATTCTCTAGAAATTAATATACCTATGAGTATGATTTCCCCATACCTGACTAGGTAATAAGAGGTATCATGCACATAAACCGAGGATACGGGGGACAATACGGGCATTGTAAAACCCTATATTTCGGGCACGTCCCTTAAAGGACATATATAAAGATGAGACTCATGGTAAATCAATCTATAATTCCCAATAGAGAAATGGAGGTTTCCTAGAATCTTCCAGTGATCGTCTGCGCCTAGTTTTCTTACATGACTCCCAAGTAGGGGTGTGATTGTCTTCTCATCCCAGACAACAGGGATAGCCAGAATGACCTATTCCACTATAAAAATATGATCCATCCAACTCTACATAAGAACCAGTATTTTCTACCTTATATTTCTCATCTACAAAGTCAAACAATAAGAAATAAAAACACCTTGTAAAGAACTTAACTCTAGTATAAAAGTAAGATATTCTGAAATAGTTGGTGGTTTCCCCACACAAGATCCGAATACTGGATACACTCCATCTCTAAAAATAACTCAAGAAGGAACTTGTTGAAGACCTTCAGATCTTGTAGTAGTTTGATAAATCATTAATAGAAATTTTGGTTTATCGATTGGATACCATTCCATCATAATTTCATGTCTCTATCTTGTTCATAGAGCATGATTAGGAAAATATCATCTAGGGACACATCATATACCTATATGTTTTTAGAAGACTCGATAATGTCGAAATCCAAAGGTATATGATTGAAAATGGTTCCAATATCAACCACATCCAATTTAGAGCCTTTGAAATTTATAATATAGAGATGGAGATTTATCCCCCAAAAAGTTGACCATTCAAGGGTATGATAAGAATGAGAAAAGACCAATCTAGAAGATTAAGATCAAAACTCATTTTGGGGATCTAACATATAATATTGATTTCATGGTTATAAAATAAGAAACCGCATATAAACTTCCTACACGAAATTCCTTGGATTCACATCGATGCAGTCGTACCTTCAACATTCCATCATTTTATAAAATACCTTATGAATGGAAAGGTCAGCATACTACATGGTGACAGTTCCCCCTTAGAGACTTGAAAATCCACATATGTTGAAGTGGATTTTTAAAAAATGGATGGACAATAACTAATGGTGGATAAAAATATAAATGTTACATCCCCCAATGGTATAAGTATCTCCCTTTCAAATCCATAAATTATGATCGGCAGTTATTATGTGTTACCCATAAATCTAGTTGATAAAATAAACCTGACCCCAGATGTCCAAGATTCATATTTCCCCAATGACAGTGTAAAAGAGGATTAGCTCCGGAATCTCTCTACAAAAACTCTTCAAGTAGGGGATGATAATGAATTTTTTCATGGTTTCTTTCATCCCAGTAGTGATAAAGATTCCCTAAAATTGCTAAATTCATTTGAAATTTCATCCACAGACTCAAAGGTGGATGAATAAGGGGATGACCTTAGGAAAACCCCTCCCACATTCAAGGATGGAATCTCCACCACCATTTGTGCACTCAAGTAGAAGAATATGGGAATTGAATAAGACCCACAGACTACACTAATTAGTGTCTCTATGCCTCTTGAGGACAAATAGATGTTTTTACATTCCTATGGCAACATTGATTTGTGTTTACTTGGAACAATACATAGATTCCTAGAATGAAACTAGATGTGTTTATGCACTATCTTGGATTAACCAATGATCTATGATAATTCAATAATTCATCTAGGATAATTCACCCCTCTCATTCTACTAATGTAGAGTCAAAATTATAAATAGTCATGAAATTCAATTTTCAGTAAGAATTGAAATACCCAAGATGGATTGCTGACATCATCCCAGTCAAAAAAAAGAATGGCTAGATTATGATCTGTATCTATTTCAAACACCTTAATTGATACTGCCCAATGAATGGATTCCCGTTTCAGATAATAGAAATCTTGATCAATGTGTATACTTGATTCCAAGACCTTTCCTTCATGTATAGATAATCAGGGTACAATCAGATAAAGACAGCTCTTGAAGATGAAGAAGTCGCTGCCTTTAGAGAACACTAGAGAATCTTTTTTTTACCAAGTCATTACCTTTTTATTAAATAATATTGTAGCTACATATAAATGTTCCATTAATAATATTTTTAAGCCCCTATTGGGAGAAATAACTACATTTTATGTCGAAGACCTGGTTTTTAAATCCTCATAGTGAGGAAACACTTCATGGATATTCAAACAATCTTTGAATTGTTTTCACAAAATATACGGAAGATTAATCCACTAAAATTCACCAAGATAATGAATAAGGGAATCACCTATCAATGGGATGATGATTACCAATAATAATTTGAGAGTCTCAACTAGTATTTTTTGTACCCACCGGTCTTAATGCTGCTGGTGGAAAGAAATCCACCCAGCCTATATGTGTCCACCATGGAATAATCACTTAGTGCCTTCATCACATAGAAAAACATTACAGAGAGTGAGAACATTATCTACTACATCATCTGAACAATGATATGTACTGAGACTTGATACTCAGATGTCGGTAAGAACTATCTCATAAAAATCATTGCAGTAAATAAGATGAGGCATTACATATAGAGCTAAAAAGTCCACCTGGTTTCTTTAATTGAATCGATCATGTACATCATTGGTCATCCCATGCTAATAGGGAGCTCGGCCAGATGGGTGGTGATTATGATATAATATGACTGTTGGTTCATGTAATATATGTTATTGAAAGGTTAGTCCATTATTGATTTCATCACAGAACATCCTTCCCCATAAATTACACCAGCCGACATCAAACATTCCTTTGAGGAGGGTTTATATGCCCATGACACCACCTGAACATGCAAGATGTATTTTGATGGTTCCTCCCTAATTTTTATTAAAGACAGACTGGAAAATCCCAAACATAATCAGGTTATATTAGGCATTGTATTTGTTTCTCCATAGAAATTATATTTTCCCTGATATCTCTCACTATTATAAGGCTACACAAATAATGATTCCAAATACAAATCCCTCTATGTTGTCTTGGAACAAGCCCTACAGCTGCAAATATCCTACCTAAACATCAAATGGGACTCAGAGCTAGTGATAAAGAAGATCAATGGAGAGTATATCATCAAAAAGAAAAAATGAGCACCTCTCATTGGCTATGTCATAGGAATAATGGAAGAGTTTCCTTTTTATCCCATATTTTATCATGTTACCTTATTATAGGGTTCTTGTGATAACGCATTTTCTAAGGCTGCCACAATACTTTTTAGCCTTGATCATGAGGAATAAATATTCAACATCACAATCCAAAGAATGGTTTCATTGATCATTGTCTATGAAATAGAATAAAACAATTATGTCAACACCACCCTAGAGTATGATTAATTTATATCCACCCAGTGATGGAGGAGCTTATAATTGGTTTATCTCCAAGATGGGATCCTCCCAAAAGACCAAGATGGAAGGGAAAAAATATGGTGTTTTGCTATGAAATTTACCCTAAGATATGGTACAAATGGGAAAAAATCTCTCTATACGAATGGATTATAAAAAATCCTCCTCATATACATAGAAGAATAAGATATACTCACTATCATGGAAGAAGCTCATGTGAGTTCCTGCGACACTCATCATACTAGGACCAAGCTCTCCCACCAAATCAATAGGTTGTGTTACTAATGGAATACTATGATACAAGACTTTGTGGAATTCACTAAGAAATTTCATATGTTCTAGATTAATGAAAATTTCATTTATAAACCAATAAAATTTCAACATATAATTAAATATTCTCATCCATTTTCCGTATGGGGAATGGATTTTGTGGGTCTATATCCCCCAAACAAAACTATGATGTTCAAGTACCACCATACTACTACTGACTTCTTTTAAAAATGGGATGAGAAAATACCCATCATAGATGTTGGGATGAGAAATATTATCATCTTCATGAAGTACCATACCATTATTAGGTTTGGATTCCCTCATATGATACTAATAGAAAACAACACCAACATCTATTCTATATAGTTGAAGAAATTGTATCAGGAGTACAACATTGAGTCCAATCACTCATCCTATTATCATATAGTGATAAATGGGAAAATAGATGCCTTCAATAAGAATCTTTAAAATATACACTAGAAGATACTGAATATTGACAATAAGTCATGGTGAACAAGCTCCTCCGTGCTTTATGGGTCTACTGTACCACCACATATACTACTACATGAGAAACTTAATATTCATTAGTGTATGGACCCAAGGAAGTGTATCCCATTGAATTCTAATTTCCTTCAATAAAAATAGCCATTTGTGGACAACTATTAGATAATGAGAAATTGTAAAAGCACCTAGATGAGATGGAACGGCTTTATGAGAACACGTTTTGTACATTGCACAACCACAAAATCAGTCAAAATCAGATCACACAAACCTTCAATATAAATATCCTCCTCTATTCATTCCTTCAAGGAGAACTGGTATTGGTCCTCAGAACCCAAATGATTCTAGGTAAGAAACCTCATAAACAAGTACCCAAATGGGAAGTGACTTATATCATACATAAGTTCTTTCATAGCATAGCTTACTCATGGGCCATAATGGATGAGGATCATGTCCCCCCCCCCCCTCGCACCAATGTGAGGTTTCTTAATAAATAAATTTCATAGATTCCATCAAGTTTCAAATTTCCTAGAAGTAAGACTTTAAACTACATAGTGTCTCTTATCCTGAACACATGATGTTAAACTTTATGTAATAGGTCATAGAAGCAAGATGTTAAACTGCACTCCATCTATCCTCCTGACAACATGTTGTTAAACTGTGGAAAATTGTCATTACTGTATGAAATTAAAATTTCTTGGAAAATGTCCTCAACGCATGACATTAAGCTACAAAGAAATTGTTTTCTTCCTAATGATTCACCATACATGATATAGGTCTATGAAATACAAAGATTAAATACCCATGTCCCTATGTGAGAGTCATATCCACATAGGGAATATCTTAATCTAATAACTATTTGTGTCTTGATCCCTACCATTATAGGATATGTAGTGATAATTAGACCCCCATTTTTTGGGCCCAACCATGACATTCCTTTTCTTGCGCATTGGATAACCCTCATCCTTATCACATGATGTTAAAATTCCTAGAATATGTCCATACCACATGATGCTAAAATTCATGGAAGATGTCCCTACCACATGATTTAATATAGCACAGATTCCCAAAATTATTCTTATTTCATGCCAAGTCACCTACGTCCATACCACACATCATTAAAATGCATGGATGATGTCCTCAACACATGAAACTAAACTCCATTGGTTTTAGAACTACAAGTGTCTTGATTATTATTTGAATGAGATGTTTAGGGACTCCTTCGTCCTCTATCTTGGTCGAACCACCACATGACATAAAATTACCTTGTCCTCTCCATAATTTTCTCTACATAGTAAGAGGTACCTTTTACATTCCTTGTTTCTCAAATCTATCATATCTTATGTGAGATTAAGAATGTTGTTAAGGGCTTCCCCACACTACCAGAATGTATCTATTCCTGATAGGGTTATCATGGTCTGTTATGAATGGCATTAAATGTTACACCATAAATCCTTGTCGTATGATGTTAAACTATATGGATAATGTTGTGCATTACTATAGACCTTGCCTAATATGACCACTATCATTGGTGTTGGTCTCCAACCAAGCCTCCATTCAAAAAACTTGTCGGCATGATTCATATTATCTTGGGGTACATAGGGATACTGAGATCACCAATATCTTGTCCAGCTATAATAATTAATGGGAACAATTCCCTCTTCCGCATATGGGATAGAACTGGGTAGAGAATCACCCATTCAAGAACCACATGTGTATTGATTATTATCATCATAGGAGATGTATTGATGCTAAGATATTTAATCCTTTTCTAAGATATGACAATTAGTATGAACATTCACCCCTAACTACATATGGTCTAGGCCTATGCAATAAATTTATCGGTTACATGCCACTAAATTGCATGAAACAAATTAGTATGTATCCCTTTTTAATAAGGTTTCAAGACATAAAATTTAATTTATCCTACACACAAGTCATATCTAATTACGTCTGGCTTTCACACATGATATATCTACACAAGAAGGGATCTGGAATATGGATACCCACCAATGAGCCTGTTCATGGATAAAATATTTCCCCTATATCTAAATACCTCAAACAAGGAAATGTTTCCCCTAGAACACCTTGCAAAATTTTTCATATTGGTTCCCTTGTCCATACCACTTGTTGTTAAATAGCAAGGAAACAAATAAATTCATATCTCATGATGTTAAACTCTAAGGAAAATGTCCTTGCCAAATGGAATCAAAACATCATGATAAATATGTTCCCACTACATGAAATTAAATGTAAAATCCATCACCCATTATTATTCTTCATCTAAAAGACCCAGGATCAAATCTGGGCAGGGGTGAATTTCCAGGGACTGTAGCAGTACTATAGCAGGGCACTATAGCAGTATGTAGCAGCGGCAGAACTGTAGCACCGACAGCACTGTAGCGGAAGAGGGACTGGAGCAGGTACTGTAGCGGTGGATGTACTATAGAAGGCATTGTAGCAGCGTGGTTACTATAGTAGTACTATTCACTGAGGGGTCCTTTGGGCCAAAAAATGGGCTTTCAAGCCTTGTATTCAGGCCAGTTGGCCTTGGTCCTTCGGGCTATGTAATGGCTCTCCCTCTACCCAATCGAAAGAGGTATTTTCTTTAAATAATAAATTGAGGCTTCGGCCCCAACATTTTTAAAAAATAAGAGTCTGGACCTGATCAACCCGAGCATGGGGTGCTTTTAACATTTTGTAAAACCCACATTTAATAAACAACACTTCTTGTCTTGAATTCCTTGGGTTGCTGCAAACCTTTCATGGACCCTAGGGAGGAAAATAGATCTATTTTTTGACCATCTTATTAAATCATAATGGATTAGGCCTATCAACAAGAGACATATTGGCGCGATATAAAGGGATTTATGATTTCTGTGTGCCTAACATCTCCGTAGCAGAGATTGTCATCCTAGGGTGTTCTAGTCCATCCTCAACATGATTTTCCCATGTCATTACTCATGACCTAAGTATCTTGAGCCATGATTTATAGCATTTTCATCTCCCACTTAGAAGGATGTAAGATTACTCTTGACCCTGGGTATCCCAATCAGTCTATTTTGTAATATTCCCCTAATATTAGGTTTATTTGAATTCCTGACATTAATATTTCTACACTTTGTTCAATGTTGTATCACCTTAATATTTTAGACTATGATGGTCCAAATCGCATGACCCAAAACTGCTAGTAAAAGACACACAAAACTTTTCAGTCCAGAAACCCACAAAAGGAGGCCTGAGAAAAATTTAAGTCTTCACTTGCTAAACTCCTCGTCTCTAGAGTTTAGGAAAAAAATCAGCCATAAATAAATATGGCATAAAATCTCATAGGGCCTACTTTGTAACCTTGGTAAAAGTTGATCCATACTTCCTATACCCCATGGTCCAATAAAAATTTAGATTAATCGTCTTTTCGAAACTCCTTTCCATGATAACATGTTCACCAGGAATCAACACAACATTTAGGGTGCTCGAACCCTTCTTGAATATTACATTTTCCAAAAAAATCAAACTTCATGATTTGAGAGCCTTGGTTTACTAAAAACCTTTCATGGCCCTTGGAAAGTAAAATAGATCTCTTTGTTTGACCATGATATTGATGAATAAGGGATTACACCTACCAACTAGAGAAATCAAGGAACTATATACAGGTCTTTCCAATTCATGTGAGCCTAATGTCACTATGGAAGAACCCATCACCTGAGGGTGTTCTGGTCCATTCCCGACATGATAATCCTATATTATCCTCATGATCTGAGAACTAGAGATCTTGATTTAAAATTCTTTTAACTAAAATATTCATGAGGATTCAGCATACTCAATGTTACATTGATGTGTTTTGTACCCTTTCTCAAGGAAGGAATACAACACTTCATTCCCAAACCTTTTGATGGCCCACTCCTCATTACTCAAAACCAAAGATTGTAGGGGCTGGTCATCACAATTTAAGATGTAATTTTCCTTAGGGTACTATAACCCTTCCTGGAATGATTTTCCTACATACATAAATTCATCATATAGATGATTGAGTCTCCATGAATCTTTCATATACCTTGGAAAAGAGTAGGGAATCCTCTGTTGGGTCATGCTATCAATGCATAAGGGATTTGACCTACCAACCAAATGTGTCCCCTCCTTGCAGAAAAGGACCCCCGATCCTTGAGGGAACCCATAGCACCATGGTAAAACCAAGCACCTCATGGTGTTATGGATCATTCTCCGCACGTCTACCCCATCCCATATTCACTGACTAGAATTTTTGGGTTATTCCTTACATCACCCACATTACAAATGTCCAGGTAGACTTAGCTTCCTTAATATTTCTTCATAAACCAATATTACCCCCATTAATATTCCATATCCATTGGAAAAGAATGGATAGAAATGTTTTTTAATATTATACTAACAAATAAGGGCTTTTCCTACCAACTATATGCATCTCCACCATGTAGGAAAGGAGCTATGGTCCTCACGAGCCCCAAAAACAATACAGTGGAACCCAGCATCCTAGAGTGTTTTGGGTCATCCTTAGAATGTATTACTCATATTATATATTCATCAATGATGTCCTAGTAGCAAGACTTTAAACTATAAAGAATACTTATGTCCTTACCACATGAAGATAAAATGCACGGAAGATGTCATTACTACGTGACATTACACTACACAAATAACACCACTTCACTAATGGTATATTACCATTGATAGGGGTAAGAGCTAAAATACCCTAAACTGCAGAAACAGAAGGCCTGAACTAAAAGACTCTAAACTACATAAATTAAAAGTCCTAGCTAAAATAAACTAAACTACCCGTGATATAATTTCCCTGCTAGAAGACCATAAACTACAACACAACCAAAATTTAGTTCTCAAGACCATTAAAAGGCACAAAACCTTCTAGTTTGGAAACACAAAAAGGGAATCCTAAGAAAAATCCATGTCCATTTTTACCAATTATTCCCCTGTATGATGATTAGGAAAAAATTAGGAAAATATAATGAAAGATATAAAAATATTTTTAGGAACACCATATAGCCTTAGAAAAAAATAAATCTATAGTCACCAAGTCCACTGAATTTGGAAAAATATATAGAACTCTCTTCTAGGATATATATTATTCCCAAATTATCATTTTTTCAAATCAAATAAGATAATGATATATGGAGAATATTAATTAAGAAGAACTATCATGTTGGTGGGAATTTATGAGAATTTCATCAGATAAATTTTTTAAGATTTAAACATTCATATATAGGAATTCAGTTTTACTTGAAAATTTTTATAAAGGATGGGTCGCATTGATTATCTATCCATCATCATTTCAATTAAATTTCATACCCACTATAAATGAATGACAAATAGAAAATTACATAGAATGTTTAGAAGATCTATTCATTTATAGAATGAAAAGGAGGGATCTTTCCATTTCAGAGTCTCTCAAAGGATTCAATCAAAACTGAAAATAAAAATTGAATTTATGATAAAACTAATATAATATTTTATTAGATTATTTGTATAAGTCAGCAAGAGTCTAATGAGAATCATTGATTTAGTGTTGAAGTGTCACCCACCCCGATTCTTCCACTGCTACCCTATGAAGAAGGGTCTCAATAACAGTGGATAGTTCCTGAACTTATTTTTTAGTGGTTTTTATTGAGGATGGTGATGTAGAATGGTTAGACTTTGGGCAGGATAATATCTCATCATATCTCAAAATCGGTATGGAAACAACATCCATTTGGGTGTGCAACTCAGATATGAATTGATATATCTATTCCAATACCTATGAAGATTCCCTCATATGTTTGGCCAGGGGAGTCCCATATTCAAGATTTCATAGTCCCTTCTCATTGTTAGCCAAATCTATCTATATCAAGATGACCTATCACATAATATCATATAATGGATGGAAGTCAAAGTCGTATGCCTCAAGTCATCAAAACTACAGTGAATATGTTCTTCTTAATAATGAAATTTTTAAAAGGTTCTTTCAGTGATCAAGGTATATATATTCCACCAGATCAGCCTATGTCATGTCTCACCATCTTTTTTATCTTCTTCAGTGGGTATGTCATAAGGTAGAATAACCATTTGAGATGACATGGAATTATGAGAGTAAGCCTCATATATTATTATCTCAACAAATTCATCTTCTGTTTCTAGTGTCAAAGGGACAACATCCTTAAAATTTTCCACCTTGTTGATGGGATGGACATTTATTGGACAAAAATTCTTCTTTATAATCTCTCTTGAGTCTTGAGTCATCTACATAATTTCCCCAAATAGGGGGGTCGGTGAGGAAAATGGTTTTTCCACTTGGTGGTCTTATTTGTTCGTCATGCCACTTGATTAGGCTTCTACCCATGCTGGGGCATAAGCATTAGAAAGGATGGAGAGGGAGCCCACATGAGGTAGGATAATCTCTGCATTGATATCCTCACACAACAATGAAATCCAAAATTAGTAGATAATCCATGTATTTTGTTCTCCTTGCACCCCATATGAAGGGATGGGAGAAACCCTTTGGATACAATCAAACATACAAAAAAATTGATTGGGGGTATACGGATCGCAAACAATCATCTCATCCATAATGACTACAAGAACCCCATCCTGAAGGGAGATATTGTGTGACCTTTCATCAAGATAACTACTGCCATAATCAATAATTGTCTCAGTCGGTGCATGATAAGGCATGAAATAGAAGTGATAGGATCAGATCAATATATGATCACCCATATTAGGGCATAAAATTGTTGCATCAACCCCATAAATTTATAGAAAAATGGGATTAAGTAAGGAACCTAATATCCAAGTAGATTTGTAGTGTCACAACCCGTCCCAGAGGGGACGTGGCCAGAATTCCCCAAGACCTCCTCTAATTGGCTAGGAGCTAGCGACTAGCACCAAGTAGCCATATCTCACAAATAGGAGGAATTTTATCAAGTACTTGTACACGTTCACACATCTCCAAGGCCAAAATACTAAAATTTAAAAACATTATGTAATAAATTAATGCATACACTATGATTCCAACCATGGAGTATGATATTAGTTAAACTGGAAGGTACACAAGGCCCGAATAAATTCCCACCAAAAAAAAGTCCACCAAAGTGAATACACAAGATCCAAAATCTCATCCATAGAAAACCCAACCTTAAGAGTAGGTGTAGGATAGATTCCTAAAGTCGTAGGAGAAAAAAATGTCTATTTGTTCCCTCTAAGCACCACCTAGTCTTTGGCAACCAATATCTTCATCCATGCATCGATTGACTACATAATACATGACATGTGGGGGGAAATATTGTGCAGGGTTGAGTGAAAAAATAACTAGTAGGAAACCCAAAAACCAGAAATGAAATACCTCAAATAAATACACAAAGTATACCACAAAGGTAACACATTAATTATACCACAAAGAAAATGCATTAAGTACACTATAAAGGAACCCCATAAAGTATAGTCAATATGGTTAGCTCACATAGGTATAAGTCTAAATCATAAAGAGAATTATTTCTAGTTGTAGTACATAGATATAATAGTATTTATGAAACTATAAGTGTTGATGGAACAGTGAGCATCAATGGAACATAGAGTATTGATGGCGCATAGAGGGTTGATGGAACATAGAGCATCCATGGTGCATGGAGCGTTGATAGTCTATGGGATGTAGATGGTGCCTGGAAAATTGATGGTGTATGGTGAATCTATGGACCACAGAGTATCTATGGAATATAGAGCGTCGATGGTGCATTAACCATCAATGGTTCAGGTAACCCCCAAGTCACGTAGTCACTAAGTCATAAACAGTCGCAAGATTCTGCTTTTAGTATGCTTGTTTTGAGAAAACCTAATTCTCATGCAATTAGTTTATAAACCAAGTTCAACAAAAACAAAGTTATAGTATCTCAAAATTATCTTACCATCATAAGGGTCCCAATTCCATAAACAGATCATCAAAGAGACACATCATTTATAAGTTATGGCTATTTTTCTGAGAAGGTCTTACCCGAGTTCAGTCCGAGTCTGATCCAACCCACCGAACTCAACCTGACCTGGTCCGACCGACCCATACCAACCAATACCGACCTGGTTCAACCAAACCAACCCATACAGACTAGGATCTACCCAGATCGAACCGGCTCAGCATTCTGGGCCGGCTGGACCCATCCCACTAGTCCTAGGCCGCTAGATCGGTCTGACTTATCTGGTTCATCCCGTGTTGTTAGCTGGTTTACTCCACCAGATGTTGCCCACACTAGCCTCACCCCCTAGTACACATGGTCCACATTGACTGTTTGGATTTTGTGTCATGCCCCTATAACCTACATCCCCCAGGAACTCGCTACTTTTTCTCCATGTGGCTTTGAGCTGTATCCTGCTACCACCGTCGCGACCTCCTACCCCGACCCCTAGTCACCGCCCGTGGACTATTGCACCATGGGCTCCCTCTGATGTAGTCCCACCTGGACCTCATCCTTTCTACGCTCCCTCCATCCACCTCTTCAGTTGACCGTCCCTCCATGCTCCTCCTGGACCAGCCTCCACTATCACTTCGGTGTTTCCTCCACTACCATCTACCCCATAGGTGTCCTTACCCTGTCGTGCTCCACTGAAACTAGTTGAATCTGCCACCTCCAGCCACCATTTCTGCACCTCTGCCGTGACATCTTAGAATCAGTCCTTGATTCTAATTGCTCACATAGGGTTTCAAAGAAGCTGGGATAATTCCTAGAACACACAAAGTATGCATTATTAACACACGAAGAATGAAAGAGGTTGAGAAGAGAGATAAGGAACAAAGAACTCCCAAAAATGGATCTTGGCCTTATTTGTGTCAGTATTCATTTGTTCATGTTAGAAGTTTTAATAAAGAACAAGAACATATAATCACAAAATTCTATCTGATTTCTTAAACCCCACAACAATTTATCCATCCCGCAATAATGGAAGAACCGCAGATCAACCTATTCATGGGTTGGTCCAAATTCATCATTTGAATCTATGAACAGAAAAGAAAATCATGAAAATATTAAATTCCCTCATCATTTTTGGATCAGTCGTTGATGAATAATAGAGGTATGTGCCGTCGTCAATACTTGATCTATTGGCATTCATCATCTAGGTAGTTTCCTTCCACACCTAAGAGGAATTCTAGGGTTACTGTGATAACCCTTGATTCCTGAAAAAGGTTTCATTATAAATAAAAACCCCTCTATGGCCAATAAATTATTTTTATTAAAATATTTTAATGACGGTTATGCCCAATTTATAACTTTCATGGTTGACCCGTGTCTGTCCATGTTAGGCTCTACCAAAGGTAAATTCTCTACTCTGAACACAATGGTTCCCTTCGATTTCTAATATGGACACCTATTTAGAATTTATTCATGTATAAAGAAGAAACTACAAGTGTGCTTTATTTAAAGCTTGACATTTTTCACCATACCAATTCGGGCACACCGGGCCTTAGAATCTCACTCCATCTGAGCACCTGTTATTGAAATTTTTCCAATTAATTTATAAAAAACCTTAAAAAATATGATACATTAAATTATCTCCACCATAGGGTTTTACATCCCAGAGATCCAAAACAAGCACTACTAAGAAAAAAGATTAGGGTAATAATCATGAATCTGAGCCTCCCACTCCCTTTTAATCTCCATGATATTATTGTACTGACACCAAACATGCACCAGAGGAATTGACCTCCCATGAAGGTTCTTCTCCCCCTTTAATCGTCGATCTCCATTGGGTACTCCAAAAAATTCGTCCCATCGTTAATGTCTAGATCACCCCAGTCGATGATTTTGAATGGATCATGCACGTACCTCCTCAGATGTGACACATGGAATACATTATGCACTTGGTGAAACTACAAGGATAGAGCTAGGTGGTATGACACCTCTCCAATTATACTCATAATCTGAAAAGGTTTGATGTATCTCTGAGATAACATGTCGTCCTGGAAAGATATCTACAATCCCCATTGATGTGAGTCCTATAGGAACACTTGTTCTCCCTCCTCAAACTCCAGAGGCCTCCATATGCTGTCAGCATATGACTTATGTTAGATATTTTCAGTGTTAATCTACTCCTAGATGATCTTAACCATCTCTTTTGTATCCTGTACCAACTCTAGACCCATTATTGCAAACTCCCCTGGGTTCTTCCAACAAAGCGGTCACCTGAATGGTCACCTGTACAAGGCCTCAAATGGTGTCATGATAATGGTGGAGTGATAGTTGTTGTTGTACACAAACTCCACCAGTGTTAGGTGATCTTCCCAACTATATAGAAAGACTAGGATACAAGATCATATCATGTCCTCGAGAACATGGATGGTACTCTCCATATGGCCATGTTTTTGTGGATGAAACGTTGTGATTAAGTGAAATTGAGCCCCAAACACCGATTGTAATCCCTTCCAAAACTGAGATGTGAAACGACCATCACGGTCTGAAACAATAATCGATGGAACTTTGTGAATTTGAACTATCTCTTACACATAGAGGCATCCTAATATCTCTACTTAACTCTGCTCATGGGTTTGTAGGATGTGGACAGACTTGGTATGTTGGTCAATGATAAACCAAATGGTGTCATGTCCCCTAAACGTGCGTGGTAAATCTTCTATAAAGTCTTTAAATATCTTCTACCACTTCCACTCTGGCACCTCAAGTGGTTGGTTCAAGACCACTGAAACCTGGGGCTCAGCCTACACTTATTAGTAATTGATTCATCGACAAATGAACTCTGCAACGACCTTCTTCATCCCCAGCCACCAAAACTAATGCTGGAGGTCCTAATACATCTTTTACACTCTCTGATGTTCTACCAAAGGGTAAGTGTGAAACTCCCACATAACCTCATCCCACAAATTCTCTGGTACTACTATGTTCCCTAGGAATAGAACTATGTGCTCCTCCTATTTAATATCCATCAAAGGAATTCCCTGTAGAAAACTGATCACATCTGGTCTCATAGTTGATATCCCCAAGATGTACCTACCTGACTCACTATAATAAGGGAGGGGTAACAACCATCAACTGGAGGTAAGTTGATCCATCTCTATCCATAAAGGATACCTATAACGTGGACAGCTACTATGACTCCTCACTTAGAAACTTCAATCTAGATCTCTTGATGAGAGTGTTTTCCACTATTCCCCATTTACCAAGAGTATACACAATATCAAAGTCAGAGTATTGGAAGAACTATATCCATCATCTCTATATCAATTTTAGATCCTTCTGGGAGAATATATAATTTAAAATCTTTTGGTTAGAGTAGATATTTAACCACTCTCCTATCAGGTAGTTTCTCCACATCTTCAATGCAGAGAGAACCACTACTAGCTCAATATCATGGGTTGCATAGTTCTTCCATGCTACCTCAACTAGAATAAACCATAGGGAATCACCAATTTCCCTTGCATCAGGGAACAACCATTCCTGATCCATGATGCATCACAGAACACCATGTACTCAACACCCTACTCCAGTAATCACAATATGGGGGATCTCATCAATCTCTACCTTGGCTGCTCAAAGAACTGCTGACACTTCTCTGCCCAAACAAAAGGCAACCCCTTATGTGTCAAGTCCATCAAGGGTGATTCTACTCTGGAAAATTTGGGTAAAACCCTTTGATATTACCCAGCCAAACACAGAAAACTTTGCACCTTAGTAACACTCTAAGGTGTATCTCAGGAAACCACCACTTCAATATTCATCGGATACACTAGAACTCCAGCCTCTGAAATTATGTGTCCTAGAAAATGGGTATCCCAAATCTAGAACTGACACTTTGAGAGCTCCCCATAAAGCTGGTGCTCTCATATTTTATCCAAGAACATCCTCATGTGTATCGCGTGCCCCTCCTCATACGCCGAGTACACTTGTTTGTCATCAATGAGGTCCAAGATGAACCAGTCCATATAAGGTTGTAAAATTATATTCATGGGTCCCATTAACACTTTCTAGGAATTCTTAATGCCAAACAGAATCACTATGTAATCATTGTGGCTGTACTAAAATCTAAATGTTGTCTTAGGTACATCCTTGTCTTGTACACAAAGCTGATGATAGCCAAATATCAGTTCTATATTTGAGAACCATCTCACTCACATAATCTGATCAAAGAGGTCACCAATCCTCAGTAGTGGATACTTATTATTCATGGACACATAGTTCAGAAATCAGAATTCCACACATAATCTCAATCTCCCAACTTCTTTCTTTGAAAACAAAACTGGGGCCACCCAAGTTGAAACAATGGGTCTAATGAAGCCCTTCATCTGTGATTCCTCCTTTTGTACCCTCAACTCATAAATCTCCCTGAGATCCATTCTATATGTAGGTGTACATATCAGTGTACTCCCAGGGTTCAGATCAATGTAGAAGTCTACCTTCGTATGGGGAGGTAATCTAGAGACACCCTTAGAAAAGATGTACTTATACTCTACCACCACTGTAGGAGACTGAGGATTCATCTCATCTACTGTGCTGAGGGACGGGCTATCCAATAGATTTGAAATTAGTTGCACCCTCCTATTATTAAGTCCATCTTATTCTACATTTGTTTCCTTTTCACCAGAAAAGGAAAACCTAATCCCATCACTATGAACACACTGTACTATGTGCCTAAAATATCCAATATGGGCATGAACTGTGAAAAACTAGTCCATGCCAAGAATAACATCATAAGGCCTCAAAACATCCACCAAGATATTTGAACTGAAACTCTCACCCCCTAGTGTAAGGTAAAAGTATCTACACTAGTGTGTTATCATCAAATCTTCCCCAGTAGAAGTCTATATGTGTTAGTATTGAGTCAACGGTTCCACTAGAATCTATGAGTCTCAAAAAAGGGTCATGGTGAGAAAAGAGTGATTGAAACATATTTCTATCCAAACTATATCTAGGGTTTAAAATACACATACTATATCTCTAATCATCTCTAGAGCACCAGGTTAATAAGCCTCTATCGCCGGAAGTTGGCCTCGTCCCTATTCACTATCTACCTATGCTAGTGGTGGACCACCTGGGCGTGGTATTGGTAGTAAGTCAAACCTCTGCCCACTTCCTAATGCTCTACCTTATCCTCTTATATGCTATCCACCCTATGGACCAATCCTCTAATTCCTTCTCCTTTTCCTCAGTGGTCCCTTGACTGTCGTTTGATTATCTATACGGTGAGTTGGGAAATCTCGAGCAAAATTTCCTCGATCACCGCATAAGTTTCAAAACATATCCTTAGGCTAACTCTCTCTACCCTCGAAGACCCAAACCGCGGATCCAATATCCTGGGGTAATCCCCTAGATTTATTGACCCACTTGGGTCCCTACCTCTGTTGTCAGCTAACAACAACCAATGAATCACCTGCCTGGTGACATCTGGTAGCTCAAAATATTGGTGTCTTCAATGTCAGAAAACTTTCCACTGGTAGGGCTATGTCCAGTACCCTAGAATATATAGAGATATTAAGGGATATCATGGATTCCATGATCTCATAACATATCCAATGCTCAAAGGTTTGAGCCTTGTTGTACGGGTCCCACACCATATCCATGGAGTAGTGAGAATGATCTATAAATATCATCAAGTACTCCACTACTATCTGACTTCCCTACTGTAAATTATGGAGCCTCTATTTTCATGTTGAGCTTAACATCATCATAAATAACTCCTCCCTGAAGAGGTTCTCAAATTAATACAAAGAGATATTCATCTCATTATGCTTCTCAATCACTAAGCTCCATTATCACCCTGTTGAGCCCGGAAGAAGGATCTCGGCTAGAACGACCACCTGGTCGGAAGGCATACTCATAAGGTGAAATATGCGAGTAAGTTCCTCCAAACATTCCTTAGATATCTTGGGGTATGTCTCAGCCCTAAACCGGGGAATCTTAAGCCTTTGGAAATCATACAATACAGTCAGCCTATGTGCTTTCTCTACCGGTAGCGCTTATAGGGATTGTTTCTCTCTGAGTGGTGGTATCACTAGTACACCGTTTGGGGGTTCTATCTTTGGTATTGTTCCCTATACCAACACCTCATCACAATACAAATCAACCTCATGATCATTCATCATAATTCTGGTTGTCTATCTTCTTTGAGCCATCCTGAAATAGATCAATACGTACCACAGTCAATAGAGTATACATGGTGATCTGACTCAAGAAGGACATGAGATAACACTCAAAATCCTATATGATTAATGTACTCTTTATTTTCCCTAAAACTAGTGTTTTCATGTACCCAGTCAAAAATAATAATTCAAATTTCTGGTGTATGGATTCGTCAATCACTGCACCAACACTAGAGTCCCTGGTTTGAAATTCAAACTCAAAACACTTAACATTGTTTCCCCAAACCAATCTCACGGACTCTTGGTTATTTAGGTAGAACCAAACCTTCCTCTAATACCACTCTTTCATGACTCATCCTAGAGGGGCTCATGTTGTTACTACCTCAATCCTACCTCTAATATGCCAGGGGTTGGAGACTACTACCAAGTAGGCATGTCCCATAAATGGGAAGCATTTACCAAAGTACCTATAGACAGGCACACATGTCCAATCCAAAAATGATGAAATGTAAAAATACTAAGTAAGAAATTCATGTATACACTAATATACCAACCAAAATGTATGATAGTAGGAAAAATGGAATGTAAATAGGGACATAATACAATCCCACCAAAAGAAAAGTTTTCCAAAGTGAATGCACAAGTTGTTGAAACTCATCCATAGAAAACCCTACCTAATGGGTAGCAGTAGGAAATCTCCCTGAATTCATAGGAGCACAACATGTTTGTTAGATACCTCTAAGAATCACCTGGTCCTTGTCCACCTAAAATTAGGTCAATGCATCGATCATATACACACTATGAGAAACATGTGGTCAAAGACTATGCAGGGGTGAGTAAAACAATACTCAGCAAGAAACCCTGAAACCACAAAGGAAATACCCCTAATAAATACATAAATTATACCAAAAAATAAATGCATGAATTACACAACAAAGGAAACACATTAAGTAGGCCACAAAGGAAACCCAATAAGTATAGTCAATATGGTAATCTCACATATTTATTAGTATAAATAATGACAAGAAGGATTTATAGTTTTAGTTGACATATTTCTTTGTCTCTATAACTCTAGAAGTTTCGACGGTGCATGGAGCGTCGAAGCTACATGGAGCATCGATGGCGCATGAAGTGTCGACGGTGCATGGATTATCGATGGTACATGGAGTTTCAATGGTTCACAGAATGTTCATGACACACAGAGCATCGATGGAACACTGTAAGTTTATGGTACCTGGAGTTTCGATGGTGCACATAGCTTCAATGTCTCATAGAGCATCGATGGTGGATGAATCGTCGATGGTGCATGGAGGGTCGATGGCGAACAAAACATCCATGGTGCATGGAGCTTCGATGGTGCATGGGAAGTTGATGGTTCATGGAGTTTTGTTGGATCATGGAGCATCAATAGAGCATAGAGCATCGATGGCTCATGGAGCATCGATGGTTCATAAAGCCCCTAAGTTATGTAGTCAATAAGTCATAACCAACAATAGGATTCCGCTAGTAGTGCACTTGTTATGGGGGAACCTACTCCTCCAGCCATTAGTTCATAAAATAACTTCCAAAAAAACTCACATAGAGAATCACAAAAGTACCATCTCATTACAAGGGTCCCAATAACGTACATGTCTTGTCAAACAGACACACTGTTTGAAAGTTACAGCTTTTTTCTAAGAAGGTCTGGCCAGGGTTAGGTTTGGGTCCGATCTGACACACTGAACCTGACCTGACTCGTCGTCTGAACCAGTCCGGTCGACCCAAACTGACCTAGTTTAACCAAACTGACTTAACCCAACCCATTTTGGCTCAGCCCATTCGGCCACTCGAGCGGCCCAGATTATCCAATCTTGCCCACACTACGGGTTGGTTTATTCCCCCAGACGTGGCCCACCCTAATCGTTCCCCCTAGTCCACATAGTCCAGTTTGACCATGTGGATACCATGTTGCGCCATGCTGGCCTACAGATCCCATGCACTCGATGCCTTTTCTCCACATTGCTCTGATCTGTGTCCCTCCTCCACCACCATGATCTCCTACCATAGCCCCTGGTCAGCACCTGCAGCCTCCAATACCATATGCTCCCTCTGATGTGGTCATGTCTAGATCGCGTCCCACTACTTTCGTTGCTAAAAACCCCACTGGTGGCCTTCCTCCCACACTTCTCATGGCTGGAACTCCATTCTTGGGTCGGTGCTTCCTCTGCCATCGGTCTCCCCATTGGAGGTCTTTCCCAACTACTCTCTGCCTGAGCCAGCATGAGCCACTTCCTTGCACTGTTTTCTCACCTCTACAATTCCATCACGGAATTAGTCCTCGATTCATATTACTCACATAGGGTTTCAAAGACACATAGATATGGTGAAGAACACATGAAGAACATATGAAGAATGTGAGAGGTTGAGGGGAGAGAGAAGGCATAAAGAACACCCCAACGAATGGATCTTCTCATTCTTCATGTCGGCCTCGATCCATTCATTTTAGAAGGTTTAGTAAATAAAAAGAACAAATAAAAAAATATTACCTTTTTAAACCCCTCAAGAATTTATCCATTCTATAATAATGGATGAACCACTAATTAACTTGTATGTGGGTTAGTTCGCATTCATCCTTCGAATCTAAGAATAGGGAAGAAATATAATGAATAGATTTTATGTCCTACCTCATGGTTGGAATAGTCTTTGGTGAAGAAAAAAGGTTTGTGTCATCATTGATCCTTGATATGTCAGCATTCGTCATCAAGAGAGTTTACTTCTACACATCAATGGAATTTTACGGTTATGGTGATAACCATGAATTCGTGAAAAAGGTTTCATTACAAAAAACTCTGTTGTGTGCAATAAAATATTCTTATTAAAATATTTTAATGATGGTTACATCCAATTTATATCTTTTACAGTCGACCCGCACCAATTGATCTTAGGCCCCACCAAAGGTAAATTTGATGCTCTAAATTCAATAGTTCCCTCATATTTCCAATTCAGGAACCTGTTTAAAAGTTATTCCCATTTAAAGAATAAACTACATGCACGCATTATTAAAAAATTGATTTTTTTCATCATATAATTATAGGCACACCGTGCCTCATAATATCATGTTGTCTTAGTTCCTTGTCTCTAAATATTCTCAATTAAATTATAAAAATAAAGCCCAAGAAAATCTAAATCATTACATGTAATATCAATAGGAATGGAATCCATACCCTTTCCATCCAAATAAAAACTAAAATGGACCACTGAACCTCTAACAAATGTTACCCTGCTGAATATGACCCAATAGCTGGTACATGAATGAAAGAGTCGATAC
The DNA here is from genome assembly GCA_963277665.1 of Viscum album. Lineage (NCBI taxonomy): Eukaryota > Viridiplantae > Streptophyta > Magnoliopsida > Santalales > Viscaceae > Viscum > Viscum album. Next base: position 1,311,083,586 of record OY728130.1, on the reverse strand, counting down.
ATCAATATTGATGATCATCCCTCTATTTATTGATCATCCATCACCAGTGTGATAACTCGGATTCCAAAACACACATCCCTGGTCAAGAAGATCCAATCATCCAAGAACATGGCCCTAATACTAGATTGCCTAAGGCTCTAAGATACTTCCACCCTCACCTGGTAGCTCCATAAGGTATGTTCTTTTTCTTCCATGATTTTCCAATATTAACTGTGTTAGATGTGAACCTGTCAAGTATTGCACTGGTGAGGGAATATATTGGTTAGATGAGCTATACTATGGTAGAGGAAAATGTTGATACAGTCCTTAAAATAAATAAGTGGGAACATTATCTTCTCCTTATTTAACTTATCTTTCACCATGTTGAGTATGCCTTTTACCAAAACTGGAGATTGTGTGGGGTCATCCTAGATGTACAAAGTAAGAATGAACTTGTCATATATTCCCCCTAGGGGGTATATCCTTCCTAGTAAATAGATATCTAAGAGGTCGACTCCTACTTCATTGTGAGACAGATGGAACGAATTGGTACCAAGGAACCATTAACTGAATAGTTCTATGATAAGGTCTAAAATGTAGTAATAAATGAACTGATATACCTATACCACTTCATAAATATGGACAACATGTAACTGGTCTTCAAATTCAAAGTAGCTCTTCCTAACCCAAAATAGCCATTCCCATTCGTCAGAAAAAATTTTATTGGGATGAAAATCCTATTTCAAACTCCATAAACCTACCAAGTTGTTCAAATAAGAGAAAAATATGCTCAAGTAGCTTTGAGCGATGGTCTGGTGATCAAAATTGCAGCCATCTAGACCTAGAGGTGAATTCTTCATCATATAGGACAACCCCTATGACCATGTTATAGCTATTTGAACATCATAAGAAACCATATTATGAATACAAACAAGGTAATTTTACACCTATCAAGACAAAAGGTTTTAGTTCAGAGAAGGAATAAAAATGTTATATAGAAGTCCGAACCCATATAGAGAAATCATGTGTGATAAAATATTATTCTAGAGTTTGAATATGATGGGACTTTTCAGAACCTTGTTGTCAGAGCACATAAGATACCGAGGGTTATCGTTATAGTTACTAGAAATAAGTGCCCTCAGATTAGTTTTGGCAGAGGAATTTTGACTAGAGATGGAATCCATCTGTGTAAAAGCAATGACCACATGTTATACAAGAAAAAAACTATTAAAAGAAACATTGGTAGCCGCATCTGCATCACATGAATTTTAAGGGGATCCACGATCAAATATAGGAATCTTGAATCACCTGGATCAATAAGATCTCATGGACCAGATAAATCTGAATGACATCTCACATCCACGCATCCCTTCATAATATTTTCAATTATGTGACCTTGACATGAGCAGGAAATCAATATAATAGTTGAGTGATCCAATAACCAAACCAGTAGATACTTCAAAACAAGAAAAGATAATCATATACTCATATGTTAAAGGTTTATGTAATTGCCTAAATTTAGTTCATGATTAGTCTGAGGAAGTGATGGGAGAAAACATATCTCAATAAATAGTACTTACAAATAATCCCTGATAAATAGATTATGTTATCAGTTCTCGTAATACAGTCTTATAGACAGATCTCACGATCGATTCTGTTAGAATTATTGTGAAGAGGTAACATGATGAAGTTAGATATCAAGAGGTATTATATTTGGGTTTTTGATGAATGATATGGATCTATTTCCTTATTTATAGGGACTTTCCTGGTATACCAAAGGTCACTCAGGATACCAAACACTGCCCAAGATCCTGATTGGTGACATGACAAAGATTCGGGCAGGCATTTACATTCCCCAATACTAATACCTTATCCATATAGATGTCACTCTTGAGGAGATGAATTTTTTTTATTCCCACCAAATGAATATCATCAAATCCATAATTAAAAATGAATAATTTATCACCGACTACAGTGAATAAAAAACCATCACTATGGTTTTTACCTTCCTATACAACAGTGTCGCTAGAACATTCCTATTCCACCCGAACTTGTGGAAATATTTCTTATGACAAATATATGTATTTACACTATAAATAAAATAAATAAATAGGTGTCCAAAACCTATATATCACATAAACCTCCAAGGAACAAGCGGTTCATGCACAGCGCATGACCTATGAGAGATCACACAGAGCCCCTTTAACAAGCCCTTCTATTCTTATGAAGGATCTTGAGATACTCGATGATCATGCGGTAACCACCATATGAGAACCCCTAAGTCAAACGTCTTCTCAGGTGATAGGCACCTAACAACCATACAAAAAACCTTGTAAAGTAAGGAGAAGAATTTAGAAATGGAAAAAACCTTTTGCAACCATAAATCATCATTAAATGCATCCCTACATCTCGCAATACATCGTGAAAACGCAAATTTACTCCCACCTCATTGTGGGAGATCTCTTTGACATGTCACCCTCGTTATGTGATGGGTTTTAGATATATCGAGTCAGTTCTATTCCTCCCCTTATCCTCTATAGACAATCATAATGAATTTTCTTTGAAAATTCTTGTGCATCACCACAAAACCTCTTAATTTTTCGTGAGATGCATCCCCAATAAAGAGGTTTGTTGTCCTTGAAAACACTAATACAAATTTATAGGGTTCTCATCCCTTGTAAAACAAACAAGTAATTAAAAATTTAAATGGTGGGAGCTTCTTGTTTGGGTAAGATATGATGAGTTTATACAAATGGAATTATGCATCCCAACTGATCAATATTTATCATGAAAAACCCCCTTGACAATACATTAAGATTTCATGATACCCCTTTTAATGTTAGCTTGATTTTTTGATGGCCCCTTGCAAGTCACCTTTGTATCATAGAATTTATCGGACAAAGAATCTCATATCACACATAATCCTTTCAACAAGCATCCTAATCTCGTGATGTTCCCTAGAAACATCATCTTATCCTTTTGAAATATCCTTAGTATTTCCACATGATTAGGAAAGACTCATTTGAATAACTGGATTATAATAAACGAATCATTGACTGGATGGTATTTCGGTCATTGAAAATCATGAAACACCCATGGATAGATCATGTGAAGCATGTAACACCAAATCTATCCACCGACTTTAACACAAATCATTGAGAAACTCACCACACAATGAAGTGTATAATATGGGAGGTGAGGATTATAAAACCCTCCCCCTAAGTAAAAAAAATCACTGGCCACCATGAACTGATGTATCTATGCATCTAAGTAGACTTCTCAGAGTTTCCAATATCAAGATCGCAAAGGTTTTCCACTGGGTAAAATATAGAGAACAACCTAAGGATCATAAAGAATGCATAGAAACTTTGTGTGATCACTTGAGATCAAGAGACATACATCTACTGTGCCATCAGGGTTATGTGAAGGAGGTCCAAATTATCTAATGCATCATGAGAAACATAAATAAATATAACACTAAACAATTCAAAGGAACATATGAAATTAAAAAATGAATAAATACTAAAATGTCGTAGAATTATATGAAGAACATCTATGCTCATCCTCATTCACTTTTCACGACTCATCTAGATCATGTTATGACACAAGGAAATGTCATCAAATCCATGATACATGCACTCATCATGTCTTTCAGATCATGTGATGTCGTCTGGACATGTCCAACTAGTTTTTAGACTCCCTCCAGTCATGCCACCTGAGTATCACGAAGTCCTTTAGAATCACCATCAAGATCTTGAAATGTCCTCATATAGGTCACCCAAATTATGAAACCCCACCAGTGGTTGTTATATATATTTTTTTCATGTTCTACAGGCTTCCCATACAGATCACAGAAAACCCTCCAAGCATGTCAGGTAGGTTTCACAATGACCTTGAGACATGTCTTCCAGATCATGTGATACACTCCAAAAAATAGATCTAGGACTTGTAATGTTCAATGGAAAAGTAAACCTTGACCATACGATTGTCTTTAGAGATTCCTTTCATATTATGTGGCATCCCTTAAATAATTCAACTAAAGAATTTGACTATTTTGGTACTTTTCTGAGATACTACCAGATAGGTCTAGACATCCTTAGACATGTCAGAAAGACAATCAAGTAATGTTATTTAGAAAATCAAGGGGGTCAGATGGACAACCATTCCATGTCAAGTAGGAATCGCAGTATAAGGTAACCTTGTGTAGTGTCTATATAAATGAAACCTCAGTGTGTCATCCTTGATCAGTGGCATAACATGATATGTCCCACATACAATGGAAACCTCATTTTATAAACCCCAATGAACTAAACCATGATGATTATTATTCCTAATATAACAAGGATACATTGGAGACATTCCTAAAGATTGGGCTCAAATGGGCGTCAACTTCAGTGTAAGTCCCCCCATGTATCTTAAGTTCCAACGATCTAGTCCCGAGATCTCCCATGGGATGATCATTATCTTCCATCCATTAGTAGACTAATAAGATAACCAAACTATAAGAACTATGATTCCTTCTATAACCAAGATATGTGGGACTCCTTTATAATGCTTGAGCTCTATGTTGAACATCAAAAGGGATTCCCTAATACATAATTCCTAAATCCATATGAAGTGATACTGATTACTTGTATTCACTTTTTTCTCACCTAGAGAATGTATCATGTGGGCTTAGAGAGTTGCAATGTTCTTATCATTCACATTATGAATCTCCACCATTATGAGAAACCTGAGTGTGTAAGACCTGATTAGTGGAATAATATGACTACCTATATACTAGAGAAACCTCAATGTATAAACCCCAATCAATCAAACTATAATCTCTCTTATTCAAGTAATAAATAGGATATGTAGGATGCCTCCTCAAGGCTTGAGATCAAGTACATGGTTCCCATGTTCCCTCATATATTCCTTTTCCCATGATGTTAATCTATATAAGTTTAATGAACTATGTGGGTTTTGATTCTTGTTATAACAATGATACGTAGTATTCCTCGTAATGGATCAATCCCATCCTTGAAATATTAATCACCTCCCATGATGACAAAAAAAATAAAAGAACCTAGTAATATGGATTGAACATATAAGAAGCTACCCATTAGTGGGAAATATATGAAGAACCGTATATACATAAAAATGATCTCACTATAATATTACCATTCACATATAAAAGGATCGAACTTGTGATCATTTTTAGGGTAACTGGTCTCATTTCTAGATTAGGAACAGTTTCTTGAACATATATTAAATCTATAAGAGAGCACCGAAGTAGGGAAAAATTCCCTCTAAAATGGCGTGATGAGCATAACATCTCATCCTCTCGACCGATTTGAGTACATATGGGTCACTGGGTCTGAAACCCGAATTGAGTGCCTACCTTTGGAAAGTAGGTTTGTACCCAGTTATATATGTTAGAACCTTTGAGAGTTCTATAGAAGATAAACAAAAAATAGTGAACCCGATGAGAATGATTGTATAGATATCAAACCCACGATAATTACATCATCAATACAAGTCACCCACCTTTTTTTATGAAACAAAAATCTAGAACTTGATGTGTAATCATTTAATGGAGGCATATATTTCACAAAATAAAAATGGATGGATTTTACAGATATCACCAGACCATTTTTTTCATTCCACATGGGTGATCACCATCGACATGTATACTTTCTGATGAAAATAGAGTGTAAATATTTAAATTAATTTGGTCAATAATAAGTAAGTTACTGGAAGGATATCTTATATATGTTAAAAATCTATTAACACAATGGAATAACACAATGTCCTTCTACTCAACTCAAGTGTCCCTATGGAGTCATGGGTTGTTGACTCAAGTTCATCCGTCCACTCAAGTATAGATTTTAGGTTCATAACAAACTATATATCTATAATCTTTGGAAAAGTTCATATAGAAAATGGTGACTTATTGGAAGTAGTTGAAAATATGATATTTAAACATTTGGATGAAGATTATGTTTTTTCTATGACTAGGGAAGTGATACACAATCTAGGTATCCAATAGAACTTTATATCTATTCAGGAACTAAATGATAAATTCTATAGAACTACCTTCACCAATGGATTATATAAATTTATTCAAGGGTCTAGGTTTTTGGAAAGGGGACTAATGAATAGTACACTCTACATAAAGATAAATTTTTATGGGAGTGCAATGGTTTTAATTTTAAACATGGAAGTTTTAAAAGTCTATAATTATAGGATTAGTCACCATAGTTAGAAGAACATATGTATTGGATTAGAGAATGTAATATTGAAGTGAGGTCACACATGCATTGGAATTTGTGAGATTATTGTTTTGGGAAAGAAAAAGAAGGTTACATTCAATTTGAATGTTCATAATCCCATAAATTTAAACCTATATCTATTAATGTTATATGTATGGGAAATTACCCTAGTCTTATATCATAGATAATCTCCTTAAATATTTACATTTATAGAACATGTGACAAGTAAGGTATGGGTGTATTACCTTAAGTATGAGTCTAATGTTTTTAGTGCTTCAATATAGAAGAAACTTATATCTAAAATGGAGAGTGGTTAGATGTTGAAGTGCCTCAAGTTAGAAAATAGTGGTGATTATAGTGGAAGTAACTTCCAGAACAAATCTTATAAGAAGGGGATTATTTTTGAGAGGATAATACCCCTAACACCATAAAAATGTTTTGTATATAGAATGAATCAAACATTGACTCGGAAGGAAATAAGCATGTGTGTTCACTCCATAATGCCCAAGGCATTTTGGGTGTAAGAAATAAACACTCTATAATAAATTTCTAATAGAAGTATTCCAGTTTCTATGGGATATATACTATCATAAAATGTATATTTGAGTAATTTACAAGATTTTTGACACCTATAAATTTTCAAATGATTATCTTTTACTCTCATCGATGTGAAGGATAGAGGAAAGCTGAGTAAAAGTCCAAATATTGTTTTATTAGAGGCTATAATGATGAAGAGTTTTGTTTTGGAATATGGTATAATGTTATGTTCCAAGTAATTAGAAGTTGAAATGTTATATCAAATGATTATATCCTTTATAATGATTATAAATTTGATGAATTATAAGTTAATAGGAATAATACAACTATTGAAGTTCATGTTAATCAGGATTGAAGCCCCAAAAGTTCAAAAATTCTGGTGGCACAAGATATTATCATAAGATCACAGGAAATTCCACCATAAGAATATGTACCTAAATAATCAAGTATATTGAATCATGAGGGAAAGATTTATAATTTATGAAGTTTATAGTTGATTCACAGGAAGTTAGTACATTATAAATTATACACCAAGAGGAGAAATGTCTCAAGAAGAGTTGTTAATAACTTCTTGAGTTAGATTGAATGTCTATAAGTATGGAATTGATATGAATTTATTACTTTTAATAGAAACTATGAAACTAAAATTATTTAAAAAAGTAGTGATTCTTGGGGACTCAAAATAGTTATAGTTAACCAGGAATGAATAATTGAATTCATTAAAGTTTAATAGAACATGGGAGTTGGCTGAACTATTGGAATGAATGAAATCACTAGAGATAAAATAGTTTTTTTTAGAAGAAAATGATGGAAGTCGAGGATAAAAGGTACGTTTTATGGTGAAAGTATTCCAATAGAATAAAAAAATTAATTTCTCATTAATATTTTCGTTGGTAGTTATGTATGCTTCCATCTAGACAATACTAATTCAAGATGCTTACAATGATAAACACATGGATTTGATAGATGTTAATAATTCCTTTATTAATAGTTACTTATAGGAGGATACCAACATGAAGTGGACTAAGGTTTTTAAATTCCATTAAAAGGATTTCCATGTTAAAAATTTTAAGTAATTATTCTATGTGTTGAAGAAAAAAAATTAGTGGAACCATAATTTTAACACTTTCATGACTTTGTAAGGTTTCATGTCATGTGACATTGACCATTACTATTATCATAAATTTTGGGATGATGATACATATATCAAAATTCTACTCTATGTGGATTCCATGTTTCTAGAGAGACTAGCGAGTTCATGGATTCAAGAGTTGAAGTGCATCTTTTTTAGAATACTTGAAATTATGGATCATGGGTAAGAAAATAAAATCCTTAGGATGAGGATAGAGAGGGATAGAAAATATGATATTATAGTATTATTATAAAAATGTATATTCGTAATATAATTGGTATATTTGGTTTGATTGGATGTAAACATGTCTCAGTCCCACTTTACATACACTTCAATTTATCTGAGGCATAATCACCATAATTAGAAGGTGTGGCTCAGTATATTGTGAAAATTATGCATGCTCTATATATCAGAAGATCAATATAGGTGATGATTAATAGGTATACAGATATTTTATTTATTGTGGGAGTAGTAATTTAGTAAAATTAAAACCTCATAATAGGGGAATTGGGAAGCTGTTAAGTGGATCATCTAATACTTTATAGGATTAAAATATATAATGTTTTTTATTGAAGATGATCCTTTGTAAGGGTTTGTTTATGTGGATTTATCTGAGGATTCATATACTAGGAAGAGAGTGATGGGATTCATGTTTACATTGGGTGGAAAAAATTTAGTTGGGTTTATTAGATAAAACATGTGGTTACATTATCTACAAAAAAATAGGAATATGTAGTTGTTATAAATGTCAAAAAAAGAGTTAGTCAAGTTAATACTCTTATTTAAGGACCTTTGAAAATAAAAGAAAGGAAGAGTGTAATTATCTAATAGTCATGGTTAAATTCACCTTCCTTAAAATCTAGTGTTTCATTAATGAATAAAACATAATGACCTGACATTCCATTTTATCCATAATATTATAAAATATAAAATATTCAATCTATAGAAGATTATGGTGAATCAAAAGCTGGATGACATGTTCACTATGGTTTTAGTCCTTGAAATTATGAAAAATCATTATGCCTTAGTAGGACTAAGGTGAATGAAGGATAAAAGATAACACTATAAGAATGATGAGAAGGAGGATGTTTTTCTTTCCTAATAATTGGAAGGTCCCAAATTGATCTTTAAATAATACTTCAAGTGGGATATTTTTAGGATTATGAAAAAAAATATCATGTTACTAAATTCAACTCACTAGAAGGTGGAACTCTAGAAGATCACTTTTTTATTTTCAAGGTTGTGTTAGATGGAATATATATTATGTGGGTACAGTTACTAGAATATGATGAACTTGTGATGTTTTAATGGTGAAGTATATTGGTGGTCTATTGGATGCAATGATTGAGGAATTGAAATCTATAATGAATTGAAGGATGACTAAATCCAATGGTTAGTTGACAATAACTTTCAGTTGGTGTTGAAAGCTATTCCACTGTTTGAGTGATTCTTGAAAGAAGTTGAGCGACCATTTATTGATATAGTAACTCATACTGAATTGAGGTAATAATATATTCTATTCTAATGTGATTATAATCCTTTTTATTTTCAGGGAAATAAAGAGTTTACAATATTGTCCTATAGATGTAGGATGAAATTACGAACTACATGGCCTTTTTTATCCAATTTATGTTTTCTATTACTTTATTTTGGTGGAATACTTGTGTGTGTGTTTTTGTAGAGTATGTGAGTAGTGTGAATTAGTGTGTTGAGTGGGGTTCCATTAATTCCCACATTCTGGTACACTAAGCTTAGGAGGAAATTCTAGTGATTCAATTTTCACAGTGTTGAATCTCGGGAGAGTGTGGTATTCTGGTGGATTTAAGTTTCATCATCCTATGGTTTTATGATTTTACCTTCTCCCAACACCCCCACCCTCATACCCAAGTCTATAGTTTCATGGCTAACACCTTCTAAATCACTGTCAGCGACCACCCCACTTCTCTATTTGGGAATACCAACACCACAAACTCCCTAACTTCACTGAAACTTGATCCACCCCAAAATGTTTTGATAAATCCAAAACAACTGACACTTCGCTGACATAGAATCACCACCCTACACTATGGAATCCTCTTGTCATCATATTTTTGAGACATCTTGGCCACCAATGGACCACCCTCATGGCATTGTAGTGGAATCCCCATAAGAACAAACTAAAATTGAATCAAGTGGGAAATTTTAATAATAACATGAGACTCAAAAATTAATATCTACCACATTGTAAAAATTCAGTAATATTAGGCCATAGCATCTTGATCTGAGTCTGAATAGCCTACCTAATAAATTTAACACACCACCTCCACTATTACATGGTTTCCTAGAGGGTAGATCTCATATTTTTCTTTCATACAATAGGGGAGAGAAAGGGGATGGGGATATTTAAAAATAAAAAAAATAAAATAAGATAAAATATAAAATAAATCCACCTATATTGGATTGGTCCAACAAACAACAATGATAACTGAAATTATAGTTCTCCTAGGGTAAAACTCATGCCTAGGTTACAACCAAAATCATAGATTTATCATATGGGTCTCTTTTTCAAAGGAAAATAAAAATTCCTGCTAAATCACATCAGCAGATATATATATATATATATTATTTATAAATTTTTATCAATGCTCCATGATAACCCACTTTTTATGATATATTATCATAGGGATAAACACCACAACCCCAAACCAGCATAATGATTAGATTAATTTTCAAAGGATTTTTCAAGGTTAAATTTACTACTTTATCCTTTTTAAAAGACATACAGATATGAAACTCCAAAAATATCCATGTATTTCATACAAGAGAACTAAGGAAACAATAGGTGTTTCCTATATAGGTGGAGTAAAGGGTAGATCCCCCACCAGTAGAAAAGGGATAACCCCCCCCCCCCCAAAACCACACACACACAAGGTACATATGATAAATCTCATGGAGTAGGATTATATTACCCACAATTTGAGTTTCACTGATGAGTCTAAAAGACACTGAAAATCCATGTTTTGAGGTAGGATAGATCTTCAAGTAATAGAGGATTCGAGGGATTCAGTTTTCAGAATCTTGTATCTTGTTAGGATACTTATATACTATATGGAAGTTTTATTAATTAATTTTATTCATGGTGTAGTAGTGTACTAGGGTCATTGATCACATTGAAAAATTATGAGGAAACCTACCTTAGATGGAGTTCGTGCATCCATTAAGGATGGAGTAATTCCAATGAAATAATGAATGATTCGAGTCTAGGAGATGTTGGATATCCATTACGATAACATGACTATATTTTAGTTAATACTATGGTTCTTTTACCTAATTTTATATTCCCTGGACATGATTCACTATGTAAATCTCTAAGTTCTGTAGTTTGAGAATATCCATCGTTGTTAGATTTGAGATGGAATTTTACCCTTGTGAATTCACACCTATTTCATAGTAATTAATTATTTTGTGGTGATCTAGTTCTTACAGGTGAATTAATATTCATATTCTAGAGTAGAGTAATCAAAAATATCTAGTTAGCGATGGTTGATAAGATCATGTCATTAGAGGAAACCATCTTCCTGATATTGGACTTAGACATAGGTGGTTTAGTGGTCATGGGTTGGTTTTACCAAACTATGAGATAATGATTTTTACTCATATGGTGGAAGAGGACATCTATCTCAAATTTTCCCCACCAGGTTAGTAGAAGAGGGTATCTAAGGTGGCATAGTTGATGAACATACCTGAAAAAATAATCACAAAAACCTGGTACCTCCCTGAGGTTAATAGGGTATCCCTCTTAAATTCATTTATAGTAGAGGAGTAGGTAGATGTGGTGATGTTTTGATCTTCTACCATCACCTTCAAGAAGACCACAATAGGAAATGGGTTTCAAAGGTCAAAGTAGAGGTTATATTTAGGTGATGGAGGGATTCAAGAAGTTAACTCCCAACATGGTTTAATGTACTATATACTTCTTCTCTACCTTAATTATCATACTCATAAATACTGATTTGAGTCAGTAGTTTCTTTATATAACTTTTATTCAAGAGATAAATATCACAATAGAGATCCTAGACTTTCTACTTTGGTGATCATCCTCTCTCTCATATATACCATCAATGTTATTTTATGCTTGAAAACGTATAATACTCTTGGGACCTCATAATAGTATAGATGATACCTTAAGATGCCATACTCAGCATAGATTAGTTATCTATAGTCTAGGCTTGGGTATATTATTATTGGTGAGGATTTTTAAGTCATCAAAAAAATGGATTAGGATTCACATTTACTGGTGAATGATACCCTTGTATAGGATGATTCGGGAAAACCCTTGGGAGATTGAAGTTGTTCACTCATCATATAGTAATCTTTTCTCTATGTTCTCCCAATTCTAGAGAATATAATTTTTCTACAGTGGTTCTAGAGTATATTGATATTTTATCATAAGATTTTCTACGGTTTCTTCCTCATTTCAATGTAAATTTTGGTGTCAACTTGTACCCTAGGATAGTATCGATATTTCTATTGACTTAACAGATATACACATCTATTTTTAGGAAGATTAAAGTGTATTTGGAGGAACTTCGAGAGAATTTTTTTATTAGATTGAGTGTGTACCCCTTAAAAACTCTTATTCTTATCAGTAAGAAGGAAAGTGGGATTTAGAGGCACTATATTGACTATCATCGCTTGAATCAAATGATATATATGAATAGATACCCTCTCTTATGGATAAATAGTCTCCTGGACTAGTTTAAAGTATCAATATATATCTTAAAAAGTGATATCACATTCTGGTATCACTACCTACAGGTTCATGATAAGGATATCTTAAAGATAGTTTCCAGGTGTCTCTATGGTAACTAGGAGTTCTTAGTGATGTCGTTTAGTATGAAAAAAAGACCATCAATGTTTGTGGGACTCATGAACTAAATTTTCAAAAAAATAATTAGACCATTTTTTGGTGGTTTTCATCAATGGAATCCTCATCTATTATTTATTATAGGCTGTTATTTTTGAGTACATGAGGATTATCCTAGAATTGATCCATGGTAATTGGTTCAATATAAATTACATGAAGTGCATGTTCTAGTTTTGGGAAGTTTTTTTCCATGGGTATATCATTTAAAATGGGGTGTTTTAGTGTATCTCACAAAGATTGAGGTCATGATGGATTGTAATCCACCCAACATGGTGTTTGAGGTGTGGTGTTTCCTTGGGATAGTGGGATAATTCTAGAGAATCATGCTATAATTCTCATGTATTTTTTCCCTTATGATAAACATTACCCAAAAAGGTAAGTCTTTCATCTAGTCTGGTATTTTTCATGCATCATTTTAGGAGTTGATGTTGAGGTTGACCAATTCCCTAGTATTCTAGTTTCTAGAGGAAGTATTATGGTATTAGGTTTATTGTGTTGCCTCTGGGTCTAGACTAGGTCATGTATTGATTTAGATTTTAGTTATGATTTTTTATAGATGAAGTCAACTAATATTACAAGATAATAACTATATGAACCATGATACAATGCTTGTAGATGTCTTCTTTTCATTGAATATATGGAAACATAATCTTCTCATTGATCAATTTGTGGTCCACTCAGAAAAAATAATCATCAACTATATCTTTTCATAAATGGATATCAATTTAAGGTAGAGCAGTTTGTTTGAGTTCCAATAGGAATATAATTTCAAGAAAGTCTATAATTCAACGCAATAAATTGTTTTATTTAACTACCTTAGTAATAAATCATGTGCTCGACTGATAAATGAGGTGTTTGAGTAGTTGGAATCATTTTGGTTGGGTTTTTGTGGAGGAAAAAACATTTCATGCCTTCAAACGATGATGTTTTCACCTAAAATTCGTCAAAAATTAAAGGAGGTATAGTTTTGACTTTCAATTATTGGTTTTTGGAATAACCAAATTCTCTCTAGAAATTAACTTGATGGATTTTCTAAAGGTGGGGGAACATCTTCCTCTTCCAAGAGAGGATAGTGGTTCTCGTATCAGTATGTGAGGAGGTATTGGGGTAGTTCCATACCTCCCATTTTGAAGTATATCCAAGAGTGATGAAATTATATTGGGATCTTAAGAAATATTTTTTGTGGTCCACAATAAATTATTGTGTTTAGTTTATTTCATGGTTCCTCATCTATCAATAATTAAACATTGAGCATTAGGTTATTGCAGGTCAGAGACAATCCCTTTAGTTTTTGAATTGAAAGTGGGATAGTATATTTATGTATTCTATTAATCCACTTACATGATCAATAAATGGTTGTGATATTATCTGGGTGGGTTTTGACTCCGTATGAAAGTCATGTCACTTTATACTTATTTGATATTGAATTTTGATTGAGTGATTCAGATTCCTGTATATAGATGTGATTATTTGACTTCATGTTATGCCATAAGAAAAATTATATTCTTATGATGCTTTTGTAATGACCCGACCCCAGAAGCTTAGAGTCAGTGCATTATTACGTATCATTGGAATGATCCCAAAAGATCAAGTCTCAAAAGACCGATTAGTTTAGTAGCCTTAGAAGTACTAGATACATTCATAAGGTTTAAATTACATCTTAAAATGTGAAACTACAACAAAAATTTTTTCATAAACAACACTGAGATCTCATAGACTATCCCTACATTCTCATCCTAGGAAAAATAAAACATAGAAAGGGGTTATGTTAGATGCTTAGTAAGGATAATAATATAGAGGAAACTTTCATAAATAAGCATAAACATTTATGGAAATGTCTAAAACTAAAACAAAAGCCTTTTCAACATAAACTTTATCATAATATGGAAAATATAAATCAAAATAATGTCATTTACTTACTCACATGGATATTCTACTAGTCGAATAATCACATGCAATATCAACAGCCACTTTCATAATGATGGAATGCATAATTCCAGACTTCATAACCACATAGTCAATGACTTGGGCCAAGACATCAAATAATATTTTGTCAAGGAATTATTCCAAGACACTAGTTTGTCTCATGAGACCTACCAATGCATAGAGGAGCTATTGCAGGCTCCACCCCTCACTTACTAAGTCCAATGCATTCCTCATATGAAAAGGTTTAAACATAACATAATCTTTTATATTAAAAATAGCATACGAAATTTAAATACTTTATCCATAAACCATTAATGGTGTAAAAATAACACATAAACAATCAAACATATCACAAAACCTTCAATACAATATGGAATTTTTGTATTGTAATAAATCAAGTTCAAATAAGTTTATAATCCATCAAAGGATGTTGACATAGATGAAATCAAAAATTATTTTTACAAAAATATCTCTTTATATTTTGAAATCATTTAAAAGTTATATAATTATAAAAGAAAATAATTATTTTTAAAATATTATTATAATATTTTAAGTGAAGTGTCTTTGATGTTATAACAGCGTAAAATATCTCTACCCACTGTATAAGTTAAAAAACACATTCTTACCTTAATTTTTTCAAAAACGTCATAAGGTACCTTGTTTAGAAAATGACACAAAGATTAATTTCAAACCATTTTAAAAAAAAAGTCAAAAAATGGTATAAATGAATTTAACTCGTAGTCTAGTAAATTGTAAAAATGTTTTGGAATACATTTTTATGAAACATGGATGTGGATGATAAAGAGGTCCGAGTAAATAATTACTTATAAACAACCTAGGATAATGAAGAGATTGTGAAATTAACCCTTACCTTGAACTCTTCCTTGGTCAAGGGTAGTTTAAACTCCTGTATAACGGTTAAATAATTGTTATTAAATTATAAAATAATCATATACATTAATATGATATCATATATGGTCTTTTAATATTGCTTTGTTAATAATATCTTAGTATTTTCGTCGTTTCGGGTGTTAACTGATTCATTTTCCTTTATATTATTTGTTATGTAAGTAATATTTGTTATGTATAGGATGTATATTATTCATATTCAGAATGATATTAAGTCTTTAAACATTATTTTTAATCATTAATTGAAACATAGGCTTGAATGGATACGATGGGGAATGAATCTCATCACGTTAGTGGAGACGGTAATCCGTACGTATGAACGAGCAACAATATCATTCTTTTTACATTAAAATAATATATAATTGGATTTTATATCATATATAAATAATCATAATCATGTTATATTTATTATTTAAATCAATTACACATCATTATTATACCCATACAAATAATAGTGTATTGAATAACAATTACACCACGAGGTGGAGACAGTAAGTTGTACGTACGCACGTATGGTGACATGTCATTAAAATGATGGATAGAATAATGAATATGTTTGAACCATATTTATAATAACATCACAGTATATAAAATATACTGGAGTTATTATTTTAGTATATAAACAACAAATAAGGAGGAAGTGGAAGAAGAAAGGAACTTGAAAGAGGTGACGAAATATTTACCTCTTCTTTGGGTTCTTCCTTTTGATTTGATCAAAAGAGATCCTTATATTGGATTTCTGACTAAAGGATGGACTCTAGGATAAATGGAAGATAGTTTAGAGGGTATTTGGGCCAGGTTTGTTCGAGCCAAAAGGCTTTTAAGGTGCAAATTTGAGGGAAGTGGGAGTGCCCTTTTATAAGAGGGGTGCGGGGAACCTTAGGAAAAGATAGAAATATTATTTTTTAATAAAATCATTTTCAGAATCTAACGGATCCAAAAGGAATTATTTAAAGGATAAGGTTATTATTGGTCGAAAACCACTCAACCAATAGGTTTTAGATAGGTTTGGGTCACCATATTAACTTTATCTTTTAGATTTAACTCTTAGTTAAAAAGTTTGACATTTACCATGTCTCTTTGTATTTTTATATTATATGGTTAATAAACATACTATAAACATCCAAGTGAACAAAAAGTGGTTCAATAATGACATATATACTATTATTTAAGACCTTTTTCTGAACCTTATATTTTTAAGAATTGAATATCAATTAATAATATAATATTTGTTTTAAAAACTCTTTTATGTCAATTTTGACACTATTTGGTATTTTGTTTTTTATAAATTCATAACAGCATTAATTCTTCAAACCCAATTTATCTAACCGACCCTAACATGTCATATTAACCAAAATATTTACTTTAATTCATAAAAAGTCTCAAATTACATTTATTTGGCTATTTATAATATCAACTATTTTAATATTTCGTTAATTAGGTAATTACTTCATCATCATTATGTCATAAATAAATTAAATTATTTAATGTCTAAAATATATAAATAAAATAAAATTACTTGGGAAATCTTTGAATATTTCTAGTGAATATTTATAGTCTAATTTATCTTATGATTAAGCCTATATTAAAAAAAATTTAGGTATTAAACATTGATTTTAACTCTTTTAACTCTTCTTTAAATAAAATAATAATAAATGTCCTAATCTAATTCAAGTGGACCAAAGAGGTTCATATTTTATTCCTAATTTTTTTTGGTCAAATTATACTTATCCAATAGAATTAGGACATGTGTTATGGTAATAATTATATCATTTTTACCCTTAATTTCCCTATTTACTTTTAACCATGGTAAATAAAAGTAAAAAGTTACTATTCACAAAAAAATTATTTTCATCTTATTGAACCACATTTTACTTACTGATATCAACCATGTCTCTTGTATTTTTGAAATTCAACTCACATAAGTAGTAAAATTATGTTTTATGTAAATTTGCAAATGCTCTTAGGAGGTGCATAAAAGACGGTAAAAGTTCAATAAAATTTTTATATATCAAAAATTATTATAAACTGAATCCAATGAATTAAATTGAACTTATATTTGTATTATATATATATTTTTACCTAAAATAAATATAAATAAAATAAAAAAATTAAATAAAAAATTCAGTTTTAAACTAAAACTTAGTGTTTTCAGAAAAATACCAAAAAATCACCCTATGCTAATTTCGATATTCCAAAAACAAAAATGAAGTCCATTTTGAAAGATAAAACTGAGAAAATTTCAAAAAGTGGGTATTACAATTCATAACGGCTAGTTTGATTGGTTGTGGTGTGTTAGAACTTGAAGTTGTGTACAACACACACTATTGTATTATTCAAAGAGAAGTGTACTGTGGAAGCTTAGGGTGTTATAGATTGTTTTTATCTTGATTTTGAAGGATTTTATTAGATAGATCATGGGAATGTGTGAACCATATACAATGTAAATAATCTCATCTCTTTACATGATTTCAACTTTTTAGAATGCAAATCCTTGAAGTTGGAGAGGATATAGAGACTGTGTTTTGTGTAAAAAATCCTTTGAAAATTTTTCATAATATTTTTAGAGGTGGTCATGAAGTTTCTTTGTTTAATTTTGTTTTTTGTATTTACTAAAATAAATAATATATTAGGTATATTATTTTAAATAAAAAACATATGAATATTTAATAATTCCTAAAAAGATTCCAAAATCTAAATTATTACACCACAGTTATGTCCAAGATAAGTGTATTTTCTTAGGAGTTGTATAATTTTTATGGAGAGTCCTAAAACCCTAGGGATAAAAATTTAATGTATTAAATCTAAATAATAATATATTAATATTTTTATTTATTTATACATGTCTCCAGTTTATGTTGAAATATTATAAGATGATCTATATAGAAATGAAATGAAAAAATAGATGTTTTAGAAAGGGGATATTTATTTTTTTGATTTTTATAGTGAAAAATAAATGAATTAAATCATCCTATTATGAGGGAAAAATATATGGGAATTTATAGAGAATTTATGGGTAAAATGTCTCATATTATAATTCTAAATTTTCCTTTATGTTGGAAAAAATAAATAAATTAATTCTCTTTTTATTGGAATAATCTCCCTGAGAGGAAAATTTTTCTCCCTTCCATCATACAATGGAAGCAGTTCTTGGTATTCTTTATGGAGGAGGTAAAAATGATAATTGGGTATTTTTATGTGGTCATAAAGAATCATATATTCACCGGCGAGGTAGGGATTCACATTTCAATATTTTTCTCATTCTTTAAAGAACTATAATTATCTTCTTTTAAAATAGATTCTCTAATAGTGATCATGGTAGATATTTTAAAAGGTAAAAGAAATTAGATAATCATAAAAAAAATATTAAATAGATATCACTCATCATCTCACATGGAACATGTAACAAAATAATTTATTATCTATACATTCCTGTTCTGTGATACCATTCCTTTCATGGATAATGGATGGCATCAAAATTGATAATGTTTTTCTTAAATTGAAAATATATTATTGAAATATTAATTGAGAATTAAACCTATCAATACATGAAAAATTTATTTTATATATTTAGTAATTATTATTCTTTGAATATGTGAACTTAGATATCTAATTATTTGTTTTTATCAAGGGATAAACATGGGGATTGAGCCTCTATGTTTATCTATAATTTTATTTCAGAAATTATCCTTGGTTTATCTCCCTAATAGAGTTTTTTCATATTGGTGATTATTATTATTAGTACTATTATTATTATTATTTATCAATGATAAATAATTATTTGATTAATTAAAATTTTTACATTATCATTGTCCTTTTGAAAAAATTCCACCATGGAAAATAATCTATTCCTGTCTTCTAGTTGTACTCTTCTTCACAAGTGAATATGATTCAATTTCATTTAGTGGTAGGGTATTCATCTAACCACAAACGTCTAGATTTGTATTCTCTCTTTATTCTTGATTGAGTCCAATTTTGATTTTATATTGCTATAATAAAGGAAAATATGAGAATTTCATGTTCAGGTTAATGGCAGGCATTATGTGAAGAGTTTCGAGTATAATATTTATAAATGAATAGACTAATGGATATGCAATAAAATATATTCCAATCTTATAGTATGATTTACCTAGGTAACCTCCTATGATATGTATGTGATGCATATCATAGGTAATGACAAGCTTAAACTGTAATGAAACATAGTATAATTCTATAACCTATATCATATCGTATGATTGGCATTATGATTGAATGAGAAGAAATTGCATGAATTTATCACGTCCCTCCCGCACTGTTTATTTAGTTTAGAATGAATGTATTTGATTAATTCATGGATTGTACATTCATTGAAGGGGTTCAAGGAATAATTCAATGTGTTGTAACACAAGGGTTCTATGAGATTTAACATGGTATGTTTGATATGGTTTATGATCATTATTAAATAAAGAGTTTTAGAGATTCTTATAAAAGGATATGATACATCCTTATTAGTGACTACCTTTTTTGCATTCCATAGTCGAAACTCTCTTCATTCTTGATTACTATTTGTCACTCGGTAGAGCTTTTAGAACCCTTTTGGTAATCAAGAAACCTCACATTTCATATGTTTCTCCACTTTCTTGTGTACTAGCTAGAGAGACAATATACTTTTGGCACTCCAGTGATAATGACTATGCTTTATTAATCAAGAAGAAGAATATGGATGCTACTCAAATTTTGTTTTAGGTTTCTTGTTCATCATTTTACCATCAACATTGATCATATAAAGATATATCATGTTTTCTAAATGGTTTATTCCACTACTAATGGTCATGAGATGATCCCGTAAAACTCAACAGTCTTATAAGATCCTTCTTCTTAAAGGATTAAATGCGTGAATAAACTTGTTTTTTCAATTAATTTTATATCATAGTGGCTTTATATTGATATCTTAATGTATGATATGAAGAAAATATCATGTTTTGATCATCTGTATTGTATAACTGATACATATAATTAGGAAAAATATATTTGAAACCAAAATATTTTAATTTCATTATATTATATGATATCTAATACCATAAATTATTTCTTAGTTTAATTTTTATGAAAAATATAGTCTAAAAGCATAAGTATGATATGATTTATATCATTAAATATAATAGGGATACTAAAATTTGGCTTATCATATTCAATGGTACCAATAATAGCATATATTTGACAAAATATAATAAAATATGATTGGTTCATGTGTGGTATATCTCTTATATCAATCATATTTAATGACTAATAATGAGATTATCACTAAAAAATGCAACATTGCAAAAAAATATAAAAAAAATTATTCTCTATTTTTTTTATGATGACTTATAAATTGTTTATAAATTATAAATTTTAGGCATTATAAAATGGTACTTTTCATCTATAAATAAAATATTAAAATTTCATATTGGTATCTTCTGTTTTTTAAAATAAATAATGTGTTTCTTCATTTTAATATTACTTTAGAATATTTCGGATAATAAATTTTTTATAAATTGTGAATATTTTTTATGTTTAATTTATGAGATAAATTTTTTATAGGTGATAGAGCCTCTCATTAAATTATAGATTTGATATCCTAGAATTTATTTTTCTTCTACTTTACCTCGTTTTCATTCTTAGATTTATGGGATTCAAAATAGTTGTTGAATATAATTTTTTTATATTAGGTTTTAGGATTATCAGGGATCAGATTCTTTCTTTATAAAAGTCTCCTCATGGATAGAGACATAGAGTCAGATGAAAAAATACTTGGATGAATATTACTTGTTATAAAAATGTGAGGGGTTGGTTATCTATCACTCTTGGATTACTCATGTGCAGGTTGTATATCTCACATTACTATAATAATTTACTTGAAGAGTTTTAGTACCTTATGCATGAGATTTATTTGGATATATATAATTGTTTTTGGGTTCTAATTTTGGTAAAGTAACATAAGATTATGGGTTTTCTAAAGAGTTATGCATTGATTCAGTATGGACGCATTAATTTGGTGGATGTAATAGAGATTTCAAAAATAAATCATCAGAATTATGAATACACAAAAGACATACAAACATTACTTGGTAAATATTATATGAGATGATGTGGGTTTAATATGAATTTTATTTATATTAAATATATAATAATTTTAAAAAATACACCTTAAATACTAAGTGTGATATTCATTCCAAAGAATGAATGTGTTAAGACCTTGATCGTAAAAATGGGTACGTTAATCCTATATCTTAGTCCATGTGTATTATCTTATATAAGTAATGGTGAAAATAGTTATTACTTAAGGTTAGGTAACCAAATCCTATTGTGATTTTTGGGTAAGACCTTTCTAAGAAACCCTAAAATTTAGTATATCATATTAATAGAGTTAATTGAATCAGTATGATGAATTTGGATAATGATTTTATCTACTCAACTATCCAAGAGTCATAATTGTTATGATTGGGATGATTCCCTACATAAATAGTTAATCTTTCAGAGGAACACTATAGTTAGATCAGAAAATAGTGAAATATGGATCTCTAATAACAAAATATATATGATGTATGGGGTCATTATTTTTATTGGGATGAAATTAATTAAAAGTCCTTTATAAATAGATATAAAACATAATAAACACCAATAGAAATTTCTTTATTATATATTATTGATTACATTATAATAATAATATTGAGATAACTTATTAGTATGACCTATAAGATAGTTATAGATTGGTAACCATGGTTGAGAAGTTTTCTTAAAGAGAATCATTCTAAGTATCTGAAGGTGGATGTTATAAAGGTCAATTTCATTGAATCTGACTCACAGGTATTGAATATGGTATGTGCATCACAAATTTGTGTAGATAAACATAAACTTAAAGATAGGATGGATTTAAAAAAAATTAAAGTAAATATTTATGTTAGTAATGAATAAAGAGTTGATGCATTAGAATTTAGGTCTTATGATCCAACTTTATCGAGTTAATTAATTCTTGAATTGGAGAAATATTATTATGTTCAAACCATAAATAGAAATTTTATTTTTATGTCTTCTTTAGAAAATGAGTTAGTTTCATTAATTATTAATAACAAGAGTTTATATATATATAAATGAAATGTTTTATGCAATTAAAAATATGGAAAATAGTATATACATTATAAATATGGATAATCCAATCTATAACATTCAAAATAAGAAGGTCAGGGTTGATTCCAATCCCATCTATATTTGAAAATTTTGTATTACACATATAGATTAGAGGCATATCCAAATAATCTGTAGAGATGGATTATTAGTAACATTAAATTATGAATCATTTGAGAATTTAGAATCTTATTTATTGGGGAAAATGACCAAACCATCTTTTAGTGTAAAATGTGAAGGTCCGGGGGCGTTTGGATCTCATACATAGTGGTGTATCTAGACCACTGAATACTCAGAAAGTGGTGGTTTTAGGTACTTTAATACTTTTACTGATGAATTTAATGAGTATGGATATGTGTTTCTAGTGAGAATAAAGTATAAATTTTTTAAAACATCAAATAGTTTCATAAAAAAGTAATAATCAACTGGGAAAGAGTATTAATATTATCCTATTAAATTGGGGAGGTAAATACTTAAGTTAGTAATTCATAGATCATTTTTAGAGATTTTTGAATTATTCTATAACTCAGTACTCATGGATCACCATAGTATAATGATGTCACTGTAAATATGAATCATACCTTGTTGGACGTGGTTCAATATATGATGATTTAGTGTGACCTTCCTATTTTATTATGAGGTTATGATCCAGAGGCAGCTGCATTCCTACTAAATCATGTTCCATCTAAAATGGTCTTAAATACTCTATATGATATATAGTATGGGAAATATCTAGTTTTTATTTT
Organism: Viscum album; assembly: GCA_963277665.1. Classification (NCBI taxonomy): domain Eukaryota; kingdom Viridiplantae; phylum Streptophyta; class Magnoliopsida; order Santalales; family Viscaceae; genus Viscum; species Viscum album. The sequence continues at coordinate 1,311,060,054 of OY728130.1, read as the reverse complement.
ATGAGGATTTTGAGTTTAAAAACACTTATAAAATTATTGGATTCTAAAAATCTTATCCTTAAGATACAAAAATGTTTATTTTTTAGTTATCTCAAAGAAACAATGGGATATTATTTTTGTAATCATACTATATATAAGGTGTTTGTGGCCTGATATAGTAATATTATAGAGAAGGATCACATGAATTAAGGATTTAGTGGGAGGAAAGTTCAACATAGAAAATTTCAATACCACCAAACAATAAGTATTCATAAGATTGATATTGATCTAGTTCTATAAATAGTTATGTGAGAATAACTAAAACAAACTATACAATAACCTTTATGGTTTGGTAGGATTCATCAGGAATTTATGATATATGGATTTCTCATGGACAATAATGATGATTTAATGCTCAAATGAGATAAATATACCACCAAACTAGAGGCCATATAGAGTTATGATTTTGTGAAATGATAAAATCCATGGAATCTGAAATATACTTCATGTACACAAACCAATTTTGGGACATTGTGGATGCTTCTGAAGGGGTGATACCCATGGGGTTTGATTCAGTTTTTTAAAAGAAAACTGACATAGATGATATAGGGTTTACCTATAAAGCATACCAAATAGAAAAATTTTACAAGGGAATTCATGGTAGATTCTCTGAGAAACCATTTCCCCTATTATAATGATAAATTTCATTTGGATATTTCACTCAACAAAACCTCAAATGGATATAAAAACCTATTTTTTAAATAAATTTTGTAAATTGCATGTATATGATACAACCCTAAGGTTTTGAAGTTACAAATGAGTATGATAAGGTTTTCAAGTTTCAGCAGTCTATTTATGCATTAGAGAAAGAATCTTGGAGTTGGAAAATATGGTTTGATGATGTAATCAAAGAGTTTGGTTTCATCAAATACATGGATGATTCTTGTGTATACAATAATATTAGTGGGATTGTAGTGGAGTTTTTAATATTATACAGAGGTAATATATTTTTTATTGGAAATGGAATCAAAACACTTCACTCTATGAAGATGTGGTTGGGTAAATGCCTCTCTACAAAAATTCATGAGTAAAGTAGCCTACATAGTTGGTTTAAAGATCTATATAGATATATCTAAGAGGTTTATTGGATTTAGTCAAGACACTTACATTGGTAAATTGATAATGAGTTTGATCAAGGAGAACTCCCAAAGGTGGTCATTTCTAATTTTATATGGAATGATAGTTATGATGATTCATGATCATTTTATAGATTTATAAATGATAAATATAATTCCATATGTATCCACCATAGGTTTTATCATGTATTCCATGTTTTATACTGAACTTGATGTTTCCTATAATCTTATGATTAAAATTAAGTTTCATTATAATCCAAGTATGAGTCATTGTATTCCAATGAAGGATATATTTAAGTACTTGAGAATAAATAAGGATATGTTATTTCTATTTAGAGGGTAGGATGGGATTTTTATAAATGTTTTCATATATACAAGTTTCTACTCTAATAAAGATGATACGAAATCTAAATATTGTTTCATTTTTTCCATAGTAGTGTAGTGATTATTTAGAAGAGTTCCAAACCATCTATCATGATAGACTAAAAAATATAGGTGGAGTACATCACTGTATCAGATGCTCTGAAGGTGGATTATTGGATCAAAAATTTCATCTCTGAACTAGAGTTGGTTCATATCATTGAGGGAGAGATTGAGATTTACTATGGAAACAATGGGTCCATCACTCAAGATATGGGACCATGGACTAATCAAAGTACCAAACACATAATTTTAAAATATCATCTCATATGATAGATCATTGAGAGGATAAATGTCAGGATATTTTGGGTGGATATAGAAGAAAATGCAGTGGATCAATTGATGAATATGTTTTCCCAATAAAAGAATGAGGTTTATATAAAGTCTCGTGGTATCTGATACTTAAGAGATTTATGTGAAAATTTAATAACTTATCATGTATTTATAATAAAAGAAATATCTATTTTTATTCATTCTTGTCTGATATAATTTCATTTACATGAGTGATAAACTAATAATATATTCTAAAATTATGACATTGAATTATCCCTAATTGATTATTATCATATAGTATTATGGGTTGTGATGATATGATAATATTAACATGAGTAGAGGACTCATTATACAATAAGTGTAGACTTATTATTTGTATTGTCCCTCCATGTATATCCTAATGAATTTCACAAAATTATTAATATACTGAGGGGTTAGTTCATACTATCAATTCCTTTTTACTTGAAGAAGAAAAGATACATAGCATAATAACATTCATGTTTTGATACATTTATAATTAAATCCATTGAGGATTAACTAATTAATTCGTGATTGGGTATGTCGTTGATCAAATTTTTAGTTAGATATCATCCAAGATAGAATGATTTTCACTCATATATTGAGAAAAGATATTTGGCCCTTGATTTAATTTAACTGAGGAAATTCATGGTCATACTTAGTTGATTCAGATGTTATGTGTTTAGATACTTGAATGAAGGACATGTGATGTTATTATCTACTAAATGAATAACATGTGATGTATTTATCGAAAAAGTTAGTCTTTCTCATAGAATCAATAAAATATGATATAGAAAATAAAAGATTTACATTTATCCATGTATCGTGTTCACTCAATGTCATGGGAAAATGGATTATATAAGTACACATAGGATTTATATGAAACATATTATAGTGTACATGTTTATATGAGATATGATTATGTTTGATACATATCATGACAAACACCTTTATGGCATGATCATTAATGATGCCTTACTAAAGATCACTCTTTTCTTACATTTATGAAATGAGGATTTTGATTTTTTTTCAATTAAACTAAAGGCTATAGGGTCACACGGTTAAGATTTTGGATAAGGATAAATTTTTGGATATAGTTTTTATTCAAAAATGTAGAGTGTTTAAAAAACCATTTAAAAAAGAGATTTACTAGATTAAAAAGGAGTTGTGATGTTTATCATAAAGTCCTTATGTGTTTTTAATGTAAGTGGGATAATGATGGATATGCACTAAAATAAAGGTTAGTGGTAATATATATAAATATCCCAGGTCACTTCCTATGATATTCATATGATTAATATTCTAGGATATGACAATCCTAAATCTCAATGATTTATAGGATGAATATATATCCTATATCATATCATATGATAGGCAATATTATTATATATTATGTGATTTCATGCATTCTCCATGTCCTTTCCATGTGGTTTCTTTGGTTTAGAATCAATGAATATTTATTCACTCATGGATTAATCATTCATTGAAGGAGTTCAATGAATAAACCAATGGGTAATATAGAATAGGTTCCATGATATGGAAATATATACATTTTATACACTTGAAAATATTCATTAAATGATGACTATTAAGGATGCCTAAAAATGGATTTGATCCTTAAATGTTGGTTACTACCCTTGTTGTATTCCATAGTAGAAACTCACTTCAATATTTATTAATATTTATCAGTTGATGAAGGAACTAACACCTCTTTAGTAATAAATACTCATCATGTTATGAATTCAGATTCACTTTCTAGTGTACTACCTACATAGTTTATCACCATCAATCTTTTTTTATCGAGAGAAGAAATATGAAGGCTACCGCATTTAGGTATAGGTATGTTTTTATTCATTTTACCATACATATTGATTCCATGAATATGGATCCAACTTTTTTCATGGGTTATTCTACTACCAATGGTCATGATATTGTCCCATAATCCCATCATATATGGTAATGAATGAATAAATTAAGGATAATCAAAAATCACATCGAGGAGGTGAGAGGAAGATCTTGGGGACGTCAAGGTCATCCAGTGGTAGAGATGGTGTAAGAGACAGAGGTGACAGTGTTGCTGTAAATAAAAATAAAAAGGTTTATTTGTTTGTAAAATTTTATTACTACATGGTATATAGTGTATGGTCTCATTTCTTGCATGTCATCAAATTTAGTTTTCATGTTACGGTTAACTCTACATAGCATGTACCTATGGGATATGAATTATGTAACTCACCATTTGACTTAGATTGAGTGTAAAAGGTATTTTAAATTTCAAATTTCTTGCGATTCTTATTCATATTCCATGTAATTCCATACCAAGGGTGTAACACCTGAATATTTTAAAAAAACATTATGTTTGATAACATATGTCACATGCAACCCAGAGCTAAAACAAACCATGAAATACTATTAATTAAATTTGATCATTATAACCTATTAGTTGAATTGGTAAGTGTGAATATTAATAACCATGTTATGAAATATAATCAAATTTTATTATTAAATATTTGTAATTAAGCATACATTTTTAATAAATTTATATTATGCTTTGAAAAAAGTTTTCCTTCAAACATGATTTCCATTTCTTTTTGTGAGAAAATATTATTTAATTTTTGTAGCTTTTAAAAAAAATTATAAAATTAAATTAATTTTTAAAATCATCATGTCAAAATTATCTTAGAGTAAATTTTAATAATTATCAAAAAATATTTATTTTTCAGTGAATAGTAGAAATACTGATTTTTATTGAAGACTATATTTTTACTTCAATAATTTACAAATTTAAAATTTTTTTTAAAATATTTTAAAAGAAAAATTATTTATATTATATTATGAATAATTCAATTTAGTTCTTTGGAATCGTTCTCATGGTATAATTTGATATAAAAATATTTTTATACTTAAGGATAAATTTTTATAAAAAACTTATTTTTCATTGAATTTTAAATTTTTATCTTAAATTAATTCATGTCCCTTTAAGAATTTAATCTTGAAAAATGCATTTAATATTTTTAATTTGAAGCTCCAGATTTGGTAAATAGGTACCCCTTCCTTTTGGTCAATATGAGTAGTAACCATAGAACATTTTTTGTCACCTCGGTTAGGGTAAAATGGGTAAAATATGGTTAAAACTTTTGGATAAGGATTTAAAATTTACTAAACATTTGAAATTGTCCTATTGGATGGGTTTATTTCATACATTTTCAGGAAATTATTGAATATATGGAAACTTTGTTCTATATTTCATTATTTATGACGTTTATATTAATTTAAGTAAAAGATAAAGTCAAAAATGTCACGCTATTGACTCTAATATCTCTAATATTTTATCATAAGGGTAAAATGAGGTTATTTTTAGTTTTATTTATTTAAAATATAGATTAATTTTATTTACCATATTAATTTATTTTAAATTTTTGGTGATTGAATAGTTCTCCAAAATGCTTATGCAACAATGGCACAATATTTATTCAATTAATAGAAAATAAAAAAAATGATTTGAAAAATATTAAAATTAATAAAATTTGGATAAATTGTTGTGTCCCATGAATTTTTTAGATAAATATAACATATTATAGATGTTTTAAAGGTTTTTATTCTAATTCCATTGTTTTTATATAGTTTTCATAATCAAATTATGTGAATTGTTTCAAAATGACATTAATAATATATTATTAAAATAATATTTTATTAAATTATTAAAAAATAATAAAAAATATTAAATTATGATAATTAGGATGTAAAATGGTTGAAATTATCAACCATTTTCCATTTATGATCCAATTTGAACCTTATAATAAAAATTAAAACCCTTTTAGATTGAAAATGATGTTACCATGGTTAAGGTTAAAATAGGTTAACTAAGGGTTTAAAATAAAAAAGATATGGTTTATAAAACCACTAAAACATGTCCAAATTTTACAGTTTGATGGTATTTAACCAATATACTACATTATATTAAAATATCTATCCATTTAGAATCATTTTTATTGATAATGAATTTATTATATTTTAATATTTTAAGAAATTCCATGAGTGCCCCTCTCCTCACTTATAAAAGGGAATCCCTCCTTTCACTTATATACACCACTTTGAGCCATATATATCGACCAACCCAAGAAAAATTATCTTCTCAACTTCCTTATCCATTAATTTTAGGTTTTTGTATTCTTAATGGACCATTCTAAGGATCCTTAATAAGGGGTTCAAAATAATTCTACCAAAGAATTAGTAGTCATCTTATCCAACCTCTTTTAATTTGATTCTTATTATAAATCCTCTAAATATATGATATTATACCTAAAATAATATATTTCGTGTCATAAATATACTGATATTTTATTACAGTTATTAATATGCCTTTATTCACCCTCTTTTCTATCAAATGGGATGTGATAGTATCGCTCATGTGTATGTACATCTTTCCATATCTATGTAGTGATAAAAATCATTTTTCATCGCTATCTTTCATGGATGGTTAATATGATCAGTTTAATTTTTATATATTCTATTTATGAAATAATTTTTATTTTATTTTTATAATATCATATCTACCTACATACCTTCTAATCTTTTGAAAAATTATAATGTTCCTCGTTTGTATGTGGGGAAAACCACCTATATGAACCGATCTGATTTTTTTTTTCATTTATTATTAACATAGATGGTAATAAGAATAGATGTAATGAATATATGTATTTTATATGATATAATAATGATTCTATAAATTTTAGTTATTATTTAACTTTCTTTTATTCTATCCGTCTAAAATTGAAAATAGTTTCCATGCGTATGTATGGCCTATTATCTCCATGAATATTGTAATTCATTTTTCTATATCTAAATTTTATGGATGACTATAATTATATATATATAATTCATATATATGATATTTTTATCATATTTAAAATTATGGAGATTATGGAACCATGATCCAAGTATAAGGATCCTAACTATTGAACCAAAATTCTAATGAAAAATAAAGCAGTGAAAACCTAGAAATAATGATTTTAATAAGAAGTTATTAATAAAAGGGTGTTAAAATGTTATAATTGGATCATATATGAAAATATAATTATTTAAATAACAATTTTATAAAATTATAATTAATTTAAATTTATTATAATGGATGTTAAAGCACTTTTTAAGAAATTAAAACTTGAGGTAATGGATTTTACTCTGACATTAACTTATATGAGACTCATTCCATATTCACCACTGGTTTTTTATGTGGTGTATATACTACCCATGTATGTATTTTATGATGAGTATCATGAAACTTATTTAGAATAAATATCTATATATGGTTATTTATTTCACGGGTCTTATGATCCAAAATATACCAAAGTGGTAATGGATTTATCTTACAATCTCATTATTTATCTAGATTGATTATAATTAGGTTTCCAATAATGATATTTTATGACATATATCTCAAGAATCATATGAATTTTTTTATCCTATATTTATTTTTTTATCTTAAATTTCTTCATTTATGTTTTCTTCATTTATGTACTCAAGATAACTAAAAATGTATTCAAGGAAAACCAACATTATTTATCTCTTCAATAGAAAATAATTTTCCTTCAATATCCATGTTTTATGAAAATGTTTTCAATTTTTTTTTATATTCTTCTACGATTTTTTAAAGTAATTTTTACCCAATGATTTCCTTTTATACAAAATGGTTTCAAATTAATCTTTTTATCATTTTCTGAATGAGTTTCCTTTTAATTTTTATAAAATTGTGAAAGGGATCTTTGTTTTAATGTATACATCATGAATTGAATTCCACACTACCATGAAAGATCAATTATTTAAAGCCTACTTTAAAAGTTTTAAATTTTATTTTCAAAGAAAATATTTAATTAATATTTTGGAAATATTGATATTTTAAATAAGTGATTTCAAAATAATTTTTTTACTAAATAAATGTTCCATGTGATCTTTTAAAATAATTTTATTCTTTGATGGAATCCATTAATGTTACTTAAATTTCACTAGGGATATGATTATATGATACCATCATTATTATTTCTCTGTAAGGTTTATTGTTATGATTATGAGATTTTTATGAAACACATTTTCTTTTCTATGAGTTAAGTAACAATGAAATGTTAAATATATTCATGATCTTAGGGAATAAATATGAAGTTATTATGATTTTGTGATGGGTGAGTCAGTTATATCTCTCCAATGAATTGGGGATATATTGATAACTCATGAGGTAAATATGTTATGTGTAATCCTGATTTCATGTGTATAATTTTATGCATTGGCCTGCTTTTACGTCCATATAATTATGTGTGGACCTGGTATTCATGTCCATAAGTTTATGCATGGACCTAACTTTCATGTCCATAATATTATGTGTGTACCTAGTTTCATGTACATAATTTTATGTGAGGTCCACATTTTATGTCCTTACCTTAGTGAGTGAACATTTTTTCTATTTATACATTCTCACAATGTTATAATTTAATTATTTTCCATATTCCTCTATCAATGTTATGATCTCATGGATCATGTTATTCAATTCATTTATGATTTATGTCTTATGAACAACTAATATTTATGCCATGAATTAGGATTATGAACTGTAATATAAAGGGTAATTTTTTTAATTTTTATGTTCATGTTCGCATTGCCTTATTATCTTATTATGCTTAAGTGATCATTGATATCTCCCTTGTTTACCATTACTATGCATCTGATATCATCATTTCTTATGTTTTCTTTCCCCTTGTTTTATAGAAATGTTTTAAGTAGTGTGTGTCTAAGAAGATTATTATGTGGGAATATATTTTTGGGAGATGTTGAAGACCATTTTACAAATAAAAATTATTGTGTATTCAGTCTCTAAATACACTAAACCTTTATATTCCTTAAGAGTGTATTTCTAAAATATATTGGATATTCATCAATTAATATACAATACCTACATATCACCATGAGATTTTAAAAGAAAAAACAAGGGTTTGATAATGTATATGGAATGAAAAACTAATCATAGACAAGAATGTAACACCTCAAGAATTTATGAAATATTTATTAAAAAAATCAAATCTCTTCAATAGATTAATATTCACACAACACTGAGTGTAAACAAAACATAATATTATTTTAAAATATAATTATTTGAACCTAACTATAATAACCTAGCGGTTAAGTTGGTGGGTGTCAATATGAATAAATAAATTATTAAAATTATTTCATTTACACATTTATGAAAAAATTAAATGGATATATATTGATTATAAATAAAATAATAATTATTAGAAATAAAATACATGATTTCTGAAAAACTGTATTTTTCAAAGAAAATGGTTTCAATACATTTTGAGCAGTTATATTAAATTTAGTTTTTTACCACTTTTAGAAAAAATTACTTTAAAAAAATAAATTCATTTTTAAAATAATAGTATCAAAATTACCTTTACGTGATTTTTTAATAATTTTCTTAAAAGATAAATTTTTCAATAAATAGTGAAAATACTTATTTTTATTTGAAAACTGTCATTTGTTTTAAATTATTTTAGTAGTAAAAGTATATTTTAAAATGGTTTTAAAGTAAAATTAGTTCATTTAAATTAAAATTTAAATAATTTATATCATTTTAATAAATTTCTTTTTGAATTGTGATAACAAAAACATTTTAAACATTTGAAATGTTTTCTTTGGAAAAACTATTTTTCAACGTGTATGTGGGATAAATTTTAAACTACATTGTTCCACATCTGTGAATATAATTTCAAATAAATTATTCTATATTTTGAATCAAAATAATCTATATTATATAATGTGATCAAATTTTTTTTTACCATTATGAATAGTAAAAGCATGAAAAATTAATAACTAAGATTAAGGTAAAAATGGGTTTACATGGGTGTTAGACTAAGAAGATATGGGTTTAAACTGATCTATAACTTATGTAACACCCATTTTTTATCCATATTTAGACCTTATAACCTATATTTTTATATAATATACCATTTTTTATCCTTTTTTCACGTGAAAAATGTGATTACACTTTATTCTTTACAAAAATTCCATGGGTGTCGTCCCCCCACTTATGAAAGGCCAATCTCTCCCTTCACTTATTCACACATATGAAGACATTTTTATCAACCGAAGACTAAAAAAATATCTCCCTAACATCTTTCTCCAAATTATATATCTTTTATTATACCCAAAATATTAACCTTGTGGTTCTTAATATGAGACATAATGGAGGTTTCTCTAAGAGATGGTAATTGTCTTAACGAATCTCTTTCATTTTTTTCTTATTTTTCCATATTAAATTATGTGTTAAAACATAAAATATAATAAAAAAGAATATATCATATAATAATATCTTTTTATATTTATATAATAATATTTATCAATCTCCTCATCCATAAAATGGGAAAAAAAATCATCAATCATGTGTATGGTAGACTACTGCCTCGTGAACCGATGTAACTCATTTTCCATCAACACATATCATGATTGTATATACTTATGGATTTAATGTATATATATAATATTCATGATATAATTATACTTATTTAATTATAATATCAAATATAACTTCTTTCTTTACGTGTTTTTTAAATTATGATAACGTATCTCTTTTGTACGGTGAGTTGTCACCCCGTGAAGCGATATGATTTTTTTCACATATGATTTATAGTGTAGATAATAAGGATGAATTTAATAAATATATGTGATATATATGAAATTATATTTATTATATAAAATTAATATAACATCCAATTCCTTACCGTTTTACTCAATAAAATAATGATATAATCACTCGTGCACACGTACAACCTACCGTCTCAACAAAAAGATGCGATTAATTTTCAATTTACATCCTTAAATAAGGATTATAAATATATATATAATGAGTAAATATGAAATTAATAACATTATTATCATTATTTAAATTATTTATCTATATCCTATTCTCAATAACCATAGCTTTCATGACAAAACATGCATGAGAAAACAAGGGAATTAAAACAAAAACAATGAATATAATAAAATATTATTAACAAAGATGTGGTAAAATGTTATATGAGGATAAAATATGATATTATAAATATAAATATTGAATTTTATAAATTAATAAAATTATTAAAACCATTATACAAGAGGTTAAATCACATTCAACCAAAAGGAAGCATGAGGTAAGGGAATTCGTCTCAATTTCCCTTCATTGTGGCATATTATACTCTTATGCACCTAATTTCTTTTATATGATGTATATACTACCCATTTTACATTAAATATCATGATTAATTAATAATTCAGGGAATTGTAATTTTAATTCTAAATTATTTCATCCAAAGGAAGATAACTGAAAGGTTACCATGTGGTAAAGAATTTCGTAACTCAATTTCTTTTCATTGGGTTAACTACTTCTGCATTATCTTTGTTATTATATGATTTTTTGTGTAATTGATTTTTAATATATTATATTGTATTACTAATTTATTTATACAGATTTTAATTTTATTCACATAATATATTCATTGGTTAATTCTTTCTTCAATTTTATGATCTTTGCAAAGGTTTATTTCACAGTCTTATTTTAATGAGGGTTGTTTATGCGTGAATTTACATTAAAATAAATTATTTGATCATTAGATAATTAACCCCTTTAATATTATTCTAATATGGTTATTCAAGAATATTTCAAGTAATTTTAGCATTTTCGCACTCTTTGTTACTTAAAATTATTGAGAAAATATTTTTTTATAAAATATGGTTGTATTTCTCTCTTCAGTAGAAAACCCCATTTTCTTCCCAAACCATTTTTTTTAATGTTTAAATATTATACACATGATTTATTAAAAACATTGTTACCCATGTTTGATTTTTTATAGAAAAATTAAAAGGAATCCTCATTTCATTATCAAAATAATTCTCATTTTTATTTTTCAAAAAAATATGAAATAAAACTTTATTTTAACATGTACAGCATATACAGCCCCATCAAGACCACTCAAGTTTTATAAATATTAATTTATAGGTCTCAATGTTTAGTTTATAATAAAATTATATTCATTATATTTTGTGATATTTTAGTTTTAGAATGATTTTCAAAGTAAAAAAAAGGAATATTTTCCTCAAGAATATTTTTAATGATATTTTTATGGTATTTCTATTCATCAACAACATAAACAATTTACTGTAATTATGATAAACAAGTTATATATTTTATTGATAACATATTTATAATTATTTGTATTTTTTTATTCTTTTTTACTAGGAAAAGTATTTACATTCTCTTTCTTGATTAATTTTTGTAATTAATAACTTTCTTTTTAATATTCACATTCTTAGTGTCATTGAACATTTAATTTACCATAAATATTCATAGTATTTATAATGGATAAACATATTACTTAATCTATATATAATTTCTAAATATGGTATTTTACATTTAATGTTATATGATTGATTGAGGATATTACTGTTAATCTGTAATCCTTTCTCGATATATAAATTTTTTGATACGACATATTTTCCATGAATTAAATTGATTAAAAAATATATGAGGAATGATTTGGACATGAAATTATGGGTGGGAACTATTTATAGATATAACTCCAATTAATTGGTAATATAATTAGAATAATCAGTTGGATATCCCTAGTTAAATGGGTTTCTAGTGTATAACTACCCATCGGTTTTAAACTGTATTGTAAAAGATATCTAGAATAGAGGTATCATGATGCCTGAGATCATGATGTCAAATAATTAATCATTTACTTCATTGAGAATTAAATTATCAGTATTATAACCTATGATATTTTCTCATTAATATTATTCATGGATGAATTTCATTCTCAAGTTATTGATTAAATGGCATGTGTGTTTAGTTATTTACCTTGCCGCCTCAAAAGAAATAATTCTATTAAATAAATAGAGAAAATTATAAATAAATAATAGAGAAAAGAGAAAACCTAAATATTACCATAACATGTTTATTATTCATTATCTAATCATGGTATTCATGTTAATTAAATTTCCTGTTTGTTCAATTATTTAACTTCCAATGTTGATTTTTCGTATTGATTCATGATAGATTTTAATGAATTTAACCCTTACTGAGCATTTGATATCACCATTATTTTGTTTCCTTTCCTACGAATATATGAACTGTACTAAGAATGATGTGCAAGGATATTATAGAGGTAATAATAATATTATCATAAGAGAAAAAAATATTTTGTCATCCTTATTTTCAAATGTAATATGAAAATCATGTATGTATCTAGATTACCAAGACTACTAAACAATATGGTCCTCTTGGAAGTGATTCCTTATATCTTATTCTAATGTAATAAAGTAGAAACCAACTCCAAGCTATGGGAATTGGGGTATTTATAGTTGGTATCAGAGGAAGTTTAATATAAACCTGGGAACTAGATTAAGAGAACATAGATTAGAGAACATATGACTAGAATTTATTATGAGGATAATTATATAAGAACATTCTAATGTTTTGGTAAGGAATAGATTGTGTTTTTTCCTATAAATACATCTATTTCTCAATACTAAAAGTGGATTTGGTTCTAGAATAGATGTACCTAGGGGTAATAACTATGAAAAAGGGATGTCAATCTTAGCTCGATCATTACCTGGTAATTAAATGGGACTTACTATGTGCCTGGATGGATGCTCCCAATGGAAATTCTGTAGATAATTCAAATTTTCTTTACAAACTATTATGAAGGATTTGGATATTTGATGAAAATTAATTACCTAGGTTAAAACTAAGGTTTCTTAAATTAAAAATAAAGTTTTATGATTTAGAAATTTCATAAATGATTTTTCATGATTATGTTGTTTCCCAATATTATTATTGTTACTCACACAATAATTTTTTCTTTTAGTCAATGGATAGAACCTGAAGGAATCATATTAGCATCGAATATGAAGGAAAACATAGTGACTATGAGAAATAAAATGGGATAATTACTAGAGTAAAATATATTGTTATTATGCCTAATCAGTTATCCTGAAATATGATTAACAACTTATTCCTTGATCAACTCTTGGACTCACCAAAGAAGAGAAGGGTGGAGTTATCTAATTGCTCGAGTGGTGGAGACCCTGAAGGAAAGAAGGCTTGATTTTATTTATGTCAGAAATTTGGAAAGATACACCTAGAAAAGATTCTCAAATGAATGGTAAAATGTTTTGTGTGTGGAAAATATGGGCATAAAAACTTCAATTGTCATGGAAAATGAAAGAGTACAATGGAAGGAAATAAATTTCATCATAGGGATCTATTTATTGTTCATTCAATTAAATGTGGGGAAGTCGGGCATTATCTAAGTCAATGCCCTATTATAAAGGTTATCCCATAGACCAAGGAAAGACCTATGTTAAAATAAAATGGTTCAAGTATTTATGTATTGGGATTCCATAATTATATTCTTGATGTATTTTTACCAATGGTATTTTTGTTATAATAATCATGAAGCAACTATGTTTGTATTAAATTTTAAAAGAATATATATCTTAATTAACTTAAGAGTTGTGGATACCATCATGGGTTCATGAGTTTAAGTTTTATCATAAGTTCAATGTACTAAACACCACTCTTTATGTTTTATGTGATGGGATTCTACTAATATTAAGCATATTTTGGGAGACATTTATGGTAATAAAATCATTTGGTTTAGTATATGTTTCAGTGAAAAATGTATTTCTCGAAGAATGCCCTTACGTTTTCTAGGAATAAGTTTAATGGTATTGGTAACCTTTAGGGTTTATCTTATCTTTTATGTTGAGATAAGTAGGGATTATTACACTTTAGTAATGTTATATGAATTATATTAATATGTATTAGAAAAAGGACAACATGCTTGCTGGGTGATAAACTGTCACATCCCGAAAGGTCATGGGGCTTGAACCCATAACTGAAGGGTGATAAGGGTGTTGCACCTGTCACTAGCCTACATGATGGTCTGGTTAATATATCATTGTTTTTTCTTAAAGTATTTGATAGGTAAATATTAATGTCGAACCAAGATAGTTACTATTAAAGTTTGGATATTAAGACCGCCCTCTATCGGTTCTAAATAAAAGCATTGATAAAGGGTTGTCCCATGTGACTTCATCCCACATCATAATTTTTCATTGACTGGGGAGAGTTTATAAGCATCGGTGTTCCACCATCATTATGTGTCATTTCTAGGGGGGATCGGCACCCACATACACTATACCACACATAAGCCTCATAGGTTTTCCCCTACACGTGCTAGCCCAACCACCCAACCCCAATACTCGGCCCATATACATTGGGCCTCTATATGAGAGCCTATACATAGACCTCCGACCCAGCCTACCATAATTTTTATATACTCTAATAAAAACAATAAAGTGTAAAAATAAAAAAATGAAATAATTAAACAAAGAAAAATTGAAAATGAATTAATTAAAAACATAAAAATATATTAATGAAATAATTATTAAAAAAATCATTAAATTATATATCTATATATATACTATAAAAAATAATGAATAGAATATATTAAATATTAGTATATAAATTGAATAAAATTTAATAATTAAACAAAATAAAAAATTATTAGATTTAAAAAATATTAAAAACTTTATTCAAAAAATAATTACTAATAAAAAAGAATAAATTTAATATATATATATATATATATATATATATATATTAATTATAAATGTTGATAAATAGTATATATTAAATATAAATAAATAAAATTAATAAAATGTAATAGTTAAACAAATAAAAAATAAAAATTAATAAATTTCAAAAATATTAAGAACATTAATAATGAAACCATTATTAATAAAAAAGAATAAATATAATATATATATATATATATGTTATAAATATTGATAAATAGAATGTGTAAAATATAAATATATAAAATGAATAAAGTTAATAATTAAATAAATAAAAATTAAAAATGAATAAATTAAAAAAATTAATAAAATTAGTAATGATATAATTATTAATAAAAATGAATAAATTCAATATACATACACACATTTTTATTCTTTCAAAATTAATATATATATATATATATAATTTTTATATGTTTAATATTTTTTAATTTTATTTATTGTTAATATTTATTCGTAATTAAATTCTTATTTCATATATAGAAATATAAATTGATATATATACAAACACTATTTATTACTTTTTAATTGATATATATATATATATAATTTGTTTTAAATTTTATTTTTTAAAATTTTCTAAAATGTATTTGTTTTTAATATTTATTTATATTTATTTATTAACATTTATTATGTTTCTATTCAGTAAATTTTATTCATTTTTTATATTTTTATTCAATATAAAGTATTTATTACTTTTTTTGGAATTTATTCTTTTTTTAATATTATCTATTCATTTATAATATTGATTATTTTTAAATATTTTATATTTTTTTCAATTTTCATTGTTCAATATTTTTAATAATTTTATACATTTTTAATATCTATTTTGTAACGAATTAGATTTTCATATATTTTTTTGGATATTGTATGGATTATTTTCAACACCATGCACTGAAACGACGTGTAATTCTGAGACCCGGTATGCCAAGAATAATTGTTTGAAATATATTAAATAGAATGTGCACATGGTTTTCATGAAAAAATGTAATAACATTTAAAAGGGGATGTATTATAAATATGAGGGAACCATTGATCTATGATCATGGGTTTTAGCCTAAGTGCAACATAACCTTTTTTAGAGGGATACATTTTGGAAAAAGTCATCATGGACGTAAAAAAATTAAATTATTTCATTTCATTTACTGACGTAGAGACCTAATTTTTGTATATAAGTATATGGTTGTGTCAAACCCCATGGTTAATTTCATAACCATAGATCCATTGGAGAATTGTTGGAGAGGGCGTTGGAGGATCTATCTGAGACGAACATCAACTAGATCATAGGTCAGTAATCAATGTGAAACATGACTTGGGATCTTACCAACGACAATGGTGTAGGATCATTATTTATCAGCAATCAATACGCCTCTAGGTATGATGTTGTTTTTATTAGATTCTTTCACTGTTATCTATTTCTATGATGAACGCAAATTAATCGACCAACAGATCGGTTCACAGATCGATCATTTTATGGGATGGGTTATCTACATGTATTTTTTTGGGAGAATTTCTTGTGTTTATTTTACAATCTCTTCATTTATTGATCTAAAAGAAAAAAACGAGGTTGACATGAACATCAGTTGTGGTTCGTTACTCATAGATATTCATTGTGTATTTCTTCCCCTTTCTCATTTATCGAGAGTGATTTTCTTGACTTTCGGTTATATAAACTCTGAAGAAAGAATTGAATGTTGTGCACCCATTAATTAGTACAACTATTCAATGTTTTAGATTTGATCTTGGCATGACATGAAGGTGGTGCGATGATGGAAATGTCCACGTATCGAATGATTTGGATACTTGATTTTGTTTTTCCTCAGCACATGAAAAATAATGATGTTCAAAAGAGTTTTATGAATGGATTGATTGTCATATTTTGATGATTTGATGATATAAAGTCCTTCACGATGATACTATTTGGTTTCGGTATGGTGATCGGATGAATCGATGGATAGAGGAGTTGAAAAGATGTGTGATTCTAGATCTTGAATTCTATATATTTCAACATTAAATGATGTTTGTTCTAGAGGAACATGTTGTGTGGGACCCTCTCAGCAGCGACTAGGGTTCCAGGATGAAGTTAAGTATCATGCGGAGTGTGACCATGTCACACATTGTGTGGCCCTTCCCGGTTGGCTTTGTGTGTACCTGAGAGGCTACACAGACATGTCCTGGAGTACATGGGTATAGGCACATTGTTTTATCCTACACGAACATGGACAGGTCAAGCATACATAGGCTAATCCATGTACTAGGACATAGAAAGAAGTACATGGGCATCAGAATATCGTGTACTTATACACGGACCTAGGCACGTGTTGTTTTACATGGGAAGGACCTAGTTCCTAAGGAACACACTGTGTACTACCAGTACATACTATATACTGCTTCAAAATTGACTTGGAGAACTTTTCCTTAGTATTTTGGACATGTTTCGTTAGGGTGTTTTCCCTATATCTTTTCTTTGAGGTTTAATATTGAATCACATCCTACTCATAGGATGGTGATCCCTTCATCATGACTTCTTGGATAGAGTTTTTGAAATCCTTGCTTGATTCCTATAGTGAGATCCCTTATCATCTTCTTTCCCTAGGCGGAGTTCTTGGTATCATTGTGACAAACATTATATGGGATCTTATCCTCCACTTAGAAAGTTCATCCATATTGAGTTGTTTGTATACCCCATGGCCTTGGGAGTGATCCTCAATTGTGTATTATATCTAATTATAATTATAGTGTATAGTTCTAATAGAGAGACCTGATGACCACTACATATTTTCGAAACATCATCAACTCTATATAACTCATGTATTGTATTCTGCTAAATGAGTATTATGTGTAACTTTTAATCAGGAATCCTAGTCTAGCTTTATGGTTGTGAATTTACCTTGAGATCATGTGTCTTTGTTAAGTATATAAGTATATTCTCAATATATGTGTTGTAGACATATACCTATGTATATATTATTTTTATCCTTTTGTTATATGTTTTTTGGTTTCATGGTGCTATAATGGGTATTTTTATACTCACCCATGCATGGAATTTTCCTGCAGGTGACGTGTCTTGTGCAGATGATTGACACTTTTATAGGGTCCAAAATAAACCCAGATCAGATGGTGCTTAGTGAGCCAGCTAGACTGAGGTTTGTTCCTATGGTATCATTACAATAGTCCCAATTTTTTTCTTTTAGGTTGGAACTTCTTTCATACACGTTGTGGTCAGATTATAATTCAACATTTTTACTTTCCATTACTTCTTTTCATACTATTGTTATATGATATAGATGTATGTATACATGTTTGTTTACTTATTTTTAAATTTCATCACTGTATGGGCTTATAGATGTGTGTGTGTTTAGATACTTTGGATAAGTATTCTGATGATAGTGATATGCCTACTCGGAACTAGTCTCCTGCACCTGGCCTATTGGAGGCGAGCTTGGGGACTCATGGAAGGGGCCACATTGGGATGGGCCATGATAGAGTGGTATCAAAGTAGTCAGATCTACCTTAGGATCGGAGTTTGTGGGATTGGTTTGGGGGAAAAGTATTAATTATTTCGAGTTCAATATTTTAGACCAGGGACTCCAATGTTGGTGTGACGACTGACATATCCATACATCATGATTCTGATTACCTTCCTTTTCACTTGATACATGAGAACACTAGTTACAACAAAATGGTACATGAATAATCTAGGAATGCGTTGTGGTTTTCATGTCATTCTTCAGTCAAATCTCTTGATATACTCATTGACTATCGTATATCTTATTTAATTCAAAATGCCGCAGTGGTGTATTCCATCTAAGATTCAGCATCAGGATCATAAGGATGATCCCCTCAGTGATGAGGCATCTATATTGGGACCAGTTCTAGAGGTGTTACCTCCAAGTGGTTCCCCTGATATACCACCACCTGTAGAGTAATGGATGGTACTTGTAGTACCAACGGATGAGGTGCACAGGATGGTTTCACTTCACGAGTTCCAACGACATTAACCCCTAAGGTTCTGAGGTGTTCCCAACCCACATATGGCAGTGGATTATCTTGAAACGGTGATGTGAGTTTCCATATGGTCAACTCACTAGTAGATCAGATGGTGGTCCTAGTGGAGATCCTTCTCCATGGCACAACAGAATTATAGTAGGGTTTGGTAACCCAATCGTATGGTGAGGCCAATTTGGCATGGTCAAACTTTGGGTACCTTTTTAGAGATTATCTTTCTCCAACTACATTGAGGTTTTACATATCCATGTGATTCAATTGCTTTAGCAGGGTAGTACGACAGAAGATGAGTATTCATCGAGGTTCACCAAACTCCCCAGGTACTCGATGTATATTCTTTTTAACTAGTTCTTACAAGCTTGGAATTTTCAGTTAGGAATATATAGATACATCTGAGCCATAATTATACCTCTATTCATTCCTACCTATGCTGGGTTTCTAGAGAAAACTTTGGTGGTTGGGATTTTTTTGGCTGAGAAAACGTAAACATTGGTTTCTAGTAGTGGGGACATAAGAGAAAATAAATTGTAATCTAGGAGCTGACGACAGTCTCAGGGACCTGGACATGTAATACATTTTAGGAGGATGTCACAGGACATAAGTTCTATGATATGGGGCTCATAGGATGGGTCCAGTCATCCTCTGGAGAGGCATTGTTACTCATGTGATGGTAGGGGGCATCTTTCATGATATTTTCTAACCTGTCATATGGGTAATAGAAAAATAGTGTATGAGTTCCTAAGGTAGAGACAATGATAGAAGAATACTAGTTTATAGGGAAGTAGATGTAGTAGAGGAGCTGGGAGAATAGATTTAGGTGGTAGAATTTCAACTTATTACCACCACCACCCCCAGGTGGTCCATGTCAGGCTCAAGGAGTTAGAGGAAAAGAGTAGGGGAAGTTGTAGGCTGTTGGGGATTACAACCTAGAGGATCCGTTAATCATTTGAGGTATGACCTTTGTCTTTTCTACCTTGTCTAAATTACTGATAGATATATGTGATAGTCATTCCTTTTTTCCCATGTATTTTTTGTTTCAAGTCTTAGTGATTCTTGTTCAGCCCTTGTATTTACCCATATTCTTGGTGACTCCTATTGGAGATGACTCAACAATAACACACTTCAAATGATAGTGTGACCGAACTCTTATTAGTGATAGTTTCTGTTGGTATATCTTTGTTGCAGGAATGAGTCCTTACAATGCCATCTTTTTTATGGTCTATTAATCTACAATTTAGGGCCAGATGGACTATTTCAGGAAGAGGATGAGGTGTATCTATAGTTATAAGAATATTTTTTCCTTTTTGGGTGAAGATGAAACCCAAGCAGCATAGGATGGACTCATGTATAGAAGGGTGTATCTTATTACACATCAATTGGATTTAATGGCCTTGGGTGAAGTAGATGATATGAGTTTCTAGTCCTATGTAGTGGTGGTGGAGTATGATGAAATCTTTTATGAGGATGTTCAATTCTTACCTCCCCATTGATAGATAGACTTATAAATTGATCTATACCTCAGGATGGCCCCAATATATATGTCATCATATCATATGTCTCTCGCAGAGCTTCACTATATAATGGTCTAGTTGGATGAAATGTAGAGGAAGAGATTTTGTATACATGGTGTTGCACCCTGGGAAGCCTCATCTTTTTTCACCATGAAGGTGGATAGGAGCATGAGGTTATATGTGGTATACTGCTACTTGAACTAGGTGACTGTGAAGAAAAATTATCTACTACCAAGGATCAATGACCTTTTTGATTAGTTGAGATGGGAACAATGGTTCTCAAAGGTTTACCTTATATCAGGTTATCACAAGTTGTGATTACACGATGAGGATATACTGAATATGACATTCAAATTTCACTATGGTCACTATGAGTACTATTTGATACCATTTGGAATAATTAATGACTCAATAGTATTCATTGGACTCCTAAACCGGATCTTTCATCCTTTCTAACACCTATTCATGGTATCCTTCATCGATGATATCATTACGTACCTGATGTATGAGTATTATCATGAGATACACTTGAGGATAGTTTTTGGCATACTCCTATAGCACCATTTTATGGGAAGTTCTCTAAGTTTCAGTTTTGGATTTAGGAGGTCTGCTTTCTAGGAAATGTTATCACAACATATGGTGTGAAAGTGGACCCAGCAGAGGTAGAGGCAGTGTTAGCTTAGGAGCAACCTAATATTTAAATGATGGTGTAGAGATTTCTTGGGATGACAAGATATTAATGTATATTTTTACCTAAATTCTATAGGATATATCCACCAGGATAGCATTGACTAGGAATGGGTAGGCTTTCATGTAGGCAGGGAAGTACCCATAGACGTTTTAGGAGTTTAGGTAGAGATTAACGAGAACCCCCTTCTTGAGATCTATAAGGAGGGTGTCGAGTACGTAATGTTTTGTAAAGAATATAAAATTAGTCTTGGTTCTATTCTGATGTAGAGGCATGTGGTGATTGCTTATGGTTCACATCAATTGAGACCACATGAGAAAAACTACATGACCCAAAATCTTGAGTTAGCAGTGGTAGTCCTCGCACTAAAGATGTGGTGACACTACCTGATGGGAGAGTTGTTTATCATCTATTTTAACCACAATAATCTCTAGTATATCTTCTCTATTAAGGATATTAACTTGGGATAGCGGTGATGGATATAGTTCTTTAAATATTATGACTTCTATATTTTATTTATTCATTGGAAGGGGAATGTGGTAGCAGATTCTATCATAATGATATCTTGTTCTCAGTTTCTAAGTGAGGCATTAGAGTAGTTGTCCTCATTTCAGTTATCCTGTTTGGATAGAGATAGAGTTTTTTACCTTCATTCAATGGTTGTTACCCCTCTTCATTTTTAGTGAGTCATGGAGGCATGGCTTGGTTACACTAACTATAATACCCTACATACTCAGATATAAACTAAAAATGATCATGATGGATTTTTTGAAGGTGGAGAGCATGTAATTATTTTTAGAGGATGCACAATGGTACTAGTGACATAATAGGATGATGTTATTAGAGAGTTTCATACGTATCCTTTATTGGTACATCTAAATTTGTAAAATATGTATAAGAACTCTGATGTTAGTTTTGGTGACCAGGTATGAAGAAGGGAGTTGCAGAGTTTCTCTCTCGTTGCCTTACTTGTCATCAAGTGAAGGTTAAGAAGAAAGTTTTAGTGGGTTTAACACAACCCATTAAGGTTCTAGAGTGGAAGTGGGATGGAATATCTATGGAATTTTTTATGGGATTACAACATACATATAGGGGAAAGGATTTCATATAGTTGATCATAGACTAACTCACCTAGTCATCCCACTTTCTAGATATCTAAGATAAGAGTTCATTAGAGGGAATGGGGTGTCTGTACATGCAAGAGATAGTCATCCCACATCCTCGATTTACATCTCGGTTATGGAAGGGATTGTGGGAGGATTTTGGGACTCAGTTGCATTTCAGAAAGTCTCTTCACACTCGAACTGATAGCCAGAATGAGTGGACTATTCAGGTTTTGTATGACATGTTGCTTGCTTTAATGTTAGACTTTAGTCATAGTTGAAATTATCACCTACCACTGTGGAGTTTGAGTACCCAAAAAATCTACCATTACACCATTGGTATGACACCATTCAAGTCTTTATATAGATGATCGTATAGGTTAGCACATTATTGGAATGACCCAAGAGATTCAGCACTCATGGGATAAGAGCGGGTGTGATCCACCACTGGCAAGTTTAAGATCATCCAAAAGTGGATGAGGGCTACATGGAGGCTTTATAATTCTTGTTTGTAAAAATAATGAAGTCCTTTGGAGTTCGGGGAGGGAGACTACGTGTTCCCATCAGTTTCACCTCAACATAGATTAGAGATATTTGGACAGGGTGGAAATCTATCTGTGATATTCATTAGCCCTTCAAGATACTCTGTAGAGTTGGAGAGGTGGAGTACCGTTTAGATCTACCTCCTCAGATATATTGGGTACACGATATCTTCCATGTGTCGCATCTTAGGAGGTACGTTCATGAACTATCACATGTTATAGACTAGGTAATGTTGGACATTTAAGATAGACCTACCATTGTAGAGTACCCAGTAGAGATTAAGGATCACCGGGAGAGGATCCTTCAAGGGAAATAGATTCCTTTAGTGCCTATATATTGGTAGCATTGGAATCTTCAGGAGAGTACCTCGAAGAGGGGGTCTCAGATATGTGCTCAGTACCCACATATTTTTGAATAGGCACTTATTTTTGATTTTTGGAAGACAAATCCCCAAGTTAGAGATAATGTAATGACTCTTATTTTTCTTATTTTATTTTTGGATATTGTATGGATTATTTTAGAAACTAGGCACTAAGACGGTGTGTGATTATGAAACCTATTGTTCTTGAAATAAATGTTTGAAATATAGTAAATATAGTAAATAAAATTCATGCATAGTTTTCTTAAAAAAGAGGAATAAATTATAAATGGGTTCTTAGACAATAATTATAAGGGAACTATTGAGTTCAGAGAATGTTTTTTACACTAGGAGTGACATAACCTCTTTCGGCATGGGATGTTTGTGAAAAATCCATCATGTGCATAAAATGATTAAACTTTTAAATTAAATTATTTTATATATTAACACAGAGGATTAATTTTCATCTATAATTATATGGTTATGGAAAATACTCTGGGTTATATGCATAAACCTAGAGCTATTAGAGAACGGTTGGAGATCAAATTGGAGGATCTCTCCTAGATTAACATCAATTAGATCACAGATCGATGATCGGTGTGCAACGGGACTCAGGGATCTCGCCAAAAATAATGGCACAAGCTTATTCCTCTTCAACAATTGATTCATCTCAAGGTAAGACATTTTTTTGATTGGATTATTTTCCCATTATCTATATCTATGTATATCATGAATCAATTGACCAATAGATTGGTTCAAGGATTAATCATTTTGTGGGATGGGTTATCTATGAGGATCTTTTTTGGAGAATTTATTGTGATTATTTGATTATCTCTTAATTTATTGTTCTAATGGAAATGAATCTAGGTCGACATGAACATTTGATGAGGTCTCTTCCTCATAGATGTTTTTTCATTTCTTTACATTTCTCATTCATCGTGGTTGATTTACCTCACCTACAGTTTGATGACTCCAAATAATCAAATGTTCTGCACTCATTTATTAGTTAAATGATTTGATATTATAGATCAATGACTAGAATGACATGATGGTGATGATATAGAGGAATAGGTAGTCGATCAGATGGTTTGGATTCCCAGTTTCTATGTTATTTAGTGAATAATTAAAAATGGCATTTGAAAGCATTTTATGAATAGATTTATGGCTATATTTTGATGATTTGATGATGGCAATGACTAGCTGGTAATACTTCTTGGTTTCATTATGGTGTAAAGCCATATCAATGAACAATGGAGAGAAGAATATGTGGGATTACAAATCTTGAATTCTATAGATTTCTACATTACACCATGTGTATTTAGGATAAACACGTCATGTAGGACCCCCTCATCAGTTTCTAGGGTTTTCAGAGGAAGATAAGTATCACACTACATGTGACCCTTTCAAGTTGTCTCGACGTGTACCTCATAGGATGCATGGACACAACATAGAGTACACAGGAATGGGCACAGCATGTATTCCTACATGAACAGTACTAGGCTGATCATGCATAGGCATTTCCATGTACCAGGACATGGATAAAAGTATATTGTCCTATAGATTTGTTGGTATCATTTTTTGAGGCCTAGAGTGAGATCCTCTATCATCTTATTTCCCTAGGTGGAGTTCTTGTTATTGTCATGACTAACATTATGCGATCCTCGATCCACTACTAAGAGGGTTAATACAAATTGACTTGTTGGTATACCCCATGGCCTTATGAGTGATCTTCATCTATGTATTGTTTCTCTTTAGACTTCCTGCATATACTTCTAATGGTGAGACCCAATGAGAACAACCTATCGGATGAACAATATCAATCTTATCTTACTCGTGGAGTGTTTTTTCCTAGACAAGTGCTATGAATATTTGATTTTGAATCCTAGGTTGGATTTAGGGTTGTGACTTTACCTTGAGACTATGTGTATTTGTTGAGTGTATTTGGATATTCTTGTAATATGTGTTATAGAAATATACCTTTATAGTGATGACTCTTATTCTTTTGTTATATTCTTTGTTTTCTTGGGGTGTCCTACTAGATATTGTTATAATCTTCCATGCATGGTCTTTTCTTGAACATGTCAGGCATTGTGCAGATGATCGACCTTTTGATAAAGTCTTAGACAAACCAAGACCAAATGGTGCTTAGTGAGATGGACAGGCAGAGGTTTGTTCCTAAGGTATCTTGACAGTAATCCCAATATTTACTTTCAGGTTAGACTTGTTTTTAGACTCTATGGTGATCTTGTATTTGGACCTATTTACTTTCTATTACTTCTTATTGTACTCTAGTTATGGGATATAGATGTATCCATGCATATTTGTTCAGTTGTTTTTACATTTCAGTGTTGTATGGGCTTAGAGATGTGTGTGTACATGTACTTTGGATAAGGCCTATCATGTTAATGACATGACTACTTAGTTCTAGTCTCCAGCCCCTGGCCTATTGCAGGCAGGCTTGGGGAGTTGTGATACAGGTCCCACTAGGACGAGTTGTGACATATTTATAAATGTTTATTCATTAAAATCACATGTTTTTAATATGGTTGCAATATATATATATATATAATCATTTTTATTTTAACATATATTGATTTTACTTTTTTAAAATAATTTATATAATTAATAACACTTGTTCATTTTTGTAATATTTTTTTAATCTAATAATTTTTTAATTATTAGTATTCACTCTTTTTTAACATTATTTCATTTATTATCATTTAGTATTATTTATTCACTAATAATGATACTTATTTTTTACTTTTATTTATAATTTATTCAATTTTAATATTTATTATTTTAATATTTTTTAATTTTTAATATTTATTTTTAAATATTTATTCATTAACATTTAATATTTTTAATATGGTTATAATGCACCTTTTATTAGCGCAAATAAAAAACTGATAAAATAATACCTTTATCAGTGCTTTTTAACGGCACTTATATAGGGTTCCCTTTATTAGCATCTTTTCTAGGGCTGATAAAGGTAAAATTTATCAGCACTAATTAAAGCACTGATTAAACTAAAGTGATATGTGAGTCCCACATCAAACTTGAAGAGGTTCTACAACTTATTTTTATATTATTTTACAATATTAGCACTATAGAAGTCTGTTGTGGAGATAATCTCTTATATACACACTCCATACACCAAAATGGGCTCATGCCTACTATTTCAGCCTCCGAGGTGGCGCATTTGGGGTGATGACCAAATGGTCTGATGAGAATAATCACCCATCTTTTTTTATAGAGATGGTTTCAGGTCAAATTCACTATTTATTTTTTTCATCATGTTCTGTGTCATTATCCTTTAGTTGAGGGTTGGATTAACCCCATGGGGACTCGACAGTTCATCAATCTTGTATTGAGAGGGAGACTTTATAGTCAGATGGTCCCAATAGGTGATTTCATGGTGTCAAGTACTTGTGCAATCGGTCCCCCTAGGATAACACTTACTCATATGGTCTCCAATGGGTTTATTCATGGAGCCAGAAACACCCAACGGCCCTAGTATCCAGGATTCATGGACCTTCTTTCCAATGACAAGGGCTCATTGGATAATGATTTGTACAATGACACTTAAGGACTCCATTGGTCATAGGATGTGAAGTCGGTCTCACTGCACCCCTTTGGGGGGGATTATTGACTATTCCTAGACTCTCTTATAGATTTAAGTCATTTTCATATGTTTGGGAATCCTTGGTTCATTCCTGAAGATTGTTTCCGTGGGATACCCCTGGTTTGTAGGATTGTCGTAGGCATACATTGATTTTATTATATGGAGGTACTCCTAGCTTAATCCATACAATAAATCACTCTGGAGTTTATCGTCATCCATGGAGAATGGAAGGTGACTTGAGTTTAGGTTTGGACCCATAAGATAGGCTTCCTATATATCCTCGGGAGAGGAATCAGAGCCCACGTAGTTCTAAATGGCTGGGTATTATGCATGGAAGATACCCATTTAGGGGGACATGATTGGGTGAACCCTTTTGGGAGGGCACCCCTTTTGACGTCGGGCCTTCAGGTATGCATCCTACATATCTAGGTTTGACCAGGAATTAGAGTTCTCGTAGTTCATAATTGTTGGGTGTTTTTTTCACCAGAAAACTCTTAGCCCACGTGAGTCATTATCGGTGTGAAAAACAAGAGGATGTGAGAGATCCAACTGACCATACACCTCCCCTCCTACTAATGGGAGTGGGCGAGCCTACGGCCAAAGAGGTTGAGGTGACCTGACAATAGGGTATGGAGAAACAAACCCTTTAATTTTAGATGACATTAAAGGTTGTGTAGCTCATCCTTTTAAAGATTAGGGACTTACTTCAGTTAGAGTGCCCCTGAATGTATTCTGGGAAAAGGGGAGGAGTGTTGTCCTCATCACAAGGGGAAGCGAACATAAACCCTTTGACTGATCACCATTCTTAATTGAATGGAAAATAAGGTGATCACCCTTAATCCCTAGAATGGGGAAGTTCACATTAGCATCTCAGGGTTGGATTCTAGGTTACCGTTAGAATGTAGACTTATAGACATATCTGGAGTCTGAACCGTTGTGGGGAGAGCCTTTGTGACTCCACTTACCATGGGTACAAAGACTCAAGGAGGTGTATTGATGTACAAGATGGTCTGATCATTTGGGTCTAGTGCCTTTTGAGGAGGCTTTGGCTTGGTGTCAGGGGACTTGTTCGTAGAGGGACTATAGATGACTGTATGGTAACGAAGGGGCAAGATTGGAATCGGAGGGAAGAATACCCAAAAACACCCCTTTATACGTATTGTTTCTTATGTGGTATGAGGGAAGATCTACATACCATAATGGTATGTGGGTATATGGGTTGTCCGTATACTGAAGCAGTACACTAGATGGGGAAAGGACCACCACTCACCATAGTGGTACACGGTCCTAAGTAAGATATGTCGCGCCACTTTGGGTTCCATCCGCATACTGATGTTGTATGTGGTGCTAAGTAAAATCCATGTAACAATGCACTATAAAGAAAATTGTATTGAAGGAGGTTCCTAGGGACTATCGTTCATGGAGAATTCATCCACGAGAAATATGTGGTTCAGTATTTCACCAATTAGGATTGTGGTTCTCTTATTTTTATTAAGTTCCTTCATTTTATTGTTTGCCCCAGGACGTGCCTATGGAAAATGTGGTTTTCAATTCGGGCTTTACTGATAATTCGATGCAGAAGCAAGAATCTTCTTTGAATTCATTCTTCCAACCTTGGGGGTCCCCTTTGAGCTTTCTTCATCGATTGTTTCTCAATTCTGTATGTTCTCCTTTTATAGAGCATTGATGCAATCTTATCTATGAGCATGAAGCACCATTTTTAGAATCCCATGAAGATGTATCTTGAACCAGGGAAGACTCAGTCAACCAAGGTTTACGGAGGTTGTAGTTCGAGAGTATGGTTCATGGAACCCTACCTGTTCTCTTCATCCACGAATTGTTGAGTTCGTGAGATGGTGCGTGGATGGCCATCAAGTTCTTAATTCCTACAATGATGCGGTTCTTGGTCGCCCGGGTTCTCTGGTCATTTCTTCATGGGACAACACCTTGTGTGTCGTTCTACATACCAGTGTTTCGCATTTTATGCATTCTGCGAACCCTTCCCGGGGATGGTGTGCGGGTCACTTACAATTCCTTGAAAACTTTAATTCCTTTAAATTTTTTTTTCAAAATTTGTAACTCAATTTGAACCCATTCTCTTTTCTATTCTTTCTATAATGCTTGGTTCCTTCTGGAAAGTTATTATGGGAGTATTTTCGTCCCTTTGGTGAAATTTTCAAGACCCTACAAATGTCCTCCATCAGAATGGGGTCCGTTCAGAACAAAGAGGAGACTATTTCAATGTAGAAGATGTCCTGAACTAAAATGGTTTGCATTAGAACATATAGGTATAGTAATAATGGACCACACCTATATATAAGGACCCATGTCATTTTTCTTTTACCATTTCTCATTGTGAAAAGTGATCTCAACTCTACCTCGTCTTCATATGCATTCGTGTACTATTTCATTTGTGAAATCCCTGTTCGGAACCACTTTATTTGCGACACGAACCAAACTTTTCACCATTTCATCTGCTCACAAACCTAATTTTTATTTTCATGAACGATGTGGCGGAATTTAAAACTAAAATATAGATTTCCACTTAGGAGAATACTACACTGCTTGTGTGTCCACACACCGAGCTTTAACTGGAAAATCAAACTCTAAACCTTAATAATCCAAACATTATACTTTTAAACTACAATTTTTGAAAATGAAATTGACGAGGCCTTGGTCCGCATTATGCACCTTCCTCGAACACTTCTGTTCACTAGCCAACGCTCTATTGGCCAGAACCTCACGAGTGCTTCGCATACCATGGTGGTACACAGTATGATGCTTCCACATACCATAGAAGTATGTTGGGATTTCTTCCACGTATCATGCAGCATGCAGGTAATGGTTGTCGCGTATCTTTTAGCATGTGGGTAATGTCTACCACATATCATTTATGTGAACAGTACACGGAACCCCTTGCAGACATATTTTAATGTCTTTTAGCCATTATTTAGTGACTCTTATCCAACAATATTTTGTTGGACTAACTTTTTGTAGGCTTTTGGATCATCTTGTATATGTTACAATGGATCTTTCATAGGTTATGATGAAATCAATGAAGATAAGGGAGAACATGGTGAATGATAGTGATGATCATCTTTGATCCTACATTATTCCTCATGACATCATCTTAAAAGATCTGCTAACACTAGAAATCTTAGCTTACCCATTGTCCATACAGTTTCCACTTTATGACTTTGGTCTTCCTGATGACGTTCCTCTGCCACTGACTAACCCCAACACCCCCTTAATTCCCTATGAAGTACCACAAGGAAATGATTGCCCCAATATTTCCCCAGTAGGATAATTCATAACTACTCTGATTTAGGAGAATGTGTTTATTTTAGAAGACACGGTGTGGACTCAGGGTGATCGTAAGTGTCACAACACTGCCTTGAGACTAGTCTACCAAGAGTACCCATCTATTATCTACATTTATCAAGAAGACCTTTATGGTGGGTAGAGCATCAAGTGGGAATTGTGGGCTGGAGGATGTTTCTTCGAAAAATGGTACTGAGAATTCTGGGTACACCAAACTTGTTTGGAGTCCCCTGACCAGTTGAATGTTGTGAACTTATATCAAGACACATTGGTTTCACAGTTTTCAGCCTTCACCCTAGGTGAAATCCTTTTGATGTTGTTGATCCGCCGGTGCTCAAGCACCAGCACCTTCCACTTGTCTCATGGGGCGGTGGGAATCAGCTTATGGGACATCCACTAACTCGGAGGATTTCCCATCCTTAGAGAGATGTATGATGAGTTTCTTCTAGTAGCCACTACTTAGAATAATACTGATCATGTTTCCTCATTAACAAAGATCCTACTGGTTATGGTAGAGGGATTACTTGATCATACCTTCCAGGATTGCTCTCTTATCCCATTCGAGGCATGGGTAGGGTTATTATTGCAGGCGAATAGACCTAAGCCGAGAGATCTCCGCAGTTTAACTCACCCATCCTGTCAGTCCCGACAGACTCTGGCGTCATATTGCACTACCCTCATAGAGAGATGATATACCACCTGGAGATTTGAGATTCAACTGTACGTTTAACATGTGCTAAGATTAGCAGGTTTCGTTGCCATGTTTTTGAGTGGATGGATTTTCCCATCCCGTTATGTATATACTAGGGTTCATGCCCGTATTTTGATGATGGAGGCTGTGCTGGAAGAGGGTTGACCCATCAATTTGGTTGTTCATACTCTCTCCCAACATTACAAACTATTGGGAAAAATATAGGAAGGTATGCCCCCACATCATCCCAGTAGACCATTTCAATTCCTTTATGGGTGTATGGTATAACACTTCCCCTATTATGAATATCGGAACACTGCAAAGGTTCCTTGTTTCGACTTTCAACCCTCCCTTCTCAAAATTTCTATTGTTCATCCCATGACTTTAATTGTTAGTGATGAAGTTGGGCTGTTGAATGAAACTTCTTTCTTTTCCTTCACACTACATTCTACCCCTCATGGTTCATTAAGAGTTGACATGGGTAGTTCTTTAGAAGAACGCTCATACATCATTGTGCTTCGGGACTCAATTCTCACTGCTTGTATAAATTGACTGGCCATTTGGGATCCATACCACCTTTATCAGTTTGCAAGATAATTTGGGTACCTTCAACAAACTGTTCTTCTTACTACTATTCAGTTAAGGGGAGAGTCTCATCACTTAATGCTTCACCAGTTATGGCTTAGGATGATGCGGGAACGTTCCTTTATGGAAGTTATCATCCCCAATACGATGGGATCCACTTTTTCGCCGAAATATGGCCAACTGTGGATGGGATGTTACCCTAATTGGGTGCTGAGAAAACTAGTTCGGCTGGTGTAGAAGCCTCTAACCATTATCCACCCCATCCTCACCCCTACAATCATGCCACACATTCCTTCTTTTGTGATGAATTTGATAGCTACATCTTCTATTCCTATTCCTATAGCAGCCACAATGGATACGCCACATATTCCTACCCTTGGGTAATAAGATGCTCTATTCATCGCCAGAAGTGTTTGAAAGGGGCTTCATCTGTATAGCCTATCTTATTGGGGAGTGATTCAAACCGATCCTCTCCTTTGGATACTACCCATGACCCTAATGAATCTTTCCCCAACAAAGTACCCCTAGACACCCCAGAAGCTGCGGCCAGTCCTCCACGTCCGGATCCAACAGTCGAATCATCTGATGGTAAAGAGATCCCCCCATCTTGGGTAACCAATCTTAGGTACCTTCCCACTCCTGTAATGACACTTCTTACCTATAAGATCATTTTTCTGGCGGAGGATCAAGGTATTTGTGTTGCGGTGAGGCACTAGGAAATGAAAAAATATGCATTGCATTAGTTATCTACCCTTTCCGTGGAGACACCTATGGCTAGCTTCGCTAATGAGACTGACAATTTTTGAGATTATTCATTGATCTGGGTTCTTTGGGCTTTGATAATTGGAACTTACACATCCTTATCTACTAAATCATCATAGCCTGGGAAGACCTTGCTTCTTGTGAGGGAAATCTTGCCAAGTTCAATTCCTCCCATCATCAGGTGATGACCTTCAGACATATTTTGGAGGAACTCGATCACCTGACGACATAAGAGGTGAAGGCTAATGATTTGATGATCACTCAAAAGGAAGAATTGTGTGAGTGTGAGGCCCACACAACAAGGTTAAGGGATAAACTGGCCTCTTCGTGTGCCAACTACGAAGCTATCCAGAATAAAGGTCGAGGCCTTCACGCTGTTATGGAATAGGTGCATCCAATGGTCAAAGATTAAGTGGATGACAGAAATTTTTTTAGAACAAAATCTTGATGACCCACAGAAATAACTTTCCATTTTTCTGAAAAAGTCATGCCAGGCCTTGTTATAGGTCTCCCCAAATCGTGATATGTACTATTTTCTTTTTTGATACTTTGGAGAGACATTGAACTGGGGATGTTCCTCCATTTTTGATGAATTCAATGAAACCAATTTTCCTTTAAATACTTATTATTTTCTTTTCCATATCATATCAATTAATCACAATTAATCATATAAACATCATTTCGACCAGGTATAAATTTTAAAACATTATTTGAAACCACTAAATTGAAATAATCGACTGGGGCTCTTTTTTTCCTGAGCTATGGAACTCAGCAAGTGTAGTTCAACTATTTCTGAGGTTTTATGGAAAACCTCACAATATTTTATGTCTTTTTCATTGTTACCCTGCTTTTTCTTAAGCCTATTTGACATGGGATTAGCGGGTATAACTTCAATTTTTATTAGGCCTCCCTTTGTAGGTTTTTGACCTAACATGTTTCATGTCTAGTTTGATAGCTCGATAAACATTTTTTCTTCTAAATCATACATGGTTTAAGTTTAAAAAACTGATACTCGAATTTTATCCAAAGGTTCCCTTTTTGGATTCTCACTTTGGTGAGTATGGTGACATTTTTATGTCAGTTCATAGTCCTACCAATAAAACTTATTACTGATGTTTTAGGTCGAATATCTTTGATAAACTTAATAGGTAGGAGGCCCCAATTTGATATTCATCAGAAAGTAATGTTCTAATATACTTTAGACATTGATTAGGTATTTTTCTTGACCATAAATTTGTGAATTTTGGACATGCATGAGGCTCAGAAGCCGTTTTAGGCATATGGAGGTAGGAGAGGACTCTCCTGAGGATGAATTTAGCCTTCATTGACTGTCGTTTTGTAGGTAACATATTCAGAACCACTAGGTCAAGATGTGCATAGTCAAAAAAAATGTGTTTGCAGGACACTAGACTTCTATATTTGAAGGCCTAGTAGGATTTTCAACACTTTGAAATTATTTTGATATTGGGAACCACAGTGGGTGGCCGATCTGAGTGATTGTGTCTAAAAATATTAGGAACATTCATATCAGATTTGAGAAGGCAACGTTTCCCACACGATTCTTTCTTACAGAAGGGAGATCTGGTTAATTGTCCATTCAATTAGAAATATCTTTCAAGTCAGGACCTTCAAAATGAGGAATATATGTAATCTTTTATCCAGGGTTTTTCCTAATCTGGGGGTGAGATAGGATATGAACGTCTTCTAAGCATATTGAAACTGGTAAGGACTCTCTGGAGAATGAATTTTCCTTTGATTCACAATTGTTTTGTAGGAGGTACATGCAGAGCCTTTCGGGCATGATGTGCATAGTCAGACAAAGGTGTCTACAAAAAAATAGCCTTCCATATCCAAGGTCCATAAAGGATTATGGAGATGGGACCTTTCTAAACATGGTATATGATCTTTGACAAGGGGTGCACCAGAATATGAAAAGGGACATTTCTTTTAACTATACTACTTCAGAAAACTCTAAAATGAGTGGGGCATTTTTTTTGTATGTGGATCGACTTCACACATATCGATGGGGTAACTTTATTATGCTGAAACCTTAAAGCAGAACCAAAATGAATCGGGGCTGTATGTTCTGATATATCCAGAACAAGGGTATGAAAGATAATGTAAAAAATGACTTTGAGGGCCCATGAATCAAGAGGTATGTTATGGGGATTGGAATCCATTGGGCATACTGAGATAGGAGAGGACTCTCCTGGGGATGTATTTTCATTTGATTGATGGTTATTTTGTAGGAGACATATGCAGATCCATTGGGGCAAGATGTACAATGGCAAACAAAGGTGTCTGTAGGACACTTGCCTTCCATCTCAGATGGCCATGGAAGATTATGTGGATTCAATAATTCTTATAGAAAAAAGATTGAGTTATGGAAGGACTGTATCCAGATATATCAGAGAC
The DNA here is from genome assembly GCA_963277665.1 of Viscum album. Lineage (NCBI taxonomy): Eukaryota > Viridiplantae > Streptophyta > Magnoliopsida > Santalales > Viscaceae > Viscum > Viscum album. The sequence goes on along the minus strand of OY728130.1, from coordinate 1,311,024,959 downwards.
ATAGGGGTTGTGATTTAATCATGGAATCAGTTATCCCATGAGTAGATCTGACTCATACGCAGGGTGAGGCATTCATCTGAACTTTAGGGTACCCTATCATTTAACATTGTATGGCCAGGATGTGGGGTTCTTTGTGGGGAAGGGAACCATGACATGCCTTTTAGGGTTTTTCTTCTAGGAACAAATTCCTCAAAAAAAAATTCCATAATGTCGCGGTGGATCTCTTGCTATGATCCCTAAGCTCACGTGATCTATGCTCGGTGTGATAAACAAGGGATTGTGAGGATTTTGGGTCACCCCCTTAGAATAGAAAAATCAACATCAAAGAGCACTTTAGGCTTAAAACAATGCTATTCAGTTTAACGTCATACATCAAGGATGATTTTGGCCTTTCATTTTAATGTTGTTCGGTGAGGACATGATATTGTGCTTCTTAGAGTCACGCAGAACAGATATTATATTGTCAAAAAGATCGTTAATAGCTTTGAGTTAATCGCAATTGGGTTGTTCTAGAATTCCTTTGATGTGACTGATGATATAAGGTGTAAAATATATTCCAATGGGGAAACATTAATTATGAGGGATGACATGGGGCTTGGAAGCCATCGGGCATACCGAGGTAGGAAAGGACTCTCTTGAGGAAAAATTTATCTTTTTTTAATGGCCATTTTGTAGGAATAATATACAGATCCACTTGGCATGATGTGCATAGCCAAACAAAGATATCCATAGGACACTAGCCTTTCATCTAAGATGGCCATGAATGTTTATGGGGATCCATGTTTTCCCAGAGTATGGAGTTTGTCAAATGAGGAAGATGTGTCTGGGAACATAATAAATACCCAGACGGTGATTAGCTATGAACAATTGGAGCTTCTATATAGATTGGACTAATATTTATAAGGGTAAGCATAATATTTTGACTTCTTATGAGTGGGGGCATGTGAGGGATCTAGTAATATTGAGAATCGGGCCACAAGTGACTCTTAAAGAATCTTACAATTTACTGTCATGCAGTCAGGACCTTTCATGGACTCCCCGCACAATTTTGGCTTATGTACATGGGAAGGGGAACTTTTTTAATGGCTTCTAGTCTAAGATTCTATATCCATGCATCAATATGTTTCCTACAAGGGTAGAAATCAAGACACATGTAGTTCTGAACATTCCACATAAATCGTTGTCCCATGTATAGGGACATGTGAGGGAATTTTTTTGTGGCTCGGCTAGGATACTAAATCTGGGTGTCACTATGTATCCGGAAATGGTGGGAATCAATCTGCACATAGTTATGAATGTTCCCTGTACTGATCTGGCTCAAATATAGGTGTAGGAGCATTTTCTTCACCCACTATGGGTTCTAGGTATACCATATTTCTCTATAATTTTTTTGCATAAGGGAATCCTTACCACTGATTCTAGGCTCACATGAGTTATGCTCAATGTGAGAAACAATGAGTGACAAGGGTTTTCCTAATAAATGTTGAGAGATAGAGGATTTGATAGAGTCATTTTTTATGGTGGGGGTTTGGCCATGATTGAGGATTGAGGCGTTGCTACATATCCCTTAATGGTAGGAATAAAGACATATATAGTTCTATGAGGGATTTTGAAATTTCTCATCATGCGATTAGGATGCTTTGTGCTATGTAGTTTAACATCATGCATCCTGGACGCTATGTTGTGTTGTTTAATGTCACGTACTGAGGACATGAGTCACAATTTAATTTCATGTTCTAGGGATGAGTTACTTATAGTTAAATGTCATTTGGATAGGACTATAACTCATATTTTAGTGTCATAGAGTTTGGACCATGACATTGCAATACTACAACTCATAGTTTAGGGTCATAGAGTTTGAACCCTGGGGCGTTTCTATTACGTGAAATACTTCTTAAAAAACATTTCATTTTTGGGAGCTGTGATGAGTTTTATGTCCATTGATATCAAGGTTTATGCTCCATTGGAATAGACCCTATGGGTGACATATGGTTCCTACCACTTTGGTTAAATCTTTGGGGGATTCTTCCCGAGTATCATCGGGGTTCTAAGGACTAACACCATTTCTCTTTCGAGGAAAGATCGAATGTGAACCTTTTTGTTAAAGGCTCATGTGATCTGATTTTGACAGATTTCTAAATGGTGTAAAGTGTGAAGCCTTTTCTCATCTAGCTACTCCAAGTCATAAAACTATCTATGTGATTGCTTGTCTATAGATAGTTTATCACAAATGGCCACATGAAGTGATGACACTTGAATTTCGATTGGAAAAACCGCTTCTGCCATGTATACTTGTGAGTAAGGGATCTCCTAGTTGGTAGTGTGAGTTATGGTCTGGTAAGCCCATAAAGCATGAAAGAGATTTTCTGGCCATGATTTCATATCCTTATCTACCAAATTATGGAGTATGTTGGACAGAGTATTGTAGAATGCCTCTATCTACCCATTGGCCGCTTCATGGTAGCTGGATGAACGGTTGGATTTGAGTCCATACTCCTGGAATGACATGTCTAACTCGGCATAGAAAAAGTTGGTGTTGTTGTGTGTCAGTATTGTACAAGGGACACCAAATTTGTTAATGATGTTGGCCTTCACAAATCTAACGATGCTTTTCACCCTGACTTCATTAAGGGGTATGGCTTTGGACCATTTGTAAAGAAGTTAGTTTCTGCGAGTATGAACATGAATTGATTGGATGTGGTGGGGGATATGTTCCCACAAAATTTATCCCCCAGGTAGAAAATGGCCAGGATTACTTATATGTATGAAGTAACTATGTGGTTCAGTGAATAAAATTGGCATGAACTTTACAGGAATGGTACTTCTTGGTGAATATGGCACAGTCTTGTATCATAGTGGTCTAGTGGTACCCAAGCCTTTTGATTTGATGAGAGATCATGGTTGCTGATTGGTGTTCTCCACAAGCTCTGATGTGCACTTCATTCATGATAGAAGTAGTCTCTTCTCCGTCAATACACCTGAGAAGGACTCCATCGAGTCCTCATTTTTAACAAACATTTTCTTGGTTTACCTCATTGTACAAGACAATGGTGACTGTCTATCTTCAGACCTATTCCCTTTCATCCCTATCTAGTGGGAGCTCCCCCTTCCAAAAGTAATTTTCAATGGGAATCATCTAGACGGTTATGTGACCATAAGGCTATAAAATGGGGATAATTTCATCGATCTCCTCTGTATTGTTCTAGATAAATGGAAATACCTTCCAGTGATGGGAAATGCTAATGACCATTTTATCCCAGTCTGGATCAGCCAAGGTAGTGGCTTCATTTTCTAAAGCATCAACTTGAGTATTTTGTGACTGGGTGACATAGTTCATCGTTGGTTCTAATGTGAATTCTTCCATTGGTTCTCAAACATTGTTCAAAATGGGGGCGAATACTTCTTTCTTAATGGAATGGTGAACATTGAAATGTTTGATGACTGGCTCTGAATCACCTTTTATCTTCAGGTGTTTAGATTGTGCATGAAGTTCCAACTCTATGCCCGCAATGAGGGCCTGATATTCTACTTCATTATTTATACATCCCTCTGAAAGTAAGAAATAGTAAGAAAGGATGGCTTTTCAGGGGATATGAGTATAACTCCTAGACTCACTTTGTTGATCTTAGGATCCTCCATCCTTTTACATGTCGGGCTTCTGAAAGACCCATCGAAGTACATTTCCTGTAGAGACCCAGAGCTTAACATACAAGGACATTACATTACTTTTGCGGAATACTTAATACATAACAAGAACAAACACATGAGGACCGTAATAGTTTAGTATCTTTTGAAACTTAGAACATAATCTTCTAATCGTGGTGAAAGATCTTCAATATCTCCCATAAAGATCTTCCACTTTTGTTTTCTTACCTAAAACCATTCTTTATATCCAGGGGAAAAGAAAACATATAAAGGGTGATCTCAAATTCTCAGTAAGGGTAAGCATGTAGAAAATAAAACAAACCATATACATTTGAACATAAAAACATGAACATAATGTTTAAACATTGAAATCTTGAGCAGTGACATAAAACATGGAAGTACATAAGGTATAGATCATAATAGAACATCAATCATGATAAAATAACTTGGAAATAAAACTTGTAATTGTGGAAAAACATTAAGAACATGATATGATTTCCATAGTAGCCAAGGAATGGCTGCCAAGACCATCTTAGTGGACGAAGTCCCTTACTGAACCGAGTTCACTCCTCGTTCCAGTCCTATATCACTAAACCGAATTAACTTGTCATTCTAGCCATGTCTATCTCATGAGATATAAATCTTTACCCAATTCATTGGAGGGAGGTATAGGTCCCACCCATCTCATACTGAAATCATTCTTACTTGTGCCACAAAATAAACATAAATCATTCCTCATAACCCAAAGAGTAAAATGGGTTCATAAACATCATACAATCATAACATAATCCATATAAAACAAATGGATATCATTTCATCAAAAGAAAAGTGAAACCATGTAAATCAGAAAGACATTATACATTAAACATAAACTTACTAAATAATGTCACCTTAGATGGAAAATAGTTTTTATAAAACACTTGAAATGAATTCTTGAGGAAAATACCCTTTCTTCTTCAAAATCATTTTCTTTTCATAAAATACCACGCAATTTTAAAAGAAAAAGATTTTTTTTGAAAATAGTCATGAGATATTCTAGAGTAAGCTTCATGAAAATAAGGCGTTATAAAACTGTAAAAATATGTTCATGTCGTATAAGTTAAAAAAACATTCTCCTCATACTTTTGTTAGAAAAGTCAAAAAGTACATTGTATGGTAAATAAAAGAAAGATTACTTCCATACAATGTGGTAAAAGTAAAAAGAAGTAAAAATGACTTTAAAAATACATGGAAGAAAAGTACAAATTTTATGAAAACTTTTTTAGAACTTATGGACATGGATAATAAACATATCCCCAGTAAATACTTAAGAATAAACAATCTCAGATAAGAATGAGATTGGAATAATTATCCCTTAAAAAGATCTTTTTGTAAATAAAATAGATCACTTATGTGTATTCACTATAAGGTCACATAAATAAAGTATAAATACATGATAATATATAAATATTCATTACTCACATAATCAAATAATGACATAAACAAGAAAGATAAGATCAACCCAAAGAATGGAAATTGGGTTAAGAAGTTCCCTTACCTCTTGTATGACTTGACTCGATCGTTCTTTAATCTCCTGAATAATAAACCAAAGTTAATTTCTACTTGCTTAAGAACATTTTTCAAGTTTATTATTCCTTTTATATCACTTATTACCATGTTATAAACATTATTTAACCATTTAAGTTAATAATGTTCGTTTTGTCGATATTTGGTACTTGAATCAAAAATGGACTTCTTATAATTACATGTTGTTCATGTGGTAAAAGGTTCATTATATCCAGAATGATATTCCTGAATTATATATCATATATATCATATATATCCAGCATATACATGTATTTATAATAGTACATAACATATGGAGGTAAGAAATGAAATTCATCGTTCATGGAGACGGTAAGCCGTACGTACGCATAAACACTACTTTCATTTCTATTTCATATTTTAATAGAATTAAAACATAATGATACATAGATATATTATAATTCCAGTATAATATCATATATAATATCATTAACTCCATCCTTTATACATCCCACATAAGGCATTAATGAATCACATCACTTTGAGGTGGCAGTAGTCTGCACTTCCTCAAATGAGATTATCATATCTACCCACTATGGAAACCATAAAGGCTTGATATAATTGGTAATTAAAGAAGCATAAGGAAATAATAAACATAAAATATATCATATATAAATACAGTTCCATCATAATGGCCACCATGAGAGGCGGTAGGAGAAAATCGAACAATCATCATTTCGTGAGGCGTTAGTTTTCCATCCATAGAAACATTATGTTCATCATTCATTAGATAGAGGTATGTGTAAGTGTAGTTCGAATCTGTATCATAACAAAATCCTAGTATATTGATGATACTGGTGTTTTTACAAAATAAAGGATTAAAAAGAGTTTAGGGGTTGGAGAATTAGAATAAAAGAAAATAATTTAAGAGAAATCGTTACCTTTAATTTGGGTAACTTCCTTTGGTTTGAACCAAAAGAACTTCTTGAAGTGCCTTTTGCCTAAGGTAAGGCTTCTAGGGGGAGGAGATGGATGTAAGGAGATTAAATGGGTAGAGTTTGGACGAGAAAAATGGCTTGAGAGTTGTGAGTAATTGGATAGAAATGGTCTCTTTTTATAATAGGGAGGAGGGCCTCTTTTATAAAGTGTGAAAATATTATTTTATTATAAACTTATATTTAGTTTAAAAAGGTCCAAAAATAATTAAAGATGAATATAAGATGACTAATGGTTGAAATAAAATCATCCAATCAGAATTAGACATGTTTTGGGTAATATTTTAATCATTATAATCTTATTTATTTAAATCATTTATTAATGAGGTAAATACTGCATCATTATTGTGTCATAAATAATTTAATTTATTTGATGTCTAAAAATTATAAAAAAATACCATCATGTAGGAAATATTTTTATATTTACAATGAATATTTATAGTCTAAAATATAATTTATAAAACCCCTTATAAAAATCAATTACTAAAATATTTTTGTTAATGTCAATTTTGTCTTTACATTAAATTAATTATTCCAAATTTTCATTATCAATACCAAGTGGCTAAATGGGGTCCCAAAATAGACCCAATTATGCCCATGGTCGGCCACTACTCATCCAATAAGGTTAGGACAAGTGTTAAGGTAATTGTGAATTATTATAATATTCTTTTAACCCTGAATTTCCATATTTACCTTTAACTGCGGTAAATAAAAGTCAAAAGTTACCCTTCACCAAAAATTATTTTCAGCTTATTGAACCACATTTTACTTCTCGATAACAACCATGTATGTCTGATTTTTGAAATTCAATTTACATAAGTGGTAAAATTTCATTTAAATGAAAGAGTCAATTTTTTAACTACCACTAAGTGGTTTCACTGTTCATCAAAAATTGATGTTTTTAGGAAAAATACCAAAAATTCAGCCTAAGCTATATTTGATATTCCGAATTAAAAAATGAGGTAAATTTTTTCAAATTACAAAATTTTAAGTAGCATTAATTAATTTAAAATTAATTCCTGTTATCAAAACAAATACAGTGTTTTTAAGAAATAATAACTATCAATAGATCGACACTTGTTTATGTCAAAATTCAAAGTGAAACTAATTCTAATGGACAACATTGGATTAAATGGTAAAAATATATTCTAATTTCACTGTAAACCCAATTAAAAATATAATCTAACCATATAAATTTTTTCGATGCAAAAATTTGTTTTTAATTAAAATATAGTGTGTTTTTACTATTCATTAAAATATGAAAGTTATCAGAATAATGTTAAAAATTTATCCAAATTAAATTTTTATATCCTGAGTCCAAGGAAGAATTTTATTTTGTCAAATTGAACTAATAAACATGTAAAAAACTATATTTAAAGTGGGTGTGCCATCAAAAGGCAGCAAATCTGCATTTTTTTAAAAATACTTATTTCACCCGAAATATTTATTAGTTATCATACCATGTTCTAGAAAATATGTAAGATAAATAATAATGTTATAAAATTAAAATTGTAGCTAATACTATTTATAACGGCTATTCCATAATAATATTATAATAATATATCATTGTTTAGTGAAACCTGGTATTGCGTACTACACACTCTATCGAGGAAGGTCATGATTGCCTGTAATGCAAGCCAAGTCAAGGTTGCGTGTAGTGCAAGATTCCTTTGTTGTTGCGTATAACAGAATAAAAACTTATTTCATTTATACATTAAACAAAATCTATACTTAAGTTTTTGTAGAATAATTTCCACAAAACGAACTTGAAATTGTGTGTAACAAAAGCCAAGAATAGTGTTCCATATACTGCAAGCTAATATTGGTGTATTTTATAATAGAAGACATCAAAGAAATTAAAAACAATATATCTCATAAAATCTCAGGGTGTTACATTTCCCATGTATGGGGGTCCCCTTAGATGGTGAACACATCTTCATCCCAATGTTTAGCATCTAACAGTGTTGTTTCTTATGAGAGGTGCTCTTCCAAGAAGTATGTTAATGCCAAACCTTTGATCGACTTCTAGGGTACAAACCATATGTCAAATTATTGTAGGATGACCACCCATTGTGATAGGCATCCAGTTATCTTGGGACAGTTGTGGATATATTTGAGCGAGTTGTAGCAGGAGAACAGGGTGGAACCTATGGTGCTGTAGGTAATACCTAAGTTTCTGAACCGCAAATATTAGAGCTAGGTAGTACTTTTCAATTTTTGAATATCGATTTTCAGCATCAATCACTGTTTGGATGAGGTAATAGAGGTTTTTCACGCTCCCAACATCATTCTTCTATCTGAGGAAGGTTCCTAATGACCGTTCCAAGGTGGTTATGTTCAAAATGAGTGATCTCCACTCAAATGGAGGCATCAACAGTAGTGGGATCAAGATATATCTTTTGATATATCCAAATTATTATTTGTAATAATTATCCCACTCATATGTAACTTCTTTCATCATTAACCTGGTGAAAGGTAAAAATTTACCTTCCAAGATGGCTACGAAGCACCGGATGTTGGCTAGGTACCCCGGGAGACCTCTCAACTCAGTGAGGTTGTGAGGTGGGGACATTCCAATAGTGGATTTTATCCTTTCAGGGTCGACTTTGATGTCACGATGGCATACAACAAACCGAGGAATTTCCCATAGGTAGCGCCAAATGAGCACTTCCAGGGATTCATCTTTAAACTATGATGTCACCATTTGTTAAACACAGTTTCAAGATCAGTTAGGTGGTTTGAGCACTTTTGTGATTTAACTACCAGATTGTCGACATAAAACTCGAAGAATTTTCTTAAGAAGGGCATGAAGATGCAGTGCATAGCGCACTAATATGTGACACCAGAATTTTTTAGATCAAAGGGTGTCACCTTATAATAGAACACTCCTTGAGGGGCCCTAAAAAAAGTAGATTATTCATCTTATTGGTCCATTTGGATATGGTTGTATCCAGAATATTTTTCCCTAAAAGATAGGGCCTCAAATATAGCGATTTCATCAATCAACAATTCTGTGATCGGGACCGGGAAATCGTCTTTCGTGAAATGTCAATTAAGGCCCCTGAAGTCAACAAAGATTATAATTTTTCCATTATTATTTTTGACATGGACTATGTTTTCCTTTCAGATCAGATATTGGACTTCTTGTATGAAATTGGATCTGATCATCTTGCCAACTTCAGCCTCTATTTTGGCAGAAGACGTTATGTGGGTCCTTCTGGATACATACTTATAGCCCTAGTGATCTCCTGGTAAACCCAGATGATGAGTGGAAACCTCAAGATAGAGGCCAAAACTTTCTATGTATTTATATGAAAACACATATGGAATCTAATTTAGGAAGGATTTATATGTCTCATACTCCTTGATAGGCATAGACACACTGATTAGAGTGGGTCGCGGGTCGTCTTCAGTGCCCAGGTTTTATCTCCCCTAAGTTCACTAATTGGGGTGGAGACAACTTCTTCAAATGATGGAGGGGTATCTTGGAGGACTTATTATTCTTTTTATTTTTACTATTTTTCATCCTCTTCATCATCTTCTTCCTCTTCTAATGGATGTAGGATTCTTAAGATGAACTCTCCAATGTTGGGAGACAAATCGTCTTTTGCATTAGATAGTAAGGCAGGGGCAATTTGAGGTTCTGAGGATGGATCAAGAGAATATTTGGTAGGTATTTTCATATCATTATAGGAGTAATCCCATTCTTCCATGTATTTGAACTTGTAATCCAAAGGGAAATCATGTAGACAATTGAGTCTGTATCCAGGTTTGAACTTATGCATTCAACTTGGTTGATGGGTAATACAAACTCTTCCCCAAGATGCTGGAGGGTGTCGACGGGAGCCATTTCCAATCCATTTGAGGCAATGATCCAATCAATGTCATTGGCCAAATTATACTTCTCATCTACTTCATAGAACCATTCATCGATGTAATGCAACTCACAAAACTCAAATAGTGATTTATCAACGTGCAATTACCTGTTTTTCCCATTAGTGCAATATTTGACTCACGGATGGTATTATGACGGAACTTGTAACATCCCAGGTAAATAAAGAATATGAAATTTTCATATTTATTAATATTTATGAGTTAAATATTAATTTTTATTTAAATGGGATTCTATGTTCAATGGCGTACCCGACACACAACAATGTGTTTTCTGAAATATTATGTTGCACAAAATGCTAAGTGATGCAGAAAAAAATAATATTATTATTTTAAATGGTAGTTAACACGTAGTAATTGTATTTTAAGTAATGAACATAACTAACTATTTTATTATTAAACATTTTTGTTAAATTTTTTTACGTTTATCTAATAAAATTTATATACTTAAATTGAGAATGAATCAAATTTTAAGCTAAATACTCTAATATTTTTAAAATGTAGTTTTACCGCCTTTTGATGGAGAAACCTCTATTAAATTTAGTTTTTGTCACTTTTATATGTTATATTTTACAAATTAAACATCTTCTATAGAATTAGGATATCAAAATTTACTTTTTATGAAATTTTGGTATTTTTCTGATAAAGTTCATTTTTTAATGAAAAGGGAAAAATACTGCTTTGTAATTCAAAACTGCCTTTTCATATAGTTAATTATTTTTCCATAGATTATACATTTAATAGCTTTTAAAGTTTAATTGGATTATATTTTTATCATTTTATTCAATTTTGTTCATTAGAGTTGATTTCACTTTTAATTTGACATAAACACTTGTCAATATTTTGGTAGTTTTTACTTCTTAAAAACACACATTTTGTTTTGACAATTAATTTTAAATTAATTTTTGAAATTTCTATGTTTTGAATTAGGGAAAATGGATTCTATATTTTAAATCATGAGGTAAAATTTGTTTAAATAGGTGCATTTTATTTTTATACATTATGAATAGCAACTTCAGTAAATATTTTATTTACCATGGTTAAAGGGTAAATTAGGTAAATAAGGGTAAAAAATATTATTATAATAATATTAAACAGAATTAACACATGTCACAATCCTATTGGATGATATATGTATAATAATTTTTATCTTTAGGTCAGTTTTAGGATCCCATGGAGCCACTTGTGTGTGAAAATGGCATTTAATTACTTTTAATTTAATGTTAAGGAAAATATAACCTAAACATGTATCTTTTACAAAAACAATTTTTATATGGGGTTATATAAGTGACATATTTGACAATAAATAGTCATTAAGAATAATAAAAAAATTTCTACATCATGGTATTTTATTTATAATTTTTATACATCAAATAAAAAAATTATTAATGACATAATGATGATGTAGTGATTACCTTATTAATGAATGTTTTAAATAAATGTGATTATAAAAATTAATATAAATTTATTTTGAAACTTTTTATTCTATAAAAGAATATTAGGGATAATTTTGACTTTTTATATTTTAATTAATGAATTTCTTTTGAAATAATCAATTTTTTATGTATTTTTTAAAAGTCATGATATGAATAGTATATAAATTGACATAAATTAGTTTTTAGATAAAATACTATTTTTTTAAATGATATTATAGTTCTAAAAATATAATATTTGTCCAAATGACTTAGATAATGTTTAACATGTCATTAATGAACCACTTTTGGTTCTATTGGTATTTTATGGTAACTATATTAACCATATAGTATGAATACACAAGATTACATGGTAAGAGTTAAATTAGTTAATTAAGGGTTAAAGCTAAATGATAAGGTTAAATTTGAAACCAAAACTTGTCTAAAACTTATTTTTTGAGAGGCTTTAGAACACTTATCATCTTATATTCGAATTAAATGAGTTTTTAACCTTTTTAAAATGGATATTCAGTTTATAATAAAATAATCTTTCAAGACATTGCTAAAGTACCCCTCCTATCTCTTATAAAAGGACACCACCTCTAACCCCTTATTCACACCTCTCAAGCCACTAGGATCATCCAAACTATGCTCTAATAATCTCTCAACATCACTATATTCCTCATATAAGCCTTACCTTAGGTAGAAGGCAATTCAAGAAAGCATTTTGGCTCAAGTTTAACGGAGTTACCCATTTTAAGAGGTAGTGTCTTCTCTAAGGTTCTTTTCCAATATTTTACTTCTTCACTACCTATTATATTCTTATTATTTGATTACATAAATGCAAAAATATAATAAATATACTAGTTTTCTTATGAGATCTATTTGAACTACACTTACACACACTAACATCTAATGGATACGAACATATTGTTTCTATGAATGGAAAACTATTGCATCATGAAATGAGGATTATTTGATTTTCCCATACCGCCTCTCATGGTTTCCATTATGATGAAAATTTATTTATAAATTATATATATTATGTTTATATTGTCTTTATTCTTCTGTAAAGTTTACTTACAACATTCCTTTATTCTTTAGATGACACGTAAACGTGATAATTTCATTTGAGGAAGTGTGGACTACCGCCCCCTCAAAGTGAGATGACTCGTTCATGCCATACATGGAACGTATAAATGATGGTGTTAATGAAAATATGTTACATATATAAAATATGATATTATAATGAAATTAAAATATACCTATGTATCATTAATTTTTTATTCCTTTATATATGAAATAGAAATGAAAGTGGCCTTCATGCGTGTGTACGTCTTACCGTCTCCATTAACGGTGCATTTCCTTTCTTATCTCAAAATGTTATAGAATATTATAAATAAATATATATTGGATATATGTGATATATATGAATTATATTCTAGAGATAATATAATTTTGACAACATGGAAAGATTGTGATTATAACAAGATCATTTTCAACTCAAGTACCCAAAATCGACAAAACAACCAATATTAACTTAAATAATTATGTAATTTTTATAACATGGTAATAAGTGATATAAAAGGAATAATAAACTTTAAAAAGGTTCTCAAAAAATTATAAATTAATTTATGCTTATTATCCAGAAAATTAAAGAACGAACGAGCCGAGTCGGACATGAGGTAAGGGACTTCGTCTCAATCTCCTTTCATTGAGGCATATTTTGATAATATACAGCCCTTTCATTTACACGGTATATAATAAACCCCGTTGAATTTTAATTTAATTCAAAGGGAATCTTTTTTCTATGAATCTTTTTACTACACAACAAAAGTCATGTTTTTAACGCTTGTGGAAACAATGATCTCTTTGCCTCTATAATCGTTATTTGGATTTCTCTATAAGCCTTAATGTTTATAAAAGGTAAATAAATCCCTTATTCCCTTTTTTGTGTTTTTTCATTGAAAATTGTTTTTGAAATGAATTTATTGTTTCAATATCTTTAAATAATTTCTTGTGGTTTCAAATGAAATTTTTTTAGTGAAATATTGATATTTTAAATATTTTATGATTTATGATTATATAATGGTACTTGGATATTTGACGGGTGGTTACGTGATAAACCAATGACGGGTGGTTATGTGATAAACCAATGATCGGTGGTTCTGTGATAAACCAAGCAGAGGTGATTATGTTATAACCTCTAATGCATTGGATATGGAAGTCAGTTGTATGGCTATTCCATTTAGTGATATGTGTGGAAGTCAACTGTATAGTTATTACATTTAAGCATGTTTATATCCCAAGTTACCTTAAATTCTATATGTTTCTTTATATGGGATATATGGTAATATTTTCGTTATAAAAAGGGTAATAAATGAGCTTATATCATATATGTTTTTTTCTACTTCTTTAAGGTGAGAATTATTACATTATGTTAAAGTATTCATGGTTTACAAGTTGTTTTGAAAAACGAACATATTTACTTCTCTATGTATCCCTTAATGAGCTTTTAATACTCATCCCAAGTTTTTGAAATGTTTTTCATGGAAGTTAAAGATGAATAGGGTCAAGGATGGGAATAAAGAAAATTCATGTTGTCTAAAACATGGAACTAAACATGTTTTTTTAATTTTTGTTTTATGGAAAAAATGGATAGTGAGTAGAAGTGTCTATTTGTAATATTCAAGTTATTATGTATAAGTTACGACCTAATTCTCTGAATATATAAACCTGAAAAGATAATATATTTGAATTATTACATTAATTCAAGATTAAGTAATGTTTAAGGGAGGGGCCTTATAGAATTGTAGTGTGTTGATGTAGCCAAGGCCTCCCTAATAGTACATTGAAGGCCATAATTTTCCACACTACCAGGAACTCAAAATCTTACATGAGGTCTCCCAACCAGGTTTTAAGCTTGATTCATCCCAACAAATCCTATTTTCTTTTGTCATATCCAAATAGAGTTGTGATGCAGGGCGTTAAGATGTCTTTATCATAGCCTAGCTGATGAAGCATTCGCAGTGGGAGGAGGTTGACTCTAGAGACATTATCGATGAAAATCCTCTAGTCAATTCCATTTCTCTTACCGAAAAAATATAATTTTTTTTATGTTCCCTTTCATGATGGAATATTCATCCCGGACTATGAAGGAGATGACGGCATGACATTCTTTGAGATTGGTCTTTGTCCGATAGACTTATGCTACTGCTACTTCGGCCCGGAATTCCTTAAGACTTAGTATGGATTTGATGAGTTCCTCCCTAATATCAGTAGACAGACTTAATTCATTAAGGATTGATAGTTTTGTGGGTACTTCAGCTATCTTCTTTATAATATCATATTTCTTCTCTAAAGTTTGGTGCTTCATGGCTCGGGGTTTCTCCTTCACAGACACTTTAGGGGATTGACATTTGGATGTGGATGGTTCAACCTCTATGATAGGAGTTAGTGGAACAATGTTTCTTTTTGGGTTTGGCGGAACAAGACCGCTTGTATGCCTTGGGAAATTTGGTAGTTGTTCTTTCTCTGATGGATACTACATGATAACTGGGCTTTGATTTCATCTGGTTGCGGTGGAGGAGAATTTTGGTTCTTATTGTGTCTATCAGATGGTCCTTCCATGAGTTTTTGCGATGTTAATGGTTTGAGTTATGGCATGGATAGGAATTTGAATCCTACAATGATCATTCCTTCAAGGAAACATTTAGCCTCTATGGCCTATTCCTTCGGATCTCTGATTGGGCGTGGAGAATCCGGTTTAATTTCCATAGTCTCCATAATAAAAGGGGTCCATTAAGTGAATAACATTAATATATCTGAAGATCATTTCTTGATCTAATAATGTTTCTATCTAACTTCATCCCTCTGATGGTGTCATTTGGAATGGTGGCACCCGTTGTACCTTTTGGAGGGGTGGTGGTCATTGAACTGTTTGGTGGGGTGGCGCTCGTTGTACCATTTGGTGGGGCGGTTCTCAATGTACTATTTATAAGGGCGGTGCCTGTTGTACCAAGTCTATTGGTATGAAGTCCGAAAGTGTCAAAACTGGCTTCAGCTTTAGTGTTAGCCCATATTCTTACTCCTTCTTTCTTCCCTTCTGGCACTAAGAGGACTGTGGGGATGAGGATGATAGTTTTGTTACATCAGGAACTTTTGGGGGCATGGTTGGTTATTTCAACTGCTCCTGGAAGATTTCATGAACTCGGTTGACTGTTTTCCGAGTCATCGAAATTTCAAATTTTTTCTCCTTCCTACTAGTTACTATTTTTCATTACTCTTCCTCTCTTGAGTCTGAAGTGGAAACATACACCACTTGTGTTGGCGGAAGACCCTACTTGACATTCCCAGTATCCACCATCTTTTGTAAGAGATTCATGAAGATGAAGCATTTCTATATTGTGTGTCCCAGTATCCGATGATAGGGAAAATAATTTGGACTATCTTCAAGACCCATTTCATCAGCTCTCTTTATTTCTTATTTCTTCGAATTGATTTCTTTTAGAACCATGTATCTCATCCGACTGAGTTTGGGGTGTCTATTGGGGTCCATGGGGTCCCTCATGGTTCGGTGGAGGACTCACAACTCGTGTTGGTACATGGGGTGGCTTAAGTGTGACAGAAGCTTCTTCATCTTTTCACACTCTTTTTCATGGGGCTGATGGGGCCACTTAGGTCTTGAGATTTTTCTATTTATAGGATTTTTCTATCCTTTGAGAAATGGTAATGAAATCTGGGAAGCCACTTGTTTACTTCACCGGGGTGAACGGTGTTTGTAATTCATCATGAATATTCTCGATGCACATAGCGAGAATTTCATCCTGGGAAAGCAGCTGGTTCAGGGAATAAGTTAGCCCTTTCTATCTAGAAATGAAGTATGAGACTCTTTAATTCTCTCACTACTTGCAGTTCATGAGATCACTAACTATTGTCTTAGGAAGCGTTGAGCTAAACTAGAAGAGAAACTGACTCTGGAGGTCCTCCCAACTGGTGATTGAGTTAGCTGTCTATCTAGTATACAATACGAAGGTCGAGCCCTACAATGTTTTCAAGAATCAACCGAGTTTTACTCTTTCTTACTACTCTGGAGTGCCCATCATGGGGTCATAGTAAGAGGAATAGTTTATTAAATTCTATTTTAAGTCCCCTAAGCCATTGAATACTAGGAATATAGGGTTTACAAAGTTTGGTGGTGGAAGAACATTACTTACCCAATCAGGGTAGTGTTTGCACTCTGGTTGTATCGGAACCCGCTTCCCCTCCATGGATTCTAGTCAAGTTGTTAGTTTCTCGATGATGTTCATGATCCCTTGATTCATATCCTACTAGGAGTGAGCTTGTGCTTATGTGACAGTGGCCAAAGTTGGGTAAGTTGGCACTACTGGGATTTTGGGTGGATACCTAGCTGGGGGTATCCTTTGTGGGTTTACCTGGATATATTATTGCTACATTCTAAGTGGGTAGAAGTCTTGATGCCTTTTTGGGGCCATGTTTAATTAGGTTTAAGGTCTCGGTGCTGGATTATATGGGCCTCCGAGCTTGACGTCATTCACTAGGATGAGTGACTGTGGCAAGGGCACCTCTTATGGGAATACATGGTGATGTTCTATAGGGGGAACACATCCGGTGAGGTAGCTCCCTTGATGAAGCTCTGTATTAATTATCCTAAGATATTTCGTTTCCTCCTCCTGCTTTTCAAATCTTTCCTTGAGAGTGAGGTACACATTCTTAGGGGGATGAGGAATTTGGTCATATAAAACCGTGGATTTATTCTTCTACTTGATGGGGTTTGGCGAGGGAGCTAGTGACAGATTAACTAAGGGGGAGCCCAAATTTAGGACCTCTCTCTGCCTCCAGGTATGCACACCATTAGTCTCATTGTGGGATACCTTTGGGAGGGAACCATATTCCCTTGATTCCTCTCCATCTATGTTATTTCCTATGAGATCTGTGAGGTTGACATTTACAACATTAACTAATGCATACCGCGCTGGGGGTGGTGTACCCGGTGCTGAATGGTAGGAAGGATTTTTATATCCTTTGTTGGACTTTCTCCTTCCATTTTGTGGTAGTCTTAGGGTTTCTTGGTGAAGATTAACCTAAAAAAAGCCCTGATCTGACCTCATAATGTGCCTCCATCTTTAAGGGTATGAGCCACGAGATGAGGTGGAATGGGTGACTTTTCTGCTCATTGTTATACTTATACGGGAGAAGACAGATGTCCATTATGTGGGAACTTGAGGGAAAAATTCCCCCAGTCATGTGGGATGGAGTTGTTCATGTTCCTCCATTAATGCGCTATGGCCTAAATTTGTTGGTCTTATAGGGGAATTTTGAATTTAAAATGGCCCTAGTCCTGTGGGTTGGGGTTATTCCCACATCGCAGTGGTAGTTGCCATTATTTCCACCATTTTGATTTCATGCACTCTCGTGTGGGTGTGAGACGAGTATGGAATTGGACCTACATGGGGTCTATCGGATTTTAAAGACATGGGTATTGCTTTTTGGTTGGCTTCCCTTAGTCAGAAAGCCTGCTCTATGTTCTCTTTTTCCAGACTTCGAAGTTTTCCAATGGCTTGATCTCTTCGGTCCTGATTCTTTTGAGACTTACTCCAGGCCAGTTTTTTTTGAGTATTCCATATTTCCAGAGCATGGATTCCATTTGATTGTTGTCTTTGGGTAATGATTTTTTAGGATTTAATTTGCAATGAGGTTTTCTATATGGTACACAAGGTGAATTGTAGATCTCCATGTTCTCCCCATCCCAGAATATGATCTTCGGTCAGGGAATCTCCAATGAGGCAACAAAACATGTGTAGTACATGGAGGCAAGCTATATCAAGGTTTTTCTTTCAACTTTTTGATCATGGATGTCCTGCGGATGGGAGGGATTCTAGGTTTATTGGATGGAGGATCTCCCCTTACATGTTGACATACTCTGTATACCCTTTGTAGGGTAGGAATTTTTGTTTTAGTGGAAAAAGATTCATCCATATATTGAGGCGGATGACATGCAAACATTCCCCGAACAACTCCCCTAGTATGTCAAAGTGGGAAGTGACCATACACAAATACATCACTGGTATATTATCCTTAGATAATTATCCTCTCACGAGCAACATATCTAGTTTTTCTTCTTTTGGGGGATTCTCTACTTGATATTACTAGCTTAACTGCTTCTTAATAATTTTTTTCCCAGTAGCTGAGATGGTGGGAGCCTTATTGTTATATGCACAGTGTAGGCGTGGCTCATAAGATTAGTGTGGCCCCAGACCGTTCTCTAGGTGAGAAAGGATATCACCTATCATTGGAAAAGTGCCTGATATGTCTGAATCCAACTTTCTGAGCACCTCAGCACAGGAGGAAATTATCACATTTGTTCTGGTAATTGGAGGTCCTTCTCTCTAGTATGAATTTTGTTTTTAGGGAGGACCTTCGCAATTAGTGTTGCAATGGTGAGGGCTACCATTGCAACTTGATGTCCGACCATGGGAAATGTCTTTATGGTGTATACCCTGGGGAGGACCTTCATGGTTGGATACATCAAGGGGAGGACCTTATGGATTCATGATGTTATTTAGGGGAGGTTCTTCTTGATGACTGTTGTGATGGAAAGGACTACTATCACAGATTGATACCTATATTCAAGGAGAATTTATATAGTGTACATCTTGGGGAGGGCCTTCAAGATGTAATAAAATGTGGGTAGGACCTTATAATTTCATGATGATACTATTGGTAGGGCCATCATAGTAACTTCTATTTTTAGGAGGGTCTTTATAATGACTGTTATTATGGAGAGGACTACCATCATGACTTGATGTCCGACAAAATAGAAAAGCATATCTGGAGCGTATACCTTGGGGAGGACCATTAGGGTGGATGACTGCAAGGGGAGGACCTTCATGATATCTGATCTTCAGGTCAAGGGGAGGGATACCCTAATGCGCATAAGGAGATAGGCTCTCATGATTGATCATTTGTGGCCCACGGAGTGAGCCCCCGTGGGTACTCTGGGGAGGACCTTCAGAGCTCCTGGTAGAGACATTGCGGGGAGGGCCTTCAATACTACTACATCCACTTCCATAATTTGATAATGGACTAACAGGTTCTCGATCCTTTATTGATATATGTTCAAGGCAATCAACAAATCTAGCTTCCAGCAGAGTAGGATCATGTATGTGCTCTTCATTTTCTAATTGCCTTTGGCACATTTCATTTTTAAGCTCTCTCTATCTGGTAACTGGGGCCGCCTGCTGTTGGTAACGACCTTCATATAAAAGTCCCTATATTGTTGGGTATCATGATGCCATTGGGATACGTAGAAGGGAATCATAAGTTTTGGAAGGAATATATACCTACACTGGAGCAGCCACGACATTGCACGGGCATCCTCTAATTGGAACAAGTATTGGTTCCAGATTTGGTTGTTCGTGTATCACAGAATATTGAAATCGACCCTCTTGGAATGGAGTTGGGATGCATAGCTTCTCTAGATTGACTGACCCATTTTGCGAGTATGTTATTCCATTCAAGGAAATTAGATCGTGGGCCTGGTTTCTCACCTTTTCCACTGATGTAATTATATATTGGAATGTTTGGATGATATGGCCTAGGATCGACATATGTTCTTCCCTCATTTCCAGGATGTGCTGAGATACATCTTTGGTTGGAACGGGTATGAAGACCCATCCGATATTGGACCAGGAGTTTGTGTTTTCTCTGGTCCTCCATGGGTTTCCAGTAGATATTGGTAGATCTCCTACGCCAGAATAGAGTAAAGAGTATGATACCATTTTTCCTCTCTAGTTTCCACTGTATTTGACTAGTGGGCTTTGTATTCACGAGTGGGGATATTCATTTTATCTCTTTCCATTGTATTTGTCTCACGGGTTGTGTATGAATCCAAAATAATTTGACTCTGCTCAAATTTTCTTGTCGCCCTATTTGGATGGCGGGCTTGATATACATTAGTATGTCTTTTTTCCTGCATATAGTTGGTTACCGCCAGATTGGTTGATGGGCTTGATACATGTCAGCAATTATTTGTGCCTACGTATAGCTGGTTTCCATCCTATTTGGATGACAATCTTGATGTGCATCAGTAGATATCTTCATCTTCCTATATTTTTTCATTATGATTGTATGACATGATCAATGAGAACTAGAAAGAATGCACATGCGCTCATATTTTTCCACCCTATCTCTATGGTGGGCTTGAGTGGAGTGGGCAGAGTTTCACATTTTCCAGTTGAATTCATTCATTTTTGTATGGTAGAGTTTCTCCTCAAGAACAAGGATGATAGCATGTTCCTGATTATATATTCGCCTCCCTTGGTGGGTAGCCTGAGGGGATCAGGTCTCCTGGACATCATCAAGTTCCCTCAGTATAAGTTCTTCATCATCTTGAAGAAACTTGGTCACTCGGTGTTGGTGGAAATGCTCTATGGTAGGGGCCTTTGATTAGGACCCCTATTCAGTTGTGATGAAGATTTCAACATTGACTTCATCTGCCTCCCTAAGATAAGGGATATACTAATTATCAAATTCTAGGGACAGGATCCCGAAATGGTTTGAGACAACCACCAGGGTTGCCTTGTGTTGGGGCACCAATCACGGCTAAGGAAGCAATTGGTGATTCTTTGTTGACTATAGGGCTTGTCTCGTGGCCTCCACTATGGGGAGAGTACCATTTATATTATACTCTTTGATCAGCATGTTTGATACCCAACGTTCAAGATGATGGGTAGTTGAAGGGGTCCTACTTTTCATTAGGTCCCGCGCTGCATGAAGATCCACTAATGTGTGTGTTTTCATTGGTCGTCGGGATGTCATTTTGATTGGAGGTTTCTCTACGGGAACCTTCAATATACATATATGACATACAGACCATAAAATCCCATCAATGTAGCATTATTTTAAACATATACATATTTGAATAATCAACGTGGTCACCTCCCTCTTTTTTGTTGTGAGGTGAAGGGGATTGAGTGGGGTAAGACCACCACCTTGGTTATGGATTTACATCAGGGTCACCATTTTTTTGGCCTTCGAGGTGGAATGTTTGGGGTGAAGACCAAATGGTCCGATGAGAATCATCACCCATCTCTTTTTGTAGAGATGGTTTCACATTAAATTTACCATTTCTTTTATTTTGACCCATTCTGCATCATTATGCTTTAAAAGAGAGTTGGATTAACCCCATGGGGACTGGGCAGTTTGTCCATCCTATATTGTGAGGGAGACGCCAAATTCATATGGTCCTGGCGGGTGATTTCATGGGGTCAAGTACTTTTGCAATCGTTCTTCCAAAGATATATCTTCCTTGGATGGTCTCCAACAAGTTTATTCATGGATCCAAAAACAACCAACGACCCTGGTATCCATGATTTGTGGACATTCATTCTAAAGTAAGGCCCTCGTTAGATAATAATTTGGAAAATTACACTTAAGGACTCCATTGTTCGATAAGATGGGATGTTGGGCTCACCACACCCCTTTAGGGGGGATTATTGCCTATTCTGGGACTCTCTTATAGATTTAAGTTGTGTTTTTATGTTTGTGAATCCATGGTTCATTTCTGAAGAGTGTGACCAAGGGCTAACCCTAGTTTTTAGGATCATTATAGGTATACATGGATTTGATGATATGGAGGTAATTCTGACTTAATCCACACAATAAGGCTCTCGGGGGTTTATCATCATCTAGGGGGGATGAAAGGTGACTTGATGTTGGGGTCTAACCCATAATATCGGCTTCCTATATATCCCAGAGAGTTGAATCAAATCCCACGTAGTTCAATGTGGATGGGGATTATTCATGGAATTTTTCCATTTTGGGGTACATGATTGGGTGAACCCTTTTAAGAGGGCACCCCTTTTGATCTCGGGCCTTCAGGCAGGCATCCTACGTATCCTGGTTTGACTAGGAATAATATTTATCATAGTTTATAATTATTAGGGGTTATAATAACCATAAACCTCTAGGACAGTGTGAGTCATGCTCGGTGTGAGAAACAATAGGATGTGAGAGATTCAACTAACCACATGTCTCTTCTACTGTTGATGGGAGAGGAGGAGCCTATCCCTGAAGAGGCCGAGGTGACCAGGGAAGAGGGAGAGGAGAAAAGAACCCTTTAACGTGAGATGACATTAAAGGACATGCAGCTCGACCATCAAAATATTTTGGGGCATACCTCAGTGGGAGTGCCCCAGAATGTGTTCTGGGAAAAGGGGAGGAGTTTCATCCTCATCGCAAGGTGAAGTGAGCATAACCCCTTCGACTAATCAATATTCCTCATTAAATGGAAAAGTGGGTGATCACCCTTAATCCCTAGAATGGGGAAGTTCACGTTAGTGTCCCAATGTTGGATTCTGGGTTTCCATGGGAATGTAGACTTACAGACATCCCTAGAGTCCGAACTGTTATGGGGAGAGCCTCCGTGACTCAACCTACCATGGGTATTTAGACTCAATGGGGCACACTAATGCACCCGATGGTCTGATCATAGGGGTCTGGTGGCTTTTGAGGAGGCTTTGGACTAGTGTAGAGGGACTTTTTTGCGGAGGGACTATGGAGGAATGGATGGTAATGGAGTGGCCAAATTAGAACTGGGGGGAAGAATACACGAAAACACCCTATTTCGCGTACTTTTTTATTATGTGGGATGGGGCAAGCTCCGCATACCATAGTGGTATACGGGTAGAGGGGTCATCCATGTAGTGAAGAAGTACACAGGCTGGGGAAAGGACCACCAAGCACCATAGTGGTATGCGGTCCAAATAATGGGTTGTCGCGCCATTTTTCGTTCCATCTGTGTTCTGAAGCAGTATGAGGCACCGAGTTAAATTTGCATAGCAATTCACTACGTGTAACACCATATTGAAGGACATTCATGGGGACTA
Organism: Viscum album; assembly: GCA_963277665.1. Classification (NCBI taxonomy): domain Eukaryota; kingdom Viridiplantae; phylum Streptophyta; class Magnoliopsida; order Santalales; family Viscaceae; genus Viscum; species Viscum album. The sequence continues at coordinate 1,311,001,583 of OY728130.1, read as the reverse complement.
TTGTTCATGGAGAGTTCATCCACAATAAATATGTGGTTTGCGATTTCACCAATTAGTTTCACGGTTCTCTTATTTTTATTAAGTTATTTCATTTTATGGTCTGCGACTGGTTGTACCTGTGGAAAACGTGGTTCGTTATTTGGGCTTCACTGGTGATTTGAGACTGAAGCTAGAATCTTCTCTGAATTCTTTCTTCAAACCTCTGGGGTCCCCTATGAGCTTTCTTCGTCTATCGTTTCTCAATTCCATCTATGCTCCTTTTATTGAGCATTTTGGCAATCATATCTATAGGCATGTGACACCATTTACAGAAGCCCGTGAAGAGAGATCTTGACCTGCAGAAGACTCGGTCAACCATGGTTTACAAAGGTTGTGGTTCATGATTATGGTTCATGGAACCCTTCCTGTTTGCTTTTTCTACAAACTGCTGAGTTCACGAGACAGTATGCATATTGCCTTCGTGAGTTTGATTCCTTCAAGAATGGGGTTCGCAATTGTCTGGGTTCGCTGGTCATTGCTCTGCGTGCCAGCGCCTCACGGGTGATTTTGCATACCAGTAGTTCCCAGTTCATGCGGTCTGCGAACCCTTCCAAGTGATGGTACACAGGTCAATTACAATTCCTTGAAAAATTTAATTCCTTCAAGATTCTTCCAAAAATCTTCCACTCAATTTGAACCCATTTGCTTTTCTATGCTTGCAGGAATGCTTTCTTCCTTTTGCAAAGTGATTGAGGGAGTATTTTATTCCCTTTAGAGAAATTTTCAGGACACTACACCTACATGCACATGACCATACGTGCCTCTTCCCACTCTCTGCTCATCATGGTCCACTAGCTCAATAGGCCTTCCATATTGGGTTGCCTAAATGGTTGGCCCTTCTGGTTGAGAGCTAAATAAGTTAGTCAATTTTTTTATAATTAAATTCTAATTTAATATATAAAAATATATATTGATATATAAAAATATATTAAATACAAATATAAACATATTAATTTTTTTGTTTTTAATTTTTTGGTTTAATATTTTTAAAAATTTATTCGTTTTTTTATTTATTTGTGTTTATTCATTTTTTTATAATTAAATTTTTATTTCATATATAAATATATATATTAAATATTAATATTTTAAAATGTATATTGATATATAGAAAAATATTTTGATATATATTAAATATTGATATATATAAAAATATATATATATATATATATATTAATATATGTTGACCTATATTTATAAGTAGTATATTAATTATTTAATTTATATATATATACATATATTTATTAAATAATAAATATATATATTTTAATAAATAGGATATTAATTATTTAATTAAAAATAACAAATTATTAAAATATTATATATATATATATATATATATATAATTAAATAATTTGTAAACTATTTATAGTTAATAAAAATGAATACATTTAATAAATAATTAATATAATAATGAAATAATTAATATTTTATTTATTACTATATATATATAATTTATTCATTTTTATTAATAAAAATTTCATTATTAATTTTTTTGAAAAATTTTATATAACATTTAATGTTTTCAATACAGTTATAATTTATATAATTAATATATATTCATTTTTAATATTTTTAAATTATCAATATATTTAATAATATTTATTCATTTTGTAAAATTTATTCATTCTTATAATTATTTATTTCGGTAATAGACGTTACATATTATATAATTTTATTTTTCAATTTAACAAATTTCAAACTTGTATATATATATACACACAATAATTTCATACACAAAAATATTTACATAATTAAAGAAAACTTATAAAGAAACACACTCACCTAATATTTATGTAGTTCATTCAAATTTTGATGTTCATTTGAGAATAAAATTTAGTAACATAATATATTTAATATATTATATTTTTAATTGGTAAATTTTATTTATTTATTTATTTATAATATTATTTGAGTTGATATTATTTATTCATTTTGAATATTTTTTTATTTTTTTATTTTTTCGAATTTAATCATTTTATAATATTTTTTATACATATTTATTTATTATGTTTAATATTTTCAATATGTATTCATCTTCATTTCAAAATATATACATATTTCATTTTTTTTAATAATTTGTATAGTTAATAAAACTTATCCATTTTTATTATTTGCAAAGTATTCTCATTTTTAATTATTCAACTTCACTCATTCTTAACATTCATGATTTTAAGATTATATATTCATTAATAATGTTAAAATGTATGTTTTTAAATAAAAATTTGTAAATAAATATATTTATAAATGTATATTTACTATATTTATAAAATTATATATTTATATTTATAAATAAATAAATGTAATGTTTTTTTAAAAATCATTTTTATAATTATAAATAAATAATTATATATTTAAATAATTAAAAAATATAATAAATATATTTAAATAATGAATATATTTACTATATTTATATTTATATTTATTTATTAAATATATATAAATATATATAATTACAGAAATATATATAATTATATAAATATATTTATAATTGTATAAAAATATTTATAAATATATTTACAAATATATGTATTTATAATTATAATTATAGACATATATCTATAATTATATTGATAAATACATATTTACCATTATTTTAATATATAAATAATTATATTCATTCATATTTATTTTTTTATTTATAATCATATATATTTAAATTTATTATTTATATTGTTATATTATAAAAATTAATTATATAAGTATTTTATCAGTAATTATTGTTTTATTAGTGATAAATCACCTCTTTATCAATGATTTTTTAGAAAGCACAGATAAAACTCTTTCTGATCTTTTAAATAGAACCCTAATCATGCTAATTTCCCTCATGTCGTTCAAGCTCTCATAAAAGTTTATCTCTATCATTGCTCCCCCTCGAACTTCTCTCGAACGAATCAACTATCTCAAATATAAGGTATGTTATTATTTCTCCTCCTCTCTCATTTATCAATATCATCCATTTCCTCTCTCGTGTATAACTGGTCCAAACCATGTCATATTTTTGTGTTCTTTATCTCTTTCTTTCTATTTACTTCCTCCCCGTCATTGATGTCTTCAGCCTATTCCAACCACCCATTATCATGAATCAACCCTATGGTGCCCACCATTTCTCCATCTTCTACTCGTTTGGTTGACTGACACATCAGCCTTCCCCATCTCCCTTCCTGATCTCTGCACCACCATTACTATCTCAAATTTTTATTGAATGAATTGTTTCTTATGTCATGCTTGTGGGAGACTATCTTCAACATTTTAAAATTTCACATTATGTATTGGCTTCAAGATTTTACCATTTAATATGTAATTTTCTACATATTATTATTAAATTTAAAGTTTTTTATAAGGGTGATTTCCTGTGATGATTATGATAGAAAAATTATAGGTAAATCAATTTATAGATGTGATATGAAGTGTGTATCCATTACCCTTCTTAATTATTTGGGATAAATGTATGATAAATAAAAAACCTATTGATTTAATTTCTATTTTATTTAAACTTATTTTAATTATTTAAATATTAGATACTTGTGAAATAAATTTAAATTGGAAAATTATAATCCATTTATCATAACATAATGAAAGTTATATTTTCATTTCAGTGATGTGTTTATTCATCGATTGCTCAAAAACATTAATGAGAATTAGTGTAATTTTAATTAAAGGAATGACTATTTTTTTGAGTTTTTTTAAATGTATTATTTGAAGTTATATTTTATTCTTCTATAACACTCTAGATTAGGGTTATTTAGACTCAAAACTAAATTTGGTTTTTTTACTATTGATTTTGAAAATCTTTTAAAAGGGAAAATGGATTTTTGGGGTTTTTAAATTCAAGAATATGTTGGTAATTAAATTTTATTATTTTCTAGTGATTTATATGAAATATATTTTTAGTTGATTTAGTCAATTGGTTTTGAAAGAGAATATTAATAGTCAATGATTTTTTAAAATTGATTTCTAAATGGATTACTTGATTAAATGGATAAATGGTCATTTTTTTGTAAAAATAAATATTGAATTTAATTTTTTTAGAGTTAAAAATAAGAAACTATTATTTTAAATGTAAAAACATTTTTATGTAATCAAATTATATATTGTTTAGTTTGTGTTGGTTAGAATTCATAAAACCCCTAATCATTCAATACATTCCTTAATATGTTTTTGAATCCTTTAATATAAATTGAGGTGACCTTGAGTGTATAAATATCCCTATATTAGGATTAGGTATATCAATGGATATGGAATTAATAAACTATATAAGATAAAGTTTTCATAATAATAAATTTATATAATATCTTTCACTATCTTTTATATGTGGATTCAGAATGTTTTGGATCTCAATGATGTGATATCCATGCTAACTGAATTATTTGGAATGTTTATTAATGGAATGTATTTGTGGTCTTTTAAGGAAATTTAATAGAGGTTTTATATATTGTAGGAAATGTGAAATACACCTTTAATGTAATGGATTTTTTGTGTATTGTTTTTAAATATTATAGAAATTAATTTCAAGACCAGGCGTTGAGACGGCATGTGATTCCAAGGTTGGTGTGTCCGGGATAAATGTTTGAATAATATTAAAAAAATAACACACATTCAGTTTTCCAGAAAAAGTAGAATAACTTCAAAATGGACTCTTAGATCTGAAATACGAGGGCTCTATTGCATTCATAGCAGCGGGTTTACCCTATTCATGGACTAACCTCAATCAGCATGGGACAACTATAAAAATTAGTTTCAAGAATTTTTAATTAATTACATAAAAAAATATTTATTTTATTTTCTTAGTTTCATCAACGCAGCAATGCAATGATGCTTCTTTTTTTAAATGACCCTTTAGGTACAGATCCAGGGTTAGTATCATAACCTTGGAAATTTCCTAGAGGCTCTAGAAAGAAACCCTAGATATTTCTCTCAAAGAGTAATGACAGAATTACGGATCGAAGATCGAAGAGCATCGTTCTTGAAAGATATCGCCAGTAGTAATCAATCGTAAATAACGAGCGATCTAATTCCTTGTTAGGATACAATATTTTATATTTATTCCCCCATTCTTAGATTCGATGATGAACGCGGATGAAATAATGAACAGGTTGATCCACGGTTCGGTCGTTCTTGAGGGATGGGTTTTAATTGTGGGGTTTGTTGGGGATTGATTATTTTAGAACTATTTTGATTATTAATCATTCTAATAGGAATAGATTGAGGCTAGAATGAAAAATTGTCAAGATTAGTTCCTTGAATTTTTTCATGTTGTTTTCACCCCTGTTATTTCTACGTGTGTTCTTCATTCTTTGTTGGTTTATGAACAATCGATCATTATACCTTCACTTCCTGGTATAATGAACTAAAATTTAAGATCCAACGCCAGGATGACCTAATGGAGGTGTGACAGCGATGGAGATGGGAGAATTGAAGTGATTCTAAAGATATAATTCGTTGGGTGGTTTTCATCGGATGGATTTAAATTAGTTTCTGAACATATTAAAGGCTTGAAACACGTCGATTTGGATTTAGGGAGATAAAACGAGCTAAGATCCAGAGTTTTGAGGCAAAAGGACCCCAGAATCAAAATATGGATGATCGGCCGAATTTCATGGAGGAAGAACCAGGCATTCTGGAAAAACGTGATGAACACAGCATATAACCTAGGGTTACATGGCATGTGTCCCCCACTGAGCGGTGACATGGGTTAGGGGAGATAGTTAAATGTCACACAGCATGTGACCCTATCACATGGCATGTCGGCCCTTCCCAGAGACTCAGAGTGTATCTCGGGAGATACACAGACACGAGGTGGAGAACATGGGTTTCCTCCATGGTGTGTACCCCACCGCATAACTTGTCTAAGACCAAGTACATAGATGACCCCATGTTATGGTACATGGGCAGAGACACATATATTGACACTGTGTACTGGCATAAGTCCAAATTACACGAGTGGACCTTGGATGGAAAGACACCGAATGTGACCCTTTTACATGGCGTGCACCCATATTCTATATGAAATGTTCTAATAACATTGGTTGTTGAACATAGGCAGTACCTGGGGTTAAGGGACATGACGTGTGACCCTACTATATGTTGTATCTACCTTTACACATGTCTTGATTCTATTTTACTTCATATCTTAGACATATTTTGTTATTTGTTTCCCTATCTATTCCCTAAAGGTAGGTATGAATCATTTTATACTCACAATACTATGATACTTTCATCAGGACTCTGTAGATAGAGTTGTTGTAATCTCTTGATAGGCCCAAATAAGGATCCTTTATTCATTCATCATGACCTAGGTAGAGTATTTAGTATTGATGTGACCAACTTCATCAGTTGTTAATCCTCGAGTTAACAGGTTAATCTAGATGGAGTTATTAGTATCACCCCATGGACCTGGCTATGATCCACATTTATGGTATCGTATTCTCTTCAGATCTATCAGCATGTCTCTCTCATTATGGTTCTCGATTAACAGTACTTCATGGATGGACATCATTAGTGCTGTCAGACTCAAGAGTATGTTCTCCCATATGAGTGATTTATGGAATCTTCAGACTGAATCACTCATATTGTCATGCATTGGTTGTGACTTACCTATAGACTATGTGTCTTCGTTTGAGTATATCAGGATATTATTATTATATGTGTTATATACATGTACTTGTGTAGAGATTACTATATATTTCATTTGTGTATTTCTTTGTTGTTTCAAGGTTTCCTACTGAGTATTTTTATACTCACTCATTATGGTCTTTCCCTGCACATGTTGTTTCTTTTGAAGATGAAAAAACTTTTGATAGAGTCATAGGTAGTCCCGGACCGAAAGGAACTTTTTGAGATCAGGCAGGCTAAGGTGTGTTCCTACAACTGCAGACAGTAGTCCCAATTCCTTTTATTATAGGTTGGACTTATGGTTACAAACTTCCTTTTGGTGGATTTATATTCTAGCCTGGTTTACTTTACTACACATTACATTATTTTCCTTTCATACTCTTTCGGTTAGGATATAGTGGTTTGCATGCATTGTTTACTTAATAGTTTTTACATTTCATCATTTTTTGGGATTGGAGATGTGTTCACACATATAGGTACATAGGAAATTCCTCTCATGTTAGTGATATTCATACTTGGTGTTAGCCAACATCCCCTGGCCTATTGGAGGTGGGCTTAGGGAGTCACGGCATAGTCCCCATTGGGATAGGTCGTGACAGAGTGGTGTCAGAGGTGGCCGTTTCTACTGTAGGACCAGGAGTCTATGATATAGGTTGTGGTCAATAGTGTTAAGTGTTACAAGTTTTTCATTCAAGACAGGGACTCTAGTGTTGGTGTGGGTGGCCGACGTATCCATACACCAGGACATTGATAACCTTCTTTTTAACTTGGTACATGAGGACACTGGTTGCATGGAAAATAATGGTATATTCATCATATAGGAATGGGTTCTGGTTCCATTCCCTTCTTGATTCAGTTCCCCAGATATACTCAATGATTATGGAACATATTTTTTTCTTATAGGATTCCCCTAAGACACATTCCAGCTGGGATTCAGTATCTCAACAACAAGGATGACTCCCTCTATGACAAGGCCTCAATACAGGGATCGGTTCCCCTAATGTCACCTTCAGGTGGTGAACCGGCTATACCGCCACCTATGGAGTAGTATTTGGTACCCACAATACTAATAAATTATTATCAAAAGATAAGAACACTTCAATAGTTTCAGAGATAGAGACCCCTCAGGTTCTGAGGTGATCCAAACCCTTTGGCGACTGGGGACTGACTTAAGGCGGTTCCCCAAGTCACTACTATAAATGCCACTTTTACTAACACTTACATCCCAAAAGTTTATGCAAACCATTGGTAATGGCTATATATACCAACGGTTTATGTAAACTATTGGTATAGATGATTTTATATAATATTTTACCAATGGTTTTGCAAAACCGTTGCTAAAGGCCTTCGATGTCACTTTTTCACCAACGGTTGACTTAAACCATTGATAAAGACCTAAATTACCAACATTTTTTAAAAACTGTTGGGAAAAAATTACCCTAAATAAAGATCGGGCATCCATTCCCCCTCTGCTCGATTACAGTTCCATTGGGTATGCCCTAAATCCAATTTTCCTCCTTCCAAACATACTCTACATATCGATCCATCTTCAATCAAGGAATTTTTTTCTTCTGGACATCAAATCTATAAGTGATTCCTTGATTTTTTTTGTTCTACAATTTTGTGTTTTTGTTTTGACTTTTAATTTGGCCGAAAGGGGATCTTTGTGGTCATTAATCATAGTTGTGGGTTTTCATTTATGATGTAATATAGTATGAATTCATTTTACTTGATATATCCAATATTATTATTGATTTATGTTTAATTTGATTATCTTCGACAAGTGAAGTTGTTTTCAATTTTGATTTGGCCGAAAGGGGATATTTGTGGTCATTAATCATGGTTGTGGGTGGTCATTTAGGATGTATTATAGTATGACTTAATTTTACTTGATATATCCAATATTATTATTGATTTATGTTCAATTTTATTATCTTTTACAAGTGATGTTCTTTAATAATTTGTTATTAATGGTTGTAATAATGATGATATTATATAAGGGTCCACATAGTGTGTATAATGGTTGACATGGTGTCTATGATAATCTAGTGTCCTAAGAATGTACATGGGAATGTACATACAGTACATGACTTGGATAGCCACGTAAATATACATGGTATATCCCTTATGATGAAAAGTATTTTTGGCCAAATGGGGTGCTGAAAACGTCCCATTTACACATGTATTTGTTTCATGGGTAGGCCCAAATTATGTTTTGTCCATACTATAGAGTGGGTAGTAATTAGCTCAGTCAAAACACTTTCATCCCTAAAATTCAAGACAACATGGTTAAATGGAAGAACCCATGTTCTAATGACATGCCTAAAATGGTTTCTAACTCACCTCACCTAAAAATAAACTAGAACACTGTTTAAATGCAAGAATTCATCCAAAACTTACACTATAACATTGGTTAAATGGAATAAATCATCATCGTTACTAAATTCCATACACATATGAGAAAAACCCATCATTCACAAACATCAACGTAAGGTATAGGGTTTTCAAAAAACACATATGTATTGGCATCAATGGTGAAACAAGTTTTTTATATCAAAGATCATCGCCATCCTAAATTTTGTGTAATTATTGAAATAAATAATAGAAAAGTTTTTGATGATGGTGATGATAAAGGTGACACTATCCCTACTGTAATTGGAAGCAATCCATTTATTACTTATGATGACTCCAATAGCTCCATTTTCAGAGTTGATTGTGAAGACGAAGTTGTGGTGGGAAATATATAGAATCATACTATCGTGTTCTAACCTACATGATTCACCTACATCATTTAGAGTGTGTATCCTAGTACTTACCTTCAAACCACCATAAATCTTCTTTTTCTTTATTTTTTTTATTAGAATGGTTTTTCTATATTTTTTTTTGGGATACACATTAGTTATTTGTTTCTAATTAATTCCATATTTGTTTTCATTACAGGAAATGAAACCCATTGAAGAGAGGCATCAGAAAACGATAACAGAAAAAAAATCCTCTCATGACACAGATGGGAATTCCTCCACTCATCCCTATTGTGATTATTTTATTTAAAATATATACATTTCAATAACTTATAATATCATGTGTTTACTTTTGTGTTAAACGTTTTTTCCGGACCCACCCCCTAGATGATAGATATCCAACCAGGAGCCTGATATTGCTCCCAGTACAGAGGCTGGTTGTAGGATGGGTGGTGGTGTCAGAGTTAGACGATCATCTGGTGGTCCTGGTACTGAGGCCAGTGGTACGAGGGCTCGTGGTGCGAGAGTTAGACGATCCACTGGTCATACCCGATTGGACTATGCCCCTACGACAAACATATCTTCTATGCCCCATTTTGATCCTGGTGTGTCTTTAGGGATACACGGGATATTTAGGCCTCTGATTTTTACACTACCAGTTGGCCAGACGTCTATGCCATTATCATTTTCTTTTGGTTCATTATCTCTGAGCTGTTATATTCCACCTTCTTCGACTCCTGCTCCGACAGAGTATGTGGTTGAGGAGCGTACACTGAGCGACACTCCACCTGTATAGGATATTCCTTTAGCTTCTGCACATCAAGTGATTCCCATTGATCTGACTACAACAAGTATATTTATATAACTCTAACAAAATTTTATACCAAATTTTTGTTATTATAACTTGTACTGATATTTTTTTCATTAATAACGGATTCATCTACTGATAGGAGGCGGGGGAGGGGGGCATACTCTCTTGTGTTCTGTATGGAACTTCCAAACACAATTGATGGTTGAATACAATTATGATGGCCAGATGATTGATAAATCTGGGCAGGAATGCCAGGGTGTTTTGGCGACGCTAGCCAAAGACTCTGACATCATTCCGGTCAGCCCTCTCTCTTGGAGATATCTGCCACATGAAGTCAGGGATAATTTATGGTCACAAATATGAGTGAAAAATCTATTGGATTTATTGTAGTATTTTTTGTATTTATATGAATTAATCTATTGGGTGTCATCTTCGGTTTAAATTCCCAGATAAAGAAGGTGCACGACCAGCACGTTTAAAGAAGCTAGGAGAGCTTTGGAGAGCTTATAAGCATGAGTTGTATGTTGGATGGTGTGATAGAGTGGGCATGGAGTTAGAGACATTACCTATTGTGGATGTCTTCCCGAGAGAACAATATCACCTATTGATTACCCATTGGGAGACTGGAAAATTTAAGGTTATAATCCCATTTGAGGTATTTAAATGATAGTTTTCATATTTTGCATTAATATTATCCTATTTATTATTAAACATTATTTAGGAATCTTTTGAAAAAAAATCAAAAAAAGTTGATTCAAATTAGTACCTCAACACTTTGGGGCACACAACTATGTCAGATCATGAGATTCAGCTGGTACGATATAGTTGTTTATAATTTTTCTTTAGGACTTTCCCTTTTATTATTTCCTAATTAAATTATGTGATTTATTGCATATTGAATATATGATTATACCAGCACATTATATTGTTTCAATTTCATTACAGAAGCACAAATTGAATATTTAAGGACGTATCCCTCGAGCAAAATTGTTTTGCTTGAGTATAAGTAAAAAATAAGAAACTGCGTTTAATGAACCGACACAAGAAAAGATTGTAAGGTTTAATTTGTTTATTTCAAAGTTTAATATATATTTTGAAATTTAATAATCTATTAGTATTTTTAACAAGCTTCTTTAGAGGACCTTGATGCCTAGGAGCCTGACAATTTAGGGCCACACTATCATTTATATCAGGTTTTGGGAGATGAGAACTCCAGTCGAGTACGCTGCTGACCTGGTAAGAATATAGTCATGACGAGGTATTGGTCCTCTCCAGGTATACATTCTAGTACCACCGAGTTGGAACAGGTCAAGGAGCATGCAAGATAGTCTGATAAAAGGGTCACAGATTTGGAAGAACAGGTTTAAATGAGGGAGAAAGAATTTATGAAACTAATTTAAGCTTTATCTTTATCACTTCCACCAGAGGCCAGCGCGCCTCATCATACATATATGTCGTCAATGGGTGCATTATCCATTACACCAGGTGGCAGTTCTAGTGGCGGTCGATATGATGACGTTCCTAGTGATGACAAGGATTTTGAAGAGGATGAGGGCGAGGATGAGGACGAGGACGATGGCGAGGATGGGGATGAGGGCGAGGATGGGGCCGGGGGCGGGGATGGGGCCGAGGGAGAGGATAGGGCCGAGGGCGGTGATGGGGCCGAGGAAGAGAATGAGGATGATGAAGGGGATGATGATGAGGATAGAGATGGTGGAAAGTATGAGGCTAATGATGACAGTGGTGATGGTGATGGTGATCAGGGGCAGATTGATCCATTACATTTTTGAAATCTATATAACTCTTTATTTTTGAACCTGGTTTTTCACTATGGTATAGATATTTCTGAATTCAGTATAAATCTTTATTTTTGATCAAATATAGAATCCACTTTTATTTAAGAATGATTTTAATTGAATTTAGATTCTTTTTTAATTATTCTAAATTGTATTTAATTCCATATCTTGGATATGTTTTATTTAATATAATTGTTTCATTTGATAAATAAAGTCATGTTTTTATAATAAAACCCCTCAAACGGAGGTGCGATGTCTATGAAAACTCACAGTGATAGTTTAGGGTGTCATAATTTGACTCCAATTAGTAGTTTCAATTACATAGTACCACTTTTAAAAACAATGAATATAAAATATATATCTTTATCATACCACAATCCGGAATCAAGAGTCTGTTATTTATAACATAAAATCATTTTTTATAATGTGAAGGACAACTACATAGAATTTATTTGGAATCCTGACTAGAAGATGTAGCCCTATGGATGTCGCTGGACAAGGCCAACACGCCATAGTTAGGCCACGGTCACGTTGTGGTAATGCCATGATTTGGCCCTGCTCCAGGACGATACCCCACAGAAGTTCTCCGTCCTATCGGAATTCGACGTATGATGCCTAGATAGAGTTTTTAAATACATTAACCACCCTCCTTCCTGGAGCCTTGGACAGCCCCCCTCCTCCCTAGACCCTGAAAATCCCCCTGGATAGCCTCCCCCCCCCCCCACACCTGCGTCAATATGAGGTATGGTGTGGCCTGTACCACTCAAAGTGTCTTTCTTTTGTTTAAAATGGATACTCTTTTAAGTATAAACAACTGGAATATAGAAAACTGACCAAACACATTAATATTGTGTTGATACTTTAGAAAAATGATCAATGGGTCATTTGTGATGTGTACGAGTCAACCCCGCCTCAATTCGAGGTGCAGTGTGGCCAGAACCACTCAAAGTATCTCTCTTTTATTTGGAATGGAAAACATTTTAAGTGAAAACAACAATTGGCATATGGAAAACTGCGAAAATGCATTTATATTGTGTTGATACCTCAACACAACAATCCATGAGTCATTTTTGACGTGTACGAGTCAACCTCACCTCAATCTCAGGCGCGGTGTGGCCGAAACCACTCAAAGTCTCTCTTTTGTTTCAAAAGAACATCATTTTAAGTGGATACAACAACTGACATATGAAAAACCAACCAAATACATTCAGATTCTATTGAAACTTTAGGAAAATTATCCATGGGTCATATGTGACGTGTACAAGTCAACCCCGCCTCAATCCGAGTTCCAGTGTGGCCGCCACCACTCAAACTGTCTCACTTTTATTTTAAATGGACAAGATTTTAAGTTAAAACAGCAACTGGGATACTTAAAACCATCCAAAAGCATTCGGATTCTGTTGAAACTTTAGAAAAACTATCCATTGGTCATTTTTGACATGTACGAGTCAACCCTGCCTCAATATGAGTTGTGGTGTGGCCGGCACCACTAAAAGTGTCTCACTTTTCTTTGAAATGGACAACATTTAAAGTGAAAACAACAACCGACATACAGAAAACCAACCAAACTCATTCGGATTGTATAGATACTTTAGTAAAATGATCTAATTATTATTCGTGGTGTGTATGAAAAGACGACATGTCATTCGGACACACGGTTTGCATGACATGACTGAATATGTGTTTTTTAGGTGTTTGACACGCTTAAAATCATGTGTGGGGTGGTAAAAACTATCCCAACAACCTCAGAATTCCATGGAATTGGATGAAAACAAAGTTTGGGTGAACTTTCAATTGGTAAACCAGATGGAACATCAATCAGAGGTGTCGTGTGACCGCGGTGGCCAAAAATGCACTCTGCGTGTCGTAAATGGCCAAAACATGCGTTTAACGGTCAAATTCATATCAACTGACATTGGAATGACTTGAAATCACAAAAAAAACACCCTAATTTTTATTCGTGAGGTGTATGAGGAGACAACATGTCATTCGGACGTGCAGTTTGCGTGACGTGAATGAATATGTGTTTTTTAGGTGTTTGGTGCGCTTGAAAAGTCTGCGTGGGGTGGTCAAAACTGGTCGAACAGCCTCAGAATTCCATGAAATCAGATGACAACAAAGGGTGGGTGAATTTTGAAATGATCAGGCAGAATGCACGTCAATCAGAGGTTTCGTGTGACCGTAGTGGCCGATAACACACTCTACATGTTGTAAATGACCAAAACATACGTTTTATGGTCAAATACAAACCAAATGATATCAGAATGACTTGAAATCAAACGAAAACACCCTAATTTTTATTCTTGAGGTTTAAGAGGAGAGAACACATCATTCGGACGTGCGGTTTCTGTGGCACAACTGAATATGTGTTTTTTAGGTGTTTGGCGTGCTTGAAAAGCCTGCGTGGGGTGGTCAAAACCGGCCGAACGACCTCGAAATACCATTAAATCATACGACAACAAAGAGTGGGTTAATTGTGAAATGGTCGGCCAGATGACACATCAATCAAAGGTGTCGTGTGACCTCTGTGGCCGAAAACGCACTCTGTGTGTCGTAAATGGCCAAAATAGGCGTTTAATGGTCAAATTCATATCGAACGACATCAAAATGACTTGAAATCACACGAAAACAACGTAATTATTATTTTTAAGGTTTAAGAAAAGACTAAACGTCATTAGGATGCGCGGTATGCGTGCCACAGCTGAATATATGTTTTTAAGGTGTTTGACGCACTTGAAAAGCATGCGTGGGGTGGTCAAAACTGACCGGATGACCTCATAATTCCATGAAATCGAACGACAACAAAGGGTGGGTGAATTGTCAAATCTTCGGGAAGAATGCACGTCAATCAGAGGTGTCGTATGACCGTGGTGGCTGATAACACACTCTGCGTGTCGTAAATAACCAAAACATGCGTTTTACGGTCAAATACATACCGCACGATATCAGAATGACATGAAATCACATGAAAACACCCTAATTTTTATTCATGAGGTGTACGAGGAGATGACAAGTCATTCAGACGTGCAGTTTGCGTGGAACGACTGAATATGTGTTTTTTAGGTGATTGGCGTGCTTGAAAAGCATGTGTGGGGTGGCTCAAACTGGCTGAACGACCTCATAATGCCATTAAATTAGACGACAAAAAAGGGTGAGTGAATTTTGAAATGTTCTTCTATAAGACACGTCAATCGGAGGTGTCGTGTGACCGTGGTGGCAGAAAACACACTTCGCATGTTGTAAATGGCCGAAATATTCATTTAACGGTCAAATTCATACTGAATGATATCATAATGACTTGAAATCACATGAAAACACCCTAATTTTTATTCATGAGGTGTACGAGGAGATGACAAGTCATTCAGACGTGCAGTTTGCACGGAACGACTGAATATGTGTTTTTTAGGTGATTGGCGTGCTTGAAAAGCATGTGTGGGGTGTCTCAAACTGGTTGAACGACCTCATAATGCCATGAAATTAGACGACAAAAAAGGGTGAGTGAATTTTGAAATGTTCTTCTATAAGACACGTCAATCGGAGGTGTCGTGTGACCGTGGTGGCAGAAAACACACTTCGCATGTTGTAAATGGCCAAAATATTCATTTAACGGTCAAATTCATACTGAATGATATTGGAATGACTTGAAATCACATGAAAACACCCTAATTATTATTCTTAATGTGTATAAAAAGACGACACATCATTCAGATGCCCGGTTTGCACGCCAAGACTAAATAAGTGTTTTTAGGTGTTTGGCGCGCTTGAAAAGCGTGCGTGGAGTGGTCAACACCGGATGAACGACCTCATAATTCCATGAAATCAGACGACAACAAAGGGTGGGTGAATTACGAAATGGTCGGCTAGACAGAACATCAATCAGAGGTGTCGTGTGACTGCGGTGGCAGAAAATGCACTCTGCGTGTTGTAAATGGCCAAAACATGTGTTTTACGGTCAAATACATACCCAACGACATCAGAATGACTTGAAATCACAGTAAAACACCATAATAATTATTTTTTAGGTGTACAAAAAGACGACATGTCATTCGGACGTGCGGTTTGTGCGGCACGACTGAATATGTGTTTTTAGGTGGTTGGCGCATTTGAAAATCATCTATGAGGTGATCAAAACTAGCCAAATGACCTCATAATGCCCTGAAATCATACAAAAACAAATTTTTGGTGAACATTGAAATGGTCGAACAGATGGAACCTCAATCGGAGATGTCGTGTGACCGTGGTGGCCGAAAATGCACTATGTGTGTCGCAAATGGCCAAAACCTGCGTTTAATGGTCAAATGCATACCAAATGACATCGTAATGAGTTGAAATCGCACAAAAACACCCTAATTTTTATTCATGAGGTGTACCTAGATACAGAATGTCATTCAGACATGCAAGTTGTGCGACACGACTAAATATTTGTTTTTTGGTCTTTGGCACGCTTGAAAAGCATGCGTGGGGTGGTCAAAACCGGCCGAACGACCTCAGAATGCCATGAAATTGGACGACAACAAAGGTTTGGTAAATTGTGAAATTGTCGGGCATATTTCAGGTCAATAGAAGGTGTCGTGTGACCACGGTGGCTGATAACACACTCTGCATGTTGTAAATGACCAAAACATGTGTTTTATGGTCAAATACATACCGAACGATATCGGAAGGACTTGAAATCACACAAAAACACCCTAATTATTATTCATGAGGTGTAAGAAAAGACGAAATGTCATTCAGATGCATGGTTTGCATGGCATGGTAGAATATGTGTTTTTAAGTGTTTGGCGCGCTTGAAAAGCATGCGTGTGGTGGTCAAAACCAGTCGAACGATCTCGAAATATCATGAAATCAGACGACGGAATATAGTGGGTTAATTGTGAAATGGTCGGCCAGATGACACATCAATCAGAGGTGTCGTGTGACCGTTGTGGCCGAAAACGCACTCTGGACAGCCTCCCCCCCCCCCCCCGGACAGCCCCCCTCACCCCCAAATAGCCCCCGCACCCCCCGGACATCCCCCCACCCCGGACAGCCACCCCACCCAACGGACAACTCCCCCACCCCAGATGGCCCCCACCCCCCTAATAGCCCCCCAACCCCCCGGAAATCTCCCCTTACCCCGAACGGACCCCACCCCTCAAATAGCCCCCCACCCCCCGGACCGACCCCCACACACCCAGGACAGCCCCCCGCACCACCCGGACACCCCTCCCACCCCCAGACAGCCCGACGCACCACCCTGACATCCCCCCACTCAATTATTTAGTTATAATCTGTATTTCCTAATGTTATTCATATTTTTTTATTTTCTATTCTGATTTGGTCTAAACTATGTCCCTCTCTCTTTACCCAGGCTAGGAACTCCTTCATCCCTATAGATCCATCTGAAGTCAATCAATGTTTTATTTCTACACTCCAAATCGGTAAGTCTTAACTTTGTTTTAATATTTTTCATATATTAATAATGAGTCTCGACATCCCATCATGAACACGCACCAACATTCATGTTCTCATTCTCAATCATGGGTCATTCATTCTATACAATAACATACAACAAATAAATATCATATAGTGATTTCATATGAAACCTATGAACACTCAAGCATTCCATATAAAAAATTGGCCAACAAGGCTACACATATATTATTGAAAAATAAGTTTCAAAGTCTCATAAAAAATTCCCCAATGGTAAGGAATACATATGGTGACACCATAGCCCCATGGATCACCTCAATCCCATCCTCAAACAGTGGTTTCTAGGACCAAACCAAAGTCCCTTTGGGAACCCAATACTAAATACTTAATTGAATAATCATACCCACTACCCAAGATGGGGATTCATCTCAAATCACACCCAGTAGAGAAAATTAAAATTAGCCACATACCCCCTTATTCCAATTGAAAAGTCTATGAAAAACATGTATGTTATTCCGGTAACCCATCTCATATGTCGAGATTGGCCAATGTTTCCCACTAACACATCAGGAACCATTTATACATGGATACATAGTCATTATAGGATTATAAACATCCCATGTGCTTCCTATAACTCATCCTTGGTCTAAGAACATGACCACTACCATTGTCTATCTTATGGGTATCATGATCCTTGCCACTCTACCGAGGTTTTTCTGTTGGTTTTAAGATACTCAACCCAAGACCATGACTAAACATCCCATGTGCTTCCTATAACATGTAGGTTTTTTTTCTTGTGTGTATTGGTTTTGTGGTTTGAGTGAGGAATGAATTCTAAATTTAGAATACTCTTATGTGTGTTGGTGTTTTGGTTTGAGTGAGTAATGAATTCTAAATTTTGAATACTCTTATGGGTGTTATTTCATTTCTTATAACATGTTGGTTTTTTCACTTATGGGTGTTATTGCATTTGAATTTCTGAATTTCTAAATTTCTAAATTCTGGAATGAATTCTAAATTTTGAATACTTTGGATGGGGATTTTGTATTGGTGTTTTTGTAGGTCTGGAGAGGGGTTGCTGTCTTGTTGAAAGAGAGGGGATATGGGCCTACTGCTGTGGAGCTGAGATTTTGTATACCAACAGTTTTAAAATTATTGGTATAGATATTATAATATAACTATACCAACGGTTTGTTATAACCATTGGTATAGGTTTATACCAACGGTTATAACAAAACCATTGTTATAGCCTTATGGATTTCCATGTGCCCACTATACCAACGGTTTCTAACCATTGGTATAAGCTTAACACACATATACCAACAGTTTACAAACCATTGGAATATGTTATACATTAACACATATATACCCACGATTTGCTACAAACCGTTGGTATACATTCTATTTTGACACCTATACCAACGGGTTTTACAGAACCATTGGTATAGGCCTATTGTAACGCCTTACTTACCAACGGTTTATGGAACCGTTGGTATACTATATACCAACAGTTTCCAGGACTTTACCAACGATTCACAACCATTGGTAAAGTGTAAAATTCTTGTCGTGAGTTTTATATCTAGTTAGAACAGTAGTGAATAAAATGGTGGTCCTGGCAGTGATCCTTCTAAATGGATTAGTAGGAAAATGGTGGAGTTTATATATCCGGACTCACGACAATGAGACTCTTTCTTGGATAGAGTTTGAGCATCTCTTCAGGGGGGAGTTCTCTCCAGTTATGCTGAGAAATGTGAATATGGAGGATCTTCTTCCACTCTAGTAGGGTAGCATGATAGTGGTTGATTATTTATTGAGGTTCACAAAACCATCCACGTACTATATGGATGTGGTTAGAGATCAATAATTTGGGGCTCTAACCTTTGAGAGAGGTATACATAGAGACATCGAATCTAGAGTTATCCATCTATGCATTCTGACGTATGATGGGGTGATTGAGTGGGATTTGGTGGTTGAAAGCTTCTTGGGTGAGAAGATATAGCCAGTGGTGGTCAGAAGTGGATGAGCAAGTGCAGAGACCTCTAATGTATGGAGAAAACATTAGTCTCGTGGATCTAGATGTGGGAGATGTTTCATGAGGAGGTCCCAAGATAGAGGATCTACAATTCAAGGCTCACAGGGTGGGTCCAGTTAGCCTAGGTAGCGGTGGTGTTATTCATGTGATTGCAGGGGACATCTCATTTGATATTATCCAACCCACTGTGTTTTTGATAAGGAGATAATGGATAGTCCACCGAGATAGATTAAGAGAAAGGATAATGAAAATTTGTAGGGTGGAGGACATTTCATAGGATTTGGGAGAGCATCATGAGGTGGTCGATATTTTGACATGTTACCACCACCACCCTCAGGTGGTCTACACCAGGATCAGGGAGTTATAATATAGGGGTGAGGATAGCTGGATGTGGTTGAGGCATATGACTCAGGGGATCCAATAATAATTTCAGTTATGATCTGTGTCTTTTTACTTTAGCTATACTACTGATAGAAATAGGTGCTAATAATTCCACTCTCACCATATATCTTGTTTGAGACCTAGAGATTTCAGTTGAACCATTTACTCAACCCCTATGTTTGGAGACACCTACTAGAGAAAACTCAGTGATCACATAACTATGGAAACCATGTGACCTAACCCTTGGAGGAGAGTGTTTTGGTTGGAACCTCTTGGTGGCAGTGTTGAGGCCTTATGATTTCACTCTTGGTATAGATTGTTTATTCATAGTACATGCCCATATTGGCTATTTTAGGTGAAGGGTGTTGTGTGTCTGTAGCAATCGAATGTGGTTTTCCTTTATCAGTTAAAAGGAAACCCAGGTAGCACATAATGGACTCATTCATATGAGGGTGTATTCGATTACTCATTAGTTGGCTAGCCTGACCCTTGGTGTAGTGGATATTATGAGTTACCAGTTTCTTGAAGTGGTGGAAGAGTACAAGGACATATTCCCTGAATATGTTCCAGGATTACCTCATCAGTGGGAGATAGACTTCTACATTTATTTACACCCTGGTATGGCACCGATATCTATATCAGAATATCAAATGGCTCTTATATAGCTTCCTAATATGAGGGAACTATTGGGTAATTTTAGATGAATGGCTTTATGATATCTGGTGTTTCACCTTAGGCGGTCCCATTTTTGTTTTCCAAAAAGGAAGACTGGACCTTGAGGTTGTGTGTAGAATACTAGTTCATGAACTAGGTGACCGTGAAGAACAAGTATCCATAGCCGAGAATCAATGAAAACTTTGATCAGTTGAGTGGGGAATAATGGTTCACAAAGGTTGAACTTTGATCAGACTATCACCAGCTACGAGTATTAGAGGAGGATATATTGAAGATGGATTTCAGATGTCACTGTGGTCATTATGAGTAATTGGTGACACCCTTTGGTGTGAAGAACTCCCCAACAGTTTTCATGGGACTTAGGAATCGGATCTTTCATCCTTACTTACACCAGTTCATGGTAGTCTTCATCGACAATATCCTTATGTAATTAGTGCCCGAGGAGGATAATGAAAGACACTTAAGGATAGTTCTAGACATATTCTAAGAGAACCATCTTTTTGAGAAACTCCCAAAGTGGTAGTTATGGATTCAGGCGGTCCACTTTCTGGGACATGTTATCTTAGTGGATGGAGTGGATGTGGACTCATCTAAGGTTGAGGTAGTGTTAGCATGGGAACTACCTAGGAACATGATGGAAGTGTGGAGATTCCTCTGTATGGAAGGATATTATTGAAGATTCATACTTAATTTCTCCATGGTATTAGCACCAATGACAGGTTTGACAGGAAAGGGGTATCCTTTCGTGTGGAAAGAGAAGTGTCAGAAGACTTTTAAGTAGTTGATACAGAGTTTTACAAGCACTCCAATCTTGAGATTTCTGATGGAGGGTGTCGAGTATGTAGTGTTCTGGGATGAATCAAGTACCAGACTTGGTTTTGTCCTAATGCATAGGAAAACAGTGATTGCCTATGGTTCACACCAATTTATACCACATGGGTAAAACTACATAACCCATAATCTTGAGTTAGAAACTTTAATATTCACATTGAAGATGTGGGGACACAACATGATGGGTAAGCGGTTTATCATCTACTCTAATCATACGAGTCTTAAATATATCTTCTCTCAGAAGGATCTGAACTCGAGATAGAGTCTATAGATAGAGTTCCTCCCGGACTATGATTTTGAGATTTTCTAAACTTTTGGTAAGGGGAACGTGGTTATAGATACTCTAATTAGAAGATCTAGTTCTCAGTTGTTGAATGAGGTGTCAGAGTAGTAGGCCTCATTATAGTAATTCTTTGTGGATGGAGATGGAGAAGCTTACCTCTAGTCGATGGTTGTTACCCCTCCACTCTTAAAGTGAGTTGGGGAGGTAAAACTTGGGGATATTGACTGTGAGACCCTATGTTCTCATATATTCACTGTTCATGCTCTTGATGGATATTCAAAAATTTTGGATCTCATTGTCATTTTCAAAGGACAAACAGCAGTTCCAGTGGCGTTGCGAGAGGAGGTTATATGGTAGCTTCGTATTTTCTCTTTTTCCATTCATCTAGGTGTGGAAAAGATGTACCAAGACCTCTCACATCAATTTTGGTGGCAAAGGATGAATAAGAGAGTTACAAAGTTCGTTTATTGTTTCCTTAATTGTCAAAAAGTGAAGGTTGTGCGCTAATTTCCAGCAAGTTTAGCTCAACCCCTTGAGGTGTCGGAATGGAAGTGGGATGGGATATCGATTGACTTGGTGATAGGTTTACCACATACATCTAGGGTACATGATTTTATCTGGGTGATCATTGACCGACTCACCATGTTGGACCACTTCCTAGCTATACAAGAGACGAGTTCAGTAGAGAGCATGGGACGCCGCTAAATTTAGGATATAGTTTGGTTCCATGAAGTTCCATTTATGATAGTTTCATATCGTGATGCTCATTTTTAAATTCTAGATGTGTTGGGGATTATAGGAGGAATTTGGGACCCAGTTATTCATGAGAATAACATTTCACCCATAGAAGGATTGCTAGACGGAGCAGACCATTCATGTTCTGGAGGGCATGCTGTGAGATTTCATGTCGGAATTCAACCGTAGTTGAGAGAATTGCGTAACACTGGTGGAGTTCACATGAAACAATAGCTACCATTACACCATCAGTATAGCTCTATTTTTGGCTTTGTACGGGTGACCCTACAGGTCACCACTCTACTGGATTGACCTAGGAGAGTCAACACTCATGGGACCAAAGTTAGTATGATCTACTACAGAGAAGGTTCATATAATCCAGGAGTGGATGAAGTCTTCCTAGATCCATTATAATTCTTATGTTGATAGGCAATGGAGGCATTTGTATTTTTATGAAGGATACCACATATTCCTACAGGTTTCACCTCGATGAGGATTACAAATATTTGGTTAGGGCAGCAAGTTATGTATAAGGTTTACCAAATCTTTTTAGATACTATCTTAGTTTGGTGAGGTGACATACTTCTTAGCTCTACCCCTATAGTTTAACTGGGTACATGACATCTTCTATGTGACATATCTGAGGAGGTATTTTCATGACCCATCGTACTTCATCAAATGGGGTGAACTGTACATCGATGATGGAGTGAATTTTGCTGAGTAACAAGTAGAGATTGAGGATCAGTATGAGAGGATCCTTCATGGAATAGTGATTCATTTAGTGTGTGTCTAGTGGCAGTATGAGAATCTCTGGGATAGAATGTAACACCACAAGATTCCACAGTACACTTCTCTTTGAATAATACAGTATCATGTGTTGTACGCAACTTCGAGTTCTAGCACACCACAACCAAACAAACTAGCCATTATGAATAGTAATACCCAACTTTTGAAATTTTATAACTTTTATCTTTAAAAATGGACTTCATTTTTGTATTCGTAAAATCAAAATTAGCTTAGGGTTATTTTTTTTGTATTTTTATGAAAACTTTCCATTTTTGATGAATAGTGAAAAATGCTGAGTTATAGTTTAAAACTGAATTTTTATTTAAATAATTATTTATTTTATTCAAATTTATTTCAGGTAAAAATAGACACATAATAATTATATAATTTCAATGTAATTAATTGGATTCAATTTATAATAATTTTAGATATATAAAAATTTTATAGAACTTTTCACCGTCTTTTACCCACCTCATAGGAGAATTTGAAAATTCACATAAAACATAGTTTTACTGCTTCTGTGAGTGGAATTTAAAAAATCTAATAGACACTGTTAATATAAAGGAGTAAAATTTGGTTCAATAAGATAAAAATATTTTTTTGGGAATAGTAACTTTTTACTTTTATTTACCATGGTTAAAAGTAAATAGGGTAATTAAGGGTAAAACTGATATTATTATTAAGCTAACACATGTCCTAATTCTATTGGCTAAGTATAATTTGACCTAAAAAAATCTTAGGAATAAAATATGAACCTATTTGGTCCACTTTGATTAGATTAGGACATTTATTATTATTTAATTCAAAGAAGAGTTAAAAGAGTTAAAATCAAAGTTTAATAACTAAAACATTTTTAATATAGGATTACACATAAGATAAATTCGATTATAAATATTCATTAGAAATATAAAAATAATTCTTACCTAATGGTATTTTATTTATTATTTTTAAACATTAAATAATTTAATTTATTTATGACACAATGGTGATGTAGTAATTACCTAATTAATGAATTATTAAAATAATTGATATTATAAATATCCAAATAAATTTAATTTGAGACTTTTTATGAACTAAACTAATTTTTTAGGTTAATATGACATGTTAGTATTTATTAAATGAATTTAGTTAGAATTAATAAAGTTTTTAGAACTTTAGACCAAATGAATTATTAAATAGTTTTAAAATTGACATAAAGGAGTATTTAAAACAAATATTATATTATTAATTGAAATTCTATTCCTAAAAATCAATGGTTCAACCAAATGACTTATTTAATGATAGGTGTATCATTAATGAACCACTTGGGGTTTTCTTGGTTGTATATAGTAAGTTTATTAACCAAATAATATAAAAATACAAAGAGACATGGTAAATGTCAAACTATTTAACTAAGAGTTAAACATAAACGATAAGGTTAATATAGTGACCCAAACCTGTCTAAAATATATTGGTTGAATGTATTTCGACCCATACCCACCTTATCCTATAAATAAGTCACTTTGGAGCCATTATAAACCGAATATGAATTTATTATAAAATAATATTTTATGTTTTTCCTAAGGTGCCCCTCACCCCTTTTATAAAAGGGCACTCCCCCTTATCTCTAATTCACACCTTCAAAGCCTTTTGGATCGGCCAACCCCTACCAAAATATCCTCTCAACTTCGCTCACTTCATCCTAGAGGCCCTATTTTGGTCAGAAATCCAACTTAAGGAGTCCTTTTGATCAAATCGAAAGGAAGAACCCGAAAAAGAGGTAATAATTTCACCACCCTCTTTCATGTTCTTTTCTTCTTCAACTTCTTATTTATCTGTTATTTACATTCTAAAATAATAACAACAATATCTTCTATATAATGTTATGTTATTATAAATATGGTACAACCATATTCATTATTCTATCCATCCATTGAATGACATGCCACCATACATGTGTACGTACGGATTACCGTCTCCACATCATGGTGTAATTGTTATTCAATACATTATTATTTGGATGGGTATAATAATGATATGTAATTAATATAAATAAAAAATATAACATGATAATTATTCTGTATATATATGATATACCATCCAATTATATATTATTTTAATATCAAAAGAATGATATTGTTTCTCATGCGTACGTACGGATTACCGTCTCCATGAACGCGATGAGATTCATTCCCCATCATATCCATTCAATAATAAATTTCATTTGATGATTAAAATTAATTTCTAGATACATGATATCATTATGGATATGAATATGATACATCCCATCCATAACAAATATGTCTCACATAACAAAGAATATAAAGGAAAACAAATCTGTTAACACCCGAAACAATGATAATACTAAGATATTATTAACAAATCAATGTTAAAAGATCATATATGATATCATATTAATGTATATTATTGTTGTATAATTCAATATAAATTATTTCACCATTATACAGGAGGTTAAACTACCCTCTACCAAGGAAAAAGTACAAAGTAAGGGGTTTCTTATCTCACTTTTAATTCCGTGATATTTCCATTGTTCACCGCTTATTTATTGCATGTGGTGTGTGTACTGCCAATGATTGTATTCATTGTGTAATATACATTAGTTTATGGATATCTACATCATCATTTTATTATCCTTATTTCATGGTATTATGTTTCGTATGTTACCAAATCGATAAGGGAATTTGAAATTTCAATTTCCACTCATTCGGCTTTACACATATTTCATTGATTATTTCACTCCAAGATTATGTGTGGAATCACTATTCATTGTCTTATATAATAATTTCCACTCCCCTTTATGTGGATATACTTTTGATACATATAATCACTCCATTGATAATTTCTCAAGTCATTGATATGAACTTGATAAGAGTAATTTTAACTCAATCTCCATTTGTTGATTTAAATATCCAATTCATTGGTCTTGTATTTACAAGAATATGTGTGAATGTCCTCTGGTTGATTTACACTGAATATCCAATCATATTGAGTGTATTTTAATTTTTTACAAATAATTATGTCATTGATTTATCCTTAACCTAAGGATACATTCTTTAAAAGAGATTTCAACTCAAATTACATTCCATTGAGACTTCTTTGTTGTTATACACCAAATCACTTTTATATGGTTTATATAATGTATTTTGACATAGCATATCATGAATCCCTTTATTATCATGATATTACAAATTTTTGATTACCTCAATTATTTGTGTTCAAGTGTCTCTCTTTTGGTTATAAACTCTAACTAAAATATCATTTTTAAATGTTTTATAGATTTATTCTTTTAAATATTTCTCATTAATGTCCATGTTTTAAAAATGGTTTTAAGGATTTATTTATATGGAAATTAATGTTTTAAAATTAAAATTCCTTTTAAAAGTTTCAAAGTGGTATGGGACACTTTGATCCAAAAATATATTTTCAAAAATGATTCTTGACAAGTAGTGTGACTTTTAAATGTTTTCAAGAAAAAGGGGGGTATTTCTCTCAAATAGTTTTGATGATTATTTTCATCTATGTCAATATCATTCATTATTCTTGATTGAGGTTAATCTGTTACAATAAAATATTCTATATTGTTTTTAATGAGTTATGTTTGACTGTGGATGTGCTATTTTTATACCATTCATGGTTTGCAGATAAATTATTGACATTTTGAATGAAAGTTTTAATATGAATGTTTATGTTATGTTTAAAACTGTTCATATGAGGAATGCATTGGACTTAGTAAGTGATGGGTGGTTCCCGCTATAGCTCCTCGATGCATCGGTAGGTCTCATGAGACAAAATAATTTCTTGGAACAAGACCTTGACATAATATTATTTGTATTCTTGGCCCAAGTCCTTGAATTTGTGGTTATGATAGTCTGGAATTATGCATTCCATCATTATGAAAGTGGTAATTGATATTTCATGTGACTATTTGACATGTAGAATATCCATGTGAATAATTAAATGGGATTATTTCATTTTAACTTTTCCATATTATTTTGATGTTCATGTTTAGGAGGCTTTTGTTTTAGTTATACACTGCTTTAAATGTTTATGCTTATTTATGAAAGTTTCTGCAATATTGTTATCCTTATTAAGCATCTGAGCTCACCCCTTTCTATGTTTTATTTTTCCCAGGATGTGAAGAAGTATTTTATGACTAACCTGTAGGGATAGTCGGAGGAGATATGAGTGTGGACTATGGATACTATGTTGTTGTTTTTTTTACTGTATGATGTAATGTAAGACTTATGAATGTATCTAGTGCTTCCAAGGCTACTAAACTAATAAGTATTTCGAGACGTGATCTTTTATGATCATTCCAATGTTATGTAATAATGCACCGACTCTGGGTAACTTGGGTCAGGGCGTTACAGTTGGTATCATAGGAATTTTAGTAAAAACCTTGAAAACTAGATTTAGATAAACTCTGATTAGAGCACATAGCCCTAAGATAGACTTTGAATATTAGTATAGAAGAAATTCGCAGAATTTTGGTATTGTATAGATTTTGTGAGTTTTTTAAGCAATACATCCCTATACGGATACGAGCAGGTAAAGGCAGATCTAGCACATTTGTACCTAGGGGTAAAACCCAAAAACACCACTTTGAGCTAGACTCGAACGAGAACTGTTGTAGGACAATGTGCCTTGCTGCACTCTTGGTTACGACACTCCCGGGTGATATGCTTAGGATAATTTATATTTTCTTTACAAACCGATTTGAAGTATTTTAATATAAGATGATAATAAATGACCTTGGTTAATCCTAAGGAGTTTCAAATTAAAAATATGGTGTCATGATATTCTCTAAATGATTTTATGACTACTGTTACTCACACAATGCATTCTGGTTTTAGTCAATGGATGGATTCCAAGGAAGTCATAGTAACTTTGAGAATGATGTAAAAGGTGGGAACGATGGTGGAAATGAGCAAAAAAATTCAATGTTGATAAGAGTAAAAGATATCGTTTTCATGCCAAATCAGTTTTCCAAAAATATGATCAACAACATATATGTTAACAATTCCCGGACTCAACAAAGAAGAGAAAGTTGATGAATGATAAGAGCTATATCAGTGGAGTCCATGGAGAAAGGAATCCTCAATTTCCATCATGCATGAAATGTGGATGGAGAAACCCAGGAAAGTGTCTCAGTGGAAGAAAGAAATGCATTACATGTGAGCAAGAAGGACATAGAATGAGGAATTACCGAGGAAAAATGAAGAGTACTATGGAAGAAAATACAAATGATCCTAAGATTACAATTATGGTTATTTCTCGTAAATGTAAGGGACCTTGGAATCACCCAAGTCAATGCCCTATTCTACAGGATAACCTATTGGTCAAGGAAGAACCTATGTAGAAATAAATGGATGGAAACATGTTTAAAGGTATTAGTGCTCTTTGTTGTTGAGATTACTTTGGAATAATTTTATCTTGTATTTTTAACCCTGCAGTTTGTCATGTGAAAATGATATTTGAGGAAGACTTATCTTTTCTATTGTGGATATAGTAATAAATAACCATTTGGTTTTATATGATCATTGGTTTTGAGGAAATTACAAGTTATTATATATTGGGATGAAAATGAAAGGTATGAGATAACATTTGTGGTTAAATTATGTTATGGTTATTTTGAGTAATTTATCTCATTTTGGTAATTTTATAAAATATAGTTTTTGAAAAAGGACAACACACAGACCGTGTGACAACCCGTCGCGTTGGAAAAAGCTGTGGGAATCGAACCCACACCCAGAGTATGATTAGGATTTATCGCCTACCACTAGACTATGTGAAGTCCCTGGTTAGGGTGACTAATTATTTTTTGTTAAATTATTTTATTGATCAATAATAAGTTGATTTGGGATGTTATGTCTTACCAAATGAATACCCTTAGTATAAGAAAAATGATTTGGTGATTAAGTGATAAATATGATTTTGGAAGATGTTCGCTTTGTTGGGAACACTATATGACCAAGGAAAATAGAATACTATGGGATTTCATTAAGTAATGGTAGATTTTTATCTATGTTTTTATTGTGGATTTATAGTGATTTGTGTTTTTTATGGAAATTATTATCCAATAATAGAGAATATGTGATTAGGTTAATTAATTTTAAGTATGTGACTTTACGAGTAGTTGATGTCATTTGGAGATACAATTTAACATGGGAGACTACATAACAAAATTCTTCTATGTTTTGGGTTTCAATATTAGTTTGGATTATATTGAAGGATTTTAAGGATAATTGTTTATTGAATGGTATTTATTTAACTTTGGGGTATTGTTGGTTTAGTTTTAGAAATTAAGATTAGTGTTTTTTTCTCTAAAGGAATATCCTTTTGGGGGATCATCAGATCTTATACTAACCGTTTGGGTTTTGATTAATCTCTAAATACAAGGTAAATATATAGTTTATCCTTCGTGAATCATTTGATTCTATAGAAGTTTATTCTAGCTCGTCCAGTGTGACCACGTCTTCTTGAGTACTCATAATTTAAAAAAAATTAGTTAGTGGTAGAAATTTATTACAGAATGAAACTATACTTAAAAAGTAAGTATATCTCTTTATGTACTTAGTCAATCTAATAAATTAATTCCTCATCTTTATGTAATGTAACATAAAACAAAAAAATGTTGTCTGTTTACTTTTCCTACTGGGAGACTAATGACCGTTTGTCCCATCACAAGTTTTTGGTTTTCTTGTTGTAATTTTTCTCCTGATCATGTTTTCTATCCCTCTTCATCAAAACTTCACACTTAGTTTATCATCCATATCCATGTTTTCCTACATGGAATCCTAGTATGGGTTATGTTGGATGACCTTTTTACTTCTCTTTCTTTCTTTTAAAGTGGTAGTTTTATTGACTCTTTTTCCGATGTGGGTATTTCCATTTTATTTCAAAGCCCAATTTTAAAAATTGCAAGGACTCAATTTATTGAAGGAGGGGATAATACAACACCCCAAGCTTCCACAGTATGCTTCTCTTTGAATAATACACTAGTGTGTGTTGTACGCAACTTTGAGTTCTAACACTCCACAACCAATCAAACTAACCATTATGAATATTAATACCCACTTTTTGAAATTTTATAAATTGTATCTTTCAAAATGGACTTCAATTTTGGATTTGGAATATCTAAATTAGCTTAGGGTGAATTTTTGGTATTTTTATGAAAACTTTCAATTTTTGATGAATAGTGAAAACACTGAGTTATAGTTTAAAACCGAATTTTTATTTAAATAATTATTTATTTTATTTAAATATATTTTAGGTTAAAATAGACACATAATACTTATATATGTTCAATTTAATTCATTTGAGTCAATTTATAATAATTTTAGATAAATAAAAATTTTATAGAACTTTTCACCGTCTTTTACCCACTTCCTAGGAGAATTTGCAAATTCACATAAAAAATAATTTTAACGCTTCTGTGAGTGGAATTTATAAACTCTGAGACACACAATTAATATCAAGGAGAAAAATTTGGTTCAATAAAATAAAAATAATTTTTTTTGAATAGTAACTTTTTTACTTTAATTTACCATGGTTAAAAGTAAATAGGGTAATTAAGGGTAAAATTGATATTATTATTACCCTAACACATGTCCTAATTATATTGGATAAGTATAATTAGACCAAAAACAACCTTATCAATAAAATATGAACCTCTTTGGACCACTTGGATTATATTAGGACATTTATTATTATTTAATTCAAAGAAGAGTTAAAAGAGTTAAAATCAAAGTTTAATAAATAAAACATTTTTAATATAGGGTTACACATACGCTAAATTAGATTATAAATATTCATTATAAATTTAATAATATTTCCTAAATAATGGTATTTTAGTTATAATTTTTAGATATTAAATAATTTAATTTATTTAAGACACAATGGTGATGCAGTAATTACTTAATTAATGAAATATTAAAATAATTGATATTATAAATATCCAAATAAATTTAATTTGATACTTTTTATGAATTACAATAATTTTATAGGTTAATATTACATTTTAGGATTGATTAAATAAATTTAGTTCGAATTAATAAAGTTTTTATAACTTTAAAAAAAATCAATTATTAAATAGTGTCAAAATTGACATAAAGGAGTATTTAATGAAAATATTATATTATTAATTGATATTATATTTATAAAAATCTATGGTTCAGCCAAAGTACTTATGTAATTATTGGGGTATCATTAGTGAACCACTTGGGGTTATCTGGGTTGTATATAGTAAGTTTATTAACCAAATATTATAAAAATACAAAAAGACATGGTAAATGTCAAACTATTTAACTTAGAGTTAAACATAAATGAAAAGGTTAATATAGTGACCAAAACCAATCTAAAATATATTTGTTTAAAGTATTTCTACCCATACCCACCTTAGCATCTAAATAAATCACTTTGGAGCCATTATAGACCGACTATAAATTTATTATAAAATAATATTTTAAGTTTTTCCTAAGGTGCCCCTCACCCCTCTTATAAAAGGGCACTCCCCATTCTCTCTAATTCACACCTAAAAATCCTTTTGGCTCCACCAAACCCTACCCAAATATCCTCTCAACTTACCTCACATAATCCAAGAGGCCCTCCTTTGGTCAAAAAGACAACTTAGGGAGTCCTTTTGATCAAATCAAAATGAAGAACTCGAAGAAGTGGTAATAATTTCACCACCCTCGTTCAAGTTCTTTTCTTCTTCCACATATTATTTATTTGTTAATTATATTATAAAATAATAACTCTAGTATCTTATATATACTGTTATTTTATTATAAATATGGTACAAGCATATTCATTATTCTATCCATCCTTTGAATGACATGTCACCATACGTGCGTACGTACTGATTACCGTCTCCACATCGTGTTGTAATTGTTATTCAATACATTATTATTTGGATGGGTATAATATTGATGTGTAATTCATGTAAATAAAAAATATAACATGATAATGATTCTGTATATATGATATACCATCCAATTATATATTATTTTAATATCAAAATAATGATATTTTCGCTCGTGCGTACGTACGGATTACCGTCTCCACGAACGCGATGAGATTATTTCCCCATCGTATCCATTCAAGAATAAATTTCATTTGATGAATAAAAATAATTTTTAGAGACATTATATCATTCTGGATATGAATACGATACATCCCATCCATAACAAATATGGCTCACATAATAAAGAATATAAAGGAAAACGAATCCATTAACACCTGAAACAACGATAATACTAAGATATTATTAACAAATAAATGTTAAAAGATTATATATGATATCATATTAATGTATATTATTGTTTTATAATTCAATAACAATGATTTCACCATTATAAAAGAGTTTAACCTGCCCTCGACCAAGGAAAAAGTACAAAGTAAGGGGTTTCTAATCTCACTTTTAATTCAGTGAGATTTCCATTGTTCACCACTTGTTTATTGCATGTGGTGTGTGTACTACCAATGATTGTATTAATTGTGTAATATAAATATATTTATCGATATATACATCATCATTTTATGATCCTTATTTGATGGTTTTATGTTTCGTATGTTACCAAATGGATAAGGGAATTTGAAATTTCAATTTCAACTCATTCGGCTTTACACATATTTCATTGATTATTTCACTCCAATATTATTTGTGGAATCACTATTCATTTTCTTATGTCATAATTTACACTCCCCTTTTTTTGGATATACTTTTGATACACATAATCACTCAATTGATAATTTCTCAAGTCATTGATATGAACTTGATAAGAGTAATTTTAGCTCAATCTCCATTTGTTGAGTTAAATATCCAATTCATTGGTCTTGTATTTACAAGAATATGTGTGAATATCCTCTGGTAGATTTACACTGAATATCCAATCATATTGGGTATATTTATATTTTTCACACATAATTATTTCATTGAATTATCCTTTAACCTAAGGATACGATCTTTATGAGAGATTTCATCTCAAATTACATTCCATTGAGACTTCTTTGTTGTTATAAACCAAATCACTTTTTTATGGTGTATATAATGTACTTTCACATATCATATCATTAATCCCTTTATTCTCATGATATTAAAAAGTTTTTATTACCTCAATTATTTGTGTTCAAGTGTCTCTTTTTTTGTTAGAAACTCTAACTAAAATAACATTTTTAAATGTTTTAATGATTTATTCTTATAAATCTTTCTCATTAATGTCCATGTTTTAAAAATGGTTTTAAGGATTTATTTATATGGAAATTAATGTTTTAAAATTAAAATTCCTTTTACAAGTTTCAAAGTGGTATGGGACACTTTGATCCAAAAATTTATTTTTAAAACGGTTTCATGACAAGTAGTGTGACTTTTAAATGTTTTCAAGAAAAAGGGGGGTATTTCTCTCAAATTGTTTTGATGATTATTTTCATTTATGTCAATATCATTAATTATTCTTGATTGAGGTTAATCTGTTACAATAAAATCTTCTATATTTTATTTAATTAGTTATTTTTGATTGTGGATGTGCTATTTTTATACCATTCATTGTTTGTGGATAAAGTATTAACATTTCGTATGCTAGTTTTAATATGAATGTTTATGTTATGTTTAAACCTATTCATATGAGGAATGCATTGGACATAGTAAGTGACGGGTGGAGCCCACAATAGCTCCTCGATGCATTGGTAGGTCTCATGAGACAAACTAGTGTCTTGGAACAAGGCCTTGACAAAATCTTATTTTTAGTCTTGGCATAAGGCCTTGACTTTGTGGTTATGATAGTATGGTATTATTCATTCCATCATTATAAAAGTGGTTATTGATATTGCATGTGATTATTTGACTAGTAGAATATCCATGTGAATAAGTAAATGGAATTATTTCATTTTATCTTTTCCATATTATGCTGAAGTTCAAGTTTAAGAGGCCTTTGTTTTAGTTATACATTGCCTTAAATGTTTATTCTTATTTATGAAAGTTTACGCTATATTGTTATCCTTACTGAGCATTTAAGCTCACCCCTATATATGTTTTATTTTTCCCAGGATATGAAGAAGTATTTTATGAATGACCTGCAGGGATAGTCTGAGGGGATATGAGTGTGGACTATGGAGACTATGTTGTTGTAGTTTTTCACTGTATGATGTAATGTAAGACTTATGAATGTATCTAGTGTTTTCAGGGCTACTAAACTAATCGGCCTTTCGAGACTTGATATTTTATGATCATGCCAATGTTATGTAATAATGCACCAACTATGGGTAACTGGGGTCCGGGCGTTACATAGAACTTGGGTGTCGGAGGCTCAGATATGTGTTCAGTACCCTCATCTTTTTTAGTAGCCTTTGTTTTGTCTTTTCAGGGTTTTAACTCTGCGAGGTGGGGAGAATTTAATGTCATGTATTTTTCATGTGTTGTTTTTAAAAAATATATGGATTAATTTCAAGACTATTCACTGATATGACATTCCATACCAAGGCCCGGTGTTCCTGGAATAAATTTTTGAATAATATTTAAATATTAAATATCATGTGTGTAAAATTTTCCAAAAAAAGTGGAATAACTTCTAAATAGGTGACCAGATCAGAAATATGATGGCACTATTCCATTTAGAGTAGCGAATTTACCCTAGGAATGACCTAACAACGATCGATGTGGGTCGTATATGAAAAGTATTTTCATGTGTTTTTTATGAATAAAATAAATTGAATATTAATTTTATTTTCAATTTTTTGTCGATGTAGTGAAGTAGAGATTCTTTATTTTCTTAATGATCCTTTATACATGAATCTAGGGTTTGGATTGTAACCCTAGAAATTACCTAGAGGCTCTTGAGAGAAACCCTGGAGATTTATCTCAGTGGGTAATGAAGGAAATGCGGATCGAAATTGATGAGTATTGTTCTTCACAAATCTTACAAGAAGCAATCGATCATCAATAGAAAATGATCCAATTCCTAGATAGGAAGCATTATTTTGGATTTATTTCCCCATTATTAGATTCAATGATGAATACGGACCAACCAATCAACATTTTGATGCATGGTTTGATTGTTCTTGTGGGATAGGTTTTAATTGCTGGATTTATCAGGGTTTGATTGTTTAAGAATATTTTTGATTATTGATAGTATTTATGGGAATGGATCGAGGATGTAATGAACAAATATTGAGGTTTGTTCCATGTTCTTTTCTTAATGATTCTTTCTACACATGTTCTTAGTTCTTCATTGGTTTATAAATGATCAATCATTTCACCTTCTTTTCATAGAAAAATGATCCAAAATTGAAGATCCAACACCGATACAGCCTAATGGAGGTATTAAATTGATGGGTATGGATGAATCAAAGTGATTCGGTAGATTTCGTTCTTCGGGTAGTTTTCCTCGGATTGATTTAAAGTTGTTTTTTGAGAGGATTGAAGGCCTAAAATACATCGATTCAGTGTTAGGGTGATGAAACGACCCTAGATCTAGAGTTTCAAGACGAATGGACCCTAGAATAAAAATTTGGAATATCAGATGAAGTGTGCTAAGGAAGAACCAATCGTTCTAGAAAAACTTGATAAACAAGGCATGTAACCTAGGGTTACACGGCGTGTGGCCCCCACTGAGTAGTTGTTAGGGTTTTAGGAGATAGTTAAATGACACATGGCATGTGACCCTATCACATGGATTGTAGGACCTTCCCAGTGACTTAGTGTGTATCTCGGGAGATACACAGATACAGGATGGAGTACACAGGTTTCCTACATAGTGTGTACCCCACCACAAAACATAGCCTCAAACAAGTACTTGGACTACCCTATGTACTAGTACATGGGAAGAGACACACGGGTTGACACTATTTACTAGCACATGGATAGAGTACATGAGTGGACCCTGGATGGAAGGACACAGCGTGTAACCCATCTACATAGATGTACCCATCTTCTACATGACAATTTCTAAAGACATGGGTTCTTGTACATAAGTAGTACCAAGGGTCAAGGGACACAACGTGTGACCCTAATACATGTCGTGTATACCTTTATACCTAGATTGATTATCTTTTCCTCTATATATTGGATAATTTGTTTTAGGTTTCATTACCATATCGCTTCCTTGATGGTGGGTAATGAGCATTTCTAACTCACAGGACTATAATCCATTCAGCAGTACTCCCTGAATAGAGTTGTTGGAATCCCCTGAGAGGCCCAGAGCAGGATCCTCTATTCATTTTTCATGCCCTAGATATATTCTTTGGTATTAATGTGACCAACTTCACTGATAATTGATCATATATTTAGCAGGATAATCTAGATGGATTTTTTGTTATCACCCCATGTCCCTAGATGTGATCTCATATGTGGTATCATATTCTCTTCAGATCTATCATCATATCTACCTCATAATGGTTCCCAATGAAAAATAATTCTTGGATGGATGTCATTAGTACTATCAGACTCCGGAATGTGTTCTCCTAAATTAGTGCTTCATAGAATATATAGACTGAATCCCAAGTACTGGTATACAGTGGTTGTGACTTACCTATAGACTGTGTATCTTGCTTTGATTATATCTGTATATTGTTTTTAAATGTGTTGTAGATATATAATTGTGTAGAGATAAATGTATCTTTCATTTGTGTATTTCTTTTTGGTTTCAGGGTGTCCTACTAAGTATTGTTATACTCACCCCCCATGCACAGTCTTAACTTGTATGTGTCGTGTATTTTTCAGATGGGAAATATTTTAATGGGGTCCTAGGCAGACCAAGACCAGATAGATCTTTGTGAGATAAGGTAGGATGAGTTGTGTTCCTATGGCTACAAATAGCATCCCAATACCTTTTATTATAGGTTGGACTTGTGATTATAGACTTCTTTTTTGTGGGACTTTATTCTATCATGATTTACTTTACTGAACTTTACTTTACATTCAGTTATACTCTATTAGTTGGGATATAGTGGTATGCATTCATTTTTTCCTCAGTGGTTCTTAGATTTCATCATTTATTGGGCTTTCAGATGTGTGTGTGGATACTTGTACATAGAAAATGCCTCTCATGTTAGTGATATTCCTACTCAGTGCTAGTCACTATCCCCTAGCCTATTGGAGGTGGGATTGGGGAGTCGCGAAATGGGCCCCACTAGGATAGTTCTTGATAATAACCAAGATTGATAACCCTTCTATTTTGAAATATGGGTTCTTCAGTGGTTTATAGTAAAAATATATTTGTTGGTATCCCTATAATACATGGGTTAGACTAATTTATAAAAAAAGAGTATAGAATGCAATTCAAATTCACTCATGTCATTAATAAAAGTTTCATCCAATTTTCTCATAAAATTTCAAGATCCTTGACCTTGTGTTAAAATCTAGTGATTGCATGACCATGTATGTTTTGAGGAAATATATTTTTACACAAATTTTGAAATATGGCCCATAATTAAATGGAAATAAAGAATAAGAATTTCCAACGGAATTATATCATCCAATAAGAAATAAATTTTGGTTTCCAATATATTTATTAGTTATGATTTGATTAGTATATGTTTGTAAGTGATTTAGTGGAGTAATAAATCTATTTTATTAACATTATTAATAATATATTTTATAATTATTTATGAAATAGTTATTTGAAATCCCTTTATTTATAATATAAAGTTTATCATAACATTGTAAATGGGAATAAATGAGAGAGGAAATATTTATTCCTAAAGTGGCTACCTATCATTGGTAAAATTTCATAATTATAAAATATAAGGATCAAGGGTTGATTGGTACATTTTAAATGTAAAATTTCATATTTGATTTCAATTGTTTGCTACTTTTTATCAATCTTAAAATTAATCACACATGAAATTTTTTAACTAATAGGCTGCAGTCACCTAAACTTCCCCACTCCTTTAATGCTCCACTTATACTTTTAATTAAATACTACATATCCCACCACATAAAATATAATTAAATTAATAAGCATAAAATCCCACCTCTTATTGGACTCACTCCTAGAATGGTTATATAAATTTTCCTTGAATTACCTCATTTTTTCCCACACAACATCAAATAGAGAACCCGAACCAATAGCCATATGTTTTCCCCTAGGTTTTTTTATTTATTACACTCTTGTGTAAAATGATAACTTGTCAGGAATAATCACCGATAATATTCAATTTTCATGTTTCTGTTATTAGAATTGTCTATAACTTTCTCCTTTGACTGTGAATATCTTATGTGTGTTTTTAAGTTTTTGTAAAAAATAAATATTTTATGAACCTAATAGTATGGATATGAATAGGAAATGGATTCATTCTAATCATATGACAAAATAGTACAAATATATAGTTAAAGAGTTTATTATGATTATAATATAGCACACTTGAAAACCTTCTCAAATCCTTTTTCTATGTTTAAGTTTATGTTATTAAAGAAAAAGTAGTTCAAAAGATTTGTAAGAACATTTTATTAGTCATGGAATATATTAGATATATAAATATTAAACTAAACATCGGGAAAAGATGAATTTGGACACCTATTGGGATGATAATTCAGTTTATAAGTAATTTGATATGAATACTAGTTTAAATGAAGATGGAGATCATATAGAATCAATTTCAATGGAAATTGTAGATAACCTTTATGATTGTCCCATGTTGTTTGAAAAGTTAAATAGTTAGGATAAGAGACCATTGTATACTATTTATACTAAATAAACAACATTTTAATCGCTATTGAAGTTATATAATTTTAAATCTCACAGTGGATGGAGCAATACCAACTTTATAGAACTACTTGGTATCCAAAATGATATGCTACTAGAAAAAAATTAACTTCCTTGTTGACTATATGATTATAAATTAATGGTAGGTTCAATAGGAATTATCTATAAAAATGTAATTTTCTAAATGATTTCATATTATTTTACTATAACCATGATTCACTCATAAAATTATCTATGTGTGGCATGGATTGATTCAATAATGATGAATCTATTCCTTCCAAAGCTATATAGTACATTCATATCATTAAATAGTTTAAATGACTATATGGATTTTAGGATATCGTGATACAATTGACATAAAATGTAGATACAATAATTAAATATTGAAATATACTCCATCCAGTAGACTCTCCTCATTAAAATAAAAATGATTATGAGTGTCCTCAATTTGAAAATGAGCCAAGAAAATTATATCATTCGTTATCTACAAATGGAATAAATCCTTTTTTATAGATTAGCAGTCACATTACATGTACATTTATGTTGGTAAATTATGACATTTTGCGATTGTTATGCATGAAGCGGAAATACATTATGTTTTCTCTACTTATATCTAGACCAAAACAATCTGGTAATGATATTGATATATATTTGGATCCATTTATCGAATATCTGAAATTGATGTGGGATATATGTGTTATAATTTTTTATGTTTGTAGAAGTGAAAATTTTATATTGGGGGCCATGTTGTATGAGAAAATAAATTACATTCCTTTTTATGGAAATTTTTCAAACTATAGCATTAAAGGAATGTTAGTGTGTCCCATTTTTAAATAATACGCACACTCAGTTTAGTTTAAACATACCTTGAATAATGTTTTTTTTGGACAACATAAATTTTAACCTCAAAGCCATAAATATATATCATGGGTGACAGAATTTTATTGGAATATCAAACAAGGTACAACACCATCTCCAGTAAAACACGATATCAATAAAGTAAAAGATATTGACATTGTTTTTAGTAATCCATTTTTAAAAAACATATTGAAATAAAGTTGGAAAAATATATCAATTTTCACTGAATTTCTAACCTAGAATTTTTTTACGTTGGAAAATTTCTTAATTTGAATCATGTAAAAAAATGTATTTCATAGTTTTATTGGCACATTCCTAAATGTTCCTGAAAAAACAAAAGATGTCATCAAGACTAGGATATGCATGACTGGCATGGGGGCAAGGGAAGAGTTGGAATCATTAAAGGGTAAAAGGTGGAATTTTCTTCCTCCAGTTGCTTACACTCTATCCAAACTAGAAAAATTACATTTTTTAATTTTCCTTAATGGTGTAAAATTTCTAGAGGGGTATTCATAAAATATCAATAATTTCATTTCAATGAATAATTTGAATTTGTATGGAATACATTTATATGAATCCCATTCTTTTATTCAAGATTTTATGCTTGTCACTTTATAATTTATTCTACCTAAAAATGTATGACATACATTAACCAGGCTATACTTATTTTAAAAATCCATATACAGTAAAGTATTAGACCCAATGAAGTTTCTAATCATGAATAAAGAGGTTGTGGTCATATTATGTGAATTAAAAATGTTCTTCACACCACTATTATTTTATATAATGGTCTACCAGATGTTTTGATTGGTTAAAGAGGTTCAACTATGTACTCTTATCAATTACAGATGGATGTATCACATTGACCATTATATAAATATTTTTAAAGGGTACATCAAAAATTGAATTCAGACAGAATTTTGTATTTCCTAATAATATATTATTAAAGAATATGTTAAATTCTTTTCCAATTAACTATTAGATGTTGGTAAAATCTATCTCCCCAAGTCTCATCGTAGAACACACTTTATGGAAAAATTGATTTCTTGAAGAGATTTTGTGACCATTTTTATCATAGAATTGTTGTAATCTCACCATTACATTTTAAATAATAGTGTAGATGTTGATCCATATGATGAATCCCACAAATTAATTCTTTTCAATTTAAACCCATTAGTTCCTGAATTATGGATATCAAATACACATAATAAATTGTTTATAAGATGGTTCTGAGATCATATTTATTAAGAGTTATTTTAAAATTTGAATATAAATTCAGAATGGATTTGAGGGCTATCCAGGGGACCAAATTAAAATGTTATATCATACATTGGTTTATGATTAAGGGTTATAAGTTATATACAAAAGAACATGATGGATATAGTACAATGAAAAATAGTGGATTTATTCTTATGTTGAAAGTGATGCACATATCTAGTTCCATGGATAAAAATCTAAATTATGTGAATATTTCATATTTTAGCAATATCGAACCAATATTTGTGTTTCTGATACTTTCATCGAGGCGCGCGCTTCTGTCTTGTTTGAGTACTGTGGTGCTGTTTGTTGCCCCACATTCTTGCTTTTAAAATGTGGGTTGTATCTGTTCTTTGTTTAGGTATGTTTTCTCCATGATCAAAATGGGATGATGGGATGTTGGTTCTTCCTTTCTTGGATTCCTCTTCAGAACCCGTTACCTAGTCCGGGTCTCCCTTATATATTTAAGAGGTTTTTCGTGAAACTGTTCCTAGTTCCATATCTTCATGGACATCAGTTAATTACACTGATTAAATCGGGACATTCCAAAGGGTCTGGTCAGGGAAGCAACCATCGGTCAAGGGAGTAGTCACATTGGACATCACTGGCATGTCTGGACACTGGGACACTAGCTCATCTGGGTTTCTTCCCCTAATTATAGGGCTTCTCGAGGGCATGGAATCCCAAGTAATCCCACGTTGAATGTGGGGAATTTTATGTCGCAGGCATGTATCTAATGTTTTCATCAGCTTCTCATGTTTAACATAGGGTATTCCACGAGTTTAATGTCAGGCGGAGATGGATCGTACTGATTAGAACACTAATTAGAGTTGATCAGATAGGTGTAACCCTTGGTGGGAACACTGATGTTGGGGCCAATGTGTGGTTAGATTTTCGATTATTGTTAAGGGGAATGGGGAATGAGGTGGCATGATCTCATCGATATTTGGCGTCCTGGGTAAAAATCAAGATGGATGATGGACGGTTTAATGAAGTAGGTGTAGAATAAGATGGAGTCGACATGAGGATGACAATGATGTTGGGATTGAGTCTCTAAGAGACCTCCTATGTATCCCTGTGGTAGGGAATCAACGTCCTTTTAGTTCATCTGATGATGGATTAACACAGATTGGGGATTTCAATGGCTTACCGTCGGATGGTGGATTGCAACAGCTTACCTCCAGATGGGATCACAATGGATCACCTCTAGATGGTGTCTCAACATCTTACCACTGGATGGGGTCGAAACCTCTTACAGTTGGATGGGGTCAAACCCCAGGGAGGCTTCCTACGTACCTTATCTAGGAGACAAGGATCAAACACACATAGTTCTTGTGGGATGGGGGTCAGTGAACTGACGTAGAAGAGGACCTGGGGCCCAGATAGATGGTGGGATTGAACCTCTTGGAGGCTTCCTACGTACCTCGCCTTGGAAAGGATCAAAGACCACGTAGTTCAGGTGTGTTTGGGCGAACCTACGTAAAGGGGGTCAGAGAGACCGGGTGTTGGGATTGAACCTCAGGGAGGCTTCCTACGTACATTGCCTTGGGAAGGATCAAAGACCATGTACTTCAGGTGGGTTTGGGTGAACCAGTGTGAGGATGGTTGGGAACTATAGATGGTGGTGGGCTTGAACCTCAGGGTGGATTCTTATGTACCTTGCCTTGGCAAGGATCAAAGTCCATGTAGTTCAGGTGGGTTGGGGATTTCACTCTAGGCTTTGTGAAGAGGATGTCATGACCAATGCTTACTCCAATCCCACGTAAGTAATGATTGATGTGAGAAACAAGAGGCAGTAAAGACCTGACAATCATGTCTCGAAAGGTGTGTCTGTGGGAAGTAGATTGCGGCTACATTTAGTTGGCGGACCAAAGAAGAAATAGGGGCTTACACGTGGTTAGTAGCCCTGGGTGATGGAGATTTGGACTTACTCCGGGAGGGAGGCCCGAGTGGTGAAAAATCCCAGTGAGAGAGGGATTTGGCACCTAGGAAGAGAGGAGGAGTAGGGGTGATGCCTTCTGCAAGGAAACCGAGTGGCTTACACTAGGGTGGTTTCTCGTTCCCTGCGGATGGACTTCGCTCCGATAAAGAGGATGCCATTCCATGTGAGGAATGATTTCACTCCCGTTGAGACCAGTGGGTGTATAGAATGTCTGATATGGGGCAACCTTCATGCACGGCACAAGGCAAGGCCACAGTTTAACATCATGTGATGGGGATGATGGGGCTTGTAACTTTAACGTCTTGTAGCTCGGATGAGGTGGATTCACTCCGCACCCTGAGGACTTACATAACTGATACCCACCCACCCTTGAGGGAAAGAAGGCATCAGAAATGTTGTGACTAGGGGGTGTCGAGAGGTGATCCCATTGGGGATCCACGTTAACATGGCTATACGAAGAATAAATAGTCATTAGCGTGCATGGGTGCCAATGAAGAGCAGAAATGGTGGATGCGGCTTACGTAAGGAAGCATCCTGGGTGCCGCTATGGAGCAGCAATTGTGAATGGGGATTACGAAAGGAAGCTACCTGGGTGCCGCTACGGAGCAGCAATGGTGGATGGGGATTATGCAAGGAACCTGCTCGGGTGCCGATATTAAGCAGAAATGGTGAATGGGGCCTACGTAAGGATGATACACAGGTGCCACTATGGATAGAAAATAGCGGATGGGGATTATGTATGGAAGTTTCCCAGGTGCCTCGATGGGGCGACAATGGTGCATGGGGCTTATGCTAGGAAGCCGCTCGGGTGCCGCTATGGAGTGGAAATGGTGAATGGGGATTATGCAAGGATGTTTCTTGTAATGTATTCCTCATGTCTGGCCATGAGGATATCCCAAATCACTGGTGGGTTGAGGTATATAATTAGGGCCAACACCTATGTGCAAGTGCACCAGTGGGATAACACCAAGGGGCGTTGGAATCAGTCCGAACAAAGGAAGATGAAAAGTGTGAATTACATGCCTGACATTCAGAACACAATGATGGTGGCATGGCAATGGGGAATAACTATTGATCGTGTTTGAAACATAGCATCCATATTGCGTTAGCCTAAAATGGGGACAAACAAATGAGGTTTGACTGCTAATCGTGTTCAAAACACAGGACCTGACTCAAAGTGTGGTCTAAAGTCTTACGGGGTGTTGGCCCAGGATGGTAGGTGAGCCAATTCGGCATGGGACCAGGCCATTAGGGGGTCCCTTCAGACATGGAAGAGGATGAATATCCTAATGAAGGACACACAAAGTGTGTGGTTATGTGGTGGAATGTTTGAATAGATTCCAATGCTCTTGAAGTTATGCTACTGTGATCATGACATAACGCACCTAATGCTTGGCACATAAGGAATCTCTTATTTGAAATAAGTGGAATCCTATTATTGAATAATAGGGCATGCTATAGTTTATAGTCATGTAGAGAGGACTATTGGCATCTTATTATTGGAGCATAAGGAATCTCTTGTTTGGAGCAAGAGTCATCCTATATTTGTCACATAGAGAATACTACAATTTATAGTCACGCAGAGAGGATTGTTG
The DNA here is from genome assembly GCA_963277665.1 of Viscum album. Lineage (NCBI taxonomy): Eukaryota > Viridiplantae > Streptophyta > Magnoliopsida > Santalales > Viscaceae > Viscum > Viscum album. The sequence continues at coordinate 1,310,957,096 of OY728130.1, read as the reverse complement.
GTATCTTATGCTTGGTGCACAAGGAATCTCTTATATTGAGTAAGAGGCATCCTATTATAGAATAATAGGTAATACTATAGTTTATAGTCATGTAGAGAGGATTGTTGGCATATTATGCTTGGACCATAAGGCATATCCTATTTGGAGAAAGAGGCATCCTATGTTTGGAAAATAGGGTGCACTATAGTTTAAAGTCATATAGCTAGGACTGTTAGGCATAAGGCACCTACCAATGGTTGGTGTTGGGACTTACGCAAAGGAAACTGTTTCTAGTTTAACCTGGCATTGGAGTCTGGTGATGGGGTTTGGATGAGTTGGTTGAGGAATGGTTTGAGTCAAGGTGCTTAGGGAATTGATGATGATAATATCAACTCATGACATGGGAAATAGAATAAGAGGAATATGTTGACTCAAGGTGTTTCATGGTGTGCAGAGGAGTATCTAAAATCATGGTATCCCATAGGTGGAAGGTGGATGCACATAAGTGCGCAATGGAAAATGCCGACGTCCCGGACCGAAAAGTTCACAGTGTGACTCTCCATTTTTCATGGGGGTTAGTGACGGTAGTGAAGGGACTAGCCATGAGGGCCGAGAATACAGCCTTGCACTAACCCTAAGCGGGGGTGCAGGGGCACAAGCCCCATGGTATGGATCAGCGAGTGCGGGCCTAGGCACTGTTGCGCATAGTATGAGTGACATGTTGGATGGGTTGCACGCATGAAGGAGGGATTGCGTGTAATAAGGAAGGACTATGAAAAATAGGGAAGGCATTCACGCAATACAGGATGTGTTCACATAATAGGGGAGTTCTGTGCTCAATAGTGAAGGAACTGCGTGCAATAGGGGAGATTTGTGCGCAATATGGGATATTTGCACGCAATAGGGAAGGTGTTCGCATAATTGGATAGGTGAAACACTGGTGCACGAAAACATTGGTCATAGTGTCACTATTGCATGCAAAAATTGTGCTTTGTGCACAAACCTGGGCACGTTGGCTCTTTTTCATGCATAAAAGGATGTTTTGTGCGCAAGATGGGGTTTTGCATGAAGGAGCAGAAAATGCAGACTTACGTGCATTAGAGCGGTCACCGACCTCCGGGGGACCTTTTTCAAAGAAGGGGGTGCACTTGTATTTATAGTTGAAGCCTTGAATGTTGGTGCGTGTAAATTTCCATTACAATTTTACACACAAATCCATTTTTTGTGCAGGATTCCATTTTTTTGGTGCTACATTCCATTTTTACATGCAAGATTCCCTTTTTTATGCGCAAGCCCATTTTTACGAGTAGGATTCCCTTTTTATGCGCAAATCCATTTTTTACGCACATGAGTCCCTTTTTACACGCAAATCCATACTTGGCCCCAAAACCACCCTGGAAGGCCATTTCTGGTAGCCCAACTACGAACAACCATAAATTTTGATCCGTAACTCCGTTTGCGCTCCACGACTAGTCAAATATAAGATTGCCGAATGAGCTACGCTATGGGATCATAGGTAGAAGCATTAAGAAAATTAAATAGATGAGGTTTCTGGTGCCAATAATATGAGTTGGATTATACAACATTTCAAGTGCGAATTTTTCTTTTGAAACGGGTTTCCAATATATGAGTAGTGAATGTTAAAGAAATGGGCTTCATGAAAGTGAATTTTGGTGTAGAATGGTATAAGGATGAGTCATTCATAATGTAATCACAAGAAGTGTACGTATTTTTTGTCTCAGATCTAGAAAATAATAACCGTTTAATAGTCTCAGTGGTGACTAAAACAACTGTAGGGTTAGATGAAAATTCAATTCAGGATGAATCTTTCATTTTGAGATCACAATCATTTCACGATGGTCTCAATGTAGAAAATGTCTTGTAAATTAGATGGGGCCACAAAGAGTGGATATGGATACTTGATAGAGGATCCAGATCCCTTCATCCTTTAAGGAAAATAAATAGAGTTCAATGGAAACGTTAAATAATTTTTTAATATACTATGTTTTTCTTATATTATTATGTGTAATATAATATATTAACATAATCTAAATTAAATGTTGGAATACTCATTCATACAATGACTTATGCACATGATAATGTTTCAAAACATAGGAAATAACAGACGTTTGATGTTGTGATAGTAGAATTATTAGGGGATCAACAACATGTTGATGAAAAAAAAGAATGACGTAGAATCACTATGTTGACTAAAATTATCAAGCTAAGAATCAAGGGTATAAAATTTGAGGTTGGATGGAATCAACATGTCCAACCTATTGACCCTAATAATTTTATTTTCATTATTTATGTTGGGGTCACAATAATAGTGAATGTTCCAATTGATATTGATTTTTGGTGCAATGTATAGCCAGTAAGAAATAAAACACTTTGGGAAGATATTAAGGTAAAGTTGTTGTAATTCCCCAACCCCAGAATCTCAGATCTGGTGCATTATTTTTATACATTGGAATGATTACAAGGAATCACGTCCCGAAGGACCGATCCGTTTATCAGTCTTGGAAAATAAATTACATACATGAACGTTGTATTACACATTCAAACATAAAACAAGACATAAATAATTTGTTGTTAATGCCATTATTCCCCTATCTTAACCCTGCAAATCAAATAGAATACACTTCTTGGAATCTTTGAAAAAACAAAGCATAATAAAGGGGTGATCTTAGATTCTGAGTAAGGGTAAATAATTTAGCAGAAGTTTTGAAATTTTAAGGCAAGATGTGTAATAAAAACAATAGCCTTTTAAACATAAAAATGAACATAATATGGAGAAAATAAATCAAAAATTACCATATAAACATGCACATGGATATTCTACTAGTCGAATAATAACATGTAATAATTAATTTCAAAATGAGATAATGCCTAACGTCGGACATAATTACCACATAGTCAAGGCCTTATGCCAAGACTACAAATAATTATTTTGTCACGGACTTGTTCCAATACACTAATTTGTCTCATGATACCAATTGATGCATCTAGGGGCTATAGCAGGACCCACCTGTCACTTACTAAGTCCACTGCATTCCTCATATGAAAATTTTTAAACATAACATAAACATTCATATTAAAACTAGCATACAAAATGTCAATAATTCAACCATAAACCATGAAGGGTATAAAAATATCACATCCACAGTCAAACATATCATAACACATTCAATACAATATTGAATATTATATTATAATAAATCAACCTTAATTAAAAATAATATTCAGTAAAGGAAGTTGACATAGTTTAAAATGATTAGTAAAATGTTTTGAGAGAAATAACCTTTTTTATAAATCATTTAAAAGTCAAAAATTTATAAAGGAAGTCATTTAAAAGAGATTTTTTAATCAAAGTATCCCATATCACATTGAATCTTTTGAAAGGAATTAAAATTTTTAAACAATCATGTCCATAAAAATAAATCCTTAAAACCATTTTGAAAATATGGACAATAATGATAAAGATTTAGAAGAATAAATATTTAAAACATTTAAAATGATGTTTTAGTAAAAGTGTACCTTAAAAGAATCATTTTGAAATGTATTTTATGAAACATTAAGATGGATAATAAATATTTCCTAGAAAATACATAAACAATCTTGGATAATAATGAGATTGAGGAATTAACCCTTACCTTGCACTTTCCTTTGGTTAAGGGTACGTTTAACCACCTGTATAATGACCATAGCATGTTATAAAATTATACCAGAACCATATACATATTTATTATATAATAAATGATTCATTTATGACTTTATACTACCCATTTAATAATTATTTCTATCTTAAATTGACTTTTCGGGAAATAATCACTTTCTTTATAGTACATATTTTAACTTGTTATTCTTGATCGTATCATTTAGATCATGATTTAAATACTTCCATAATATAAAACATTATTTAAATATAATATATATTTAGAGTATAAATATGTATAATATATAGATATATGAAATGGAAATCACCATTTATGGAGATGGTAGGTCGTACGTATGCATAAACGATGTTTCTGTTTTCATATCGTATTGAACAGAAGTAAGTGAAGAAGGTATATATGTAAGTACATACATACATACATACATAAATACATACATATATATATATATATCCAGTAGAATTATTATTTTATATATTACATAATTATTAATAATATATATTTTTATAATCATCGTTGAATGGTGAACTTGGAAATGAATCTCATTGCATCGTGGAGATGGTAAGTCATACGTACCCACAAGCGACAATATCATTTCCATAATGATCAAAAGGTGTGGATTTGGATGGTATATAAATTTTACAGAGAAATTATCATGTTATTTTCATTATTTATATACATATTACTCATCATTATATCCATCCAAATAACATAGTGTTGAATAATAAATTACACCACGACGTAGATATGGTAAGCTGTACGTACGCACGTATGGTGACATTATCATTCATTGGATGGATAGACTAATGAGTATGGTTATACCATATTTATAATAATATAATAGTATTTATAAGGTATTGATGTTATTATTTAGGTATGGAAATAAAAAAGATAGAGAAAGTGGAAGAAGAAAAAACTTTGAAAGATGTGATAAAATAATTACCTCTTCTTTGGGTGTTTCCTTTAGATTTGATCAAAAGGGCTCCTTAGGTTGGATTATAATAAAAGTAAGGCCTCTAGGATGAATTGGGAGTAGTTGAGAGGATATTTTGTTAGGGTTTGGCCAAGAACAATGGCATTGGAGGTGTGAAATTAAGAGAAGGGGAAGTACCCTTTTATAAGAGATGTGAGGGGAAGTTTAGGAAAAGCATGAAATATTATTTTATTATAAAATCATTTTCGGTTTCTAATTATTCCAAATTGATTTATTTCAAATATAAGGTGGGTATGGGTCTAAAACCTCTCAACTAATAGGTTTTATAAAATTTTATGTCACCATATTAACCATATCCTTTAGATTTAACTCTTAGTTAAATTATTTAACTTTTACCATGTGCTCTTGTATTATTATAATAAATGGTTAATAAACTTAATATTAAAATACAAGAGAACCCCAAGTGGTTAATTATTGATATATATAACTTTATCTACGTTCTTTGGAAAAAATTATATTTTTATAAGTATTATATCAATTAATAATATAGTGTTTGTTTTAAAAAATCATTTATGTCAATTTTGAAACTATTTGGTATTTTGTTTTTGTTAAAGTCATAACAAAATTTTCACTTCAAAAAAAATTATTTAATCAACCCTAAAATGTAATATTAACCTCTAAAATTCGTTTATGGAATCAAAAGTCTCAATTTACATTCATGTTTATATTTATAATATTAATTATTTTAATCTTTCATTGATAAAGAAATTACTTCATCATCATTGTGTCATAAATAAATTTAATTATTTAATCTCAAAAAATACTAAATAAAATACCATTATGTAGAAAATATTTTTATCTTTCTAATTAATATTTATAGTTGAATTTATCTTATGTATAACCTTATATTAAAAATGTTTTAGTTTTTAAACTTTTAATTTAACACTTTTAACTCTTCTATAAATAAAATAATAATAAATGTCCTAATCTAATCCAAATGAACCAAAAGGATCATATTTTATTACTAAGGTTGGTTTTGGTTGAAATACACTTATCTAATATAATTATTGCATGTGTTAGGATAATTATAATAACATTTTTACCTTTAATTACCATATTTACTTTTAACCATGGTAAATAAGTCAAAAGTTACTATTTACTAAAACTTATTTTCAAATTATTGAACAACATTTTACATAATTATATCAACTGTATCTCTCATAATTTTGAAATTAAATTCAAAAATCTGTAAAATTACATTTTATACAAATTTGTAAATATACCTTGATGGTGGGAAAAATAAGTTATAAAGTTCAATAAAATTTTATACATCTAATTTTATTATAAAATGAATGCAATGAATTACATTGAACTTATATAGATGTTATATATCTATTTTTACTTAAAATAAATTTAAATAAAATAATTAATTATTTAAAAAAAATCGGTTTTAAACAATAACAGAGTGTTTTTCAATATTCATCCAAAATTGAAGGTTTTTAGAAAAATACCAAAAATTATCCCTAAGCTTCTTTTGATAATATGAATTCAAAAATGAATTCAATTATACAAAATTCAAAATATATAATTTTCATTAATTAATTTAAAAATAATTCCTGTTGTCAAAACCAAAACGCAGATTTTTAAAAAGTAAACATTATCAAAAGATTGACATGTGTTTATGTCAAATTTAAATGTGAAATTACTTATAATGACCTAAATTTTATTAAATGATAAAAATCTAAACTAATTGTACTTCAAAAAAATTCAAATTCTTAATTTAACACTATAAATTATTTCGATTAAAAAAGATGTTTTCAATTAAAATTTAGTATTTTTTTTATTCATCAAAATATGAAAGTTATCAGAAAAGTACCAAAAATTTATCCAAACTAAATTTTTATTACCCACTTCTAAAGAAGAATTTAATTTCATTAAATTGAATATATAAAAGTGTCAAATAATGGTTTTAAAAAACGTTCTCCATTAAAAGGCGGAAATTTTAATTTTTTAAAAAATACTTCTTTTATTTGAAAAAAATGAATTTTTCACATAATATGTACTTTAAAATTATATGGAGTATATAAAATTCAAAATTCAGTTAATTCTATTCATTACTGCTTTTTTAACGGATAGTTTGGTAAGTCGTAGTGCGCTCGAACTCGGTGTTTTGTGTAGCGCAAGTTATTGAATTAGTTCAAAGAGATAACGTACTATGAAATATTGGGGTGTTGCATTCTACCCTCCTTTAATAAATTATGTCCTAACAATTTGAAATTTTTCATCAAAAATAAAAGGTTAAAAATATAAAAATACCTTTGTGGAAAACCAACATTGGAAATCGGGTTAATAAAATTTAGTCTTAATAAGAGGGAAAAGGAAATGAAAAAGTCACCACCAAATTATGATCTCGGTTTGGAGAACATTGGTAGAAATTAGAGAAAAATAATTGGAGGAGAAACGTAGATATTTATACGGAGTGATTGAGGTCATCAATCACAAACAAGTGTAAAATTGAGGGCCTCAACGACAACAATCTATGATGATTTAAAATATCATCGGTTCAACAAAACCTAAGGTATTAGGATAACACATTTTTGGTTTAAAGATCCCTTCCCTAAAGGTTAAGAATTAATTTATTCATATAATAAGAGGAAAAAAATATAATTGTCAAGTAGAGTTTCATCCTTAAACTAATTCAAACCACAAACTCATCTTTCACTCCAAAAGATAATAGAATTCAAAAATATTCTATTTATCCTAATCGTATAGGGTTCCAAAAATAATGAATTTATAAATCATTTTCAATACTATTTAAAAAAACTACATTATACAAGCTAGGACATAACATATGCTAGTGGTAGGTAATGCACCCTTATCACACTTTTGTTGCAGGTACAAGTCTCTCGGCCTTGTTGGATGCAACGGGTTGTCGCCTGACCTCTGGGTTTTCCTTTTTATAACAATCAAAAAATAATCTTAAGAAATTCTTTAACCTTAAAAATAGTATCCAATGTCAAAATTAATCCATTCCAACCTTTATACTTATCCAAAATACTTCTTTCCATACTCACAATATAAAATTTATAAGGAAGGTAAACACAATGAAGATATTGTTTTCCACGTAATAACATGTGAATACCTTCATCATGTATTCTTTTAAAACATAGTAACACCCTGAATTACCATAAAACCTTATTGATTACATTCATGATCCCTTATTCCTTATATAATGTTGGATATACTCCTTATATCCAAAAATGTTGTAAAATCCATCAATAATGGAATAAACAAATAACTAATTAGTTTCAAAGTATTCAAGAATATCGAAAATAATTTGTCCAAATCAATAATATCTTATTCCAAAATCACTAACTTAGTAGTAGAACCATATTAAGGTTTATCTTTCCTTCAACCATGTATTTTCCAAAAAGTTTAAATTGCTATTGAGGAAATTTACTTAGAACCATATAATCTCATATCCTCAATGAAAAGGTACTACAGTATAATCCTTATTTATTTCCATAAATCATATAACCAGAACATCATTGATACAACACTCAAATGAAATAATTATTTAATAACAACATAAGAACACTAGTCATTACACTTCATTTGTGGTGGTTTCATAACTTTATTATTATCCAATATAATCATTTATGGAATACTCTGATGATTTGGACATTGATTCGTATAGTGTCCCAACTCCTTGCAGATGAATCATTGTACATTTGAAACCTTTTTCTTACCCATGAAATCACGTACTAGGTGTCCTTTTTCTCCACACTTTTCCCTTCAAGAATTTACCAAGGTAATTCTTTCTAGTGTTATCACATATGGGAAAATCATTCTTTCCCTTATTCCCATTATCCATCTTTCTCTCTACCATCATTTTCTTCTCTAGCTTCCCTTAAAATCCATAGGACTCAGAGAATTATTTACTTATCTTATTAACACATGATACTATTTTTTAATATGATGAGAATACATGGGAGGGTATTTCCATTATAAATGTTTGCTTAATACCATGAAAGATATGATCCTTCTTAATCTTTGGGACATGCGTATTGATGGAGTTCTCATTCCTTCTACTGGACTCCATTTCTAAACAATGGAATACACTAAGTTAGTTTATGAATCACAATTCATAATTATAAACTTGTAAAATACCAAACATAAATTGAAAATATTAGGAATATAATATATAATCATAAAAAAATGTTTTCTTTGAGAAAGTATTTACTCTTAAATCTTTCATAATGACTTGTAAAGAAACTGTGAATTATCCTAAGCATATCTCCCAAGACTGTCATAACCAAGAGTGCGGAAAGGCCTGTCGTCGTGTACCAGGATACCCTAATTCAAGCCTGAAACTCCTTATCGGAGTTTTCACTCATTATTGCATTTGTACCAGATCCGTATCTACCTGATCATATACAGAAAGGGATGTATTTCTAGTAAAATAAAAAAAAAATCACTTCATTTAAAAAATTATAGGAAGTTATTTTATACTAATCCTCAAATTCTATCTTAGGGTAGTGTTCTCTAATCATAGTTTTTATAAATCTAGTTTCCAAAGATTGTTCAAAATTTTCTCTGATACCAAATGTAATCCCCAACCCCAAAATCCCAGAGTGGGTGAATTATTTTAATACATTGGAATGATTACAAGGATCAAGTCTCAAAAGACCGATCATTTTATCACTCATAGAAAATAGATTACATGAATGAACATTACATTACAATTTCAAACATAAAACAAAAAATAAATAATACATTTTTAATGCCATTATTCCCCTATATTAACCCTGAAAATCAAACATAATACAATTCTTGGAATCCTAGTAAAAAAACATTAGAAAGGGGTGATCTCAGATGGTCAGTAAGGGTAAATAATTTAGCATAATCTATAAATTTTTAAGGAAAGATTTGTAATAAAAACAACAGAATTTTAAAAATAAACTTGAACATAATATTGAGAAAATAAATCAATCATTTCTATATAAACATGAAATGGATATTCTACTAGTCAAACAACCACATGTAATAATTAATTTCATAATGAGGGATTGAATAATTTTGGACATCATTACCACATAGTCAAGGCCATATGCAAAGACTACAAATAAATATTTTTTCAAGGGCTTGTTCTAAGACACTAATTTGTCTCATGAGACCTATTGATGCATCGAGGGGCTATAGAGGGCCTCATCCATCACTTACTAACTCCACTGCATTCTTCATATAAAAATTTTGATACATAACACGAACATTCATATCAAAACTAGCGTACGAAATTTCAATACTTCCAACATAAACCATGAAGGGTATAAAAATAGCACATCCACAGTCAAACGTATCATAAATTATTCAAAAAAAATATATAATATTGTATTATAATAAATCAACCTTAATCAAGAATAATATCTAGTAAATGATGTTGACATAGTTGGAAATGATCAGTAAAACTTTTTGAGAGAAATATCCCTTTTTGTGAAATAATTTAAAAGTCACACATTTATAAAGGAAGTAATTTAAAAGATATTTTTGAATCAAATTGTCCCATACCACTTCGAAACTTTTGAAATTTATGAACATTTTATAATAATAATGTCCATATAAAGAAATCCTTAAAACCATTTTTGAAAACATGGATATTAATGAGAAATATGTAGAAGAATTAAATATTTAAAACATATAAAAAAAATTAGTTAAATAGTACCTTAAAATCATTTTTAAATGTCTTTTATGAAACATGGACATGGATAATAAATATGTCCCATAAAATACATAAACAATCTTGGATAATAATGAGATTGGGGAGTTAACCCTTACCTTGCACTTCCCTTTAGTCGAGGGTACGTTTAACCTCCTACATAATGACCATAGTATGTTATTAAATTATAAAAACACCATATTAATATTTATTATATCATACATGATTCATTTATGACTTTATACTACACAGTTAATAATTATTTCCGTGTTAAATTCACATTTCGTGTAATAATCGATTTGTTTATCCTACGTGTTTTAACTTGTTATTCTTGATCGTATCATTTAGATCATGATTTAAATACTTCCATGATATAAAAAATGATTTATATATAATATATATTTAGAATATAAATATGTATAACAGAGAGATATATGAAATGGAAAACACCGTTTACAGAGATGGTAGGTCGTATGTACGCATAAACGTTTTTTCTATTTTCATATCACATTGAACAGAAGTAAGTGAATAAGATATATGTAAGTACATAAATATATGTATATATCTCTAGTAGAATTATTATTTTATATATTATATAAATATAAATAATATATATTTTTATAATCATCATTGAATGGTGAACCTTGAAAGGAATCTCATCGCGTTGTGGACACGGTAAGTCGTACGTACACAGGAGCGACACTATCATTTCCTTAATGATCAAAAGGTTTTTATTTGGATGGTATATTAATTGTACAGAGAAATTATAATTTTTTTTAATTATTTATATACATATTACTCATCATTATATCGATCCAAATAACATAGGGTTGAATAATAAATTACACCATGGCGTGGAGATGGTAAGTTATACGTACGAAAGCAAGGTGACATTATCATTCATAGGATGGATAGAATAATTAGTATAGTTGTACAATTTTATAATAATATCACAGTATGTATAAGGTACTAGTTTTATTTTATTTTGTATGAAAATAACAAATAAAGAGAAGGTGGAAGAAGAAAATAACTTTGAAAGAGGTAATGAAATAATTACCTCTTCTTTGGGTGTTTCCTTTTTATTTGATCAAAAGGGATCCTTAGGTTGGATTATGATCAAAGGAAGGCCTCTAGGATTATGTTAGGGTAGTTTAGAGGATATTTGAGTAGGTTTTGGCTAAGCCAAATGGATTTGGAGGTGTGAAATTAAGAGAAGGGGAAGTACCCTTTTATAAGAGAGGTGGGGGCACTTTAGGAAAGGTTTGAAATATTATTTTATTATAAAATCCTTTTATGTTTAAAATGGATTTAAATTTATTTTTTTAGAAGATAAGGTGGGTATGGGTATAACTCCTCTCAAATAATAGGTTTTAGACAAGTTTAGGTCACCATATTAACCCTATCTTTTAGATTTAACTCTTAGTTAAATAGTTTAACTTTTACTATGTCCTCTTGTATTATTATAATAAATGGTTAATAAACATACTATAAAAAGGAAAAATAACCCCAAGAAGTTAATTATTGATATATCTAACCTTATCTAAGCCATTTCTATGATCCGTATATTTTTAGAAATATTATATCAATTAATAATATAGTATTTGTTTTAAAAACTTATTTATGTCAATTTTGAAACTATTTGGTATTTTGATTTTGTTAAAGTCATAACAGCATTATCACTTCAAAAAAAATATTTAATCAACACTAAAATGTAATATTAACCAATAAAACTCTTTTATTTCATCAAAATCCTCAATTTACATTTATTTGTATATTTATAATATCAATTAGTTTAGTCTTTCATTGATAAAGTAATTATGGCATCATCATTGTGTCATAAATAAATTTAATTATTTAATCTAAAAAATATAAATAAAATACTATTAAATAGGAAATATTTTTATCATTATAATAAATATTTATAGTCGAATTTATCGTCTGTATAACCCTATATTAAAAATGGTTAAGTTATTAATGTTTGAATTTAACACTTTTAACTCTTCTATAAATAAAATAATAATAAATATCCTAATCTAATCCAAGTGGACAAAAATGACCATATATCATTACTAAGGTTTCTTTTGGTCAAAATACACTAATCTAATAGAACTAGGACATGTTTTAGGGTAATTATAATATTCTTTTTACCTTAATTTACCCTATTTACTTTAAATTGTGGTAAATAATAGTCAAAAGTTACTATTCACAAAAAAATTATTTTCATCTTATTAAACCACATTTTACATACTTATGTTAACCGTGTCGCTAGGATTTTTGAAATTCAATTCATAGAAGCGGTAAAATTACATTTTAGGAAAATTCGCAAATATGCTTAACAGGTGGGTAAAATCCATTAAAAAGTTCAATAAAATTTTATGCATATAATTTTATTATAAAATGACTCCAATGAATTACATTAAACTTATAGAGGTATTATATATCTATTTTTACATAAAATAAACTTAAATAAAATAAATAATTATTTAAATAAAGAGTCTGTTTTAAACAATAAAGGAGTGTTTTTCACTATTCATCAAAAATTGAAAGTTTTCAGAAAAATACCAAAAATGCCCCCTAAACTAATTTTGATATTATAAATTAAAAAATGAAGTCTATTTTACCAAATTCAATAAATATAAGTTTAATTAATTAATTTAAAATTAATTCCCGTTGTCAAAAGCAAAAAAGCGGTTTTTTAAAAAGTAAAAACTATCAAAATATTGACATATGTTTATGTCAGATTTAAATGTGAAATTACTTATAATGACCTGAATTTTATTAAATGATAAAAATATAATCTTATTATACTTCCCAACCATTAAAATCCATAATTTAATACTATAAATTATTTCGATTAAAAAAGTTGTTTTCATTTAAAATTTAGTATTTTTCACTATTCATCAAAATATGAATGTTATGAGAAAAGTACCAAAATTTATCCAAACTAAACTTTTATGTACTAACTCTAAATAAGAATTTAGTTTAATTATATTTAATATATATAAATGTCAAATATTGGTTTAAAAAATTTCTCCATTAAAAGGCGGAAAATTTGCATTTTTTAAAAAATATGTCTTTTATCGGAAAAAAATGAAATCGTCACATAATATGGATTCTAAAAGTATATAGAGTATATAAAATTCAAAATTCAGTTAATACTATTCATAACTGCTTTTTGAACGGCTTGTTGGGTAAGTTGGTTTGCGCTCGAACTCGATGTTGTGTGTAGCTTAAGTTATTGAATTAGATTGAAGAGATAACGTATTATAAAATCTTGCGGTGTTACAATTATGATATGCATTCTCTATTTTACTGAAAAATATATAATGACATGTTGATTGAATTTTCATTATCCCTTTTAGAGTTTATTTATTTTATATGATTCCCATAATAAATATGTATCAATGGATGGTGGAAAAGCCTATAGAGGCTTCTAGAAACTTCTTTCTAAGATTTATCTCTGGAATGCTAAGGGGAAAGTAAATCCCCACCCACCAGTTATATATTCACATATTATAAAGCATGAAACCTAGAATGCTTTAATTATTCATCGTGATGAAAAATAATTTTAGGAGAGTTGTAATTGATAATATATTATTTTATATGATTTATTTTATCTAATCGATTCAAAATAGTTTATTTATAAAACAAGAAAGGAGTTATTAAAAAATAATGTGCATTAAAATAAATGTACTCATATCACAAAGAAAGTATGGGGTATGCTTCACTAGAGAATAAAATGGTATGTATTTTAAATCTAAAATAAAATTTTTATTTGATATGAAACAACATGTGTTTATTTATTTATATGTAGATTGATGAATCAAAATCTAAAGTCACTTCCCTCCCATGTCATTTGCTATGGAAGGAGACCCGTGTAAATAATGAGGGAAAATAGTTTGATGAAAACAAAAAAGCAATATGAGAAAAATGTGTAAGTATGACATAATAGTAATTATTTATACTTTATAACAGTATTACATAAAAATATCTATTTATATTTATATGTTTTTATGTAGTTTATATACGATAATCTGCAGTTACCATACTAAAAGAAAATCTATTTTTAGTAGCTGTGAAGAGGCCATAATAATATGGTCATGTTAGATGTTTTTTTGGATTGTCACCTCGAACATATTTCAAGAAGATAAATCCATAAGAAGATACATATCAAATGATGAAAATAATTCATGTGAAAATAGACTCTTTTTAAGATATTATTGTCCATTCTAGTTTGGAAGACCAATATATGCAAAATGGTCAAAGTGAACTAGCAGTGGAATTAAAATTAGCACATGAAGAGCCAAATGATCCCACTAGCTTTGAGGTTAGTCATTCCCCTCAAATGTATACCTTACCTGATGTAATCAATTTTTCTATTACTATTTTTCCTAAATTTAAACCAAATAACTTCTAATAACTTTATATTACTAAAATTGTACGAGGTGAATATGTATGTGATTTATATCTATCAACACCCAAACATAGCCTTTTTGTTAGGGGTACAGTGTATAATATCTTGGGAGACATGCTACACCATAAATAACACCCAAAAGATCACATGATAGTGGAGATTGAATTAGATCAAGTATTGATCATTGAGTTTCATGTTACACTTGATGATCCATATATTAAAATAGTCAATGATTATATTATAACTTCTCTAGGATGCTTGTCTAATCCTATAAAGATATATGAGGTATATATGTAAAAAAACTTCAAATGAAAAATCAGTAATAGTTGATAAAAAAGATCTGAAGTGAGGTATGGTATTATTGATGGATAAAGATATAGGTAAATGGAATTTCATATCAAGATAATATTGTGAATCGACCAAGAAAAAAAGGATCTTTTGAGAGTATCTTCTCTCTAATAGTTCTACTAAAAAAAATATTAATATTAAAGGTTCATGTAGAGACCACATCCAAATATGGATATGTGTCCTACATTCAATATGATGAAGAAATATTAGGAAATATCATTACAGACATGGTTGGTCTCGATATTATAAATGAGATTCTCAAGTTTGAATAGTTGGGAGTCTCAGTTGTGAATACATATATGAGGTATATTTTCATAATATTTCTATAAATAAATTTATCTAATATGTTTATTAAAGTTAATAAATGTCATATTTTCTGTAGGCATGTATATTACAACTATATTAAGGGAAAACCCTACAAAACAAAATTTTGGTTCATTTATCCCTATATCGTTTTTGTGGAAAAAATTTCTTCAGAGTTGGAAGAAATTTATAAGAGAAAATATAAACTGAGGAATTTGAGAAGAAAATAAGAGATGGAAGACTCTTGTTTATGCTTACAATAGAGGGGTAAAACTCTATAATACAATTATATAAAATATATTTTTATTTCTTTCAATACTTTTTTTTTGTTTTTTTAGGAAGCACTGGATGTTGATATAAATCAATTTAGAAACCACAAAGGTTTATTTTTTGGATCGAATGAATGTATTTACAACAATATAACCACACATGATGTTTATTGTGAATTTTTAATGCATAAAAATCAATATTTTATGGATAAACTTTGAATTTTATGTTTCAATTTTTGTTTTAATAAAACAAATCTTATGATAAATAGATCTATAAATATAGGATAAATAAAAATATGAGGTCAGTGATTGAATATAATAATCCTATGGATTTATTAAAATGGAAATAGATTAAGGTATATATAGATATATTTAACTATCAAATCATATTTCAAGAAAAATTACTCATTCTGGTCAATGTTTCTATAATTTATGAAGATAGGTAACAACAAGGATTGTGTTTATTATGTTTTCAAATTTATGAAAGATATCATATATTTTCTAACAATATCCTTGTTGTGAAGACAGTTAAAGATGCATTTAAAAAACCCCTAGATATAGCATTATGGATAACCTCCGGGTCTCTCTCAAGGTAGTAGTATCGAATTCTCTAGTGGGATTCTAAAAAAATTGAGTTTTTACATATTTTGAAATAGAATGTGAAAACATGGAAAATATTTATTGAAGGAGTGGAATAGAAACAAGGAAGATGAAATGAAAATAGTGAACACAAGAGAAGAAATGGAGAATGAAGTTAGTGAAAAAATTCTGAATCTAGGTTGATCTGCTCTCAACTACCCTTCATAGATCTTCTGAAAAAACCATCAACACTCAACTCACTCAATAGATGACTGATGAATCATATCACACACCTCTCTCACCTAAAATGTGAATATTCAAACAAAGAAGTTCATCATTTCTCAAGAATTCCTCTAGATTGAAAGATGAATCACTCTACAGACTCATCCTAGACAAGAAGTCTTATAGATCAGAATGATCATGCTAAGATCATCATATCAGACTTCCAAACTCAAATACTCAGTAAAGATAAATTATATAGGAAGGGGGAAAATAATTAAAGAGAATAAATAAACAAACCATTCCTATAAATGAGTGTGTGGTCACATCTACTCGCTTCGTGTTTGAAATTTTCAATGAGCACAAAATATGTCCATGATTGAACTGAAAAGTGGATCTCTAGGAAGCATCAGGGATTCAAATCCTGGATCAAACCTTGAAAATTAGTTTTCTATTTCTAGAGATTTAATATCACAACATACATGGAGAAAAACACTCGACATCACTGTTGTAATTACAAAATAGTGATAGAATTATGCTATGAGAAAAACTGGGGAAGAACATAGAAAAATAGCCGAAGTCCTGTGAATCGGGAACTACTGAAATTAGATCCCATCCCGGTGATGGTCCAAAATAAAGGATAACCCCTACCCCCTATTATTAAAAACACAAAATAAGAGAATAAACTAATTAATATGCAGTACAAGAGATCCATGTAGCATGCTTTGACACGCTCGCCACCAGCCTTTGGTGAAGCTTCCATGAAAATAGTTGGCTCCCCACAATGACATGAGCTACCCCTAAAATATTCCTATTCATGATCAATAGCCACAATCACCAATATTCAACCACCACCAAATTATTTCACAAAGGTAAAAAATGATCAGTATTAGGCACTACTGCACATATGTTCTCTAACAGCGTACAAATCAACTTTTAACAGAGCTAAAAAGTATTGTTAATCACAACGATGATAAGGGGGTTCTCCTTTATCAGTGCTAAAAAAGTGATGATAAATCCCAAGATGCCTCTAGTCTAATGTTAATATAACAGCACACCCATAAGAAAAAAACCTATAATTTAAAATTCTATATACAACATATAATTTAAAACAATACTATAATTTCAAATAATGTTGTATAAATTTAATTGACATCATGAATAAAAAAACTCCCACCCATGGTATATAAAAAATCCCTTCTATTTACATTTTAAACAAAAAAAATTATATCATTACATTTACAATTATCCAACAAACATCCTAAATCATTTATATTTCATCTTTTGACACTTGTGACCCCCTCACAAATATGTCCGCCCATGGTATCAGTTGCTGAAAAAATCTTCTAAACCCAAAAAAATATTCTAACTATATATGAAAACAAATATTTTGTTTTTAATACTATAAAAAAATAAATTAAATATTAATATTAAATAATACATTCCTAAAATTTCAATATTTAATGAAAATGAAACATTTGGAGTTATACCAGTCACATCGTGCATCCTACTAAGGTGGGGTTGATTCCTACACACCACAAATGAGTTATGGATTGTGGTCCTAAAATATAAAAACAATTCAGATGTGTTTTCTTGGTTTTCAATATGTCACTTGTTCTTTTACTAAAATTAATTTCAATTTTAAATAATGAAATATTTGGAGTTATATTGGTCACATCGTGCATCAGATTATGGTGCGGATGATTTGTACCAATCAAAAATTACTAATGGATCATTTTACTAAAGTATAGAATCAATCCAAATGTTTTTGATCAGTTTTCATTATGCTAGTTGTGTTTTTTTACTAAAATGTCATTTTAAACTGGAAACACGCATTATGAGTCATATCGATTGCATTGTGAATCAGTTTTATATAAGACTACTTCATACACAACTAACAATTACTTATGAATAATTTTCCTAAATTATCAATAAAATCAGGGCATGTTTTCTTGGTTGTCAATGAGTGACACGCTTTGAACTAAAATGTCTATTTTAAAATGATAATTGTCTCTTTTTGTCATAATAGTCACACCATGCATTGGATTGTGGTGTGGTTGACTCCTACATGTCAAAAATGACTGATGGATATTTTTTCTAAATTACCAAAACAATCCGAATGAATTCTCTTAATTTTCAGTATGTCACTTGTTGTTTTTCTTAAATTAATGTCAATTTTAAATAAAAAGAGACACTTTGAGTCATACCGGTCAGATTGTGCATTGTATTGAGGTTTGGTTGACTCCTACACATTGCAAATGACTCATTTATTGTATTACTATATTATAAAAATAGTCCTAATGTGTTTTATTGGTTTTCAGTATGCCACTTGTTGTTTTTAATTAAATTAATGTTAATTTTAAATAAAAAGTGACACTTTGAGTCATACTAGCCACACCGTGCATCAGATTGAGTTTTGGTTGATTCATACATGTCAAAAATGACTCATGGATCATTTTTATAAATTTTAAAAACAATTTAAATGTGTTTTACTAGTTTTTAGTATGTCCCTTGTACTTTTTACTTAAATTAATGTCAGTTTTAAATAAAAAGACACACTTTGAGTCATATCGGTCACACTGTGAATATTATTGAGGTTCGGCTGACTTCTACACATCAAAAATTACTGATGGATCATTTTCTTAAAATATTAAAATAATCTGAATGTGTTTGGTCAGTTTTCAGTATGTTGCTTATTTTATTACTTAAATTAATGTCAATTTTAAATAAAAAGATACATTTTAAGTTATATCAGCCACATAGTCTATCATATTGGGGTGAAGATGATTCCTACATGTCAAAAATGACTTATTTATCAATTTCCTAGAGTATAAAAAAACAATCGAAATATGTTTTATTAGTTTTTAAAATTCCAGTTTTGTTTTTTACTAAAATGTCAGTTCAAACAAGAAACATGCATTATGAGTCATACTGATTATATCATGTGTTCGTTTGATGTGAGATTACTTCATACATGTCAAAAATGTCTTATGAATCACTATAATAAATTATCAAGGCAATATGAGTTTGTTTGATTGGTTTTAAGTGAGTGGCATGTTTTGAACTAAAATTTCAATTTTAAATAGATAAAGAATACTTTTAGTCATACCGGTCACACTGTGTGTCGGATAGAGGTGAGGTTGACTCCCACAAATCAAAAATGACTCATGTTTTGTTTTCCTAAAGTATTAAAACAATTATAATGTGTTTTCTTAGTTTTTAGTATGTAACTTGTCATTTTACTTAAATTAATGTCAATTTTAAATAAAAAGAGACACTTTGAGTCATACTAGTCACACTGAATGTCAGATTGTGGTTCATTTGACATATACACATCAAAAAATACACATTTATCATTTTCAAAAATTATCAAAACAATCCAAAAGAGTTTTATTGATTTTTAGTTTGTCACATGAGGTTTTTACTTAAATAAATGTCAATTTTAAATAAAAAGAGACACTTTGAGACATACCAGCCACACCGTGCATTGTATTGAGGTTTTTATGATTCCTACAAATGAAAAATTACTAATAGATAATTTTCCTAAAATATCAAAATAATCTGAATTATTTTTCTTGGTTTTTAGAATGTCACTTTTTGTTATTACCTAAATTAATGTCAATTTTAAATAAAAACAGATACTTTGAGTCATTCCGGCCACATCGTGTGTCATATTGAGGTGTAGTTGATTTTTAAATGTCATAAATAATTCATGTATATTTTTTATAAAGTATCAAAACAATAGTAATATGTTTTCTTAATTTGTAGTATGTCACTTGTTCTTTTTACTTAAATTAATGTCAATTTTAAATAAAAAGACACACTTTGAGTCACATCGGTCACACCGTGCATTGTATTAATGTGTGGTTGACTCTTACATGTCAAAAATTACTCATCGATCATTTTCCTAAAATATCAAAATAATATGAATGTGTTTTATCAATTTTTATTATGTCACTTACTCTTTTTTACTTAAATTAATATCAATTTTAAATAAAAAGACACACTTGGAGTCATACCGGCCACACTGCACATCGTATTGAGGTTAAGTTGACTCTTACATGTCAAAAAGACTCATGGATAGTTTTCCAAAAATATAGAAACAATATAAATGTGTTTTCATTGTTTTTAGTATGTTACTTGTTGTTTTTAATTAAATTAATGTCAATTTTAAATAAAAATAGACACATTGGGTTATATAGGACACAATGTGCATCATATTGAGGTGTTCTTAATTTCTACATGTCCCAAATGACTTATATATCATTTTCCTAAATTATTAATAAAATTGGAATGTGTTTGATCGGTGTTTAGTACGCTAGTTGTTTCTGTTTACTAAAATGTCATTTCGAACTGGAAACATGAATTTTGAGTCATACTAATCACATCATGCATTTGTTTGACATAATACTGCTTCATAAACATGAAAAATGACTTATTAATCTCTGGATGAGTTTTATTTTTGACATACCCATTCAAAATTTTCATATATTTTTCAATGGTGTACATACATCTATAGTGTACAAGACCATATAGTCGAATATCTCTCACTAAATAAACTATCAAATGGACCATCTTATCAAATAATGTTGGTGGTAAGAACATTTCCAATTCACATAATATGATTGAAATTTCTCTTTCCCTAGTCAGCAATTTTTTAAGGTTTATAACTTTTTTGTTTATAGATTTGAAGAAGAAGAAGATCTTGGTTAATGTATGATATAAATTCATGGGGAAAATGAAATGTAAGGCTATAGGCAATATATCTTGTAACAAAACATAGAATTCATATGATTTAAGACCCTTTAACCTTAAATCATTCATTGACATGATGTTCTTGATATTCGATGAATACGCCTTTAGAACCTTTACATCATTCAAGAAGTTTAAAAAATGATATATCTCTTACCTGTAAAGAGTATAAGCAGCTGGAGGAATAAATGTTCATTTTTTAACCTTCACTACTGCCAACTCTTCTCATATTACCATTTCAACCATGTGTAACCTATCCTTAATTATATCCTTTTATTTTCTGGTTTCATTTGTAAATGTTCTAATAACACAATCACATACATTTTTTTCAATATGCATAACATCAATAAAATGGATGTCGTACAGAACATTCTAGTATGGTAATTTAAAAATAAATTATCTCTTTTTTCAACCAGTTTTCATAACGTTTTTAGGGAAATGGTTTACCAAAAGAAGTGTCCACATCTTTTAATTTCTCACAAATTCGATCACTTGTTTGTGGAGATGATGTTGTATGTTCTTATGAACTTCTATTGAATGATGTCATCCAAGATTGTTTCTTATGTCGCTGGGGTATAAATATGTGATTTCCTAGATACATGGTTTTTTATGAATGTTTCAACCAAATTTACTATATACCTTGTTCAAATATGGGACACCCTTGATTTCCTTTAATTATATATCATAAAAAATCCATAAGAAGGAAAGTTGTTTATCATCCCATACAAAATGGATCTCAATATGAAATATTCAATTCTGTAAGCATTATACAATATAAAACATGGATCCCAAAATAATTTCAAATCCTTGATTAATGGAGTCAAATAAACATCAATATCATTACCTTGTTGTTTTATTCCTGATATAATCATAAATAACATAATATATTTTCCTTTCATACATAACCACAGTGGAAAGTCAAAATTTACCAATATAACTAGCCATGTACTGTGAGGGTTTCTTTGAAAACAAAAAGGATTCACTCCATCTATATATAATGCTAGATTAAGGTTTCTCATATCATTTCCAAATTTAGGATACTCGTGATAAATTCTCTTCCATTGAGGATATCCTTCTAGGTGACGTAGTTTCCCATATTTATTTCTTATATCTATGTGCCACTTCAATCACCTTGGAGTCTCCTCACTTCCATATAGGTGCCTAAACCTTGGAATGATTGGAAAGTACCATAAAACTTTCATAGGACCAGATTCATCTTTCTTGTATCAATATTCACCACACTTTGGGAATTCTCTAAGTGATTTTTAATCCTTTTGAAATAGTATACAGTCATTCGGATAGGCCTGTATTCTTTTAGAGATCATACCCATAAAGCGTAGAATTTGTTAGGAATTTTATGTTTGGATTGAGAGCTCATTATCTTTTTGGATCATGTCATCCAAGAGAGCAAGTAGTTTTGTAATACTAGAATCAGTCCATCTATTGCATCCTTTCAGATTATATAGTTTTATTTTGGCTCACAGTGTTGTATATATAGTCTAACCACCATACAGTGGCATCTTTGAACAAATATTTAACTTCTAAAACAATTTTGGGAAATCAAGATGTTCATATTAAACTATCCTTGTCATTTTATCAATATGATCTCTATTATCATTCACATCTATAATGACATCCTCGATATGGTATTATTCATTGACCACACTTGTAATCATAATAGATGATCCATAAAACATAGTGTTATCCTAGCCACTAGCTACATTCTCTTTTCCCCTATGTTTATTCTAAAATTTATAACTTCGATCTATTCAGTGATAGAAGTGTTCTGCCAACTCCTTCAAACTAATTTTTATTGAATAACAACAGTGCAAATATAGATAAAGGATTTTAGAAGGGTCATATACATTATATTTTTCAAAATTGATAAACTCTTTCACCCCATCTTCATATTATTTTGTCAGATGATTGGAATCCATCCATTCTTTATTCATATCCATCCTATTTCATTCGGTAATATTAATATTTATAAATGTAAATACAAAAAAAATTGATATAAAAATTAACCAAGGATAAAAAAAAGGTATAGACTTTAAGTCTCTGCAAATATGTATCCTCAATACACTTTCTAGAACCAAGGTCCTTCATTTGGGATCTTCTAGATAAATCAATCTTCACCTCTTCTAGTATTTTATTCATTGGTCCAACTAAGAAAAATTCATCCACATAAAGAAGTAAAATTGGAAAATTCTTATCATTATTCACCTTCATATAACATTAATTATTACATTACACTACATGAACATTAATTCTACTATTAAAGAATTGAAATTATAGTTACACTGTCTTTGTGCCTACTTAAACCCAAAAAAACTCTATTTAAGACTGGAACTGAACCTTCTATTTCATCAAGCATGAAACCTTCCAGTTGATATATGTAAATCTATTCCTCCGAATCTCCATGAAGGAATATAATCATGAAATCCATTTGTTCTATAAATAAAATATCAATGGAAACCAATCCTAGAACCATATTAATTATTTAATTCTTTACATCCGGAGAGAGAAGATAACGGGAATCTAATAATTCTAATTATTGAAATACATTTAACTTTTCCATGGTTTTATTATCAATCTACTTTTCTTCCCTATATAATGTAATGGCTTTATTAATTCTATAAAAATATAAACATAAAATGTTATGGAAAACTACAATTCAGATGTCCTTTGAAAACTATTTATAAAATCACAGTGGAAATCCCAAAAGAGGTAGTTTATAAAGGATACATGAATCAAAAATAACCAAAATTTTATAAATTATAAAGCTATAAAAGGTTTATCATGTCTATTTGTAATAAATAGTATGAATCCTATAGTTTAAACCCATAATACTATTGAGGAGTGCATAAGTGATAGATAAAGGCATAATTGTCACTTGGCCATGATAATTTTGAAGATAAAGTCACATCTCTTCAAAGTGGGAAAACATCTTCCGCTTTATGCTTGAATCGTATACTACCTATGCCTACTCCTTCAAATACTGTACATTAGAAAAAATGTTCTCCTTCTTAAGAGTATACATTAAGTCAAATTTAAAGGGCTATAGGTACTCAAATATTCTAAGATATCAATGGTTCATTTTACTTTGTGATTAAATATATTTCACACACTTTTTTTAGTGTATTCCAAAAATATCACACCCTAAAGATAATATTAATAACAAATCACGGAAATCACCACTATTTCCAAATCATGGAAAGGATTTGGGATCTTTCTCATATGTTTCCTTAGTTGTCTGGACCCATAAGAAACCATATAACCATCATGGACTAGAACTATCCAAATACTGACTCTTGATACATCACAATATAATTCATAATCATTACCCAACTCATTTATTGTTAAGATTGGTGTTTTAATCAATCTCTCATTAAGATATTAGAATGATCTCTCTTGAACATCTAAGAAAAGGAACCATACCACATTCTAGTTTAACGCCTTATTAGCACTTCCAATCAAGTAGAATCCTAGTTTACCCATTGTTAATAATAAGAAATACATCTAGGAAATTGTCAATGATAGTATGATATATTGACTGGTGTTTCTCTCTATCATCCAAAATTACTATGAAAATATGATCTAGGATTTTGCCCAACTACAGAAATATAGATCCTACATAACTAGTTTTGATATCCAACTCTCCAATATATACATAATAATCACCCTAAAAAAATATAATTTCACCCATCAATGAAACCAATTGATATAGTAGATACATCACTACATGGAGGGGGGGTTTAAGTGTAGTCACAAAATAGACTCATAGTTTTCATGTCACTAAAACCATTCCCATTTTTTATGTCTATATTAAGGGGTATTTAATGAGTATAAAGGTAAAACTATGAAATAGTTTTGATAAATTATATGTATCCTTTTTTATATATGTGAAATTTTTATCTTCATATTTTATTTAACTCCTACTTTTAATCAAATTATACATGACCATATGTGAGTAGGGAATGGTTGGATCACCTAAAAGGCAGTACGAGCCTCATCCTCAATAGTCTAAGTCTGTGTGATCACTAAACTCTCCTATTAATTATGCAATAAATCACATTAGGTTGGTAGTGGCATCTATTAATGTTTGACTAAAATGTATCTCATGTAGTATTATCCAGTTCATTGAGATATGGGATTTTAATGATTTTATTTTGTCCTTCATAATAAATTTTCATAGTATGTATTGAATTCCCCTAAAAATCATATTTACCCTTGAAAAATACCTAGATTGGAAACCCCTAGAATGGAATTACTTAAACTATTTTCATTCATTTTAAATTTCTATCCCCTTAGGAATTAGTAATGATAATCCTCCTTTTTATCACGATTTAAACATACCATTATGTCATTAATAAAAGATTACTTGAATGGTTAAAAAATATCTACAATTCCTTATCCTTAGAGGGTTGGGAATGTTTATTTCTGTAACAGATAAACCAGGGTCATCTCATAAATGTAACTTGAATAGAGAATCTAGAAGGATTGAAGCATTCCCATGATCTCCAAGGGTTGGAGATAATCATTAGAGTGTCAAACAAAGATACATGAGAATGATTTCACCTCAAAAAACATGTGATAAGATAATAACAATCATATTATCACATCAAATATTCACAATAAATCACATCTCAAAATAACCAAACCATAAAGATAACATCCAAAAACAGGTTAACAATATCTAAATAATAAATTAAAATATTCTCAATATGGATCTTGAAGCATGGAGATTACGAGAATTAAAAGACTTTCAGTGGTAGCACCTGAGGAGTTGGGTTCATGATGGAGGTAAGTTCACAGAGGATAGGGGATTCAGTGTATAGGTGGGATTCAGGAGTAGAGTACACGTAGGAGGCGGGTTCGCAGCTGATGGGGTTCGTCGGTGGAGGTGATGTTCATGGTGGAGGAGGGCTTCGCAGTGGTGGCGGAGGAGGAGGAGGAGTCAGCAGCAGTAGAAGAGGAGGAGGAGGAGCCGATGATAGCGGAGGAGGAGGAGGAGGAGGTGGTGGTGGTAGTGGAGAAGGAGAAGGAGGAGGAGGAGGCAGTAGGGTTCGGCTTCTACGAGAGTTTGAGGTGTGCAAGAGAAGGAGGCTGTTAAGATTTATTTATAAAAGTGGGTAAACCTTTTATCAGTGCTAGCTAAAGAGAACTCATAAATGTATGTTTTATCCGCACTAAAATAAAAAGCGCTGATAAAAATATAATGATAATAGATAATTTATATTTTTGTATATATTTATAAAATTATATGATTAATAAATATAAATATATTTATTTATAATAATAACTATAAATAAAATTTTATTTATTCATATTTATTTATATTTATTTATATTTATATATATTATAAAAATATATTTATTAATAATTATAAATTTATAATAAATATATTTATTATATATATAATTATATATAAATAATATCTTTATTATAATTTTATAATTATTTAAATATATCTATATTTATTTATAATTATAATTTTAAATATTTGAATTTATTTATTATAATTTTATAATTATTTAATTACTATAAATTTATATAAATTTATTTATAGTTATAATAAATATATATTTATTTATAGTTATAATCATATATATATATATATATATATATATATATATATATTTATTTATTTGAATAATTATAAAATTATAAAAAAATTATTATATTTCTAATTTTATAAATATATATAATTAATATATTTATTATAATTTAATCATTATTTAAATATATCTATATTATTTAGAATTATAATTATAAATAATTGTATTTATTTAAATATATTTGTTTATATTTATAAATATAATTATTTAATTATATATATTTATTTAATTAATATATTTATTATAATTTTTTAATTACTTAAATATAAAAATGTATTTATTTAAATAAATATGAAATGAATATATATTTATTATAAATATATATTTATTACATATATATTTTATTTATAGTCATAAATATAAATAAATATATATATATATATTTATTTATTTAAATACTTATGAAATTCAAATAAATATATTTATTATATATAGTCATAAATATAAATATATATATATATATATATTTCAATACTTATGAAAATAAAATAATTATATTAATTATATATATTTTTTATAATTTCTTAATTATTTAAATAAATATATATTTATATTTAATAATTGTAAATTATAATAAATATATTTATTATATTTATAATTATAATTATAAATATATATATTTATATATTTATAAATATATATATATATATAGTTATATATAATAATAATTATAAAGATAATTTTTAAAAAGTATTTACATATAACTAAATATTTATAATTATAAATATAATAAATATATTTATTATGATTTTAAGTATTTATGAGAACATAATAGCTTCATGGAAATTGAATGAATCATATACACTGAGTAAAGTATAGATCATAAACGAGCCATCATATATATGAATAACATGAATAGTAATAAGGATATAATGTATAAATGAACATTCATGATAAATACATTACATATGAACATCAATTATATTCACATATCAATTGACCTAATTAATTGGAAAAATATATTTATTTATAATTATAATTATAAATATATATATTTAAAGTATATTTATATATAATTATAATATATACATATTTAAATAGTATTTATATATAATAATAAATATATATTTATTTAAAACATATATATATAATAATAAATATATTTATTATTTAATGAAATTTATTATTTATATATTTGAATTATTAAAAAAATATTAAATATAAACATGCATTTTTTATTTAATGTATACCGATAAAAAATATTTTTAACATTAATATACTAATTTTATATAAATTAATAATATTTTTTATTAAAAAAATTATCAGTACTAAAAATAGCACTGATAAAGGGCATATTTATCAGTTCTTTTCTCTTTCGTTGATAAAGGCCCCCCTTTTATCAGTGATTTCTGCTTAATACTGATAAAACCCGATGTATCCCTTGCCCGGATCAGTGGTGGTGAGGATTTTGTGATTTTGGAAATTGGATTTATATTTCTTTTTTAAAGATTGCGGTCTAGATTGAATATTTCTTCTGCTGGCATGTGGTGACACAGGCATGATGCAGGTAGACGGTGATGTAGACATGACACAAGCTGGTGGGGACACACACATGATGCAGGAAAATGGTGATGTATGCATTATGCATGCAATACACTGCACTGGGCCATTGAGAAAGTATGTGGGTCTTTGGGCTATATAAAGGGCTTCATGCCCACTGTGTCTTCAGGCCATGCACTAAATAAATAAGGCTTGATGTGTGGGATATCCCTTGGGGGCTATGGCCTGCCTTTCTGGCCTATGTGTGTGATGTGTGTTTGTGTTTAATCTAATTGTCCCCCCAAGCACCTAATAAACATATAATTTTATAATTGTTATTAGTATATTGATATATTATTATTAATTATCATTTATCATCTTCTTCATGGGTAGTCTTCTTCAACTTGGATGGTGAGATCACTGGTCAAAATAGCTCGAGTTCACCTGCCTTCCATTTCGCGCATCCCTTGATGGAGACGTGCAATGGATTCCAACTGTGTCTTCAGTTATCATTGGAGGGGGTCCCAACTACAATAGTCATCTTCAAAAATCCTGATCATTGAGAACTCTTGCTTTCATATCTACAGGGGCACACCTTGATTCACAGTTCCAGCAATCCACTTAGTGGCGTGACTCTAGTGATTGTGTATATGGACAGTGGAGTTAGTGTCGTCCTTTCCCAACTTCTTCAGTAATACAAGATTAGTCTTATCTTCTTCAGGTGTGGAATTCGATTTGATTGTCATCTGCAAAAACAAAGTGGTGATTTTCGACCGGTTCAGAAACCCAGACACGGTAGGTTGAGCACACTTACATGGTATGTAGGATATAGGTTGTATAAGGTGGAGGTGGGGGATCATGGTAGGTATGTCTACCGTAAGATGAGTGGCGATCATATCGCACAGCCATTTACTTTTCCTGAAACATAAAACAAAATATAAACAAAAGAAAATTATTTAAAGAAAGTAAAAGAATGGATAAAATTATTTAATGCAGTACATACATTAAATTAAGATAAAATACTAACACAAACAAATTAATTAATTATAATTATGAATTAATTAAAAGAAATAATAAAAATTTTAAATAAAAATAATAAAATATAATATATTACTTAGAATTATTATTTTAAAATACATTTGAAATTAAAATAAAAGAATGATATTCAATAAATAATTATTAATTTGAAAAAAAAATAGAAAAGGAATAAATAATTAAAATAATGTTAAAAGTAATTCAAATATATAAATAGAATAAAAAGTGATCAGTTAGAATAGAATTACTTATTACACTAAAACTAACATAATAACTAAAATAAACAATCAAATACATATTTTAACAAAAAAAATCAAAGAATTATTAATTAAACAAAAAATAAACAACATTTATGAAATAATCAAATAAAAAATTATTTTATTAATAAAGAATAAAATTTAATATAATAAAATATGTGTAAAAATGAGACAGAGAAAAGGGAACATAAAATTCCTTTACACATGATCAATTACACTCCCATATAATTCAATGGATTTTATTTACTCACAAATAATGTCAAAAAAAATTGAGGAAATCCTGCCTCAGATCTAAATCACTCCAAAATTAGAGGAGATCAAAAATCCATCTAAATATTGAAATAATCATTTCAACTAATTAAATTCACTCACTATATCACTTCCATTTTAGAATGGGTTACAGTTCAAGGAGTGAAATATATTATTTAAAAGTGGAATTAATACTTTAATAATGGAACTTCTGATTATAGATTTCCCATGGGCTCCAAAAAAAATTAAAGATTTATTTTTCACTTCATTAATACAACTCAAATTATTATTAAGTAAGTTGACTGTTCCCTTATTTAGTTGGGTTCAAAATTCCACTCACCTAAATGGACTCATTTTTGAAAATTTCTTTTATTTCAATCTTTCCCAGATAAAGGTTTGTGCATTGCACTATTCAAGGAAATTTTTGAGATAAGAATTTATTTATATACAGAAACACAATTAGTGCCATTGTCTTAAGGACACGTTAGGGGATCCTATTTTCTCATTTTACTCCATATTCAAAAGATTTATACTACTTATGTTTGACTATGATCAATGAGGTGTATGTTCAAAAAGGTGAGTTACCTAGGATCAAGTTCAAATTTAATGTTTCATAAAGTAATCATCTTATTTCCAAAAAAACATATCTTCAATCACACTCCCTTTCACAGTTCCTAATCTAAATTTTCATAAAAAAATCTGACAAAACACTTAAAAATCACATTATTATATCATTTTAAAAATTAGTGAAACCTCTCAACCAAGAGAGAAATTATCAACTAGAAAAGATTGAATGGATTTGTTTTGTTTTTTTATTTGATTTATTTCTTTTTTTTATTTTATTTATAAGAACATACTCAAATTATATATGACTGGGAAGCATGTGGAAAATTTGAAGAGTTTATTATGGGTTCATAGTGATATGAAGTTTATCATATAAATACCCCTCCCACACACTTAAACTAAACAATTTCCCTATTATTGAATTTCAAAGTATGAGGAACAATTAAATAGATTTGTTTAAAATAGATTCGATTTTCAAAAAAAAAATATTTATTTTAAGGGCTGATAGGAAAGCTCAAAAAATTCCACACAAAAATCACTAAAAAAAAAAATATACAAATGATCCCTACTAGAAACCACTAAAAAATCAAGCATAGAAAACGTGTTCTTTAAGGTTCATGAACATAATTATTAAACACATAAAGAATGTTTCTTAAATCATATCAAGTAGAAGATTGGTAAATAATGAAGAAGAAGAAAACAAAATTTTGAATAAAGAGGAATGATGGTTGTAATATCCAGATTTAAAAAACAACTCAATATAATTGTAATCATACTATAAATATACAAGATAGATACCCATGGAAAGAAAACATGTTCACCAATTCATCATCAAACAAAAGGGGTATCCCCCCACCCTTAATCCATCACAGCATGCAATATGAATGTGTAGATTTAAAATTTGAATAATTAAAAATGGTACCCCCTTGAGTGTGGATGCTTCTAATTTTTTTTAGTTTAGCCAAATATGACCTCCCTTTGTTTTCTTTCTACAAGGTCACTGAATTCCCATTTCGATCTCTTATACTGTCAACTGATGAAAATTAGTCATCATAATTTATAGTTCAAATTGAAATGAAACCAAAGTTCTGAGTTAGAGAGTGTTGTCTCTTTAATCCAATGTGTTTCTCTTGGATATAAAAATTAGAATGATTTGGTCGTAGTTTTTCATTTGTCAACTGGGTCACTATTAATAGACACATGCCTTATGGATTCATAGGCTAGTTATTTTATAAAATAAAACATCAAAAATTAATAACATTAAATTAGAAAATAAATCAAGAAAAATAGTATAATCTTAGGATTTACCCACCCCCACCCCCACCTCAAGGGGTGCTATGTTTTGAGTATCCATTGTTGGATAGTCTTTAGGTCAACCCCAAACTGATTGAGGATGTGACTTCTTGACCAAGAACTTCCACATGTTCATTACTCCATATTTGTTACTTTTTTATAATTGTATAATCCCTTGTAAAGCTTTATTAAAGTCCCTCTCCTTTGTAGTAGACCATTTTTTTAGAAATGGAGGGGAAAATAGGATGTAAGGGTAATTTTCCTCTTTTAAATCTTGAGGGTTGGTGTTCACAGGTTGTAAAACTTGAATTATAGGATGATATTTTTCTATTGGTTCAGTCCAATATAGTATTTCATATTAATCAATAAAAATAGTATCCTTAACCTCTTTTAATCTAATGTATATCTCTAAAACTCTTATTTAATAATAGATCCCAAACCATAATTTTTAACTAGAAATGGGATTTCCAAAAATTCCTCAGTAGGTGGAGCATCAAGTTCTTCTTAACTCTTCAGGAAATCAAAAAAATAGATTCATTTTTAATACATAAAAAGGGACAAACAAATTCAAAATCAAATTAAATATAATCAAAGTTGAATAAAAATAAAGATTAATCTATAAAATTTTCAACTCCCTCATTCAGTGCAGTTGGTTCCTCTTCCTAGTTGAATATTTATCCTAGCAATATGTATGGGGTAGGACTGAGGTAGTCAATTTCCTCGAGCCTCTCTTTAAAACATATCACCTCAGGTGTGGTGACCTATAAGTAAAAAGATAGGATGTATTGTGCTATTTTAATTTGTTCAAACTTTTAAAAATCATTATATAATTCAAAATATAAAAAACATCAAAAGAAATGATATGTGTAAAATGATCTTCCAAATTGTTTCCAACTTCTTTAGGTATTACAGATCCTATATCCTTTCAGTCCTTGAAATTATACTCAGAATATGAATATTTCATTTTCATTCATGGGTCAGAGGTAATTTACGTCTCAAACATTAACAGTGACAACTTCTTCATTCTTATTCTTTTCCCCTTACTTCTTAGTTTCTTTATAGAAAGTAACACTACCATTGGTTATTAGAGTATTGGCTAATATTCATAGTTGTATTTGATCTTCTATAACTGGATTAAAAAAATCATGATTTCATGATAATAATTTTATTCATCATTGGTAATCACTTTATGTTTTAATTATTTAAACCCTCATTGAAATGTAGAAACAACCACCTCATGTTATTAAACCAAATAAAATAGTGATAATGAATCAGAATCATTATAGTTTATTACTTTTATTATTATTATTATTTTGAAATTTTAGAAAAATTGGAAACCACACTAAGGCATCTGTTTCTCACCAATAATGGTACCAAAATTTGATGATGTCCTTATCATCATGATGGTCAAAGAAACATTGAAACCCCCTATATATAGCATAGTGGATAACCTTGGGTTCTCTATCAATAAATTAGTATCGAATTATGAAGTGCTCTCCATGAAACTCTTTTTGTGTTTTTACCTATTTTTAAAAATTATATGAAAACAGGAAAATAGTGATGGAAGGAGTGTAATAGAGAAAATGAAGATGAATTAAAAAAAGAGAGTACAATAGAAGAAATGGTGAAGGAAGTTAGTGAGAACATGGTAGAACATGGTCTAATCTACTCTCATATGCCCTTCATAGATCTTCTAAAAAAGAAAAAAACATCAGGTCTTAACTCACTCAATGCATGACTTTTGACTCAGATCACACACCTATCTCATCTAAATAGTAAATACTTGAAATTATCAATAATTATAAAATAATCAGATAAAACATTATTTTTTCAATAAAAAAATATTAAATATAATAAAATATGTGGAAAACGAGACAGAAAAAAGGGCGCATCACTATCAAAAGACTAGTATCCCAAAACAAGTAATTTTTTAAGGTAATTAAAATTTCATTAAAAATATTCATTAATAATTTTTTTTCAATATTTTCTAAATACTACTAATATTTACAATAATCTATGTACTCAAAAAAATAAATAAATTTGTTTTTAGATGAGTGGGAGGACTATAAAGTGTCAGAATGTTTTCCAACAACAAATTTAGGCGATTACCAATTATGTTTTTGATTGAGTATGGACTATGACCTTAGATATATACTTGGGATATGAATCATTAGTATTTTAATAATTATATTATTATTTATTTGTTTCTAAGAGAGAATTATGATGGAGGAAATCTATTTGTTTATAAATAAATAAGCAGAATACATAGTGTTAGAATGTATATAGACATCATGAACTATTGACTTCCTAATACTTATTTAGTTAATTTTCTCATCATTTTATCTAATTTTTTATTTAATTTCATTTTTATTTTCATATGATAATTATTTTACTAAATTTAATCATTAGTATAAAACATATTTCACATGCTAAAAACCAAGAAAACATTCAAATTATTTTGATACTTTAGAAAAATGATCAATAAGTCATTTTTGACATTTAGATATTGTCCTCATAATAATAAGACTCATGAATTGGTTGGTATAACTAAAAGTGTGTGTTTTTAAAACATTAATGGTCATTTTAATTTAAAATACATATAGCATAGAAAAAATATAGAAAATGAGCTCATATTGATTTTAAAATTTAGGAAAATGATTCATAAATCATTTTTGAGATGTAGGAATAGATTGCAGATCATTCAGACACTTGATATAGTTGTTATGATTCTAAGTATGTGTTTTTAATATAAAAGTTCCATTTTAGATTAAAATGTATGTCGTATAGTGAAAACTGAGA
Source organism: Viscum album (assembly GCA_963277665.1). Classification (NCBI taxonomy): domain Eukaryota; kingdom Viridiplantae; phylum Streptophyta; class Magnoliopsida; order Santalales; family Viscaceae; genus Viscum; species Viscum album. Next base: position 1,310,922,615 of record OY728130.1, on the reverse strand, counting down.
AAATGTGCTTGTATTGTTTTGAAACTTTAAGAAAATGATCCATAAATCATTTTTCACATATAGGAATTTATGAAACACTAATATGACACATGATGTGGTTAGTATGGCTCAAATTATGTGTTATCAATATAAGTTGTATTTTATTTTAAAATGTATCATATAGAAAAACCCAATAAAATTGTATTTTATTGTTTTCAAACTTTAATATAGTTATCCATAACTCATTTTTTATGCATAGGAATCGACCACACATTAATCTGACACCCGATGTGGTCGGTATGACTCAAAATGAAATTTTTTAATATAAAAGTGTCATTTTAGTTTAAAATGAATATCACATCACCAAAACCAATAAAAAGAACTTATGTTGTTTTTATACACTAATAAAATAATCCATAATTCATTTTTGACATGTATAAATTGACCACACATCAATCTAACACATGATGTGGTCAGTATTACCCAAAATGCATGTTTTCAATACAAAAGTTTCATTTTAGTTTAAAATAAATATCAAATATTCGGAAATGATAAAATGATCTTTTATTGTTCTCAAACATTAGAAAGAATGTCTATAATTTATTTTTGATATGTAAGAATCGACCACACATCAATTTGACACCTGATGTAGTCGACATGACTCTAATTACGTTTTTTCAATATAAAAATGTCATTTTAATTTAAAATGTGTGTCACGTGGCTGGAAATAGTAAAATGAGTTCATAAAATTTACAAAATTTATTAAAATGATACATAATTAATTTTTAACAAGTAGGAATTGAATACATTACAATTTGACACACGATGTGCTCATTATTACTCGAAGTATGTGTTTTCAATTTAAAAGTGTTATTCTAGTTTAAAACATATGTTACACTACCAAAACAAAGAAAACGAGTTCAAATTGTTTTCAACATTTTTGAAAATGATCAATAATTTATTCTTGATGCGTAGGAATCAACCCCATGTCAATATATTACTTGATATTATCATTATTACTCGAAGTGTGTGATTTTAGAAAAAAAAGTTCTATTTTAGTTTAAAAAATGAATCACATTGCCAAATATGATAAAATAATATGAGATTATTTTTAAACTTTAGGAAAATAATACATTATTAATTTTTTACATGTAGGAATTGACTACACATCAATTTGACACATGATGTGTTTGATATGACTCAAAGTGTGTGTTTTCAATACAAAAGTGTCATTTTTGTTTAAAACAGTTGACAAATCCAAAACTAAGAAAATGAGATCAAATTGTTTTCAAACTTTATAAAAATAATCTTTAATTCATTTTTATATGTAGGAATAAACCACACGTTAATACGACACTTGATGGCTCAGTATGACTTGAAGTGTGTGTTCTCAATACAAAAGTGTTATTTTAGTTTAAAGCATGCATCAAAAAGACAAAACTGATAAAATGATCTTAGATTACTTAATAAATTTACTAAAACTATCTAAAATTAATTTTTTATGTATAATAATTGATCGCAAATCAATTTGACACCTGATTTGGTCGGTATGACTCAAAGTGCGTGTTTTCAATACAAAAGCTCCATTTTTTATTAAAACACATATCACATAACCAAAACCAAGAATACAAGATCAGATTGTTTGTAAAATTTAATAAAAGGATCCATAATTCATTTTTGATATTTATTAGTTTACCGAACATCAATATAACATATGATTTGTTTGATATGACTTGAATATCATGCTTTAATACAAAAATTTTATTTTAGTTTAAAAGGCATCATATAGACAAAATGAGATAATGAGATAAGATTATTTTAAAATTTTAAGAAAAATATACATAATTAATTTTTGATATTTAGGAATCTATTACACACCAATATGAAACTCGATGTGGTAAGTATGACTTAAAGTTCATGTTTACAATACAAAAGTGTCATTTTAGTTTAAAATGGCAATCAAATAGCCAAAATTGGGAAAACGAACTTGAACTATTTTCAAAAAAATTGAAAATGACAAATAATTCATTTGTAATGTGTATTAATTTAACTCACATAAATCTTAAACACATTGAGGTTGGTATGAATTAATAGAAAAGTGTTATTTTGGAATAAAACACATGTCACATCAACAAAATAGAGAAAACAATATCGTATTATTTTCAAAATTTAGTAAAATGATCCGTAATTAATTTTTTATGTGTAGTAATTGACCATGGATCAATCTGATACATTATGTATTTGATATGACTCAAATTTCATGTTTTCAATACAAAAGTTTCATTTTAGTTTAAACCATGCATCAAATAGATAAAACCAAGAAGCCAAGCTCGTAGTATTTTAAAAATTTAGTAAAATGGTCTATAATTCACTTTTGATGTGTAAGTATCAATTTCATATCATTCTGACACATGATGTTACTGATATGACTTGAAGTGTGTGTTTTCGATATAAAGGTTTCATTTTAGTTTAAAACTCAATTCACTATCGAAAACTGATCAAACAATATCATATTGTTTTCAAACTATAAAATGTTGATCCATAACTCATTTGTGATGTGAATAAATTGACCACACCACAATCTGACACACGATGTGGTCGGTATAACTCAAAGTGCATTTTTTCAATATATATAAGTGTCATTTTAGGTTAAAACGTCCATCACGTAGGAAAAACACAGCATAAAAAGACCAGATTGTTTTCTCAACATTTTTTCTACTGTTACTTAATCAATTTATATAACTTTTTATTTGATGCATATTTACTGAATTTTCATAATGATAATTCTTAAATATGAATAAGAAATGATGTGATATTTGAAGGCTTGTACTCAAAATGCAAGTGATCATGAATTGGATCACAACCATAGTGAGTTTTTTATCACCCTTGATGTGAGACAATTCAAGAGCACATACTTATGAGAATAGAATGATATTTTGTGATATATAATAATCAATCTCAACTCAATCTGATACATGGTGTTACTATTCAAACTCATAGTAAATTTTTTAGTTTAAAATTGAATTTTTTTGTATCATTTATTTATTTATAGAATTACTAATATAATAATTCATTTCTTAAATAATTGAATTATTTTTCTCAAGTTAGGGTGGTTTTTTTTTTGAAAACTAATATCCTGAACAGGGGTTTAGAAAAAGAAAAAGGAATGTTGATGTTTTTAAAAGTATATGATAGATTGTACTTACTCATTTAATTATACAAACCAATGATTGAAATGTCTATTATATATTCTTTTTATTGAATTTGTGTTGTAAATTTTATTTCAATTTAATAATTTATTTTCTCCAGGTATTTTTTTCGGTTTCTTCTACTAGAGTTGCTATAATTTTAATAGAAAATATCCTCAGTATTCCCCTTTATCAGTGCTAGAAAAAGTGCTCATAAAGGTAACCTTTATCAGCACTATAAAAATTCTAATAAATAGATTATTTATTAGAACTAGAAAAGGAGATGATAAAGGTATCCTTTATTAGTGTTAAAATAGTTCTGATAAAGGATCACATTTATTAGAACTATTTAGAGTGCTGATAGAGTATCCCTTTATTAAAACTAAATAAAAGTGCTAATAAAGGGTTAGATTTATCAGTGCTTTACGAAACACTAATAAAGGTAGAATTATTAGCAATTTAATTATCGCAAATAAAGGTTTCATTTATCATTTTTTTTATATTTCTGATAAAGTACTTGGAAATTTAAGGGAACTCTGACTTTTAGTGCTTTTTTATTCCGAAAAAAGCCCTATTATAGCATAGTTAAAGTCCTTATATGTAGTAGTGATAAAACTTTATTAAAATATTATTATTTAAACGTAACCCTTATAACCTAGCCATTAAGTTGGAGGGTATTAATAATACTAAATAAATTATGAAAATTCTTTCATTTAACCATATATAAAAAATTCAATGGATATATATTGATTATAAATAAAATAAGAATCAATATAAAGAAAAAGAAATGTTTTCTGAAAACTATATTTTTCAAATTTTCTCACGTTTTGAGAAGTTATGTTGAAATTAATTTTTTTACAACTTTTAAAAAAAAATATTTTACAAAATAACTTCATTTTTGAAATCATAATATCAAAATTATCTTTGGGTGGATTTTTAATAATTTTCTAAAAAATTAATTTCTCGATGAATAGTGAAAATAATGATTTTTATCTTAAAATTTCCTTTTTTTTAATTATTTACAAAGTAAAATTATATTTTAAATTGGTTTTAACATAAAATTAGTTCAAATATATTACAATTTAACTAATTTAGGTCATTTTAATATATTTCATATTGAATTGTGATATAAAAAGTTTTTAAACTTTTGAATTTTTTTCTTTGGAAAAACCTTTTTTCAACGGGTCTGTAGGTTTAATTTTAAACTGAATTATACCACTTCTATGAATTTAATTTGAAAAATGTATTCCCTGTTTATAATTAGAATAAGTTATATTATATATTAATTTAAACTTACTTTATAACCATTATTAATGGTAAAATAAGTAAAAATTAATTATCATGGTTAAGGTAAAAATGGGTTTACCGGGGGTTAAACTAAGAAGATAAGGGTTAAAATGACCTAAAACTTATCCAACTCCCATTCTATGTAAATATTTAGACCTTATCACATCTTATTTTGTATAATGGAAACTTTTTTATTCTTGTATAAGTGAAAAATGTGGGTACACTTTATTCTTTTTAAAAATTTCATGTGTGTCCTCTCCCCCACTTATAAAAGTCCACTCCCTCCCTTCACTTATTCACACCTATAAATTCCATTGTCTCGACCAAAAACTGAAAAACTATCTCCCCAAAACCCTTAGTCACATTCTAGATCTCTTTTTCGTCCCAAAATACCAACCCTATAGTCCCTAATAGGAGATCCAAAGGAGGCTTCTCTAAGAGAAGGTAATTATGTTAACAAAGATCTTTTATTTTATTTCTTATTTTTTCACCCTCAATTATGTATTATAAATTAAAATATATCTCATATAATGATATTTTATTATTTTTATGTCATAATATGTATCCATCTCCCCCTTCATCAAATTGGAAATGAAATCATCGATCATGTGTACGACAGACTGCTACATCGTGAACCAATGTAACTCATTTTCCATCAACACATATAAAAATTATATATAATGATGGATTTAATGTATCTATATGATATTTATGATATTATTATAATAAATTAATTATAATATCAAATATACCTTCTTTATTTTAATGAATTTTAAATTATGATAGTGTTGCATGTGTGTACATCGTACTACCCCCTCACAAAGCGACGTGATTCTTTTTTCACTTACTATTTAAATGTCATGTAATAATGATAAATTTTATGAATATATTTAAAATATAAGACATGATATTGATTCTGGAAATTTAATTTATCATATAATTCCTTATCTTTTCACTCGATAATGGAATGATATCATTACTTGTGTGTGTGTGCGACCTACCATCTTCATGAAGCAAGGTGATTCATTTTCCATGTATAGCCATAAAAATGATTCTAAAAAATGTATATTAGGAGTAAATATTACATTTGTAACATTACAGTCATTATTTATATTTTTATCTATATATTATTCACAATGAATGGAACTTTCATGACAAAACACACATGAGAAAACAAGGGAATTAACACCAAAAACAATAAATAAAATGAACCATTATTAAAACAAATGTGGTAAAATGTTATAATAGGATCATTTATGATATTATAAATATAAATATGGTTCTTTTTTAAATTAATAACATGATTAAAAACATTAAACAGGAGGTTTAATTACATTCAGACAAAAGGAAGCTTGAGGTAAGGGACTTTGTCTCAATTTCCCTTCATTGAGGCATATTGTAATGTAATGCTCCTAATTTTTTTATATGGTATATTTACTACAAATTTGAAATGTAATATCATTATTATTTAATAATTGATGTTTTTTAAACTTTCAATTTAAATTATTTCATCTAAGTTAATTTGACTTAAAAGTTACCATGTGGTGAAAAATTGAATGACTCAATTTCTTTTCATTGGGTTATATTACTTCTTCATTACCTTTGACATTGTAATATTATGTGTTTAATAACTTTTTAATATATTATGTTTTATTTAAAATTTCTTTGTGTGAATTTAAATTTGATACACATAATCTATTCATTGGTTAATTCTCATTATAATGTTATAATCTTTGTAAGGGATTATATCAGAATGTCACTTTTATCAGGATTGTTTATTCTAGAAATTACATTAAAGGAAATTATTTGATAATTTGATATTAAAACAATTTTATTTTATTCTAATATGGTTATTTAAGAATTTTTTAAGTAATAACATCATTTTTCCACTCTTTTGAAATTAAAATGATTGAGAAAATGTATTTTTTATAAAATCCAACATTATTTCTCACTTCGATTGAAAATATTTTTTCATCTAAAACCATGTTTTCTAAAATTGTTTTCAAAAAAGTTTTTAAAATACTCTAAAATATTTACTAAAGATTTTTTTACCCATATTATTCTTTAAAACAAATTGAAAGTAATCTTCAGATCGTTTCCAAATAAGGCTTGTTTGGATTTTACTAAAAAAAATATGAAAGGGATCTTTGTTTTTAACTTGAATGATATATAAAAACTTTCTCGTCTTCATGACCACTATATGTTTTAAATATTAATTTATAAGTTTGAAAGATTATTTTTAAATAAAATTATTTTCAAAACATTTTTTTTATCTTTTAGTTTTAAAATAATTTTTGAAATAAAAAATGATATTTTACTCCAGAATGTTTTTGATGACATTTTTATTCTATTTATATTCATCAATGACATCAACCATTTATTATACTTATAATCCGTTGGGGATATTTTATAATTATACCATCCTTATAATTTATCAGGATGGTTTACTATCAGTTTGACCAATGAAAGTATTGACATTATCTTTCTTGATTAAATTTTGTAATCATTAACTTTCTCATGAATGTTCACGTTCTTATCATCACTGAACATTAAATTTACCCTAAATATCCATATTATTTTTTATGAGTGTACTTATTACTTAAATTTTATATCATTTATACATACGATACTTTAGTTTAAAAGTTTTATGATTTATTTTGGAAATTATTGGTAATCATTATTCACTACTCGATGCGAAATTTTTTTAATAAGGCATATTATGCTTGAATTAAATTTATTATTCGATATATAAGGAATGATTTGGGCATAAAGTTAGGGGTGGGGCCCAATTATAGATATCCCCTCAATGTATTGGTAGTCTCACATGATTAATTAATATGTTAGTCTTAGTTAAATGGTTTTTTGGTGTATACCCATAGGTTTTAAACTATCTTATCATAATGCATGAGATCATCGAATCCAATAATTAAACATTTCCTTAATTGAGAATTTAGTTATTATTATTACCCATTATATTTTATCATTGATATTATCCATATATTCATTTTTTACTCAAGTTATTTATTAAATGTAAAATGTGTTTATTTATTAGCTGTTCCATATTGATTAGTTCATATCTAGCCATGATTGTTAAGTTATTTGAATGTAATATCTGTTTAGTTATATAACTTAGCATGTTGATTACTCTAATTTATTTATGATTTAGTTCATTTTATTTAACCCTTACTGATAATTTGATCTAACCCTTATTTTTTCCTTAGGAATTTAGGAAGTGTATTAAGTGTGATATGAAAGGATGTTCTAGAGGGAATAATGATATTCTTGAGAAAATATTATGTTGTAATTTTTTTTCAAATGTAATATAGAAATAATGTATATTTATAGTTTACCAATACTAATAAACTATACATCCCTTTGATACGTGATTCCTAGTATCTTATTCCAATTTAATAGAGTAGAGAATAACTCCAGCATACTCGGGCTAGGGTCTTCATAATCCATGGATGAAAAGCTTGGGTCATTATATTTGGTATTATAGGAGGGTTTAGTAAATAATTTGAGATTAGGATGAGAGAACGTTTTTTAAAACCTTGGTTATAATTCTATGTTTAAGATAACACCCTAATGTTTTGGTAAGGAAGCAGTTATGTGGTTTTCCTCCTCTGGATACAACAATAATACATAGTTTTGACATAGATTCATTTAGGTTAATAACCATAAAAAGAGTTGGTTGAGTATATCTCTTTCATCATTGTGGTGCGTGATGAGTATTCCCTTACTATGCACCTGGTTTGACATTCTCAGGGGATTTGCATGACTTAACACACACATTCCTTATGAACCATTGTGATGTATTTCAATAGATAATAACTATGGACATCCTATGTTAAACCAAAGGTGTCATATATTTAAAATAAGGTTTCATAATTTTGACATCCTATGAATGATGTTTCATGATTATATTATTTCTCCTTATGATTATTATTTCTTACACTATTGTTTTTTTGTTTCAGTCAATGGATAGAACCTAAAATAATTGTGTGAATAAATAATGTGATAGAAAATGAAATGACCATCCTCATGAGAAACCAAATGGATTAGGACATGATATGAAATATCTTATTGTTTTTATCACTAAAAACTCTTAATCTATGATTGGAAAAATGGGTCATGTTTAACTTCTTAATTCACCAAGGAGGGATCAATGTACCATTGAATCTTTTATGTGGTAATTTCCACCCTCCTTCTATGGGCCTTCTAATCCCCTGGTTTCTAAGTAATGGATTAACATAATAGAAAAAGATGTTTTCTATTATTTAATACTCTTACCATGAAAAATCAGTTCTAGCTATATATCGTTTGGAATGAGAAGTAGATCAGTAGTGTAATATTATTAAGAATATGAGGTAGGAGGATAAAATTGACTCCATGAAATGGGATAACTTTAAGATTATATTTTTTTAGTAAGTAAATATCTTGTATTCTATGTACAAAAATATAGAAGGAATTTATTGATCATAAGATGAAGGATTATGAATCCATTGTTACTTATAAGGAAAATTTTACAATACATTCAAGGTATTATTATGGTTTAATGATTTCTCCTAAAATAAAAATGGATTGATTATTTAGTGGTTTGAAACCAAGGCTTCGAAAGGCATTATCCATATAGTACTTTAGATGATATAATCAAATCGTTCGATGTGCACTCAAATTGGAAATAGAATCTAGAAATACTCATGGTTCTGGTGAAAAGAAAATGAATATGGAGTTTCATGGAAGCTACAGTGGTATGTCACATGGAGGGAATAAAAATTTTCAACCTTCTACTTGCCACAAATTTGGGAAGGAGAACTATGGTGAATCCATAAAAGGAAAAAAGAATATGTTTCAAGTGTGGTAAGACTCGCCATATATCCAAATAATGTTTAAGTGATGTAAATAGGTTAGTAAATTAAATGAATAGAAAAATAGATCAATAAAATACACCACTCACACTTTAGTGATATAGATGAAAAGGATTTTTTGAAATATGCAAATCAATTCTAAAATCTAAGGGCTAATGAGGATAATAGGACACAAAAACCACTAAAGTAAAAGGAAAAAAGGGAAATCTAATGAGATCAAAATAACTGAAATGAATCATGATAATTTGGATAAACTTATCCTTCACCACATAATTAGGGATTCCTTGATGAAGTTTGTATGAATGAGCCCTATCAAAATCTTATTATTCTTAATTTAGTGAAATTTTAAGAAATTATGATCATTGATTAGTTATCTCTATATATATTCGATGTAAATTTTTATAATAAGTAAATCATATTTGATATTTTGGATCTACCTATGATAATATATCAATGCAAGGATGAACCCGAATCTCTAATAGAAATATTCTTTGATAAGATAAGAGCTTATTTAAGTAATAAATAATGAATTATATTTTGGAAACATATATGATTTTATTATGACATTTTTTGGGATATAATTAGTACATTTTGGGAAATATATGATCATGGTATATAAATTTTTGTATTAGACTTTATGAGTAATTAAAATTATTTCATGATAATTGTTATATTAATCTTAAGAGGATATGAGATCAAATAATTCTAATCTTTGGGTTTCAATATTATTCAAACATATTTTGGGGGAGTATTGATGTTAAGAATTTATAGAATTGATTAAATTGATATTTGGGTGCTATTTTTGAGGTTCTAGAGATTTATGTATTTTATTTATCAATATTATATAACTTATGAAAACCATTTTGGTTTTGATGAAAACTGAAGATAGAAGGGATGAATTATCATTATTTTATGGATATTTTGATCCATTAAAATTCAATTTTAGTACTTAATTCATGAAAAGTTAATCTTGAATATTCACTTCATAGATTAATATATGAATTAGAAATTAATCGAAGCATAAGAAATGGATGAACTTGTGCTTATGATATAGAAATAAATCAAGTAATTATATTATTTTCATGTTCTATTTGATGATAGTAAAAGAGTCCATCAACTTTAGGAAAGTATTCTTCAAATAAAATTTTATACTTTTAACTTCGTTTTTGATTAATTAACGGTCTTTCATCCATCTCATATGTATGGTATTGTGGTTTTTAACTTTCTCATGAACATGCTCTCTATCACTCCCTATTAGTCCTCAAGTTTTATTTTTCTCCACCATGCCTATATTTTTTATTTCCCACTAATGTTCTCCTATTTTTAAAAATAGTATTTTGTTATTCTAGTTGAACTTTGTATTTCCCTTTCCCTTTTTTGAAGAAGAAGTTTTATTAACACATTTAATGATGTGGGTTTTCCACAAAAGGATTTTAAAATGTAAAACCCTTGATTACAAGAACAATTTCAAACTGATAGGATGAAATTTATTAAAATGTGGTATAATTTAACACCCCAATATTTTAAAAGAATGACATTATATTTTATAGCGTATGCAACACACAACAATGAGCTTAAATGAACAATGAAATATTATTTTTTAAATATGTCCATTATCACCTAGTTGTTGAATTGGTGGGTATTAAAAGGAATAACCACACTCTGAAATAAATAAAAAATTGTTGATAAATTCTTAGTAAATAAACATTCATTTTTTTTACAAAGTCATATTATTATTCAAAAATAATATTCCTTCAAAAATGATTTTTATTGATTTTTATGAGAAAATACTATATTTAAATTTTCAAACTCTTATAAAATGTATTTAATAAATTAAAATTAATTTTTTAAATAAAAACATAAAAATTAGACTAAATTTTATTTTTAATAATTTTCTAAAATGATTGATTTTTTGATGAATAATAAAAATACCCACTTTTATTGAAAAACATATTTTTATTTCAAGAATTTAAAAAGTTCTATTTTTTATTTTAAAATGGTTTCAAATTAAATTTAGTTCTATTATAGTATGAATAATCCAATTATGTACATTGGAATCAATTTTTATGGTTGAATTTGGTATAAAAATATTTTTATACTTAAAAGTATTTTTTGTAAAAACAAATATTGTGCTCTATTATTTTATCATAAATTAATTTCTTCCACTTATAGGAATTGAAAATTGAAATATTGGTTCCATATTTAGAATCATGATTTTTAATTTTGGTAAATAGGCCCCTTTTATTTTTTTCAATATGAGTAGAAAACATATTAAATTTTTTATCACCTTAGTAAGGGTAAAATATATAAAATAGGGTTAAAACTATAGGATAAGGCATTAAAATTTATGTAACACTTGCCTTTATCTCATTGGTTGGGTGGAGTTAGTCCATTTTCATAAAATTATATATTATATAGCCACTTGGTGCCATATTGCTTTGAAAATTACATTTATTTTAATTTAAGTAAAAGATAAATTAAAAATGCCACTCTTTACTTTAATATCTCTAATATTTTATCATAAGGGTAAAAGTGGTTATGTCTCGTTAAAATCATTATTTTAAATATAAATTAATTTTATTTTTCAATGTAATTTATTTTTAATTTTTAGTGATTAAATAGTTAACCTTAATATTTATGCAATACCAACATAATATTTATTCAATTAGAAGAAAAATAAAATAAATGATTTTAAATTTTATAAAGGTAATAAAATTGGGATAAATTATTATGTTCCATAAATTTTGTAGAAAAATATGAAATATCAAAGATGTGTGAAAGGTTGGATTCAAATTCCATTTTTTCATGTAGTTTTCAAAGTCAAATTATGTGAATGATGTCAAAATGGAAATTAAAAATATTTTATGAAAAGTAATATTTAATTAAATAATTTAAAAAAAATATTAAAATATTAAAAGAGGACAAGTTTGATTATAAATGGTTGAAATTATCATTCCTTATCCATTTATGATCCAATTTTTACATTATAAGTAAAATTCTAACCGTTTGAGAGTGAAAAATTTATTACTATGGTTAAGGTTTAAATATGTTAATTTTATGGTTATATAGTGACTCAAATTTTTATTACATGGCTATTACGTCATGTTTAAGATAAACAATATAATAGTTATATAAATATAGGTTCCAAAGGTTTAGTGTCTTGCAAAAATTTGGTTTATACAACACCTGTACATAATAAAACTTAACCATTATATAAATTATTCTTCTTTATCATTCTAAATATCTTGTGATCTCTTTAGTACATGTAGTCACTTTCAGATATACATTAAAGAAATGGGAGAACTAAAATCCCAGTAATGGAGGAATAAAGGAAATGAATAATTAGTACATGGGTGAGCATAATCAAAATAATCATATCATGAGTATAGGATCACCATCATAATCATGAGGGAAAAATTTTATAAAGGAATAGAATATGGAATATGCATAATAAAGAAACATCATAACATAGTGGTCAAATACCACATATAGTTGTGAACAAATGTAACATCATGTCCATGCTTAACATATCTGAATAATTATAACATTATAATTATGAACAAATCCAGCATCATGTTCACACATAATACACATTATCTAATGATATACATCACATTAGCCAATTCATTTTTGGGATATATAATTTTGGTCCCACCCTTCACATCATAAAATGATCATAATCATGCATGCCACATGGATGTATAACAATCACAATCATGAAATAGTCCATGGAAAGGAATCAATTTCATAAAATATTTCACATATAATACTTCATTAAAATAACCTTAGGATTACCAAATTAATAAGGGAGATCCTAAATTTTCATAAAATATCATTTCCTTCTTTGAATGGAGAATAAAATCAAGAGGATTCAATATTTGTTTTAGAAATTGATGTTTTTTGAAAGAAACATTATAAATGGATTATATAACATTTTCGGAGGGTAGAAACATGTGTATCCATAAAATAAAAGGAAAATAATATTTAAATTACATATTATATATATTAGAGGAACATTAATACTAAAATAAATGTAAAATTGGAGATAACTCAAAGGAAAGAGTTTGGGTTTGAGAATCCCCTTACCTTAAATCCCACTTTATTTCATCGTTTTTCTGCCTCCTAAATAATAAACTTAGGTTTATTAAAAATTTAACCAAAATTGAATTATTTTAATTGTTTCATTATTTATCAATTATAATAATTTTATTATATTTCTTAATTCCCTTGATTAAAGGGAAATAATTTTAAAATCGTGTTTTCTTTAAACATTTCACACTTTGCTACGATTTCGCTATTTTGTTCAAGGTCATTTATACATTAGTAAATATAATTTAATAAGTATTAAATTCATATTTTTTATTATTTATATATCCTAAATAATTTATTATGACCATAAAAGTGTTTGGTGATAAGAAAGAAATCGTCATTGTCCTTATTGGCGGTTAACTGGCTGTTAACGAGACATTGTCCAAGGAGGAGGTATGAGAATTATGAAAAATAATTACATAGTAGATATGATTATTTAAGAAGGATAAAATAATTCGTATAATTTTAATATAAAACTTAATTAATCTTATAAATTTTTAGTTTTTAATGGATATAGAAAAATAGTAATAGAATAGGAAAACACAAAAAAGATTTGATGAAAACATACCCTCTTCTTGAGGTTTCTTCTCTTGTACGACACTGTATTCCCTTTATTTTTAGAGTTGGATAATCTAGAATTTACCTAAGAATTATAAGGTTATTTTGGGAGATTATTTTGGCAGATTTTTTCATTTGGTAAGTGAGGAAGGAATGGTTTTCCAATGGGAGGGAGAGGGGTTAATTATACTTGAGTAGAGGGGTATTTTTAGAATAAAATGTTAAATAAAATACAATATCCATGGTAAACCATGTAATAGTGATATTAATGAAATTATAGATTATATAATAAAAAAATATAATGGTTATAAAACTTTAAAACCCTTTATTATTCTAATTAAATATTTTATTAAAAAGGAAAGTGTAAAATAATAAAAAATAGTTATTTTAATGGAATACTTTAGAATTTAAACCTCAAAAAAATAATTTTTATGTTTCTAAAAAAAATTATTGTATTTAAATGAATAATTTATCAAATTTAATATGTCATTGGTTGATACAACTTTTCTGTAATTGATTGTGTCATTATTACATAATGAATGTTTTAATTTAAAATACAATGGTTATGAGAAAATTGTATTTCTACTATTAACTTGAAAATTGATGTATTTTGTAAAATTAAAAAAAAATAACCCTTGGAAAATTTTAATTTTTTTATTTAAAAATAATTTTCTATCATAGGATTTTTTTAATTTTAAAATGAATATTATTTTTTTACAATATACCTTAATAACATTTTATTAAACACATGCTTATATTTTCTTTGAGTTTTTAATCATGATTTTTTGGCATTATAATATTTATATTTACTTAAATTAATCATGATAAATATTATTTATATTAACTGTTATTATTTTGTGATCTAATTACTATTAAAATAGTCAAGTTACTATTATCAATAATAAAATTAGTATTCCCAATGGTCAGGTTTTTATTCCAATGGTCAAGTTACTATTATTTTTTTTAAATATTATTATTTTTGTGATGAAATTACTATTAAAATGGTCAGGGTATTATTACCAATAAACAAATTTGTATTCCCAATAGCTAGGTTACTATTCCAATGGTCATGTTACTATTTCAACAGCCACATTACCTACTATAAATGTTTATTCATTCCTTCATTAAAAATCACTAAAATTACTCCCACGGTTCAATATTTGCATTCTATAATATATCGATTAGTTTACTAATTTTTTTTCATTTCTATAGTGTTTGTCATGAGGTAGATTATTCTAGCAGATTAGAAGGATCTGAATTTTCCCATTATACTTTTATTAATTTATATTTTTTGTCCCATTGTAATGTTTGGAATTTTCATAGGTTTAATTTATAATTATGTAATGATATTTATTAATGAAATAAATTTATGTTGGTTTATTTATCATTTTTCTGTGTGTAATATCATATCATATAATATAAATAACTTTTATTTCAAGAAACAAATATCACTAATAAAGTTTGGGGTGTTACAGGTTAACCAAATAATAAGGTTTAAAACAAAAATTAAAACTATCTAGATTATATTTTTTGATAGTATTTCAACCACATACTAACTTAGCTTAAAATATCTGGCCATTTGGAAGTATTTTTCTTGAGAATGACTTTATTATATTTTAATATTTTAATAAATTTCAAGAGTGCCCCTCTCCTCACTTATAAAAGGGAACCCCTTATTTCTTCTATTTACACCACTTTTATCCATCTATATTAATAAAACTCTACCAAATTATCTTATTAAATTCTATATCAATGAATTCTAGGTTTCAGTGTTCTTAAAGGATTGTTCTATGTTTCCTTAAAAAGATATCTAAAAGAGACCTACTGAAGAAGAGGTAATCACTTTACCCAACCTCTTTCAATTTTTTTCTTCTTTTAACATCTCTAAATCTATGATATTATTCATAAAATAATATATTATATATTATATATATAATAAAATGTTATCATGACTATGAA
Source organism: Viscum album (assembly GCA_963277665.1). Taxonomy (NCBI): domain Eukaryota; kingdom Viridiplantae; phylum Streptophyta; class Magnoliopsida; order Santalales; family Viscaceae; genus Viscum; species Viscum album. The sequence goes on along the minus strand of OY728130.1, from coordinate 1,310,906,687 downwards.
AACAACTTTATTCACCCTCTTTTATATCAAATGGTAAGTGAAAGCATCTCTCATGCATACATATGACTTACTGTCTCCACGTATTAGTACAATTCATTTTTCATATCCATATTTTATGGATGGTTATTGTGATGTGTTTAATATTTATATATAAAATTTTTGATATATTTGTTATTTTATATATATAATATCATATATACTTATTTACCTTCCAATCCATTTGGAAAATGATAATGTTTCTCATGCATATGTGTAGAGTACCACCTCCACCAAGCGATGTGATTTGTTTGTTGTTTCATATTTACATGGAAGGTAATAATAATAGATACAATGAATATATATGTTAAATATGATATAATAATTATTCTATAAAGGTAAATTATTATTAATCTTTCTTTCATTCCATCCATTGAAAAGGGAAAACAACATTCATGTGTACGTACAACCAACCATCTCCATGAATGGTGTAATTCATTTTTCTATATATAACATTTATAGAAGAATATATATATATATATATATTAATTTATTTATATCATTTTGAACAATTTGGTGATACTAGAGCCAATATACAAGCACAAGTACTAGAACTACGTAACCAATGTCCTTATGAAAAATGAAATAGTGAACACCCAGAAATGATGATTTTAATAAGGATTTATTAATAAGTGGGTGTTAAAATGTTATAATTGGATAATATATGATATTATAAGAAATTAAATGACACTGGTATAGAAATATAATAAATTTAAATTTATTATACATGAAGTTAAAGTACTTCAGACTAAAGTAGAAGTTGAGGTAAGGGATTTTCATCTCACTTTTACTTTTGTGAGACACATACCATATTCACCAATTGTTTCTTTTATGTGGTTTATATACTACCCATGGATGTATTTTATTATTATTATCATGTAAATTATGGGATATCCTTATCTATTAAATGATATTTCTTTCATGGTTCTTATGATTTATAATTTACCAAAGCGGTAAGGTATTTATGTTACAATATCATTATTTATCATGATTTTTTTATGACCAAGTATCCTATGATGAAATTTTATGACCTATCACTAAAAAATATTATTAATTTTATTCTCATATATTTATTTATATATATTACATAATTTTATTTTAATTTCCTCTCCTGAAGTACTGAAGAGACCAAAAGAATTTTTTTAAGTAAAATTGACTTTCTTTCTCTCTTTGGTCAAAAATAATTTTTATTCCATATTAATGTTTTATTTTCAAAAGATTTTTTATATTTTTATATTATTTTTTATATTAATTTTTACACAGTGATTTTAGTTTTTACAAAATTATTTAATATTAATCTTCTTATCATTTTCTGAATAATGTAATTTTGACTTATTAGTGAAAATATGAAAGGAATATTTTTTAAATGTATACATCATGAATGGAATTTCCACCATCGTGACCACTCAATCATTTGAAAATTACATTATAATATTTTGAAATTATTTTCAAGTAACTTTTTTCCTTAATATCTGGAAAATAATTATCTTTTAAATAAGTGATTTCAAACACAAAAGGGTATTTTCCTTAAGAAATGTTCCAAGTTGTATTATAAATGTATTTTCAACTATGATGACATATTTTTATGTGACTTTTGATTCACTATAGATATTATTCTTTGAGACCATCCTTATTCTTTCTTTCGATGGTTTATTATTATGATGATAATATATTTAGGAAAACTGTTTTCTTTTCCATGGGTTGAAATATGATGAAATTTTAAATGTTTTCATGGTCTTTGTGGCATACATCTGAATGTATTATGATTATGTATTTATCAGTTCCATTATATACCTCCAATGAATTGGGTAAATATGGATAACTTATGAGGTAAATATGTTATGCATCAACCTAATTTCTTGTTCACAATTTTATACATGGACCTGGTTTATGTTCATTAGATTATGTGTGGACCGGGTTTTCATGTCTATAAGTTTATGCATGGAACTGACTTTCATGTTCATAATATTATGCATGGACATCAATTTCATGTCTATATGATTATGCATAGACCTAGTTTCATCTTTATAAGAATACACAAGGTACTTATTTAATGTCCTTAAATTAATGAGTGAACCTATTTCAATATATAAATATTAACAATGTTCTAAGTTTTTATTTTTTTTCCACTTTATTATGTATATGTTATGATTTCATGGCCTGTATTATTTGATTCTTTATGATTTATGTCTTTTTAACTTCCAAGATTTTTTCTATGGCCCAGGATTATGATCTATGATTTGAAGTGTATGGTTTTCAAATGTTAACATCATATTCTCATACCCTTATACTCATTTTATTCTTAAGTGATCATTGATATCTCCCTTTAGTACCCTTACTAAGAATCTAAGAAAACCCTTTCTTATATTTCATTACCCTATGTTGTGAATAAATTTTTAAATTAGGGTATGTGTAATAAGAGTGTTGTGTGGGAAGATATTTTTAAGAGATATTTAAGAACTTTAAAGAAATAAGATGATTTTGTATTTAGTCTCTAAAGATAATAAAATTTTACATTCCTCGTGTGTGTATTTGTAAAATATATTGAATATTTATCTATTAATATGTAATATCTATGTATGAAATTATTTGTTCATTATAGATTGTCTTGATTTGTACCTCATGTACACGCCTAGTCTACACGGTGGAACCCTCACACTATGTGCACGAACTCACATGTCATGTATCTTGGTGAAGGTAGCTCAACATGTATTGGTTTTACACTCCATATAGTCATCTAATTCCCACATATCATATATTCCAAATAGATATTATGAGATATAAGTACATTCCATGTACCACAGACATTCCAAAGACTCTATCAAAATCACATTCCAAGTTTCTAGGTGTTATCCTAGTATGGAGGATTCTAGATGGGGTGGATTAAAGCTTTTTCAAACTTATAATTTTTTCTAGATCAAGTGAAATTTTAATTTTAAAATCTATGGATCCAAACTAATTAGAGTAATAATAGATAATAAACATATAATATATAAATAGTGTGAAATTGATGAACTATTTGATGTAAAAAAACATAAATAGAACAAGTTCATTGAATATAAACAAATAGTGGGGTTATAGATAACAATTTTTATGCCCCTATATAATATTATTAAAGGATATCCCAGTTTATATCACTAGATCTTATTCAATTATAATATAAAGTGGTGGGAAGATCATTACCTATATTTAAAGGATATAAGTATCAAAACCCCAAAACTTCATCAATATACAAGATTGAAGGAAACAAGTCATGTCCCCTATCACACCCTAACTTTTTAATTAATTTTTCATTTTATTATTTTTACGCTACATGTTCTTGCGTCAAGGATCAGGCAGGTTCCCTATTAAAAATTTCTGACATTTAATGTTTTTGGTGGGTTTCAGACCTGTGCACGGTCATTGCATGGTTAGCGGTAACTGCATGGTCGCCCAAGGTTCTTGTGCGGATGCCCAAGTGGACTGTGTTGAGGCACGCAATTTGTATGCGCATTTTTTTTAAGTTGTGCAATGAGTGCCCGGTTACCTGGTTTTCATAATTAGATAATTAAATGGATTAAGTTTTAAAAATAATGTTTTCTAATTATAATAATACTATGTTGTTATTTTTATCATTTTTTATTACTATTATAATTATTAGTATTATTATTATTGGTTTTAAAAATAATATTGTTATTGTTATTGTTATTGTTATTGTTATTGTTAGTGTTATTGTTATTGTTATTGTTATTGTTATTGTTATTGTTATTGTTATAAGATGAAATGAAAAATAAAGAACCCCCTAACCCTAGCTACCCACAGCACCCCCTTCCCTGTTTCCTGCGTGAGCCACCGCACCTCCTGACTCCACTGACCTCGCCTCACCCTCCTGGCCGATGCCTTCTCACTGCCTCCCTCTACCTTGGACCCTCACCCCCGCTGCGTCCCATATCTCCCTGCACCTAGTACCGCCACCCTCAATCTTTCGCGCTCAGGCCATCCTCTCTCGTCCACCTCGCCCAACCACCTCGGCTCCCGTCGGCCTCGTCATGGCTCCTGGCCACCACCATCCTCAACAACCGGCCGCACCGATCCATCCCTCTGCACATTTTACCTCATCGTTTCAGCCTTGCTCAGCTCTGGTCAAACTCCCCTCTTCTCGACCAGCAAGCTCCGACCGCCTGACCAAGCCAAGCACTTTTAGCCTATCTGCGCTCACCCCGACCTTCTGGTCCCACCCCTTTGCTCCAGCGACTAGCAGTGTAATACCCGAACCCCATTTCATAGTGACCCTACGTTTCTTCAGTGTGGTCATGAATCCCCTCGCTGGGATTGCGAAGGGCGTCTCGGGTCATGTCGGACTGCATCTCATCCACCGTCGCCAAAGGAAAAGAAATTCGGATCTCTTCGGACCGTCCACTATTATTTTCAGGGTGTATTTGGCCTTGACAGGTGTTTTGGTTCGCAGCCACCATCCAAAGTGAGAGTTTTATTATTGAGCACATGATTAATCTATTTTTGTTATTGTTTTTTGAAGTCTATTTTATTTGTAGTGTGGATAATTATTTTGAATTCAATCTCATCTTGTCGTGTGTTTTCAAGGTTACCACCACCCTCCGAGGTGATGTTCTTCATCCTTCGTCTTGTTGAGAACTTTATTTTTGGGTAATGTTTTTTTATTTGAGTCCTTGATATTTAATTGGTTGTGTGCTGGTCCTCAACGCACTGACTTTGGTTGTTGATTGTTGTTAATGTGTGGCGATAATTTCCAGGTGTGCACATGCATTTTTTCCCAAGTATGGATATATGTATATATTTTGATTGTGTGTTCCCTCATGGAATGGGGAACACGTGCATTAGTTTAAAGGTGTATATATATATATATATATGGAAGTGTGCACATGCGTTCATGCGAGCGGGATGTTTCTTGAGTTAGAAAGTTTGACTTGACTTCCTTGAGGTAGGAAAATCCGCATTTTTTTCCTTTTTAAAATAATTCCATTTAATTCTGGCATGTTTTTAATTAATTATTTTACTAGATTCGCATCTTTGAAAAATAATTAGACAACCTACTATATTCTTTTCAAGGTAGTTGGGTTTGTTAAAAGTATTGTGTTATATAATTTCCTAGTTTGTGTACTTTTTCAGATTTGTTAATATAATTTTTAACAAACTATTTGATTTTTTTATAGAATAGATAGTAAACAGTTTTTGTTTCTTTAAGTATTTTGGAAAAAATGGTTTTTAATGGGATCATTAATGTTTGACCATTTGGTTCAAGACATGTTTTGGTGATTAAAGTTGTTTTGAAAATGGTTTTAAAATGTTTGTTGTTTTGACATGTTTTGTTAAATGAGTGTTTTGGTAAATGCATGTTTTCATGAAAGGATATTGGCATGTTTTGGTCCGTCTGACCATGTTTGTATGAAATGAGATTTTTTATTGTTTTGGAAAAATTTCTAATTTTTTATGGAAAATGATTGAATGAGGTAAAGCTATAGGCCCGTTGGGAATCTTTGAAATGGTTTGTTGGAAAAAAAACCCTCTTTGGTTAGGTCTCTTGCTTCATCAATTGATCATGAGACAAGATGGTCCTCGGTATTATCCTCCTTTTGAAAATATTTATTTTATGGCATGAGACTAATCTTGATGTGTTTGGGGTGGTGCTAGATCATGTTGCGTGCTTGGTGATATATATATGGGTTGTTGTTTGAATGTGTGACACCCCTCTTTATGACCGTAGCATGGAAACTTAGCATAGCAATGTGGTTTACTGAGAATGATTGTTGCACTAGTTTAGAATACACACTGGCTAGTGACCCTTAGTACGGACATTGCTCTGTTAGGGGATTGGGCCCCTCAGTTAGTCCAAGTAGGGAAACACCGAGCTTTTGGGCATTATGACGTCATCGAGAGTAGGCATGCCTTTAGGATGAGTCACATGTATAGTATGTTCTGGTCTTCCTCTGAGTTCCTAGGTTTTTCATGATCCTTTGGTTCGAGAACTATTAGTATTGTTTCCCTTATTGTTTCTGGAATCATACCCTTGAACTTGGTTTTGGTGTTTTCTTCGAAAAGTAGTGTATGTATGGTTTGTTTTAAAAAGGAATTCAAAGTAGTTGTTTTGGAAAAGTTTGTGTGAGCCCCTATTTTGTTTTATCTTCCTTTTTTTGAATTATAAGGGTAATGGAATTGTGATTAATAGTTTCTAGAATGCAAAATAAATATAAAAACCTTATTTTTTTAACTGTAGTTCAAATTAGTATTATTGGGATGTTTTGGAATTGGTAAATGCATGGATTATGTGGTTCACTTTTTGCTTTCCTAATGATCATTTTTAATGCTCATGCATATCCTCCCCTTTTAGATGAAGGTTCAGTTTCTTGGTTCTGGTTCTTGTTTTGTCTGCTGTGTGAGGAAGGTTGTTTGTTGTTGGAGGTGACCAAGAGGTCACATGGAAGTATATGCAGTCATGTTTTATTGACACTACTAGTTTTATTTTTATTTATTTAGTTTTTATTAATTTACATGTCTTTTATTTATGGGCCAAATCGTTCCCACTTTTATGTTTTGATGTCTGGCACTAGTTTCCAGCCTGTGGGGATCAGGAACGCCCTTTGGACCATGTCGTGGACTGGCTCGGGTGACTGGTTCAGGGTCGACTCAGGTTGGTTCATGACAAAATGGTATCAAAGGGAGGTTTTTTTTATTTGGAGTGTTTGGTAGATGGATATTAGGACTGTCGGGACTCGATAGATAGTACGATAAGGACGTCATGAACCCTCACTCATTCCAAACCTTGAGTCCCTATGAGTAGTCCTGGTTTTGAGCCTTCAGCTTTTTTTTGGGATTGAGGAATGAAAATGGAGGTGGACTAGTGTCATATCATGACCTCACATGGAGTAGTGGCCCACGTGGAGTTTGATTGCACAGTTTAGCTTCTCCTATTTCTTTACACTTTCTTGGGGCATGGCTCACTGCCATGTCTCCAAGTTAAGCATAAACTCTAGAACCTCATCCCAATGGTTTGTTGTAAGTTGGGTTTTTTTTTGGTTTTGATTTAATTAAGAGTGGTTTTGAAATTTAAATGGGTAAATGATTTTTGGAAAATTGAATTTGGTTTTAAATTGGGTTTTCTATTTGGAATGTGGCCTTGAAGGAATTCAGTTTTCAAATCTAAAATGGAAAGGGGATTTTGAAAGAGTAATTTTTGAGTTGTGTTTGTATTTGTTTGGTTTTGAGATGGCAGCTTTTGTATGATGGCGTTTTCAATGATGTTTCTTCGGCTTGATATTGGTTTTGGATGTGTGTTTTATATGTTTTTCAGAAAATGATTCCCAAACACTTTTCTAATGTGTCTAATAAGTCATGCCTAGTTTTTGGTCCTTCTTGGACATTTCCTATCCTTCACGGTGATTGGGTTTTATTAGAGGAAGCAGAGTGGCTTGAAGATGTCAAGAATGTCTTCAGGGTATTGGGAACTCCTGATGATGTCATAGTGCGTGCCATGTTGGGTTTGTTCGAAGGTCCAACTCTAGAAGAATGGGAGTTGGTTTCCCCACCGTCAATTCAAGTTGGGATGACATGGGATTTATTTAAATCAGTCTTCATCTGATGGTTTATACCTGAAGAGGAGAAGATGAAGAGAAGGGAAGAGATAATGCTCATTCATAAAGGCCAACTGATGGTGAAGGAATATGTAGACCATTTTAAGGAACTTATGTCCTTTTATCTGGAGGTAGTGCCACATGATTTGATGAAGACTTCTCTCTTCATCGAGGGTATTCACCTAGAGATCAAGGAGCGAGTCCTCCCTTCTAGGGACCATTGTTTTGAGAATCAGGTAGACGAGGTGTTCTTACATGAATTGGTCTTCGGAGCACAGGTGCTTGGAAATACAGCATATCCAGTTACTCATGAAGGTTCCCACTCTAGAGAGAAAGGTTTTCCAGAGGGACCTGTTTCTAAAGAGTCATATGCAGCGGTTCTAGTTTCCAGTTCGTCGGACCATTCAGTGGTGTGCCGCCAGTGTGGCCGGTACGGGAACGCGAAACTGTCATGTCGTATCCCTCCAAAGACCTGTCATCATTGCAGGTGATTGGGTCAACTAGAAAAGTTTTACATAAATCTTCTCCTAAAGAAGATGTAGTGACCAGAGAACCCCATTGCCTAACTGTGAAGCAGGAGATGCTTCAACCTTTATAGACCCAGCCACAGGTCTTGGGGTGAAGCTCATGCATAGTCAGAAATTTCCAAGGGTGTGAAGCCTTGGTCCAGGTCATATGTTCTGTTTTGGAAGTGGGAAATTTAATGTCTCTTTGTTCTTGTTTTTCTACTGTTAAAGTTTAGACATCATCGTAAGTTCATTGTTTCATCTTGGAGTAAAATTTGACATGTTCTGTTGTAATCCAACTATTTTTTTTGTCTAATTGTGGTTTTCTAAATAGTTTCTTTTTCTTAAAGAGTTATTTTCCCTTGTCTAGGTTGATCTTGGTTTAGCTGTGTTCGTTTGGAGAAGTAAGTTCCTATGGAAGAGTTGATGTTTGTGGCCATTCTTAGGTTTATAGTTGGAATTAAGTTTTTCTCAGATGTTTTTCTATAGTGTTCAGGTTTTTTTGGTCTGCTATCAGAGTTTCAAGTTTCAAAAAAGGTGTTTTTTTATCATGCTATAGAAGTTAGATTGGATCGGTTGGGAGTTCTTGAATTGCACCCCCCCCCCTCATTGGGTGATATAGTTGGGTGTTAATTTTATGCACTAGGTGAGTTCTTGTGGTGGGGATAACCCTCTCATGTTCACTTGTATTCTTGTGTTGTGGTTTCATTCAGTTTCAATTAGGCATGGATTCTGGTTTTTTTATCATTCAGCTAGGTGAATTTCTGGGTCAGAAAGTGTCTCTAGTGGGGAGAATTGTCACAGTCTAACTTTTTAATTAATTTTTATTTTATTATCTTGTTCTCCCTGTTCTCGCAACAAGGATTGGGCAGGGTCTTGATTTAAAATTTCTGACGTTTAATGTTTTTGGTGGGTTTCAGACCCGTGCACGGGCACTGCATGGTTAGCGGTAATCGCGTGATCACCCTAGGTGCTTGTGGGGATGCCCAAGTGGACTACGTTGGTGCGTGTTTTTTTAAGACATGCGATGAGTGTGTGGTGACCCGGTTTTTAGAATTAGATAATTAAATGGATTAAGTTTTACAAATAATTTTTGTTAATAATATTAATATTATGTTGTTATTTTTATCATTTTTTTATTATTATTATTATTATTATTATTGTTTTTTTTGTTCTTGCTGTTGTTGATATTGTTATTATTATTATTATAAGATAAAATGAAAAATAAAGAAGAACCCCTAACCCTAGTGACCCGCGGTGCCCCCTTCCTCATTCCATGCGTGAGCCGTTGCACCTCCCAACTCCACCGACCTCGCCTCTCCCTCCTGGATGACTCCTGCACGTCGTGTCCCTCTACCTTGGCCCCTCTCCCTCACTGCATCCTAGATCTCCCCACACCCAGTACCTCTGCCCTCAATCTCACATTCCTAGTCCCTCCTCTCTCATCTTCCTCGCCCAGCCGCCTTAGCTCCCATTAGCCTCGCCCCACCGCACCTCCGGCCTCGCCGTGGCCCCCAACCACCACCACCCTCGACACTCAATTGTGTCGATCTGACCCTCCACACCTCTTCCCTCACCGTTCAGGCCTCCATAGGCTCCATTCTAACTTCCCTCCTCCCGACCAGCTAGCTCCGACTTCCCAACCAAGCTAGCTGCTTTCAGCCCATTAGTGCTCACCCTGACCTCTTCGTCGCACCCCTTTGCTCTAGTGACCAGCAGTAGAAAACCCAAACCACATTTCACAACGCCCCTATGTTGCTCCAGTGTGGCTATGAATCCCCTCTCTGGGTTCTCAAAGGGTGTCTCGGTTCATGTCGAATCACATCCCATCCACTATCGCCGAAGGAAAAGTGATTCGGATCACTTCGAACCATTCACCGTTATTCGTGGGGCCCTTTTGGCCTTGACGCATGTTTTGGTTTACTGCCACCATTAAAAGTGAATGTTTTATTATCATGCACATGTTTAATTTATTGTCATTATTTTTTTTGGAAGTCCTATTTTTTGTAGTGTGGATAATTATTTTGGATGCAATCTCATCTTGTCACGTGTTTTCAAGGTTTCCACCACCATCTGAGCTAATGTTCTTCATCCATAGTCTTATTGCACACATTATTTTTAGGTCGTGTTTATGTCTTTGATTCCCTAGTATTTAATTGTTCGTGTCCTGGTCCTCGCCGCACTAACGTTGGTTGCCGAATGTTGTAAAGGTGTGGCGATAATTAAAAGGTGTGAACATGAATTTTTTTCCTAGGTATGGATATATGTATATATATATATATATATATATGTCTCTTCTGAGTGTGTGTCCCTCATGGTGTGGGGAACACGTGCATCAGTTTAAAGGTGTGTGTGTGTGTGTGTGTGTGTGTCTGGAAGTGTGCACATGCATGCGTGCGAATGGGATTTTTCTTGAGTTAGAAAGTTTGTCTTTACTTAGGTAGGAAAATTCACATTTTTACCTTTTTAAAATAATTCCATTTAATTCTTGCATGTTTTTAATTAATTATTTTACTATATTCTCATCTTTGAAAAATAATTGGACAACCTGCTATAGTGTTTTCAAGCTGGTTGGTTTGTTAAAAGTAGTTTGTTATATTATTTCCTAGTTTGTGTAATTTGTCTGATTGGTTAATATAATTTTTAATAAACTGTTTGATTTATTTATGGAAAGGCTAGTAAATATTTTTTGTTTCTTTAAGTTTTTTGGGAAACATGGTTTTTAATGGGATCATTAATGTTTGACCATCTGGTTCGAGACATGTTTTTGTGTTTAACGTTGTTTTGAAAACGGTTTTTGAATATAACGACCCATACTTTACATACATTTTTATTACTTCAGAATTCAATAACACTTGTTAAAACATATAACAAAACCAGGAAAGGACCGTATAGGTATAGTGTCTTTGGAAACTAGGAAACATAAACAACTACTTCATAAAACATCTACATTGTCTCCCATTTATTTCATCATATCTAGAGTCCCTTTTGGCATATCCTACTTAATAACCTTCTTCCTAACCTGGGGAAAGAAAACATACAAAAGGGTAAGCTCAAATGCTCAGTAAGGGTAAACAAAAGAAATATCAATCACATAATATTCATAAGAACATAACATTTTGGAAATCTTAACCTCAAAAGAGATCATAATTTTATAACATGGGATAAATTATAGTAGTGAAATGTAATCCTAATAATCATAACTTAAAACATAAAACTTTATGGCATACACACATAATTATAGAGAATCATTTCTTAGTAGTAAATACTCATTTCCAAGACTATCTTAGTGGACAAAGTCCATTTCTGAACCAAGTTCACTCCTCGTTTCAGTCCTGTTTCACTGAACCAGTTTAACCTTCCATTCCAACCATGTCTATCTCATGAGATATAAATCTTTACCTAATGCATTGAAGGGATATATAGGTCCCAACCATCTCATAATGATACCAATTTTATGTGTGCCACAAATCATAAATCATACATTATAGCATAACCCATGTAATAAAAATGGGATTCTTAATCATCATGTCATCGTAACATAATCCATATAAGATAAAAGGACATCATAAAAATAATTCCACCATAACATAATCAAAACAATGTATAAATATGTATAGAAACATAACCCTATATTATCTTAGATTGAAAATAATTTTGATAAAACACTTTAACTCCATTCTTGAGGAAAATATCCTTTCTACTTCAAAAACATTTTCCTTTATTAACTAGTCATATAATTTTGAACTAAAAAAATTTGATTAAAAATAAACTCTAAAACTTGTAAAAGAATCTTCATGGAAATAATGTTCTAAAAATCTATTCATGCTGTATAAGTTAAAAAAACATTCTTCTCATACTTTGTCCTGAAAAGTCAAAAAGTACCTCGTACGAAAAATTACAAAAGATTCCTTTCATATCTTTTAATAAAAACTGACCGAAGGGTAAAACTGGATTTAAAATTTTTTTGGAGGATATAAATAATATTACATATTGAAGAAACATGGATGTGGATGATAAATATTCCCCAGTAAATTCTGAAATATAAACAATCTTGGATAAAAATTGAGATTGCGAGATTTTCCCTTACCTTTGGTCCGATTTGCTTCGTAAGTGTCTGAACCTCCTATATAATGATTTAAATAATGTCATTGACTTATTCCAGAATCATACTCCTTGTTATGATATCATATATGGCCATATTCATATCTTTTTATTAGTAATATTTCATTGCTACATGTTATTCGGGTATTTATTACTTTTTGTTCTTATGCGAGTTTTGTCGAATAAATTCTTATTCTTCTCTTTAGGTTATCGATAACTCATTTAAAGAATGGTATTAGTGTAATATATATCATATTCATTCATTAAATTAATTTATATAATCATTATTAAATGAAGATCACGTAGAACGAGTCGCATCACATCGTGGAGACGGTATTCCGTACGTACACATGAGCGATGATATCGTTCCCATGATCGTGGAATTGTATTGGAGTGTATGTATACTATTTCAGAATCAATATCACTTTAAAATAATCATATATAGTTATTATTTACACCATTATACCCATCCAAGTAAGGTGGTGGTGGAAAATAGATTACACCACGGCGTGGAGAGGGTATTACGTACGTACGCACGCGCGGTGATTTCGTTTTCCGTAGGATGGATAGATGGTGAAATAGGGTTGTTTCATACTTATAATAAAATATCAGTATATGAGTTATACTGATGTTATTACTTCATATTGAAACAACTAAAGAAGAAGAAGTGGAAGAAGAAATAAAGTTGAAAGAATCGGTAACGGACATTACCTCTTCTTTGAAGCACCTCTTTGAGACCTCCTCTTAGGGCACTAAAATTGGTCTTTGGAGAAGACCAAGAAATATAAGATGTTTCTAGGGAAGTGGAGAAGCTAATTTGGTAGGTTTTTTCTGAGATTTAAGGCTCAAAGTGGTGTGAGGAATAGAGGGAGGAGGTTCCCTTTATAAGGGAGGAGAGGGGCACCGTAGGAAAAACTAAAAATATTATTTTCCTATATAGTCATATTCAGTTTTTAATAGCTCCAAATTAATTTATTTCTAGGCTAAGGTGGGGATGGGTCTAAATAATCTCATCAAATAGAATTTATACAAGTTTATTTGTCTATTTTAACCTTATCATTTAGATTTAACTTTAAGTTAGATAATTTAACTTTTACCGCGTCTTCTTGTTTTCTTACACTATAAGGTTAATAAACTTACTATAACAAGCCAAAAGAACCCCAAGATGTTTATTATTAATATATATAACCTTATCTTAGTCATTTGGACGAACCTTAGATTTTTAGGAATAAAATAACAGTAAATAATATAATATTTTTTTTAAAAACTATTTTATGTCAATTTTGACATATTTGGTAATTGATTTTTTTGAAAATCATAACAGAAATATTAGTTCGCAAAATATTAATTAAATCAATACTAACATGTCATATTAATCTATAAAAATATTTTAATTCATAAAAAGTCTCAAAATACATTTATTTGGGTATTTATAACATCAATTATGTCAATATTTCATTAATAAGTTAATTACTACATCATTATTGTGTCATTAATAAATTAAAATTTTTATTGTCTAAAAATTAAAAATAAAATACCATTATGTAGGAAATCTTTTTATCTTTCTAATGAATATTTATAGTCGAATTGATCTTATGTATAACCCTATATTAAAAATGATTTAGTTATTAAACATTTATTTTAACCCTTCTTCAAATAAATTAATAATAAATGTCCTAATCTAATCCAAGTGGGCCTAAATGATCATATTTTATTCCTAATGTTGTTTTTCGTCGAATTAAACTTATCCAATATAATTAGGACATGTTTTAGGGTAATAATAATAACATTTTTACCCTTAATTTTCCTACATACTTTTAACCATGAACAACACCCTTGGGGGATGACGCTCAAAGGAGGAAGAAGCGGCATTGGCGATGGCTATTTTCAGTGTTTGAACCCTAGATAACGCACGGAGATGATTTCCCTCCCCTTCCAGGAGGTGGAAGGGGGGAGGGGGAGCGGCCACAGCCTCCAATCCCACAGAAATCTTTCATTCCCTTCTCAAGACCTAGATCCCTCCCTGATTTACCGACAATTTCGTTATGCCCGAAAGTTCCTGATCTTCATCAGGGTGAACCGAAATTGTCGATTTCACCTTCGGAGTTCTATAAAGCTTCAATCCATTTGGACCTTATGCTGGTGGATCGTTTCTATCTGCGGTGGCCCTCGGTTGATGATTTTGACCATTTCATCTTCAGTAAGTGGGATTTGCAAGATCGTGATGTTGTTGGGCTTCTTGACTATTTCCATTTCATGATTCGGTTTTCCTCGGAGGAGGATTTGACTCGAGCCTGGTCCGGTTCCCCTCATAGATGCAACGGATGCCACTTCTTTCTCCTCCGCTGGTCCTTTGATCTATGTATGAACCGTGATCCTTCAACCATTGCGACGTGGGTTAGTCTCCCTCAACTCCCTCTTCCTTTTCAAAATCCTGCAATAATCCGTATGATTGGGAATATGGTGGGGCGATTTCTCTGCTCTGATGTTCGGACGTCAACTGTTAGTCACCCAATATATCCCCGTATCTATGTGGAGGTGGATGTTGCAAGGCCTTCAGTCAACTGGATTTTTCTCACTGTGGGTGAAGAGTTTTGATGGAGGCAGTCTGTGGTATTTGAATCCTGGGTCGACTACTATAACACATGCTTCAGATTAGGGCATACGGCTTCAAAGTGTCATTCGTAGGTATTAGGAAGAATAAGTTCTAACCCGAGGGAGAGGGTACTCAAGCCCCATGGGCTGGGGCCGATGCCCGCTGAAGGTGTGGTCTCTGGTATTGCTGGTAGTGTGGAGAACTGGGTTGCAGTGCCCTTGAATAAATATGTTGAGATACCTCCAAATACAGTTGTGTCTGCAGTTTTCATTAGGCTTCGACATGATCTGCAGTTGGGTGATGGGGTTTTACAGCCTCATGCAAAGGATGGGTCTGATTCTGGTGTAATGGGTTGTCCAGCAGGTGTAACTGCAGCTGAGCAGGGCATACAGCATGGTTTGTGTGGGAATTTATCTAATGAAAAGGTGGATAATTGGTGCAAGGGAGCAGTGAATACGAATGATGGTATGCTGGATGTGGTTGGCTGTGAGAGTGGTTCTCTAGGGCTATCGGATGCTGCCAATGGAGCACAAGGGATGGTTGTGCATGATGAGGGTGTGGGATTCCCTGCTGCTAGTTCTCAGGTGTTGGATCAAGTGAATTTGGGGTAATATCTCCCTTTGATTGAATTTCAGAATGGTTCTTTTTCACTGGAGGGTGGCATTGGTTCAAATGTGGTGCAGCCAGGGTCTTTGATTACCTATGATAAGATGGAACAACCAATGTGTCTTTCAGTTGACAGTAATGACCATTTCCAGCAGAATAATGGAGCAGAGGACAATTTCCAGAATGTGATCATCACTGGGAAATGGGGGTACTGCTATGAGAGTGACAAGGATAACTCTGGTGGTATGATCAAGCCTTCATTTAGTGATGTGGTCCAAGGTGGGAGAACGAAGATGACTAAGACCCAAGAAGTGTTGACTGACCCTCCGCGATGCAGATCAAAGAAGTACTACTCCTCTCTGCCAAATCCGTTGGTCACTAGGTCTTCTGGTGGTAATATTGAGCTCTTATACTTGGAACAGATGAATTTGCGAAGAAAATATGCTAAGGTTCTGAAGCATTATGACAGTTCGGAATAGGAATCGGCCACTACGGAGGAAGCTTGCTACCAGGGATGTGGAGATGGGTATGGTTCTTATGACATGTAACTCTTTCTTTTTAATTCCGATGCTTGTTGACTATCTTTTCTTTTATTTTAATAAACGGTCAGGGGGTTATCCTCTGGCTGAGCCTCTCGGGTATTTAACCATGGTAAAAAAAAGTAAAAAGTTACTATTCACCAAAAATTATTTTCTTTTCATTGAACCAAATTCTAGTCCTTGATATTAACCGTGTCTCTCGGATTTTCAAAATTCCACTCACAGAAGCGGTAAAATTAAGTTTTATATAAATTTGCAAATTTTCCTAGGAGGTGGGTAAAAGACGGTGAAAAGTTCAATAAACTTTTTATATATCTAAAATTATTATAAAATGACTCCAATGAATTGCATTGAACTTATACAGGTATTATGTATCAATTTTGACCTAAAATAAATTTAAATAAAATAAATAATTATTTAAATAAAAAGTCTATTTTTAAATAGTAACCCAGTATTTTCACTATTCATCAAAAATTGAAAGTTTTCAGAAAAATACCAAAATTTCACCCTAGGCTAATTTCGATATTCCGAATCCAAAAATGAAGTCCATTTTGAAAAATAAAATTTACAAAATTTCAAAAAGTGGGTATTACTATTCATAACGGCTAGTTTAGTAATATTTTAATAGCATATCGGTGTTTAGTGAAACTCGGTATTGCGTACGACGAAAGCTATCGAGGAAGGTCGTGATTGTGTTTAAATCAAGTCAAGATAGTGTTGTGTGTAGTGAAATATTCCTTTGATGATTTATATAACATAAAAACAAAATATTTCTCATAAAAGTCTCGGGTGTTACATTCTACCCCCTTAAAATGAATTTCTCCCTCGAAATTCGTCACTTTGTAACAAACAGATGAGGATACCCCTCCCTCATCATATCATCAATCTCCCATGTAGATTCTTATAATTGGTGGTTCCTCTATAAAACTTTCACCAAGCGAGTGTTCTTGTTCTGTAGAGATTTTTCACTAGAATCCAGAATCTCTATCGGCTATTCTTCATAAGAAAGATCTTGCTCCAGCGGTACAATTTATGAGCTGAGTACATGTGAAGGATCAGGTATGTACTCTCTCAGGAGAGATACATGGAACACATCCTGAACTTGGGAGAGATTCGGTGGAAGCACTAATCGGTAAGATACCTTCCCAACATGATCCAGTATTTCGAAAGGACCGATATACCTAGGGCTCAGCTTTACCTTCTTTCCAAATCTCATTACTCTCTTCCAAGGAGATATTCGTAAGAACACTTTATCACCCAATTCAAACTCTAGGTCTTTTCTTTGGTTATCGGCATAACTTTGTTATTTACTCTGAGCTGCTCTTACGTGTTGTTGAATAGATCTGACCTTTTCTGCCATCTCATCAACAAGATCAAGTCCTAATAGCTTTCTTTCCCCAACTTCATCCCAGCAAGTTGGAGTCCTGCATTTCTTTTCATAGAGAGATTCATAAGGAGCCATCTGAATACTGGATTGAAAGATATTATTATAAGAAAATTCCACCAAAGGTAGGTGTTGATCCCAACCACCTTTGAAATCCATAGAGCAAGCTCTCAACATATCTTCTAGAATTTGAATTGTTCTCTCAGACTGACCGTCTGTCTGAGGATGATAAGCAGTGATGAAACTCAACTCTGTATCCAGAGTATGCTGAAGACTTCGCCATAACTTCAAGGTAAATCTCATATCCCGATCAGATATAATATAAAGTGGTACTCCATGCAATCTTACCACTTCCTTCACATATATCCTAGCAAGCTGATCCAGAGAGAAATCCTCTCTAATAGCAATGAAGTGTGTTGACTTTGTAAGACGATCAACTATGAACCAGATAGCATTATTGCCTTTTCATGTTTTAGGAAGTCCATAGTGATGTTTTCCCATTTCCATTCAGGTATGGGTAATGTTTGTAACATCCCCCCAGACTTCTATCTCTCACCTTTAACTTGCTGACAAACCAAGCATCGAGAGACATATTCAGCAACATCTCCTTTCATGCCATCCCACCATAAGTACTCTTTCAGGTCCCTATACATCTTCGTGCTTCCAGGATGAATAGAGAATGAATAACTATGAGCCTCATCCAGCAGCTCCTTCTTTAATTTTGGGATGGGAGGAACACAAACTCGATTCCTGAATTTTATTATCCCATCACAATCAAGGTTGAATTCCGGAACATTTCTCACCTTCTTTTTTAACTCTACATCTTCTTTTTGTGCCTGTTTAATCATCACATGTATAGATGGTTGAACATCCATTTGAGAAAGATACGATTTTCCCCCTTCCATTATAATTCCAAGATCCATCCTTTGTAAATCCATAAATATTGGATCTTTTGTGATCCTCATTATGGATAAGCTAGCATGGTCTTGTCGACTTAATGCATCTGCCACCTTCTTTGCTTTCCCAGGGTGGTAATTAATTGAGCATTAGTAATCCTTAATCAGCTCCAACCATCTTCTTTGGCGCATATTCATCTCCTTTTGTGTAAAAATATACTTTAAACATTTATGATTAGTATGAATATCACATCTTTCTCCATAAAGATGATGCCTCCAACTCTTTAATGCAAAGATTACCACAGCTAACTCCAAATCATGAGTTGGGTAATTTTTCTCATGGATTTTCAACTATCGTGAGGCATAAGCTATCACCATATCGTTTTGCATAAGAACACACCCCATCCCCTTCTTGGATGCATCACTATAGATCACAAACCTTTCTCCACTACAAGGAAGTGTGAGTGCAGGTGCACTGGATAACCTTCTTTTCAACTCCATGAAATTATCTTCACATTCCTCCATCCATACGAACTTAACTCCTTTTCGATTCAACTTGGTGAGTGGATAAGATAATCGTGAAAAATCTTTTACAAAACGTCAATAATATCCAGCCAAACCAAGAAAACTTCAGATCTCAGTTACTGTTGTTGGTCTTGACCATCTTTCGAAAACCTATGTTTTTTATGGATCCATAGATATCCCCTCTTTTGAGATTATGTGACCCAAAAATGCAACTTTTTGAAGCCAAAATTCAAACTTGGTAAATTTGGCATAAAGCTTCTCCTTTCTCATGGACTTCAATATAATTCTCAAGTGATCTTCATGTTCTTCCTTTCTCTTTGAATAGACAATAATATCATCTATAAAGACTACCACAAACTGATCAAGATAGTCTCTAAATACACTATTCATTAGATCCATGAAGATAGCAGGGGAATTAGTAAGACCAAATGGAATCACTATAAATTTATAGTGTCCATACCTTGTACGGAAAGTTGTCTTTGGTATATCCTCCCTTTTGACCCTTAATTGATGATACCCTGAACGAAGATCAATCTTGGAAAAGTATTGAGCTCTGTGTAGTTGGTCAAATAAGTCATCAATGCACGAAAGAGGATACTTGTTCTTGATCGTGATCTTGTTAAGTTCTCGATAATCAATGCAGAGCCTCATTGATCCATATTTCTTCTTAACAAATCGAACAGGTTCTCCCCAAGGTGATGCACTAGGGTGTATGAATCCTTTATCAAGATTCTCTTGGAGTTGCTTCTTCAATTCATGCAACTCAATTGGGGCCATTCTATAAGGTGTCTTTGAAATAGGCAAAGAACCCTGTACGAGTTCTATTGAAAACTCAACTTCAAGATTTTGTGTAAGACCCAGAAATTCCTCTGGAAAGACATCGTCAAACTCTCATACAATGGGAATATTCTTAATCGTGAGTTTCTCACCAACCATTTGAGATAAATAACCTTCATTTAGTGGAATCAAAACCCATAAGATGGAAGAAATTTCCACTGGAAGGTTATGTTCATCCTTGCATCGATAGACTATCATAGATTGATCTGGAATATGAAATGTGACTACCCTTCTTTGGAAATTTATATGATATCCATATAAAGAAATCCAATCCATGCCAAGAATCACATCAAATTACACTATAGGAAGGATCACAAGATTTGTAGGAAGCACTTTCCCACAAACTTCAATCGGAGAAAAATTATAAACTTTTGATGCGATTATTGTTCCATTAGGGGTTGTCACAGATAACTCAACATATAATTGTTGAGGTAATACGGTGATACCCTTAGAAAAGTCTTTAGAAATAAAAGAGTGGGTGGATCCAGAATCAAATAAAACATTTTCTACTTTAGAGTGGATGGTAAGTGTACCTTTCACCACTTCGTTATCGTACTCCACATCACTGATAGAAATTGCATGTGACATTCCTTTGTGTTTGGCCTTAAGAGATTGTTGACATCAATCATCATCATCAACCCTTGGATTTGGGCATTGATTGGAATAATGCCCCATCTCCTTGCACTCGAAACATTGAAGGGTAGTAGGTTCATTCTGTGTATCCCTTCCATTGTTTGCATCATTAGACATCTTCTTCCTATTATTTCAACATTCAATTGCCTGATGACCTTCTTTTCCACACTTATAACATTTTCTTGTCCCCTTAAGACAATTTCCTCCATGTTTCTTTTGACACATTGATCATAAGGGAAAAATAATCTTTTTTCAGTGTGCTCTTTAGATTTTCCTTTGAATTTCATTTTCCTCTTCTTATCAAACCCATGTGACTGATGGGTTACTCAAATCTCCATCTCAACCTTGAGATCACATAGAATGATTTCCTTATAGCTATTGAAGTCCCTTATGGATAACGCCCTTCGAAGACTTGGTTTTAAGCCACTAAAGAATCGATCGATCTTACTCTCGGGTTGGATAATAATACCAGAAGCGTTCCTTGCAAGTCTTGTAAAAATTTTTTCGTAGGTACCAACAGATTCATCATCATTTTTCTTTAGTTCAAGAAATTCCTTCTCCATCTTTGTTCGGAGAATACGAGGGAAGTACTTATTGAAAAATAATTTCTTGAAGTCGTCCCATTCCATGGAATCAATTTCATCCCTTTGCCTCGTATTCTTAATAAGATTCCACCATTGATCAGCATCTCCTTCCAAACGATACACTGTTAAGGTGACTTTATCATGTTCAGAACATTGAAGAACTGAAAATATCTTTTCAGTGGTATTGATCCATTGTTCAGCTACTAATAGATCAGAAGACCCGCTGAATGAAGGTGGATGCTGCCTCATGAAGGATTCAACAGAATGTTGCTCCTTCCTTTGCTCGTTTGGAAGTCCTGCATGATTCATAGCTTGAGAAAGTTGTGTGATCATGGCTATAAGATTTTTCATTCCAGCTCTCATAAAGTTTGGTTTCTCAGGGGGACAGTCATTTCATTGCCCGTCGCATTCCGCATTAACACGATTCCTTCGGGTTCCAGCCACTGACTAAAACCAAGAAGAATAGTGTGAGCAACACTAATTATAATAGGGAAAAAACATAATCAAGAATAAAATTTCACACATAAGGTCTCATCATAGGTTGTTCCTGGCCATTTCTAAAACACTAAGATTGTGTTCTATGCTTAGACTTGTCCTTAGGGTTCTTACTAATACTTTCACATCCTAGTTTCCAAAGGTTGACTATACCTTTCCTCTGATACCAACTATAAAGACCCATACTTTACATACATTGTTATTACTTCATAATTGAAGCACACTTGTTACAACATATAACAAAACCAGGAAAGGACCATATAGGTATAGTGTCTTTGGAAACTGGGAAACATAAACAACTGTTTCATAAAGCATCTACATTGTCTCCCATTTATTTCATCATATCTAGAGTCCCTTTTGGCATATCCTACTTAATAACCTTCTTCCTGACCTGGGGAAAGAAAACATACAAAAGGGTGAGCTCAAATGATCAGTAAGGGTAAACAAACAAAATATCAATCACATCATATTCATAAGAACATAACATTTTGGAAATCTTAACATGCAAAAGAGATCATAATTTCATAACATGGGATAAATCATTGTAGTGAAATGTAATCCCAATAATCATAACATAAAACATAAAACTTTTTGGCATACACACATAATCATAGAGAATCATTTCTTAGTAGTCAAGACTCATTTCCGAGACTATCTTAGTGGACAAAGTCCATTTCTGAACTGAGTTCACTCCTCGTTTCAGTCCTGTTTCACTGAACTGGTTTAACCAACCGTTCTAGCCATGTCTATCTCATGAGATATAAATATTTACCCAATGCATTGGAGGGAGATATAGGTCCCACCAATCTCATAATGATACCATTATTATGTGTTCCAAAAATCATAAATCATACATCATAGCATAACCCATGTAATAAAATTGGGATTCTTAATCATCATGCCATCATAACATAATCCATATTAGATAAAAGGACATCATAAAAATAATTCCATCATGACATAATCAAAACAATGTAAAAATAGGGATATAAACATAACCCTATATTATCTTAGATGGAAAATAATTTTGATAAAACACTTAAACTCCATTCTTGAGGAAAATATCCTTTCTACATCAAAAACATTTTCCTTTCTTAACAAGTCATATAATTTTGAACCAAAAGAAGTTGATTAAAAATAAACTTGAAAACTTGTAAAGTAAACTTCATGGAAATAATGTTCTAAAAATCCATTCATGCCGTATAAGTTAAAAAAACATTCTTCTCGTACTTTGGTCGGAAAAGTCAAAAAGTACCTCGTACGAAAAATGACAAAAGATTCCTTTCATATCTTTTACTAAAAACTGAAAGAAGGGTAAAATTGGATTTAAAAAATTATAGGAGGATAGAAATAATATTACATATTGAAGAAACATGGATGTGGATGATAAATATTCCCCAGTAAATTCTGAAATATAAACAATCTCGGATAAAAATTGAGATTGCGAGATTTTCCCTTACCTTAGGTCCGATTTGCTTCGTAAGTGTCCAAACCTCCTGTATAATGATTTAAATAATGTCATTGACTTATTATAGAATCATAATAATTGTTATTATATCATATATGGCCATATTCTTAGCTTCTTATTAGTAATATTTCATTGCTACTTGTTATTCGGGTGTTTATTACTTTTTGTTCTTATGCATGTTTTATCGGATAAATTCTTATTATTCTCTTTAGGTTATAGATACCTCATTTACAGAATGTTATTAGTGTAATATATATCATATTAATTCATTCAATTCATTTATATAATCATTATGAAATGAAGATCATGTAGAACGAGTCGCATCACATCGTGGAGACGGTATTCCGTACGTACGCACGAGCAATGATATCGTTCCCATGATCATGGAATTGTATAGGAGTGTATGTATACTATTTCAGAATAAATATAACTTTACAATAATCATATATAGTTATTATTTAGACCATTATACCAATCCAAGTAAGGTGGTGGTGGAAAATAGATTACACCACGGCGTGGAGACGGTATTCCGTATGTACGCACGCGCGGTGATTTCATTTTCCGTAGGATGGATAGATGGTGAAATAGGGTTCTTTTATACTTATAATAACATATTATTATATTATTGAAATTGATGTTATTACTTCATAATGAAACAACTAAAGAAGAATAAGTGGAAGAATAAATAAAGTTGAAAGAATCGGTAACGGACATTACCTCTTCTTTGAAGCGCCTCTTTGAGACCTCCTCTTAGGGCACTAAAATTGGTCTTTGAGGAATACCAGGATCTCTAGGATGTTTCTAGGGAAGAGGAGGAGATAATTTTGTAGGGTTTGACCGAGCTTGAAGGCACAAACTGGTGTGAGGAAGAGAGGGAGGATGTGCTCTTTTATAAGGGAGGAGAGGGGCACCTTAGGAAAAACTAAAAATATTATTTTATTATAAAGTCATATTCAGTTTTTAATAGCTCCAAATTGATTTATTTCCAAGATAAGGTGGGGATGGGTCGCAATACTCTCATCAAATATAATTTAGACAAGTTTAGGTATCTATTTTAACCTTATCATTTAGATTTAACTTTAAGTTAGATAATTTAACTTTTACCGTGTCTTCTTGTTTTCTTACACTATAAGGTTAATAAACTTACTATAACATGCCAAACGAACCCCAAGTTGTCTATTATTAATATATATAACCATATATAAGTCATTGTGCCGAATCTTAGATTTTTAGGAATAAAATAACAATTACTAATATAATATTTGTTTTAAAAACTATTTTATATCAATTTTGACACTATTTGGTAATTGATTTTTTTGAAAATCATAACAGAAATATTAGTTCTAAAAAAGTTTATTAAATCAATACTAACATGTCATATTAACCTATAAAATTTTTTTAATTCATAAAAAGTCTCATATTACATTTATTTGGGTATTTATAACATTAATTATGTCAATATTTCATTAATAAGATAATTAATACATAATCATTGTGTCATAAATAAATTAAATTATTTATTGCCTAAAAATTAAAAATAAAATACCATTATGTAGGAGATATTTTTATCTTTATAATTAACATTTATAGTCGAATTTATCTTATGTATAACCATATATTAAAAATTAGTTAGTTATTAAAATTTGATTTTAACTATTTTAACCCTTCTTTAAATAAATTAATAATAAATGTCCTAATCTAATCCAAGAGGGCCTAAATGATCATATTTTATTACTAATGTTGTTTTTGGTCTAATTACACTTATCCAATAGAATTAGGACATGTTTTAGGGTAATAATAATAACATTTTTACCCTTAAGTTCCCTATTTACTTTTAACCGTTGTAAAAAAAAGTAAAAAGTTACTATCCACCAAAAATTATTTTCTTCTCATTGAACCACATTTTTGTCCTTGATATTAACCGTGTCTCTTGGATTTTCGAAATTCCACTCACAGAAGTGGTAAAATTAAGTTTTATATAAATTTTCAAATTCTCCTTGGAGGAGGGTAAAAGACGGTGAAAAGTTCAATAAAATTTTTATATATCTAAAATTATTATAAAATGACTCCAATGAATTACATTGAACTCATATAGGTATTATGTATCAATTTTGACCTAAAATAAATTTAAATAAAATAAATAATTATTTAAATAAAAAGTCGGTTTTTAAATAGTAACCCAGTGTTTTCACTATTCATCAAAAATTGAAAGTTTTCAGAAAAATACCAAAATTTGACCCTAGGATAATTTCGATATTCCGAATCCAAAAATGAAGTCCATTTTGAAAAATAAAATTCACAAAATTTCAAAAAGTGGGTATTACTATTCATAACGGTTAGTTTAGTAATATTTTAATAGCATATCATTGTTTAGTGAAACTCGGTATTGCGTACGACACAAACTATCGAGGAAGGTCACGATTGTGTGTAAAAAAAGTCAACCTAGTGTTTTTTGTAGTGAAATATTCCTTTGATGATTTATATAACATAAAAACAAAATATTTATCATAAAATTCTCGGCTGTTACAGTGAATGTTTGTTGTTTTGGCATGTTTTGGTAAATGTGTATTTTGATAAATTCATGTTTTTGTGAAAGGATATTGGCATGTTTTGGTCTATCTAGCCATGTTTGTAATAAATGACATTTATTATTGTTTTGGAAGAATTTCTAAATGTTTTTGTAAATGGTTGAATACAGTAAAGTTATAGGCATTTTCTCATCTTTAAAATGGCTTGTTGGAAAAACCCCACTTTGGTTACGTCTCTTGCTTCACCAATTGATCATGAGACAAGAGGTTCCTCATTATGGGCCTCTTTTTGAGAATATTTATTTTATGGGATGAGACTAATCTTGAGGTGGTCGGGGTGGTGCTGTATTGTATCACATGCTTGGTGATATATATATGGATTGTTGTTTGAATGTGTGTCACACCTTTTTGTGAACATAGCACAGAAACTTTTCATAGCACGAGGTATTACTGAGAACAATTGTTGCACTAGTTTAGAATATGCACTAGCGAATGGTCCTTAGTATGTACTTTCCTCTACTAGGGGATTGGGCCCCTCGATTAGGCCAGGTAGGGAAACATAGAGCGTTTGAGCGTTATGACGTCATCTATAGTGGGCATGCCTTCAGGATGAGTCATATGTATAGTAAGTTCTGGTGTTCCTATGATTTCCTAGGTTTTCCCTGATCCTTTGGTTTGAGCACTATTAGTATTGTTTCCCTTGTTGTGCGTGGAATCATACCCTTGAAATTGGTTTTGGTGTTTTCTTGGAAATTTTTTCCATGTATGGTTGGTTTAAAAAAGGAATTCAAATTAGATGTTTTGGAAAAGTTTGTGTGATCCCCTCTTTTTTTTATCTTCCTTGTTTTTTAATTGTAAGGGAAATAGAATTGTTATTGTTAGTTTTTTAAAAGCAGCGTATATATAAAAATCTTATTTTTATAACTGTAGTTCAAACTGGTATTATTGGGTTGTTTTGGAATTGGAAAATTCATGGATTATGTGGTTCACTTTCGGATTTCCTACTGGGAATTTTTAATACTCACACATATCCTCCCCTTTAAGATGCAGGTTCAGCTACTTGGTTTAGGTTTTTGTTTTGTCTGTCATGCGAGGAAGGTTGTTAGTTATTGGAGGTGACCAGGAGGTCACATAGAAGTATGTGCAGTCTTGTTTTCTTGTCACTGCTAGTTTTATTTTTATTTTTTTAGTTTTTATTAATTCTCATGTCTTTTATATATGATAAAAATCATTCCCACTTTTATATTTTGATGTCTGTTACTAGTTTAAAGCCCGTGGGGATCAGGAACTCCCTTCAGGCCATGTCACATACCGGTTCAGGTGATCGGTTTAGGGTCGACCCGAGTTGGTTCGTTACATCCCTAGTCTTGTTTGAAAAAATTTGGCAGTAGCAAACTCTTACCCTAGAGCTCCTATTCGATCATAAGATTGGAATTAACAAATTAATTATCCCTAGGAATTATTTAAATAAAATGTTTAAAATTATTAGTTCTTACCTCCATAATATTTTGATCAAAATTTGATTATATACAAGTTATTACAATGTGAAAATTATAGATTTTACCAATGAGAAATAGGAGCTTTAGGATCAAAATGAAAAACTCAAAAAATAGAAGCACTCAAAAACTAAGGTAGTGGACATTTACCAAATGAAATTTTTCTAGTATCTGTTTCTAGAAGCCTTGATCTTCTATTTATATGAATTTAGCATAAAAATATGAAATGGTATACTTTGAGATATTTTCGAATAACTATCACTTATGATGAAATTAAAAGATCCAATACTATATTTCATTTTTACATTAGGTTTGAGTGACTTCAGGATGTTATGGTACATATATGGCTTGGAATTAGATCAACCAAATCATGTGATTTAGAAGACAAAATTTTACAAAAAAATGAACTAACAAAAATTTCATGGAAGTACAAGTAATATATTGATCATGTTGTGATTCTTCAAAGTAATAGATCTAGAAGATTTCATTTTAGGAAAATGACTCAACACCACGAATAATCACATGTTGTGTACCACTTGGGACACACAGTGTAACTTTAATTGACATGATTAGGGTGATAACAGTACATAAATCACCCATTTTTGATAATTAAAATACCTTCTCAAACATTTCCCCCTTTTATAATAATCAAGAAGTTACGAAAGTAAATAGTAGTTCATGTAAAAATTCAATAACCAAAAATATTAAAAATAAAAATCAATAGGGTCATGAAATATGAATAATTAAAATCCCCCCTATATTAAAAATAGATATTAATATCTAAAGGAGTAAACAAACCTATAAAAAATATTAAAATAACATTTGTCCCGTTTTTTGAAATAAACCTAAAGGAACTCCCAATAGAAAAATAACCAACTCTACCTAAAATCAAATATAATAAAAAATATTATAAAAATTAAATAAATTAACAAATAAAAAAATGATTCATCTAAAGTTGATTTTCTTTTTCTTGAAATTATATTTTTTAATGGTTGGGGAATAAGCCTTATTTATTATTAAATAAAATCAAAGACCTCTTTTAACTAGGTAGAGGGATACCCATTACGTATCCCGATGGCCCAGTGGGCATTTAGCCCATTACATGGCATGTAGGCCCAAGTTTTTGGCCTAAATGATAGAACTTTAAATAGATTCTTAGTGGAAATAATAATAATAATGTATAGAAAAATTCTAATTCCATGATACCAAATAATAATAATATAATTTTTTTATATGTTTTCAATATAAAACAAATTACCTAGTAATTTAAACTAGTTTAGGTCCAATTTGGTTCAAATAAGAACCATTAATAACCCATATTGTAAAAGCGTTATATAGTTTAATCTTTAAATTATATTTAGACATAAAACATTTCTTGTGACCATGTGATTGAAAAAACTTAAAAAATAAATCAAATATATAATGACCAAAAGAATCGTATTTAAAAAAATAACAAAACAAATACCTTCTCTTTTACCATTAACAAATCGGTTCTTGTACATCTATGGCAGTCAACCCTCATAACCAACACTATTCTTATTTTTTTCATATTTTTCATTGATATCTTCTTTTCAGAAATCTCTTTTGCTTGAATAAATTTTTTAGGTTTTCCTTTATAAATTTTACATTATCTTTCATCATACTATTATTTTTTGAACATCCTCCAAATCATCATCAGCCTTTCCATTATTTATAGAAGTAGTATTCTTTATCTTTTCATCATATTCCTACAACTACTCATTTTACTTTATATGATTCGAGATTTCAGAATGAATATTCTTTTTTTAATTTAACAAACCTTTATGATCCTTATTAATTTTCATATAATCATCTCCCATAGTTACTACACTATCCAAAAACTCATCAGATTACTTTTTTAGTTCTTTAATAGTGGGAATATTTTATCCAGAATCAAAGTAAGAATAAAAATTTTAATCATTATTTGAATTATTAATTTCATCTATGCTACCCAAAAAATAAATATTTCTATCTATATTTATTGATTCACCCAAGTTACTTGATGAATAATGTTAGAAAGTTAAAAATGATATCTTATTATATTTATCCATAAATAAAATATTTCTAGTTTCCTTCACACTTATAGATTTATCAATTGAATCTAAATATTTACTATTACTCTATGAAACCATATATTTCATCTATTTATTCTAAAAAATATTGTCTTTTCTTTGATTCCTTAGTCTCAAATAGTTTGGTTTCATGTGTTCTTTCATTCTCCACTCATAAAAAATTAGATTTGAATCAATCAAATTCATAATCAAATTAATGTTCTTGTTGAATATATTACCATACTTTCTAGAATTCTTTATGTCTCTTCTAGAATAATTTTTCTTTATATCTTTGTGAACACATTTCAGAAAATTAGTTTTCCTTTATTTTACAGTAGTTTAAGAACTTTAATTATCATTACAGTAACTAAAAAATGTTAATATAATTTTAAAACCAATAAATTTTTTCTTATCATTAGATTCATTATCAATTATTTTTAGCTCAAGATTATATTTTAAGAGTGAACCCATAAGATCATCCAAATTTTAATCTTTGAATTTCTTATTTTCATCAATAAAAACATTCTTAGAATTCCACTTGTTGGAAATTGATCTGATAAATCTTTCAATCATAAAAGTATTGTCCAAATCTTACATAAAACCACTCATTTCTTTCATAATGATTTTTAATCTGTGAAAATTTTTATTGATATTCATATTTTATCATATATTGAAATATTTATACTCATCCCACAACATGGAAATACTATTTATTTTTAACCTATCTATAACATAATAAGTAACTTGAAAAATATTCAAAATATCATGAGTATTTTACATGTAGAAACATGAATAAAAATATTTATATTAATTGTATAGTATGAAATATTTATGTCTTTATAATTTAAAGAACACCTATCTTAATCATCTTTTATGACAGAATCAGGGTTAGCCTCAGACAGTTTATATGGTTTCACCATTATATTCCAATGTTCAATATTAAGATTCTTGAGTTAAGATTCCATCCTAGATTTCCAATATCCAAAGTAATTTTCATCAAAAGGGGTGACCTTTGAGGAATCCATCTATCATTTTATACTTTACCTTCTATCTAAAAAGAACTTTCCAATATACTACTAAGTATAGGATACTTTCAGTAACATGATGTAGAAAAAATATTTATAAGGAATCACTCTAATATATATTTTTTGGTATTAGATAATATTATATAGCATGTAAATCATTATAGGTGAAGTATTTGATATCAATTGTAATGTCCCAATTATGAGAGGGAAAATAATATAGGGGTGAATTTACAATCTAAAATAAATCATATAATTTTAAACAATAAATAGGAATATAGTGGATAATAATATTAAACAATTCAAGCAAACATGTTAAATCAATGAGTGTAAAGAGTGTAATAAGAATAAACTAAATGAGTTAAAGGATTTTTATAGTTTTTTGAATCAATAAAATTCTATATATACACTTCACACTCCTATACTCCTTAAAATTAATGTTAAACACTTTAAAAACTTCACTTTTAAAAGTGAGTGACAACTCTCTACAATATTCCATTTTTACTTGGGAGGCGCAAACCTAAAAAATTTCATATTCATCACTAGGAGCCATAAACCATGAACCTTCCTTGTTAAGTGGAGGAAGAAAAAAACATTAACTATTCCAAGGCATAACAAAAACACATTGAATTTTACCAGACCCAAGGCACAACCATTCTACATTATTTTTTTCAAGTAAGCATACACATCAAACATAACTTTAATTAGAGGTATTACAATGAACATAACCCAAATAAAAATAGCATTATTGTAAAAATGATACTACCTGGTGAAATATTGAGATAGTTAAACCAATGATAGATTGTTGAATATGTTTTTAGTGTAGAAACAAGTAGCTTCATCCCTCCATGGTAGTTTAATAATGAGTATTGAGAAATCTAGTAAGTCAATGTAGATAATGATACTTTCAAACTATTCATAACATTAGTGTTTAACGATGTACGCACTAAGTGTATCCACTTATAATAATATTCACATTTCTTTTATAATAAAAATTAAAGGGCTAACTCTATCATATTCCATATTAATTATCAATGACATGTTCATCAAGAACAATCCAATAATAAATAATTTTTATAATAATAAATAATATAAAAATATAGTTTCTATAATTCCTGTAATAATTATTACATTAGTAATTCAGAGTCTCTTGATAATATTTCCTCACATTTCCATAAGCATTTAAATCCTCATTAAATTCTTCATAATAATCTTCCTTTAATAACTTTGAGTAATACATGTAATCATGAAAATCATTGGCCTTCAAAATTCTAAATATTTATAATTTCAATATCATAATCCAAAATACTAGACGTGTGATATGATTTATAATCTAATAATAATTGGTGATAAATAATATTTCATGTAGCCTCATACGTAAAAGTATATCTTATGAATTCATAACTTCTAAAAATATATCTTCTAATCAATATGTAAGAGTATTCAACTCTAAAAATAAGTGTCACTAAATTAGTGAAATCTATAACTCTGTTATCTTTCAATAATATTTAAAACTCAATCTTTTAGACAGAATCAGTATATAAAATTTACTTCCTCACTAACGGTTTCATAAGTAAGAGTAACATCCTTTTCAAAAATATGATACATAAAAGTCACATCCTTGAATATTTAAAAATAACACCTTCATACATAAAATTCAAATTCTTTATTTAACATAAGGATATATCTTAAGCACATTGGTTTGGAGGCATGACATAATGATATCTAAAGAATAGAACATATGAAATCATATCATATAATCATTTGATCATATAAACATGGAATCATATAAATGTGGAGTAATCATAAAAAATGTCTTTAGTATGGTTCAAGGATAAAAACTAATCATGTTTCCCATTTTAGTAGAGGTCAAGGCTAACTGCCAATCCTAATTCCCATTTTAGTATGGGTCAAGGTTAACCGCCAATCCCATTTCACATCACATCTCATGAGACTTATCTTTACCCAATGTATTAGAGTTATATCTAGGTGCACCCATTTCAAAATTTTCATAAAATATTATTTCCACATAAATAATCATACATAATCAACCATACATAAACATATGGGTACCCAAGGAAATAATTGGGTACCACAATCATGATATAAAGCATAACCAAGGGGCGTATCCTGAAAGTGTCCATGAAAGAAAGGATTTAGAACATACATGAACATTCATAAGGTAAAATAGGCATATAACATGGTAAGTGGTGTCAAACATAAGTTACAACATATAATAAATTTATTGGAGAAACATTAGTATTAAAACATTTTTGTACGTTTTTAAGGAAAATACTATAGAGCCTTTAAAATAGAAAAGAGGAAAATATTTTATATAAAACCAGAATTGAACCAAGAAGGTTTTCAAAATAAATAGACTAATTTTATAAATAAAATGGCGTCTTAAAAAATAGGATGAAGTGCACTTTAAATTGGGTAAAAATTTGGGAAGTTTCCTTAAAATAGGTTTGTTTATCGGAATGTTCTAAAGAGGGAATATTTTAAAAACATGTATATCCCCAAAACATTTAAATCATAATACCTTAAAATATCATGAGAATAAGTTTAATCTTCATATGATATACTAAATGGCAGTACATACACCATAATAAAGAAATAAGTGGTGAACAATGAATATATCTCATAAAAGTTAATGTGAGATGTGAAAAATCCTTTTTTTTACTTTTGAAAGAAGAGTTATTTTGGAAAATCATTTATATTTTCTATGAAATCAGATTGTAAACATTAATATCCCAGAAAATAAAATAATAGGAAATTGAAATTATATTTTAGGCATAAATGATTTCCCACTTAAGTGAAATCATGTAAAAATAGTTCTTAATATTCTTTATAAATAAACCATTTTAGATCATTTTAAGGATGGTATTAAAGATAATATTAAGTGAAAAGGAATTTTGTTCTATTAAATCCAGAAATGATCCAAGATCATTTTTCATGAGGAAATGTGTTTTTTTTATAAAAATTGTAACATACCAAGTAAGTAATGAATAATATATATTTTTATCTATGTCTATTAATGAACTAGATAGTGTTTTAGATGCTTAAAATGAAAATAAATCCGATCTTAAGCATGGAATACACTAATATTTTTAAAAGGTTTTTTTACTGCCTTTTGATGGAAAACCATTTTTAAATCTTTCTTTTGACAATTTTATAAGCTATGTTTGTCAAAATAAACTTATTCTTTATGATTGGGACATCAAAATTTACTTTTTGTGAATTTTTGGTATTTTTCAGACAATGTTCATTTTTTAATGAATAGTGAAAAATACTGCATTTTACATCAAAACTGCTTTTTAATATAATTTATTTATATGATTATATTATCTTTTGAATTGGTTTTGAAGTTAAATTAGAATATATTTTTAACATTTAATCCAATGGTGGTCATTGGAATCAATTTCACTTTGAAATTGGACTTAAACTGGTGTCAATCTTTTGATACTTATTGTTTCATAAAAACACGCTATTTGTCATGACAGCGGGAATTAATTATTAAATTAATTAATGTGACTTATATGTTTTGAATTTCGTAAAATAGACTTCATTTTTTAATTCAGAATATAAAATATAGCTTAGGGTGAATTTTTGGTATTTTTCTGAAAAACTTCAATTTTTGATGAATAGTGAAACCACTAAGTGGTACTTATAAAAACTGATTTTTCGTTTAAATGAAATTCTACCACTTATGTGTTTTGAATTTCAAAAATATGACATACATGGTTTTCATTAAGAAGTAAAATTTGGTTCAATGAGATTAAAATAATTTTTTGGTGAATAGTAACTCTTAAGTTCTTAATCGCGATTAGAGGTAATTAGTGTAGTTTAAGGTAAAAATAATGCTTTAATAAAATGAGATGATCTTGAAACATGTCCTACCCTCAATGGATGTTTCATGGCCGATCAATACAATCCATGGGTCAACTTGGGGACCCCATGAAGCCACTTTGGTTGGGAAATGACATAAATAACTTTTTATTTAATGTAAAAGTAAAAAATGTCACAAACATGAGATGTTTTACTAAAACAATTTTTACATGGGGTTATAAAGATAAGATTTTTTATTATAAATAGTAATTGGAAATATAAAAAGATTTCCTACATCATAGTACTTTTTTTAAAATTTTTAGACTTTAAATAAATTAAATTATTTATGACATCATGATGATGCAGCGATGACCTCATTATTTAACGATTTAAATAAAATGGAATGATAATGTAAAATCTAAGACCTACACATGGAAAAAATCTATTGGATGGGTGGATTTTTAACCCTTATCACCTTATCCTCGAAAAAAATCAATGTGGGACCTCTTAAATCCTAATACCATTTTAAAATAAAGTGACTTTTCTTTACCTTTCCAAGAGTGCCCCTCCTCTCCTCTTATAAAAGGCCCCCACCTCTACCTCCTTACCCACACTCCCAAAGCCTTTGGCTCGGCCAACCCCTTCCCATTTTGTCTCTCCACAGCCCTCTATTACTCCTTGAAGCCTCACTTTGGGCAGAAGTCTTCCCAAGGAAACCTTTGAGCTCAAATCTAAGAGAGTTACCCGATTTTAACGTAATGTCTTCTTTTGAGTCCTTCTGTTTGATTTTGCATCTCCAACCCCCTAAACTCTTTTTATTGTTTTCTCTTTTTAACAACTCCAATATCCCCAATATACTAGGATGTTTTTATAAGAAGGATTTGAGCTACAATTACACACACCTACATCTAATGGTTAAAGGACATACTGTTTCCGTGGATGGTGAATTTATGCCTCCCGAAACGATGATTGTCCAACATTCTTTTAACACCTTCAAAGGTAGCCATTAAGATGACACTATATTTATATATGATATATAATATGTTTATTTTTTCCTTAATCTTCTGTATTTTTCATTTTGGGCATACCTTTATGGTTTCCATTATGGGTAAACGCGATATCTTCATTTAAGAAAGTGCGGACTACCGCCCCCTCAAAGTGATTTGATTCGTTAAATACCATATGTGGGACGTATAAAGGATAGAACTATGATATTATATATGATATTATACTGGAATTATAATATACCTTTATATCATTATGATTCCATTCTATAAAATACGAAATAGAAATGAATGTAGCATTCATGCGTACTTACGGCTTACCGTCTCCATTAACGGTGCATTTCATTTCTTACATATAAATGATTATGTAATATTATAAATGCATGAATGTACTGGATATATAAGACATATATAATATCTACATCATGAATACCATTCTGGATATAATGGATACATGAACAACATGTAATTATAAAGGGTTTATTTTTGACTCAAGTACCAATGATCGTTAAAACGACCGTTATTAACTTAAATAATTACATAGTGTTCATGACAAGGAAATAAGTGATATAAAAGGAATAATGAACTTGAAAAAGGTTCTTAAACAAGTATAAATTAACTCATGTTTATTATTCAGGAGATTAAAGAACGACCGAGTCAAGTCGGACCCGAGGTACGGGACTTCGTCTCAATCTCCTTTCGTTGAGGCATATTTTATTTTATACACAACTTTTTTTTATACGGTGTATAAACCCCTTTGACTTTTAAGTTTATCCAAAAGGAATATTTTTTATATGAAGCATTTACTAAACGAAAAAAGGGAATGTTTTTGTCGTACGTATGCGGCGACAACGACTTCTCCGCTATCATGACCGTTATTTGAGTTTCGGATTCCTCTACAAGCCATACCTTCGTTTTAAAATAAAAATAAATACCATGTTTTACTTTTATTTTATTTTGGTATGGAAAATGGTTTTCATGATGTTTTTATATCAATGTGTTGTATTGATATCTTGTGATTGAAAGTTGGAAATGTTATGTTTCCTTTATGCATGTTTTATGTGATACGATTATGTTGAGGTTCTTGGTCATTATTATGAAGATGAGTGGTTCCATGATAGGCTAAGGGTGGGTGAGCCCGATATAGCTCTACAATTCATTGGGTAACGTGAAGGAGTGAAATGTTAAGGTTTCTCCGAAGAGATTTAGGGAATATACTGTGATGGGTATTCCAAACGTAACCAAGAGGGTTACTCCCTACGTAAGAATATTATGAATGCCTCAAGTTACCTATATGTCTTATGATTTCTATGATTTATTCATGATTTGATGAGGTATGTTAAAGTGCTTATGTTTTATGGGTAAAGTATGATCTCATTCTTATGTATATACATACCCATGTTTCCTTTCCATATTTTTATATCCCTTACTGAGCTTTTTATGCTCATCCCAAGTTCTTTTGAAATGTTTTTCACAGGTCAAGGGAAAGGTACATGATATGATGATAGTGTCAAGGAAGTGTCAAGAAAGAATACATGTTTTATTTTAAATATGTTTCCATTGATGGGAATGAAGAATACTATCTTTATGTAACCACTTTGTTTATATGTGGAATGTAATGCAAGTTTTATGATCTAATTCTCTAAAACTCTAAACCCGAAAAGATCCTCAATGTGTAATCTTGAAATAACTCAAGATTAAGTAAGGTTTAAGGATGGGGCCTTATAGTTGGTATCAGAGGTCGGTTTAGATAACTTTAGGAGTTAGAATTCTATTAAATGAATATCCAAAAATATATTTTTTTTGAAATGATATAGCATTTTAAGATTACCATGTTGCTTCATCTAAGACATGTTTGTTCAGAATGGTTTTCCGAGGAGGAAACAGGGAAGCAGTGGTAGGAAGGCATACAGAAGGAAATAACCTTCCGAATTAGCATCCTGAGATGGTCGGAATTGGAACGGAACAGTTTTTTGCAGTGATGGCACAATTGAATCAGGCTATAAATGGTGGTGGTATCCAAGCACGAGATCATCCAGATCAACCGTAGAGGAACATGTCAGTGGTGAAACATTTAATGAGGCAACATCCCCCATCATTCAGAGGATCATCTGACCCTGTGTTAGCTGAAGGGTTGATTAAAGCACTGGAGAAGATTTTCGATGTCATGGGGTGTTCAGACAATCAAAAGGTTAGTCTTTCTATTTATCGTTTGGAGGGTGAAGCAGATCAGTGGTGGTCTATGGTTAAAAATATCAGGGACGCTGATGAGATTGATGCTCTTGACTGGGATGAATTCAAAGGTATGTTTCTTGAGAAGTATTTTGCTAAGGATGTTTAACTTAGGATGGAAAAGAAATTCTTGGAATTAAGGCAAGAGGAAGACTCAGTGGCTACCTATGAAGAAAGGTTCACTCGATTGGCAAGGTATGCTCCAAATTTTATCTGATACCTTGATAGTAAAATCAATCATTTTTACTCAGTATTAAAGCCAAAATATCGAAGGGAATTAGCTTCTCGTGAGTTTAAAAGTTATGAAAAGCTTGTTCGATGTGCTAAGAAGGTGGAAATGGAGGTTTCCGATGATCAAGTGTTCTATAACAACCAATAGAAGAAGAGACCGAGGTGGCAGGGGAAAGGTAAGAATTCTTCAAAAAAGTATGATGGTAAGAAAACTAAGTTTCCAGTTTGAGATAAATGTGGAAAAGGCATGCGGGGGATGTCTTCTGAATTCTGGAAAGTGCTACCGATTTGGTAATATGGGACATAAGACTCGTTATTACACTGAAAAAGATCAGGGTGATGGTAAGACCAAATTTGATTTACAGTTAGTAAAATGTTATAAGTGCAATGAGATGGGTCACTATGCAAACGAGTGTCCGACAAAGAGCTTGGGTGATGGCAAGCAGTTAGACTACAAGCAGAAAGGGGTGGTGAAATCCTTTGCAACTACTTCAGCAGATGTCGGGCCATCAAATGAAGTTGTATCAGGTACTTTTTTTGTTTTTTCAGATTATGCCAGTGTGTTGTTTGATTCGGGGTCTACACATTCTTTCATCTCTGAAACCTTTTATAGTAAAATGGGAATACCATCTCAAGAAATGACTCCTGAACTTGTGGTAAAAACACCTGGGGGAAATGTTGAAGCAAAAATAATTTATAATAATCTTCCTATCGTTATATGTGGAAAGAACCTACTTGCAAACCTTATTGTTCTACCTCTAGTAGAGTTTGATGTTATCCTAGGTATGGATTGGCTCTCTATTTACCATGCTAAGATTGACTGTAGAGCTAAAGAAGTTTCTTTTCAGAAAGACTTTTAGTTTGTGTACAAGAATGAACCCTTACTATTGATAACTTATCAAGAGGCCGAGAAACTTGTAAAATATGGAAATGAATGTTACCTTGCACACATCGTTGAAAATAAAGGAACTGTTCATATTAATGATGTGTCAGTGGTAAATGAGTATCCTGATGTTTTTTCCGATGAGTTGCCTGGAATAATACCAGATCGGGAAGTTGAGTTTACTTTTGACTTAGTTCCTAATGCTAAGCCAATTTCAAAACCCCCTTATTTAATGGCTCAAATTGAACTTTTAGAGTTGAAGGAGAAATTGTAAGATTTATTAGAGAAAGGTTTCATTCGACCTATCACATCACCTTGGGGTGCTCCTGTTTTATTTGTTAAAAAGAAAGATGGTTCTATGAGACTTTTCATTGATTATAGAGCCTTGAATAATATCACTGTTAAGAACAAATATCCACTGCCTCATATCGATGATTTGTTTGATCAGCTCCAGGGAGCTCAGTTTTTTTCAAAGATTGACCTGAGATTGGGGTACCATCAGCTGAAGGTAAACGAGGCAAATATTCCAAAGACTGCGTTCCGTACAAGATATGGTCATTATGAATTTTTATTAATTCCTTTTGGGCTAACCAATGCACCTGCTGTATTCATGGACTTAATGAATAGAATTTTCCATGAGTTCTTGGATAAGTTTGTGGTGGTTTTCATTGATGATATTTTGGTGTTTTCTAAAAGTAAAGAAGAGCATGAAAGACATTTAAGGGTTATCTTGCAAACCTTAAAATAAAAGAAACTGTATGGAAAATTCAGCAAGTGTGAGTTTTGGTTGCAACAAATTTCTTTCCTTGGTCATATTGTTTCTAAAGATGGAATAACTGTTGATCCTTCAAAAACAAAAGTTGTGGAAGAATGTCCAAGACCCACAAATGTAACTGAGATTCGTAGATTCCTTGGTTTGGAAGGCTATTACCGAAGATTTGTTAGAAGTTTTTCACGGTTATCTAGTCCAATGACTAAGCTAACTCGGAAGGGTGTTAAGTTTATCTGGACAAAAGAATGTGACGACTGTTTTCAGGAATTGAAAAGAAGATTGGTGAATGCTCCAGTTTTGGAAATACCTTCCAGGAATGGTGAGTTTGTTATATATAGTGATGCTTCATTGAAAGGACTTGGTTGTGTCCTAATGCAGAATGATCAGTTAATTGCTTATGCTTCACGACAGTTGAAAACTCATGAGGTAAATTACCCTACACATGATTTGTAATTAGCTGCTGTTGTTTTCACTTTAAAAATTTGGAGGCATCATCTGTATGGAGTAAAGTGTGAAATATATACCAATCAAAAGAGATTAAAGTATATATTCACTCAGAAAGAATTGAACATGAGACAAAGGAGATGGATAGAATTAATCAAGGATTATTATTGTACAATTCATTACCATCCGGGAAAAGAAAATAAAGTGGATGATGCTTTGAGTCGAAAAAGTAATGATTTATTAGCAATGTTGCGTTTGGAATGTGATCCTTTGGTTAAGGATTTTATGAACTTTGGCATAGAAGTTTTTTGTGCAGGAAGTTCTTCTGTTTTGTTTCAGGTATCAGTGAGATCATCTCTATCAGATAGAATCAAGCAAGCACAGAAGCAAGACAGTGAGTTGCAGAAAAAGGTAGAGCTGGTTCAGAAAGGTAAGTTGCCTGAATTCAACATTGATAATGATTGTGTTTTGAGATTTGGGAAGAGATTGTGTGTGCCTTTTGATTCATAGTTGAAGAGAGAGTTGTTATGTAAAGCTCATAGTTCTCGGTTTTCAGTTCATCCTGGCAGTACTAAGATGTATAGAGATCTGCGGGAGTATTACTGGTGGGATGGAATGAAAAGAGATATTGTTGACTTTACTGTGAAGTGTTTGACTTGTCAATAGGTTAAAGCAGAGCGGCAGTTACCGAAAGGGATGCTTTAGCCTTTACCAGTGCTAGAGTGGAAATGGGAAAACATATCCATGGACTTTGTTGTGGGATTACCAAGGACATCTCGAGGTAATAATGCAATCTGGGTTATTGTTGATCGCTTGACTAAATCTGCTATTTCCTTGCTATACGAGATACTTTTTCCCTAGATCAACTTTCC
The DNA here is from genome assembly GCA_963277665.1 of Viscum album. Classification (NCBI taxonomy): domain Eukaryota; kingdom Viridiplantae; phylum Streptophyta; class Magnoliopsida; order Santalales; family Viscaceae; genus Viscum; species Viscum album. The sequence continues at coordinate 1,310,866,511 of OY728130.1, read as the reverse complement.
CGTTTGTATCTTAAAGAGATAGTCAGGTTACATGGAGTTCCTCTCTCCATTGTATCTGACCGTGATCCTAGGTTCACTTCTAACTTTTGGAAAGGCCTTCAGAAGTCCTTGGGTACTGAATTAAATTTTAGTACATCTTTTCATCCTCAATCAGATGGGCAGTCAGAATGAAAAATTAAGACCTTGGAGGATATGCTACGAGCTTGTTCGATGGATTATCAGGGAAGTTGGGACCAACATCTTTCTTTGGTTGAATTTTCATATAATAACAGTTTTCATTTCAGTATACAGATGGCACCATTTCAGGCATTATATGGGAAGCAGTGTCGAACTCCAGCTTTTTGGGATGAAGTGGGTGAAAGGAAGTTGATGGGACCAGAATTGGTAGAAGAGATGGTAGAAAAAGTTCATCTAATTCAGAAGCACATGAGAATAGCTCAGAGTAGGCAGAAGAGTTATGCGGATAACCGGAGGAAGGATCTATCTTTCGAGGTAGGTGATCATGTTTTTTTCAAGGTTTCTCCTTGGAAAAGTGTGATGAGATTTTGTAAGAAAGGAAAGCTAAGTCCAAGGTTCATTGGACCATATGAAATTCTGGAGAGAGTTGAATCAGTTTCTTACTGAGTGGCTTTACCTCCGAGTTTATCTCAAGTACACAATATTTTTCACATTTCGATGTTGATAAAGTATATGCCAGATCCATCTCATGTTTTGAGTCCAGAGGTAGTTCAGCTGGAAGAGAACCTATCTTATGAGGAACAACCGGTCCATATTCTTGACCACAGGGAGAAAGTGTTACGAAATAAGGTGATTCACCAGGTAAAGGTTTTTTGGAAAAACCACATGATTGAAGAGGCAACATGGGAATCTGAAAATGCAATGAGGGATAAGTACCCCCATTTATTCGATAAGTAAATAAATTGAGGGGATGAAATTTTCTAAAGGGGGTAAGGATGTAACATCCCAAGTAAGTAATGAATAATAGATATTTTTATCTATTTCTATTAATGAACTAGATAGTGTTTTAGAGGCTTAAAATGAAAATAAATCCAGTCTTAAGCATGGAATACACTAATATTTTTAAAAGTTTTTTTACTGCCTTTTGATGGCAAACCATTTTTAAATCTATATTTTGAAAATTTTATAAGCTATTTTTGTCAAAATAAACTTATTCTTTATGATTGGGACATCAAAATTTACTTTGTGTGAATTTTTGGTATTTTTCAGACAATGTTCATTTTTTAATGAATAGTGAAAAATACTACATTTTACATCAAAAATGCTTTTTAATCTAATTTATTTATATGATTATATTATCTTTTGAATTGGTTTTGAAGTTAAATTAGAATATATTTTTACCATTTAATCCAATGGTGGTCATTGGAATCAATTTCACTTTGAAATTGGACTTAAACTGGTGTCAATCTTTTGATACTTATTGTTTCATAAAAACACGCTATTTTTCATGACAGCGTGAATTAATTATTAAATTAATTAATGTGACTTATATGTTTTCAATTTTGTAAAATAGACTTCATTTTTGAATTCAGTATATAAAATATATCTTAGGGTGAATTTTTGGTATTTTTCTGAAAAACTTCAATTTTTGATGAATAGTGAAACCACTAAGTGGTACTTATAAAAACTGATTTTTCGTTTAAATGAAATTTTACCACTTCTGTGTCTTGAATTTCAAAAATCTGACATACATGGTTGTCATTAAGAAGTAAAATTTGGTTCAATGAGATTAAAATAATTTTTTGGTGAATAATAACTCTTAAGTTCTTAATCGCGATTAGAGGTAATTAGTGTAGTTTAAGGTAAAAATAATGCTTTAATAAAATGAGATGAGCTTGACACATGTCCTACCCTCATTGGATGTGTCATGGCCGACCATGAAAATCCATGGGTCAACTTGGGGACCCCATGGAGACACTTTGGTTGGGAAATGACATAAATAACGTTTTATTTAATGTAAAAGTAAAAAATGACACAAACATGAGATGTTTTACTAAAACAATTTTTACATGGGGTTATAAAGATCAGATTTTTTATTATAAATAGTCATTGGAAAGATAAAAATATTTCCTAAATCATAGATTTTTTTTTATAATTTTTAGACTTTAAATAAATTAAATTATTTATGACATCATGATGATGAAGCGATGACCTCATTATTTAACGATTTAAATAAAATGGAATGATAATGTAAAATATAAGACCTACACATGGAAAAAACCTATTGTATGGGTGGATTTCGAACCCTTATCACCTTATACTCGAAACACATCAATTTGGGACCTCTTAAATCCGAATACCATTTTAAAATAAAGTGACTTTTCTTTACCATTCCAAGAGTGCCCCTCCTCTCCTCTTATAAAAATCCCCCACCTCTACCTCCTTACCCACACTCCCAAAGCCTTTGGATCGGTCAACCCCTGACCATTTTGTCTCTCCACAGCCCTCTCTTACTCCTTTAAGCCTCACTTTGGGCAGAAGTCTTCCCAAGGAAGTCTTTGAGCTCAAATCTAAGAGAGTTACCTGATTTTAAGGTAATGTCTTCTTTTGAGTACTTTTGTTTGATTTTTCTTCTCCAACCCCCTAAACTATTTATTCTTTTCTTTTGTAACAAATCCAGTATACTCAATATACTATGATGTTGTTATAAGAAGGATTCGAGCTACAATTACACACACCTACATCTAATGGTTAAAGGACATACTGTTTCCGTGGATGGTGAATTTATGCCTCCCGAAACGATGATTGTTCAACATTATTTTAACACCTTCAAAGGTGGAAATTAAGATGAAAATATATTTATATATGATATATAATATGTTTATGTTTTTTTTAAGCTTATTTATTTTTCATTTTGGGCATACCTTTATGGTTTCCATTATGGGTAAACGCGATATCTTCATTTAAGGAAGTGCGGACTACCGCCCCCTCAAAGTGATTTGATTCATTAAATACCATATGTGGGACGTATAAAGGATGGAACTATGATATTATATATGATATTATGCTGGAATTATAATATACCTTTATATCATTATGATTCCATTCTATAAAATACGAAATAGAAATGAAAGTAGCATTCATGCGTACGTACGGCTTACCGTCTCCATGAACGGTGCATTTCATTTCTTACCTATAAATGATTATGTAATATTATAAATGCATGAATGTACTGGATATATATGACATATATAATATCTACATCATGAATACCATTCTGGATATAATGGATACATGAACAACATGTAATTATAAAGGGTTTATTTTTGACTCAAGTACTAATGATCGTTAAAACGACCGTTATTAACTTAAATAATTACATAGTGTTCATGACATGGAAATAAGTGATATAAAAGGAATAATGAACTTGAAAAAGGTTCTTAAACAAGTAGAAATTAACTCATGTTTATTATTCAGGAGATTAAAGAACGATCGAGTCAAGTCGGACCCGAGGTATGGGACTTCTTCTCAATCTCCTTTCATTGAGGCATATTTTATTTTATACACAACTTTATTTTATACAGTGTATAAACCCCTTTGACTTTAAAGTTTATCCAAAAGGAATATTTTTTATACGAAGCGTTTACTAAACGACAAAAGGTAATGTTTTTGTCATACGTATGCGGCGACAACGACTTCTCCGCCGTCATGACCGTTATTTGAGTTTCGGCTTCCTCTACAAGCCATACCTTCTTTTTAAAAGAAAAATAAGTACCATGTTTTACTTTTCTTTTATTTTGGTATTGAAAATGGTTTTCATGATGTTTTTATATCAATGTGTTGTATTGATATCTTGTGATTGAAAGGTGGAAATTTTATGTTTCCTTTATGCATGTTTTATGTGATACGATTATGTTGAGGTTCTTGGGCATTATTATGAAGACGGGTTGTTCCGTGATAGACTAAGGGTGGGTGAGCCCGATATAGCTCTCCAATTCATTGGGTAACGTGAAGGAGTGAAATGTTAAGGTTTCTCCGAAGAGATTTTGGGAATATACTGTGATGGGTATTCCAAACGTAACCAAGAGGGTTACTCCCTATGTAAGAATGTTATGAATGCCTCAAGTTACCTATATGTCTTATGATTTCTATGATTTATTCATGATTTGATGAGGTATGTTAAAGTGCTTATGTTTTATGGGTAAAGTATGATCTCATTCTTATGTATATATGTACCCATGTTTCCTTTCCATATTTTTATATCCCTTACTGAGCTTTTTATTCTCATCCCAAGTTCTTTTGAAATGTTTTTCATAGGTCAAGGGAAAGGTACATGATATGATGATAGTGTCAAGGAAGTGTCACGACAGAATCCATGTTTTATTTTAAATATGTTTCCATTGATGGGAATGAAGAATACTATCTTTATGTAACCACTTTGTTTATATGTGGAATGTAATGCAAGTTTTATGATCTAATTCTCTAAAACTCTAAACCCGAAAAGATCCTCAATGTGTAATCTTATAATAACTCAATATTAAGTAAGGTTTAAGGCTAGGGCCTTATAAAAATAATAGTGGCATAAAATAGATTCTGGTGTAAACTTGAAAACGTGTAAGAATTTGAAAAGATCCCTTGAATTGTGTTTGAATTTTAGAAATAATTTTGAAAGTTCCTTTTAAAACATGTAACTCTCCATAAAATTTGGAATTATTCTGGTTGGTAAACATTTATATAACACTAACACATAATTTATGAGTATTACACAATAATAAATAATAATTTAATTGAGGTAATTAAAAAATAAAAGTAACACGAATGGAAATGGAGGTTTGGATGGAAAAACCCTTACCACTTTGTAATCAATCAATTAGTATACCTAAAATTAAGAATATTAAAATGATACATTAAATACCATGAAAATAAATATATTACTGGTATTTTACATCAATGGGAAGTATACATACACCATACACAAGTATTAGTAGTGAATATATAAAATCTCACAAAAATGGAAATGAGGTGAAGAAACCCTTACCTTAAGTACGAATGTGTTCCGCTCTTGAACTTAAGGTCGTGGAATATGAAATTAGAATTATTAATAACTTATTTAAGTATCTATTAGACATTTATTTTATTTATCATAATTCTTTTTATCTCACTTATGCCCTTATTTATAAGTTGTTATATTGAAATTTGTCATTCTGGACTGTTTGTTTTCTTTATTTTCATAATCAGCTCACTTGTTCTTAAGTAATGGAGTTCATGTGGAATTGATGTAAATCTCCATAATTAAAATTAAATATTATTTATAAACATATATAAGTTTTAATGTTAATTTATATCATTTAGTTACATGGAAATAGGATGAATCATTAGATGAAATATTTATGACATTCACTTAGATTATTTTAGCGATATTTTGATTATTTGGAACTAGTTTGGTCATTCGATTTAATAATATGTGCGTATAATGGTTTTTAAATATTAGTTAGATTATATTAAATATATTATAGTTTTTTTCAACCATCAAAATGTTTTCATGACCTGTAATGAAGGATAAATTGAAGAATGAAACTTCATCGTCAATGAAGATTATAAATTAGAACCTCATGGACATTGATTTAGTTTATAAAATAAAAGGGAGAGAAAGTAAGTATATTGATGATGGTTCTTCCATTAACATGATATAATTATAGTATATAGATTATACAGTATATATCATGTTAATTTTTACAGATGAGGTGAGAAGAGGATAACAAAAGAAGATAAATTGAAATGAAACTAAATGAAAAAGAAGGGTGTTTTGCCTCTTCAAATAACCTCCTTGAGAACCTCCTTAAGGGAAGGAATTTTTGCCTTTTGGAAAAACCAAGAGCTTCCTAGACGTGGGGAGTTACTAGGGAAGGATATTTGGGCAGAACATTGATGAGCTTAAATTCTTAGAGGAGTGAAGAGAAGAGGGAGTGAGGGGGTTTATAGTGGAGGAGAGTTGTGTTTTCATAATTATTTAATAATTTGTTTATTAATTTCCCTCGAGATAAGAAATAGTGATGATTTAATGAACAATAATATTAATAAATGCATGTGAGTTCGAACCAAGTGGTATTACATCACTTATGATTTCTTAAATAGTGTATTTAACGGATAATTTGTATATACAGTATTTTACTGTATTTCACTATTCATTAAAAATTTGAGTATTTTATAAAAATACCAAAAATTAACCCTAACCATTTTTTTATGTGTAGAATCCAAAAATGAAGTACATTTTTCAAAAATAATTTTCTATATCCCCTGTTTCCTCTTTTTACTTGTGGTTCTACCACAGTACTTTGACCAGGTGAGTAGTCTTGTTACGTAGAACTTTATCTCTATGATCAAAGATCTTCAATGGCTGCTCCTCATAGGAAAGATCATCCTCCAATTATACCACCTCTAAAGAGAGTACATGTGAAGGTTATGGTATGTAAATATTTTATAGGGATACATGAAAGACATCAGGTACTTTCTACATGGTAGGTGGAAGTGCTAGTCGATAGTCCACAGCTCCAACTCGATCAAGGATCTCAATGGGGCTGATATACCTCAGACTTAGCTTCCCTTTCTTCCCAAATCATATGAACTTCTTACATAGATATAATAATAGAAATAACATGTCTCCAACTTTGAACTCAAGTTCTCCTTGATGGTTATTTTCATAACTCTTCTGTCGAATTTGGGATACCTTGATATGCTGATGAATGGACTTCACCTTCTCCACCATTTCTTCGACCATTTCAGGTCTTAGAAGCTTACGCTCACTAACTTCATCCCAACATGTCAGTTTTCTACACCTTTTCCCATAAAGGGATTCATATGGTGCCATTTGGATGCTCTAGTGGAAATTTTTGTTGTAGGAGAATTCAACCAGTGGAAGATGTTGGTCCCCTCCTCCTTTGAATACCATAGAACACGCTCTCAACATGTCTTCCAGTGTCTAAATAGTTCACTCAGATTGGCCATCAGTTTGAGAATGATAGGCCGTACTGAAGTTCATTTTAGTTCTTAGATCATGTTGGCGACTTTTCCAGAACTTCAAGGTGAATCTCAAATCACAATCGAATACAATAGATAGTGGTACTCCATGCAGCCTTACCACTTCTTTGATGTAAATCCGTTCAAGTTGATCCAATGAGAAGTCCTATCAAATCATGATAAAGTGATATGTATTTTTAATATGATCCATAACAACCCATATAGCATTGTTTTCTCAATAACTCATTATATTTCTAGTGATTTAAGAGTGAAATAGAGAGGATCCCTTACCTTAAATCTGGTGGTGTTCTCCACTTGTTATCATAAAAAAAAGAATAACCAAAGAGTGTATCATGAAAACGTTCATGAAAGAAAAGGATTAGAAAATATATGGACATTCATAAGGTAAAAAAGTGATATAAAATGTTATTTGGTGTCAAATAAAAGTTACAACATATAAGAAATGTATTTGAGAAACATTATCATTAAAAACAATTGTGCGGTTTTAAGGAAAATACTAGAGTTTTTAAAATAGAAAATAGGAAACTCTTTTATATAAAAACAGAATTGAACCAAAATGTTTTTCATAATAAAATACTAATTTGATAAAGATAAATGTGGATTAAAACATAGGATATAGTTCACTTGAAATAGGGTAAAACTTTGGGAAGTTTCCTTAAAATAGGTTGGCTTATCGAAAATTTCTAAGGAGGGAATCTTTGAAAAACATGTATATCCTTGAAAGAGAGTGATGAAAGGGTCTTTATAAATTAATTTTGTAAAACCAAACAAAATTTAGAATATGTACATAAAAATATAAGATAATTTCTTGTTGACAAAAATAAAGATATGGAAACCCGAAAAAACAAAGGAGGTTTGGGTGGAATTCGTAAAAGTTTATTGGCATGGTATCAAGTTTATCCAAGAGAGCTTGATGAGAGAGAGAAGGGGTTTCTCATCACTTATACATCATTAGGGTGGTATGGGGTGGTTTGAAATCATACCCCATCATATGGAATTACAAAAAACATATTTTTCTTTATAATTTAATACCATTTGAACATATCATTAAGGAAATCTTCATAAGCCTTGTAAAGTTTGATCCGTACGCCCCCAATGGACTCATCTTCCTTCTGCTTGAGTCTGAGGAACTCTATTTCCATATTGAGATGGAGGTTTCGAAAAAAATATTTGTTTAAAAACATCCTCTTGAATTCCTCCCAGTCCATGGAATCAATTTCATCTTGGGACTTTGTATACTTGATTAGTTTCCACCACTGATTAGAATTCCCATCAAAATGATAGACTACCAGTACAACTTTCTCATCTTACGAACACTAGAGGATGGAGAATATATTTGAAAGGGAGTTCGTCCACTGTTCTGTGAGGAGGGGATCATAAGATCCACTGAACATGGAAGGCCTTTTCCATATAAAGGATTCTATAGAAACTTTCTCTTTCCTTGTAGGAGGAGGGAATTCCGCATGATTTAAGTTATTATTCATAACTCGAGCTAGCTGAGAAAGTACTTTCATGAAGTTTTTAGAACCCATTTCCATCATATCAAGAATATCATTAGGCAAATATTCATATTTACAATAACATTGGTTGTTGGAACGTGTTCTTCTATTTCCCTCTATTAGCTAAGAAAAAGAACATATAATTAAGGGTCTTGAATACTTAGCTATTGAACATAAAAAGGAAACTTTGAACATAAAAGTATAAACTTATAAAGGATAAGTATATCCTAAATTTTGATTCCTTAGGTTTAAATCTAGGTTATCATTGATCTATTTCTTAAAGTATATTCTTATGGGATTTTTTGTCCCTTAATAATGGTTTTTACTATACTCGTGAATCTACCAAAGCATATCCCCTAGGATGTGTCGTAACAAAGAGTGTAGCAAGGTCCGTTGTCGTGCACCAATTCTCATTTGAGTTAAGCTCAAAGCGGTGTTTTTGGGTTTTACCCCTAGTTACATATGTACCAGAGTGGCCTCTACCTGCTCATATCCATACGAGGATGTATTTTCTTGATAAACAACTTACTCAATACTCTCCAAAATTTAGGAATGTTTCCTTATACTTAGTCTCATTCTTAAGGTTCTCACTAAGGTGTTATATTCCTGATCTCTAAAAATAAAAAGACCATCCTTTGATACCAACTAATGTTGAGGAATGAATATATTCCCAAGACTGCCTTTCGAACAAGGTATGGACACTGTGAGTTCATAGTGATGCCCTTCTGACTAACTAATGCTCCAGTAATTTTCAGGGATTTAATTAATAGATTCTTTAGATATTAGCTCGAAAAATTTGTGTTAGTATTTATTGACAATATTATGATATAATCTAAGAGAAAGGAGGAACATGGGGAGCATTTTAATACTATGTTGAAGACTTTGAAATGGGACATTTAGTATGAAAAGTACAGTAAATGTGAGTTCTTGATAAAGGAAGTTTCATTCTTGGGGCATGTTATCACCAGCAAAGGGATATATGTGGACCCTTACAAGACGAAGACAGAAGGAGAGTGGACCATTCTAACATCTGTAAAGGAGATATGTATCTTTTTGGGTCTATATGGGGATTATCGATGATTTGTGAAGAACTTTTTATGTTTTTCAAACCCAATGACCAAGCTTACACGGAAGGGGGAAATGTTAGTGTGGACCCAAGAAAGTGAAGACTGTTTCACGGAGTTGAAAAGGAGGCTTATCACTACGCTAGTACTCACACTCACAATGAGAGGAGAACTATTTGTTGTGTACAATGATGATTCAAAGAAGGTATTAAGCTGTGTGCTGATGAAAAATGATAAAGTGATAGCCTATTCCTCAAGACAACTGAAAATTCATGAGAAAAACTATCATATGCGTGATCTGGAGTTGACGGTTATGATCTTTGCGTTGGAAATATAGCGGCATTATCTCTATGAGGAGAAGTGTTAGTTATATAATAAAGAAAAGAGTATCAAATATATATTCACACAAAAAGATATCAATATGAACCAGCTAAAATAATATGATCTTATTATATTTACAGAGGATGTACATGAGAATAATTAAGGGAGTAACATCATCAATCCTTTCTCAAATGATTGCTCAACCATGTCTTATGTAGAAAATAAAAGATGCTCAAAGAAAGGATTTGGAAATTCTTAAAATGGTGGAAGCTATTAAAATTAGAAGTCCTTATAGTTCAAGGTGGATGAGGAAGGAGTTTTAAGATTTGGGTCATGATTATGTGTACCATCTGATCGAGTGATAAATTGTGAGCTTCTAAATGATGCACAAAACTCAACATTCTCTATCCACCCAGGGAGCACAAAGATGCATCGAGATATCTGAGAAAAATTTTGGTGGGGCAATATGAAAAGTGAGATTTCCTAATATACATAAAAGTGCCTGGTATGTCAAAAAGTGAAGGTTGAGAGGAAAAATTCTAATGGGATGATGCAACCACTACCCATACCAACATGGAAGTCAGAGAACATTACCATGGACTTTGTCACTGTAATTCTAAAGAAATCTAGAGAAAACAATGTTATATGGGTCGTTGTGGATCATCTTATAAAGACAACTCACTTTATCTCGATTCGAGAAGACTTCTCATTGGATCAAATTTCATCGATTTACATCAAATAAGTTGTAAGGTTGCATGGAGTACCACGATCTATTGTATCTAATAGTGATCTGAGATTCACCTCAATGTTCGGGAAAAGTATTCAACATGCTTTTAGCACTGAACTGAACTACAGTATGGCCTATCATCATCAAATTTTTGGCCAATAAAAGTGAACTATTTAGACACTGGAAGACAATTTGAGAGAATGTTCTATGGAATTCAAAGGGGGTGGGGACAACATCTTCCACTGGATGAATTCTCCTACAAAAACAGTTTCCACTCGAGCATCTGAATGTCACCATATGAATCCATTTATAGGAAAATGTGAAAAAACACCAGTGTGTTGGGATGAAGCTGGTGAACGTAAGCTTCTAAGACCTAAAATGGTCGAAGAAATGGTGGATAAGGTGAAAACCATTCATCATCATATCAAGGAAACCCAAAGTTGACAGAAAAGTTATGAAGACAATTGTCAACAAGACCTTGAGTTTAAAGATGGAGACATGGTATTTATTCGCATATCTTCAAGGAATAAGATCATGAGATTTGGGAAGAAAGGGAAGTTCTTTGAGTCAATAAGTTTTTCTTATGACTTTTCCATTCCTATATATTTTGAAAATCACAAAAACTTTATCTTAAGGAAAATTGTTTTCCCTAAGAACTATCTTAATAAGGAAAATTTTCCTTCTCCAAGGAAAATTTATCCTTACCTACGTCTTCATTGTTCATTTTATAGTTTCTATAATTATAACTCATTTTATTCCTAAGTCTAAAATTTGGTTTTACATATAAAACATAAAAATCCTATAAATACTTTGTTATAGAGTATTTTATTTTTAGGATCTGAATTCTCTGAAATTCAGACTTCAAATCATCTGAAATTCAAACTTCAAATTCTATGAAATTCAGACTCTGAATCCTCTAGAATTCATACTGCAAATTCTCTGAAATTCAGACTCTGAATTATCTAAAAGTCTGACTCCAAATTCTATAAAATTTGGACTCTGAAATCTTCTAAATTCAAACTCCCAATTACTCAGAATTCAGACTCTGAATTCCTCATAATTCAGAATTATATTTCCTCAGAATTCTGACTCCCAATTCCTAAGAATTTAGACTATAAATTCCTAATAATTAAGACTTTGAATTCCTTAGAATTTATACTCTAAATTCCTCAGAATTCAGACTCTAAATTCATAGGAATTTAAACTCCGAAATCTATAGAATTCAGATTCAGAATTATTGGTAAAATAGAATCCTAATATCCATGAGTTATATTCTTCGAATGTTTATTTGGTTAGATTATGAACTTTATTTTTCCTTATACTCCCAAAATTAGATTTGGTTAAGCAACCTTATTTTTCTTACACTTGTTGTAGTTGTGAAATGATGTCATACAATTTGTTTCTAACTAACCATTGTGTTAGTGACACATGTATAGGTCCCTCCGAGATTCAAGGAAAAATATGACCATTGGAGGAGGGAGTCGACCGTTGGAGAAGTGAGTATAAATAGGAGATAATATTAAATATATCAATGTATTTTGATAACTCTATATATTTCATGATGTGAAGTGATTTCTAGAGAGAGAGACTCTCATTCTTTGTGCATGCTGAACATCTTGTTTATCTTGCTTCGTGAAACTCTGATTGTTGTTTAGTACAATCAAGGACTTCCAGGGATAGGAAGACATAGGTGTCAACTACCATAAAGTTCAAGGACTTCTGTGGATAGGATGAAAGAGGTGCCAACTACCTTAATGTTTGAGGGCTTGTGGGGATAGCAAGATAGATTTTGATATTCCTATCGAGGACTTACCCAGGTGTTGGTAAGATAGACTTTCTTGAAAGTATAAATCATTGGACATTTATCCAAGGTTGTTGGATACCCTTCTCTTTAGGTTAAAAGATTTCATACTTGTTACTTTTTTTGTTTCAAGTTTATTTTCATTGTATTTTGATAAAGGAATAATGTATAACCTTCTTATAATCTCTTGTACTTATTATACTCTGATAAGTGAGATTATATATGCTTTAAGGTATAATGTTTTCCTTGTAAACTTTTCTTAAGTTTCATTTTTGGAACGATATATCTGGATCCTAGATAGTTTCAAGAACTAAAAGCGGTCTTTTGAATTTACTGTGTTTAACCTTCTTAAACATATTTTTCCTTAAGGTTAAAAATAGAAGTTTTTAAACTTACAATTCACCCCCCCCCCTCTTGTAAATTGAGCATCTAAATTCATGTTTCGATCCTAAAATTGTTATCAGAGGAGGTATATGAAATATTTATATTCACATATAAGTTTTCTTGATCATGTTTTCATTTTTCAAAAAAAACAATCCTTGCATAGTAATTTTATCATTGTTTCAAAAAAATTCTATGAACAAGTTTTTGTGGAAAGATATTTTCTTAGAATGGCAGGAATTAATGTTGGTTTCATTGAAAATATAAATCCAACATAGCAAACTATATTTTATGGGAATGATTATGAATATTGGATAGACCATATGATGACTTTTTTTATTAATACTAGAGTGGATAATTTTATCATGCTTACTTGAGATTACTAGATTCCTGACATGTAAATCCAAAATTTTACCAATCAAGAAAAGACAGAATATCAACTAAACTACATGGTACGTAATACTTTGTAGTGTTCTATGAATAGAAATATATATAGTCATATTTCTTCTTGTGAAGCTACAAACTGTATCTGGAAGAAATTAGAAGTCACGCATTTTGGTACAGCCAATGTTATAGAAACTAGAAGAGATATGGTTAGAGTAGAATATCATGGATTTATATTTCCTTATGGAGAACCAGTATGAAAGGCGAAACAAAGGTTTATGAAAATTGTTAATAGTTTACAACATATGGGTGAGAAAGGACTAGATTATGAATCTCTTGCAGAAAAGATTATAGATATCATTCCCACTAAGTGGAAATCTAAGAGAACAATTATTGATGAGAATAGGAAAGTATCCCAAATTACTCTTGTTGAACTTTTTGGAACTCTTCTTCAACATGAGACAAGAATGAAAAGAGATGTTGATATGAATAAAAGAAAAATGGAAATGGAACTATAGCCTTTACTACTACTAAAGGAAAGATTTCTGAAAGGTTTACAAGATCCAAATCTAAGAAAGTCATTGTTTTATCTGAATCTAGTGAAAGTGAACATTCTGAAAATGATCTTGCTAATCTTTCTTTAAGGGTGAACAATATAGTTAGAAATAAATACTTTTAATATAGATATAAGAATAAATATAGAAAAGAAAAGAAAGACTCGGAAGTCACTTGTTATGAATGCAAAAGAGTAGGGAATATCTAGCTTGATTTTCCTATGATTAATAAAAATGATAGAAAAGAAAATAATACTGAGATGAATAGAAAGAATTACTATAAGAATAAAGCTAAGAATGTTATGAAAGTCAATGAAACCTAGAGTTCCAGTGGTGGAGACTCTTATGATGAATCCTCAGTGTATGAATCTTCTGCTCAGAAGAATCTTGGTCTACTAGCCAGACTACCCATTAAAAATCATTATCTAATGGCCAAGGTACACAATGATGAATCTATCACCAATGTATCTTTAAATTAAAATTATACTAATGATAAATACTATAATTCTTTAGATGAAGAAACTTCTTCTTATGAATATAATACATTACCTTATTATAAAGAAGTGTCTAGTTTTGTTAATCTTCTTGAGAATGAAAATTCAAAACTCAAGAAAATTCTTGATAATGAAAATTATAGAATTTCTATTTTAACTCAAGAAGTATCAAATCTTTATAAAGATCTTGATAAGAAAATTTATGATTTTTAATGTATTTCCAAAAACCTTGAGGAAGTTAATTCTGAGAAGGATAAACTTTTTAAGGATCTTGAAAATGTAATTTCAAAGAAAAATATTTTAGAGACTAACTCTAGTTCTAAAACTAATGTTTTTTAGGATAATAACTTATTTATTAAACTAAATTTAAAAATATTTTCCATGATGAAGTTTTTGTCAAACTTTACCTATATTAAGGAAAACTTTGACAAGATGTATTCCCAAATTTGACATCTAATGAATAGTTCTATATTTGGTTATACTCATTTTAATCCAATTTTTTGTAATAACTATTTTGTTCCTCAAAGTGCTCAATTCTGTACTAAATGTCAGTGTGGTAGACATCAGGAAAAAAAATTGTTCTTTAAACAAAATTCTGACTTTAGGTTTTCATAAAGCTTATTTTTCTAAAAAAATGTGGATTCATAAAATCTTGCTCTCTGAAATTTCCAGATCCAAGAAAATTTGGATTTTAAAAGTCTAACACTTTTATTTTTAGGAAAATAAAGATAGTACCAATAGAAATATGTGGTACATGTATATTGGATGTTCCCAATATATGACTATTAACAAAAACATCTTTGAAAAGATTATCAAGACAAAAGGATGAAAAGTAACTTTCAAAGATAATGCTCAGGGTGAAATTATTGGTATAGGTGACATTGTTCTTCTTGAAAAAACATTGATTTAAAATGATTTATATGTTAAAGGTCTTAATCAAAACCTCATTATCATAATTCAATTATGTGATGAAGGTAACCTTATAAATTTTAGGAATGATAAGTGACTAGTACACAATTCCAAGGAAGAGTTTATTATTTATTCACACAGGAAAAAGAATGTATACACACTAAACTTAGAAGACCTTAGGAGCCAAGATCTACCTTGTCTTAGTGAAAATGTTGATTAATCTTGGTTGTGGCATAGAAGGTTAGGACACTGTAACCTTAGAAAACTATATAAACTCTCTAAGAAAAGACTTATTAAGGATCAACCAGAGCTTAAATTTAATTCTTAAAAAGTTTTTGATCCATATCAATATGGAAAGAAACATAAATCAAGTTTTAAATAAATCAGTTAAGTCTCAACTACTAATGCATTATATTTAGTGCATATGGATCTTTTCGGTCTAACACAAACTGGAAGCATTGGAGGAAAATATTATGTTTTTTTCTTAGTTGATGATTACACTAGATTTATGTGGGTCTATTTTCTAGAAAAGAAATATAATGCTTTTTCTTATTTCAAAATCTTTAGAGCCCAGGTTAAAATGAGAAAAACCTTCCTTTGATAACTATTCATAGTGATCATGGAGGGGAATTTCAAAATTCTGATTTTGAATCTTTTTGTAGTAGAAAAGGTATTACTCATAACTTCTCATCCCCAAGAACTATTCAACATAATGGTGTTATTGAAAGAAGAAATCTAATTCTTCAAGATATAACAAGAACCATGTTGAGTTAATATTCTATAGGTAAAAACTTTTAGGATGAAGTTGTAAGTAATGCTTCTTATACTATAAATTGAGTTTTGATTTGAACTTTTCTTAATAAAACCCCCTATGAATTTTGGAATGGTAGAAAACCTAGACTCTACTACTTCAATGTATCTGGTTGCAAAGTATTCATTCTGAATACTAGAGATAATTTACATAAATTCACACCCAAATCATATGATGGTATTTTCTTAGGTTACTCCACATATTCTAAGGCTTATAGAGTTTTTAATAAAAATACTTATACTATTGAAGAAATAGTGCATGTAAAATTAGATGAAACGGATCCCTTTATTTTTAAAAACCTCATCCTACATATTTGGATGTAATTCAAAAATTTATTATCAACCCTTGATAGAAGGTCCTTCTAATATTGAAAATTTTCCAGAAAATATTTCTGAAGTATTTACCACAGAATATTTCCTACCATATGTTGATGAACAAGTTTTACAGAATCCAAATTAGTTGTTTATTTTGAATCATCCCAGTGATAGTATCATTGGTGATGTAAATAAAATTGTAAGGACTAGAAGTTCCTTAAGAAATGAAGTATATCATATATCATTCCTTTCCCAATAAAAACCAAAAATCACTGATGAAGATTTAGGTGATGATGATTGGATTAAATCCATGCAAGATGAGCTAAATTAATTCTAAAGGAATGGAGTCTAGACCTTGGTTGAAAGTCCTAAGGAAACTTCTATTATTGGAGTAAAATGGTTCTTCATAAATAAGTGTGATGAAAATGAGATTATTGTAAGAAATAAATCTAGATTAGTTGCTAAAATCTATAATGAATAAGAAGGAATATACTATGAGGAAACCTATACTCCAATATCTAGACTTGAATCTATCTGTATTTTACTTGCATTTAAATCATTCTAGAACATTAAACTTTTTAAAATGGATGTAAAATGTGATTTCCTTAATAGATATGTTCAAGAGGAAGTTTTTGTTGAAAAACCTCCTATTTTGAAGAAAAAAAATATCTTGAACATGTTTTCAAACTTACCAAAGCTTTATATAGACTTAAACAAGCTCCTAGAGCCTGGTGTGATAGACTTACAGGAGTTTTGTTACAAAATAACTATGTTAAAGGAAATGTTGATCCAACTATTTTTATAGAGAAATATAATAAAAATGCATTGATAGTAAACATTTATGTTGATGATAATATATTGGGTTAAACTCAGTAATCTTTAATAGATTCATTTGTGAATCCAATGAAATATAAGTTTGAAATGAGTATGATGGGTGTGTTGACTTTTTTCCTAGGTTTTCAAATTTTCCAAAAACTAGAAGGAACATATAAATATCAACATAAGTATATTAAATATCTTCTTAAAAGGTATGTATTTTAAAAAACTAAGAGTATAAGTACTTCTATTTTTACCTCAAATTCACTTGATCTTGACGAAGCTAGGAAACCAGTAGATTAAACATCATTTAGAGGTATGATAGGAAGTTTATTATACTTGAAAGCTAGTCATCAAGACTTAATGTTTTTAGTATGCTTACGTGAAAGATATCAATCCAATCCTAAGGAATCTAATTTAAAGGATGTGAAAATAGTTTTACTTTATTTAAAGGGAACCATGGATTTAAGACTCTTTTATACTTCTAGAAATGATTTTGTTTTAAAAAGTTTTTCAGATGCTGATTTTGGTGGATGTAAAATGGTTATGAAAAGTAATTCCAGAAATTTTCATTTCTTAGGAGATTAATTATTTTCTTGGTCATGAAAAAAGAAACACTCAGTAGAACTTTCAACTGCTGAAGAGGAATATATAGCAGCTGGAAGTTTTTGTGCCCAAGTATTGTGGATGCAACACACACTCACAAACTATAGTATGAGTTTTACCAAAACACAGATATTGTGTGATAACACTAGTTCCATTTCCCTTAGAAAAAACCATGCACGTCACTATTGTGAAAAACACATAGATATTAAGCATCACTTTATTAGGGATCACACACTAAAAAGAGATATCATTCTTCAATTTATCGGAACGCGAGATCAACATGCAGATACTTTCACAAAATCTTTACCGTCCGATATATTTGAATAAATTAAACAACATTTCGGAATGATAACTGTGAGAGAATATTTCATATTAACTCTTTTTTCAAACCTATCTATTTATAGTAACATACACATTTTCATAGGGGGAGTACATTTTCTTGATTTATCAATTTTTTCATAGTGAAATTATTTTTTTGTAATCAAATTTTTCGTAGTGAGTTTTTTTTCGTAATCAAATTTTTCATAGTGAAATTTTTTTCATAATCAATTTTTTCCTATTGAAATTTTTTTCCCATAATAAAAAAGTTTCATAATCCTTTTCCAAAATCAAAAAGTTCTTCAAGAATAATTTAATACTGATAATTTTCCCAAAAATCCAAAAGCTAGGTTTCATTACTTAATTTTTTGTAATCAATTTTTACCTGTTAGTATTTTCATTTTCTACAAAAAGATTTTTAGATTCACTTTCCTCAAATCTGAATTTTTTTCTTAAAACCTAAAAAGATCAGAACCTACCAAATTCCTTCTTCAGTTTTTTTCTCAACCACCAGATCTAATCAAGCATGTTATCACCGTTGGATCTAATTGGGAAGATGAACTATCACCTCAAACATCTATATAAAGGCCCCCCAATGGTTGTCCCATGTCGATTTTTCAAAGCTTTGCTGTGCCAAATCCCTGCTTCTCATCTTAAAGCCTATTCTGAATCTCCTTGTTTTCCTCAATTCTGAATGTCTTTGGAAGCTTCTTCTCAAAATAAAATGTCATAGGCAAACGAAAATATCTAAATGGAATTTATAAAAAGAAATTTTAGTAGATCCAAAATTCTTTTCTAAGTACGATTCACTTATCTCAAATAATATCAAGTTGAATGGTTAGGAGAGTATGTGAGTATCGAAACCAAAGGGAAAGGATCCGATGTATCCACAGTTTCTAGTAGAATTTTATGAATCTGTAATATTTTTGTTCATGATGGAAAAGATAATTTTTCTTTAAAGAGTTATGGGAAAAATTATTCTCTTTCTTTCAGTAAGGCTACTAATATCCTTTCAATCCCTTATGAGGGAGAAGCTGAATTCTGCACCCACAAGCTTTCGGATGTTTTAGGATGTTTTGATAAGGATAAGGCCATAGAGTTTCTTGGTTTGTCTTGGGTGAATAAACTAAAGATCAACCATATTTCTAAAAATTTTCGGATTTGGGAGTTATGGGTTCAGGGGTTTATCATTCTGATAAAAGGTGATAAAGACACCTTGAAGAAAAGTAACATTTATATTCTGGATTTTTTGGTAAACCTTGGGAAGATTAACCTTGTGTAGTATATCTTGCTTACGATTTAAAATATAAAGAATTAAACTATCAAGACTTGGATTATTATGTATCTGAATATTCTTTCCAAGCTCATTGTTATCTTTCTTGATTCGTTCACAATCCCCTACAGCTCTAGGACAAGGAATTTCAAGGTAATGTTGTTGAGTGATGATACACTGAGAATGAAGGTTGGTTTTTCTAGTGAATCTCGAGAATTTTATGATTTATATAAATCATAAATATAAGCCTTATCGAAGAAACAACAAGTGGATGAAACTTCTAAGAAAAGAGGAAATAAGAAAAAGGTGAAGGAACCATAAAGGAAAGAAAAATCTCATACTGTTAAGGAAACTCAATCAGCACCACCTAAGTCAAATAAGTTAAAGACTTATCTCGATGAAGTGGTATCCAAGTGTATAGAAGAAAAGAAGAATAAGAAGGAAGGGGAGCCTAGTTTTGGTTTGGACCTTGCTGAGTAAAAATAATTAATGCAGAAGGGTATTGAGGATCTTGAGAGGAAATAAAATGAAAAGAAGAAAAAGAAGAAAATGCCTGAAGCCGAAACTATTCGATCTCTTCTGAAGGCTACTAAGAAATCCTCTGAGAAGATTTAGGTAAAATAAACCATTCTCAATGAACCAGTACCCATAGAGACTTTGGGGAAGAAGATGGTGATTTCTGAACCAAAAGAAGATGAAGAAATCATTCAAGAAGAGGATGTAGAAGAAGGAGGAGGATGAGGAGGAGAGGAAGAAGGGGATGACACAGATGATTTCATAAGGAAAGTAGATCCTTATCATGAGAAGGATATTCCTTCTGAAAAAATTTCAATCCGGAATTTTCGAGATGAATCTTCAAAACTTGTTACCCTAAGGAAAGAAGAAAAGGGTCAGGAAGAAGTAAATAAACCATCTGATGTTGAAAGTAGCAACCATGACTTTGTTCTTCTAGAGGATCTAGTGGAATATGCTAAGAAAGAAATTGTTGAGGAAGAAAAAATTGTTCAACTATCTAATAGTGAACTTGAATCTTCAAAGGCTGCAGCGATCATTCCAAAAGAAGATAAGGGAAAACAGGTGTTGGTTGATACATGAAGAAAAGTTATGGTGGAAAAGAAAGATATTGGTCGATCTTCAAAAAGAAAGGCTGTTGAGATAGAAAAATAATCATCACCAACCAATCAATATAATTCAGAATTTTCCTCTCTTGGACATGACTTTATAGTTCAATCAATGAAGAAGTTGGTTGATACCTTTCCCTTGTTTCTAAGTAGAGACTCAAGTTTCCCGTTTCTTCAGCACTCATTTAATTAGAAAGAGGATTTAGTTACTATGCTTATGGATAAATTTTCCAGGATTGAGGATGATTTCAAATCTTTATTCACTGGATATGATACTCACAAAAGATCATGCAAGGAAATCACAAAGTGGTTGAGGAAAAAAATCAAAGAGATGAGAATCCTTGATGATTTTCAGGAAAGTTTGAAGAATTATTTTGACACCGAAGATGGAAATTTCAATGATCTTACTAAAATTTCTGAGGAAAAGATAATTCTTTTACAAACAACCTAGAATCATAAAGTTAAAGACCACAATGGGAAGCTTAATTTAGTGGATATGAATTGGAAAAGGGAAAGGGAACTCAAAATAGAGTTTGAAGAAAAAATCAATAATAAATAAGATCCTTTGAAAGCTAAAGCATAAATTCTTAAGGCTCGAGAAGAAAAGATCAAAGCCTTGGAGAAGCTAAGTTAAGATCATGATCTAATACTAAATCATGTTGAAGAAGATCACAAGGATCTTAGAAAGATGAAAACAATTATGAAGAAGCTAATTTTGAAGGATAAAGAAGGATAATTTTTTCCAAATCCAATCTTTTGTTGTATTTCTTTCATTGTACAAATTATTTCAATCATAATGAAATTTTGGTTGTCCTTCATATGTTTTGGTGTATAGTTCTAATATTTCAGGTACCACATTTTTTCCATTCCCTTTATTCCTTTTTGAAAATGACAAAGGGGGAGAAAGGAATGATAAAAAGAATACTAAGTAAAGAATAGAATTCCCTAATTAAGGGAGAGTCTATCTAAGGGGGAGTTCTTATCATAGAATATTTTTGTTTGCAAGAAAATGTATAATCACTTTCAAGAAATCAAGAATACAATCCTTAGGGATTTTAAAACATAAGGAGGAGTTAGTCATATTCACCATGAATCATAAGTAAAGGGAGATAAGTTTTTATTTTCAAGTTCATAAAAAATTCTAAGTCCTTATATTCTTTTTCGTAAGGATGTTTGTGCTTTCCAAAAAGTGAGAGATTATTGAGTCAACAAGGTTTCCTTATGGATTTTCCATTCCTCTAAATATTGAAATCACAAACACCTTATCATAAGGAAAATTGTTTTCCCTAAGAATTATCTTAATAGGAAAAATTTTCCTTCTCCAAGGAAATTTTGTCCTTACCTATGTATTCATTGTTAATTTTATAGTTTCTCTAAATATAACTAATTTTATTAATAAGTCTAAAATTTGGGTTCACCTCTAAAACCTATAAATCCTATGAACCCTTGGTTATAGAGTATTCAGTTTTCAGGATCTGAATTCTCTGAAATTTAGACTCAAAACTTTTTGAAATTTAGACTCTGAGTTTTATAAAATTCAGACACTGAATCCTCTAAAATTTAGACTCTGAATTCTCTAAAATTCAAACTTTGAATCCTCAAAAATTCAGACTCCAAATTCTCTAAAATTTCAACTCTAAATTATCTAAAATTCAGACTCCAAATTCTCTAAAATTCAGACTCCTAATTCTCTAATTTTCGGACTACTAATTCTTCATAATCCCGATGCTGAATTCCTCAGAATTCGGACTTATAATTCCTCAGAATTCAGACTCCGAATTCCTTAGAATTTCAATTCCAAATTCACATGAATTTAGACTCATAAATATATATAATTCAGATTCTGAATTCTTTATAAAATAGAATCCAAATATCTAAGAGTTATAGTCTCTGATTTTTTATTTGGTTAGACTCTGAACATTATTTTTCCTTAGACTCTGAAAATTAGATTTGGTTAAGTAACCTTATTTCCTTACACTTGTTATAGTTATGAAATGATGTCATACATTCGATTTCAAACTAACTTTTTTTGAGTGACACGTGTACAGGTCCCTCCAAGATTGAAGAAAAAATATGACTGTTAGAGGAGGGAGTTGACCGTTAGAGAAGTGAATATAAATAGGATCTCATTTGAAAGAGCTCGATGTAAGTTGATCACCCTAGAGATTACATGTTGTGAAGTGATTTCTAGAGAGAGAGACTCTCATGATTTTTTCGTAATGAACATCTTGTTCATCTTGGTTTGTTCCACTCTGACTGTTACTAAGTGCAATCGAGGACTTCTGGGGATAGGAAGACAGAGGTGTCGACTACCTTAATGTTCAAGGACTTTCGTGGATAGAAAGAGATAGGTGCCGACTACCTTAAAGATCAAAGGCTTGTGGGGATAGCAAGACCGATTCTGATATTCCTATCGAGGGCATAACCAGGTATGGGTAAGACAGAATTTCTTGAAAGTATAACTGAAGGGACCTTTTTCCAAGTTTTTTGGATACCCTTCTCTTTGGGTTAAAAGATTTCATACTTTTTAGTAGTTTTGTTTCAAGTTTATTTCTGTTGTATTTTGATAAAGAAAGAAATTATAACCTTCTTATACTTTCATGTACTTTCGTATACTCTGGTAACTGAGATTCTATATGCTTTATGGTAGAATATTTTCCTTATAACCTTTTCTTAAGTTTAATTTCTTGAATCATATTTCTGGAACCTAGAAAGTTTGAAGAACTAAAAGAGGTCTTGTGAATTTACCTTGTTTAACCTTGTTAAGCATAGTTTTCCTTAAGGTTAAAAACAAAAGTTTTTAAACTTACAATTCACCCCCCCCCCTCTTGTAAATGGATCATCTACATTCATATTTCGATCCTACAAAGTTAAGTCCCAAATATATCAGCCCCTTCGATATCCTTGATTAAGTTGGAGTTTTAGCCTATTGAATGGCACTTCCACCTACCATTTCTAATTTACATGATGTATTTCAGGTATCCCTCTTAAGTAAGTACACACCAAACCCTTCACATGTACTCTCTTCATAGGTGGTACAGTTGGAGGATGATCTTTCTTATGAGGAGTAGCCAGTGAACATCTTGGAACGTAGAGATAAAACTACATGTAACAAGACTACTCAACTGGTCAATGTACTGTGGAAGAACCACAAGAACGAACAGGAAACATGGGAACTAGAGGAGGAAATGAAGGAAAAGTACCTGCACTATTTTATGGCTTAGAATACAAAACAAAATTTCAAGGGCAAAATTTCATAAGGGGGAAGAATGTAACAACCCAATGATTTATAAAAGGAAATTTCATTCTTATAAATATGTCATGAAAACAAAACATAATGAACTAATAAGTTCTATGTTACCATTAAACATAATTTTTTCACTTTTTTGTTCAGAATTTCAAAAATCTGACATACAATGTTGCGATCAGTTAGTTATTTATAGTCTGATAATAAAAACTTAATTTTTGGTGAATAGTAACCTACCCTTATGAATAGTAACATACCCTTAGGAATGGTGATATACCCTAATGAATAATAACCTTACCTATGATAATATATAAATATTCAAGTTGAAAGTTTGATATACCTATATTTTAGAATAAGTAAATGAATGTTTTAAAACTAGTTTTTGATAATAAATTATGATTCTAATTAAATATTAAATTAATAATATATAGAAAATTATTTTTAAAAAATGGATTTCATTTTTGGATTCTACACATTGAAAAATGGTTAGGCTGAATTTTTGTGATTTTTCTAAAATACATGAATTTCTTGATAAATAGTAAAATACGATAATTTACGATAAATAATAAATACATGAATTATGATTTTATCAGCTGATGTATGGATGATGTAATGACATTATCTTGAACTCAAATGCACACATTACTATTCTTGATTATGGGATCATAATTATTTATGGTCTTGAGGTAAATTAATAAACTAATGATTAAAAAATTATTAAAACCCTCCTCTCCTCCACTATAACCCCCCCCACTCCCTCTTCTCTTCACTCCTATCAAGCCTTGTTACTTGCCAATATTATTCCCAAATATCTCCCCAATATCTTACCCCACATCCAACAGCCTCCAACTTCATCAAAATATCAAAACCTCTCCCTTTAAGAGGTTCTCAAAGGAGATAAACTCAAGAGGTAAATTCCTCTTTGAAATTCTTTTTTTCTTTTAAGTTCTTTTCTTTTCTTGTTTCTTTCCTCACCTTCCTTCACCAAAATAGTATGATAAATCATGTAACATACATGTACTAGAATTATTAATTAATAAACCAAATTTTCTTATCCATTTCATTAGTAACAAGTGGAGAACATCACCGGATTTAAGGTAAGGGTTCCTCTCCATTTCACACTTAAATCAAGATCGTCATCTATGTTATGCCTTTTTATGTGTAATCCCTAATAATGTAATATGATTACACACCACCCCCATACTTACCTTGTGATTTATAAGTTATGATAAACCCTTTTTCAATCTCATCAATCCCTCTTAGGTACAACCAACACCATGCCAATAAACCGTAACAAATTTTACCCAAACCTTTTTGTTCTTTCGGGTTGCCTTATCTTTATTTACATCAAAATAGAGTTATCTTATATATTTATTTAGATATTCTAAAAAAAATTTAGTTTTAAAATATTCATTTATTAAAACCCTTTCATCACTCACTTTCATGGATATACATGTTTTTAAAAGATTCCCTCCTTAGAACTTTCCGATAACCAAACCTATTTTAAGGGAACTTCCCAAATGTATACCCAATTTCAAGTGAAATATATCCTATTTTGTAAGAAAACATTGTATTTATATATTTAATATATTATTGTTATGGTTATATAATCCTTTTTTACTAATGGTATTATGTCATAAATCAAAACATGTTCATTGTAATCAAACCCACTGATTAACCAAAACAGTTATCACTAAGGTTTTATATAATAACTCATCTTCACTCCAAACAACCAAATGAATTTTTATATCCATTAAATATCCTATATGTTTACAAATAACATAAAACTTCAATTCTATTCAACCACTTTCATCTTAAATGTTTATTCAAACATGAATATAAGCAAAACGGCCATTAAAACCAAGTAAGAAAACTAGCCTGAACAATGAAATTGAACCTTATAACCAATCAAAAAGGTCTTTAATGAACCAAAAATTTTTATAATAAATAAATTAAATATATAATAAGTTATGGATTTATTAATTAAAAAACCTAATTTGTTTATCCTGGTCATTAATAACAAGTGTATAACACCGTGATATTTAAGGTAAGGGATCCTCTCCATTTCTCTCTTAATCAAGATTGTCCTCTATGATATGAATTTTTATGGGTCATTATAAATGATAGGGTATGTTTATTCACCTCCCCCATACCAAACTCATGTTTTATAAGTGATTAGAAACCCCTTATCTCTCTCATTAATCCCTCTTAGGTACAACCGACACCATGTCGATAAATAGTAATGAATTCCACCTGAACCTCCTTTGTTCTTTAGAGTTCCCATATCGTTCTTTTTATCAAAATGGAATTATCTTATCTATTTATTTACATATTATAAATTCTATGTAGTTTAAAAATTAATTTATGAATACACTGTAATCACTTTATTT
This sequence comes from Viscum album, assembly GCA_963277665.1. Taxonomy (NCBI): domain Eukaryota; kingdom Viridiplantae; phylum Streptophyta; class Magnoliopsida; order Santalales; family Viscaceae; genus Viscum; species Viscum album. Next base: position 1,310,840,485 of record OY728130.1, on the reverse strand, counting down.
CAGAGATATATATGTTTTTGAAAGATTCCATCTTTAGAACTTTCTGATAACCAAACCTGTTTTAAGGGAATGCATAATGTGGGACATTATGGCAGGAATATGAGCTGAGTAAATAATGACATAATAAAACATAATCATTGGTATTATACTAGTCTAATAACCACATGAACCATCAATACTATTTTCATAATTAGGGAATACATAATTCGGGACATCATCACTATACCATCAAGGCCTCGTGCTAAGACCATAAATAATCATTTTTTCAAGGCCTTGTGCCAAGACTGTAGTTTGTCTCACGAGACCAACTGATGCACCGAGGGGCTATAGCCGTCCCCAACCGAAACTTACTATTTTCAATGAATTCCTCTTATGAATGGGGATAAACATAAACAACATACACATTCATATTGAAACTAACATATGAAATGTAAATAACTTTTCCCAATCATTAATCCTAAACACTAACCACTCAGAGTAATATGGTGAATGGTTTCAAGATTTCACATCCATAGTCAAACTAATCATAAAAAAAATAGTGTAAGATATCATAGGAGATAAACCTCAATGAATTAGATGATTCAACAAAGGATGTTGACATAGATGATGATACTTTTAAATGAGACCATTGAAAAATCCTTGAAGAAATAATCTTTAAACATTCCAAAGTTTCACATACCACCTTGAAACATTAAAATCATAATCCCTTAGAATATCATGAGAATAAGGTGACTCTTGATATGATATACCAAATGTAAGTACATACACCACAAGAAAGAAATAAGTTGTGAACAATGAATATATCTCATAAAAGTTAATGTGAGATGAGAAATATCTTTTTTTTACTTTTGAAAGAATAGTTATTTGGGAAAATTCATTTATATTTTCCATGAAATAATATTTCAAACATGAATATCGCATAAAACAAAAAAACATTGGACATTGAAATTATATTTTAACCATAAATGTTTTCCCACTGAATTGAAATCATGTGAAAAGGAGTTCTTAAGATTCTTTATAAATCAAACATTTTAGATATTTTTAAGGAAAGTATTAAATGGAATTTTAAAGTGGAAAGGTTAATTTATTCTATTAAATCCAAAAATTATACAATATAATTTTTCATGATAAAATGAGTGTTTTTATAAAACTAATTTTGGATTAAAACAGATTCTAGTGTACACTTGAAAACGGGAAAGAATTTGAAAATATCCCTTGAATCGGGTTTGTATTTCGGAAATAATTTTGAAAGTTACTTTTAATAAACGTAAATATCCATAGAATAAGTAAAGATACTGGTTTTTGAACATATATAGAACACTCACACATAATTTATGATGATTATATAAAAATACACAAGAGTTTCATTGAGGTAATTAGACAATAAAAGTAACCCGAATGAAAATAGAGGTTCGGTTGAAAAAATCCCTTACCACTTTGTAATCAATCGATTCATGTGCCCCAAAATTAATAATATTCAAATGATTAATTGAATACCATGAAAATAAATATATTCATGATATGTTACATCAATGGGAAATATACATACACCATACACCAGTATTAGTAATGAATACGGAAAATCTCACAAAAATGGAAGTGAGATAAAGGAAACCTTTACACAAATAACCAACTGCTTGAAAATAATTACCTTATTGAAACAAAATACTTATTGAATTCAAAATAAATATAAATCTTTTAAGAATACTAATTTTCTCCTTACTCCATCTTCTCCACTATAACCCCCCCCCCCCCACTCCCTCTTCTCTTCACACCTCTCAAGCATTGTGCCTTGCCAATATTTCGCCCAAATCTCTCTCTAAGATCCTCCCCCAAATCCAAATCCCCTTAGTCTCTTCAAAATACCAAATCCTCTACCCTTAAGAGGTTAAAAAAGGAGTTAGACTCAAGAGTTAAATTCCTTTTTCCAATTATTTCATTTCTTTTAAGTTCTTGTCATTTATTGTTTCTTTCCTCGCCTACCTTCAACCCAAATGGTATGATAACTCCAGTAAAATACATGTATTGGAATGTTTTTATGCTAATGGGATAATTATTTAGCTTCTTTACTTTCCCCATATTTTATTTAGAAATGAAAACACTGTTTGAGATTTGTTAATTTAGCACATTCAAGCATAGCAGTTTATCAATTTCTATTATCATATTTAATTCTGTTCATGAAACTATTTGTGTTATGGTTGGACTAGATTATTATATATATATATAATATATCCTAGTTATGGTTCTGTAATAATTTTTTACAAATTGTATTATGTTATAAATAAAAATGTTTTCATTGTAATCAAACCCATCAATTATCCAAAATGGTTATCACTAATATTTTATATAATAATTCACCTTCACACTAAGTAACCAAATTAAATTTGAAACCATGTAATCTCATGGATGTTCACTAATATAATATAACTTAAATTATAGACAACCACTTCCATCTTTCATGTGTATCCAAACAGGAATATAAGCGAACTGTTCATTAAAAACCAAGTAAGCAAACGAGCTCAAACAATGATCATACAGTTTTAGATAAACCTCTTTTATACAGTTTTAGATAAACCTATTCATTGTTAAAAACCTAATATACACTTTTTATATTCAGTTATATGTATATATATATAATGATACACTTTTAGAAATAAGTGAGTGTAAGCTTCTAGGACCTAAAATGGTTGAAGAAATGGTGGAGAAGGTGAAAACCATTCAGCATCATATCAAGGCAGCCCAAAGTCGACAGAAAAGTTATGCAGACAATCTTCGATGAGACCTTGAGTTTAAAGTTGGAGACATGGTATTTCTATGCATATCTCCATGGAAGAAGGTCATGAGATTTTGGAAGAAAGGGAAGTTAAGTCCCAGGTACATCGGCCACTTCGAGATCCTTGATCAAGTCAGAGTTGTGGCCTATCTACTAGCACTTCTACCTACAATGTCGAAATTACATGATGTCTTTCATGCATCTTTCTTAAGGAAAGTATATACCAGACCCTTCACATGTACTCTCTTCAGAGGTGGTACAGTTGGAGTATGATCTTTCCTATGAGGAGCAACCAATGAAGATCTTGGATCATAGAGATAAAGTTCTACGTAACAAGACTAGTCACCTGGTCAAAGTACTGTGGCAGAACCTCAAGTACGAAGAGGCAACATGGGAACTAGAGGAGGCAATGAAGGAAAATTACCTTCACATGTTTACAACTTATAATGTAAAATGAAATTTTGAGGGTGAATTTCATAAGGGGAAGAATGTAACGACCTAATGATTTATAAATGAAAATTACTTTCTTATAAATATGTCATGAAATCAAAACATAATAAACAACTAGGTTCTATGTAACCTTTAAACATAATTTTGTCACCTATGTGTTTGGAATTTCAAAAATCTGACATACATGGTTGTGATCAGTTAGTTATTTGTAGTCCGATAAGAAAAACATAATTTTTGGTTAATAGTAACCTACCCTTATGAATAGTAACATAACCTTATGAATAGTGATATAACCTAATGAATAGTAACTTTACATATGATAATATATAAATATTCAAGTTGAAAGTATGATATACCTATATTTTAAAATAAGTAAATGAATGTTTTAAAACTGGTTTTTGATAATAAATTATGATTTTTATTAAATATTAAATTAATCATATTTAGAAAATTATTTTTGAAAAATGGATTTCATTTTTTGATTCTACACATTGAAAAATGGTTAGGGTGAATTTTTGAGATTTTTCTAAAATACATGAATTTTTGATGAATAGTAAAATATAATAATTTAAGAAAAATGATAAATACATGAATTATGATGTCATTAGCTGATGTATGGAAGATGTAAGGCCATTATCTCAAAATCACATGCACACATTACTGTTTTTTGTCATTGAATCATCACTATTTCTGGTCTTGAGGGAAATTAATAAACTAATGATTAAAAATTTATGAAAACCCTCCTATCCTCCACTATAACCCCCCCCCCCCCCACTCCCACTTCTCTTCACTCCTCTCAAGACTTATTCCTTTCCAATATTCTACCCAAATATCTCTCCAAGATCTTCCCCCCCCCCCATGTCCAAATCCCCTTAGTCTCTTCAAAATACCAAATCCTATCCCCTTAAGAGGTTCCCAAAGGAGGTAGAGTCAAGAGGTAAATTCTTCATTCCAATTCTTTCATTTCTTTTAAGTCCTTTCTTTTATTGTTTCTTTACTCACTTACCTTCATCCCAAATGGTATGTTAAATCCAGTAACATACATGTACTGGAATTTTTTTATGCTAATGGGATAATTCTTTAGCTTCTCTCTTTTCCCCATCTTTTATTTAGAGATGAAAACACCATTTAAGATGTGTTAATTTAGCACATTCAAGGACAAAAGTTTATCAATTTCTATTGTCATCTTTAATTCTGTACTTGAAACCATTTGTGTTATAGTTGAACTAGATTATTATATATATAGTATATCATATTTATGGTTTTGTAATTCTTTTTTACAAATGTTATTATGTTATAAATCAAAACATGTTTATTGTAATCAAACCCACCAATTAACGAAAATGGTTATCACTAAGGTTTTATATAATAATTAAACATCACAATATGTAACCAAATTAATTTTTAAACAATTTAATCTCTTATATGGTCACTAATATCATATAACTTCAATTCTATACAACCACTTCCATATTTCATGTGTATCCAAACATGAATATAAGGGAATCTATCATTAAAAACCCAGTAAGAAAACGAGCTCGAAAAATGAAATTGAACCTTATAACCAATCAAAAATTTCTTTAATGAACCAAAAAGGGTTATAATAAATAAATTACATATATAATATGTTCTTTATTTGTTAATTAATAAACCCAATTTGTTTATTCTGGTCATTAATAACAAGTGGGGAACACTACCAGTTTTAAGGTAAGGGATCCTCTCCATTTCACTCTTAAATCAAGATCATCCTCTATGATATGCCTTTTTATGTGTAATGCCTAATGATGGGGTATGATTACGCACCTCCCCCATACTTCCCCCATGATTTATAAGTGATTGTAAACCCCTTTTATCTCTCATAAATCCCTCTTAATTACACCCAACACCATGCCGATAAACCGTAATGAATTCTACCGAACCTTTTTGTTCTTTCGGGTTGTCTTATCTTTCTTTACATCAAAATGGGGTTATATTATCTATTTATGTAAATATTATAATTTCTGTTTAGTTTTAAAAAAATCATTTATGAAGACCCTTTAATCACTTCCTTTCGGGGATATACATGTTTTTAAAAGATTCCATCCTTAGAACTTTTCGATAAGAAAACCTATTTTAAGGGAACATCCCAAATTTTTACCCAATTTCAGGTGCACTCTATTCTTTGTTTTAAGCCAAAATTATATTTATAAAATCAGTAATTTTATTATGAAAACCTTTTTGTTTCAATTCTGGTTTTATATAAAATATTTTCCCCTTTTCTATTTTAAAATCTATATAGTATTTTCCTCAAAACCATACAAAAATGTTTTAATGCTAATGTTTCTCAAATACATTTCTTATATGGTGTCACATATGTTTGACACCAATTAACATGTTATATTCTAATTTTACCTTATGAACATCCATGTATGTTCTAATCCATTTCTTTCATGGAAACTTTCATGATATTCCCATTGGTTATGCTTTATGTCATGATTGTGGTACCCAATTCTTTCCATGGGTACCCTGATGTTTATGAATGGTTGATTATGTATGATTATTTATGTGGCAAGAATATTCATGAAAATGTTGATATGGGTTCCCCCAGATATCACTCAAATTCTTTGGGTAAAGTTAATTCTCATGATATGCGCTATGAAATAGGATTGTCGGTTAGCCTTGACCCGTACTAAAATAGAAATCAGGATTGGCGGTTAGCCTTGACCCGTACTAAAATGGGAAACGGGATTGGCGGTAAGCCTTGACTCATACTAAAGACATTTTTTATAATTATTGCACATTTATAGGATTCAATTTTTATATGATCCTATACTTATATGAAATTATTTCATATGTTCCATCCATTGGATATTATTATGTCAGTCCTCCTAACTCATGTTCTTAAGATGTATCCTTATGTTCATTCCCTTACAGAGCTTTTTAGGTCATCCCTTTGTTCATGTGTTCCCCAGGGTACCCTATATAGATGTAAGGGATCAAAGGTAGTTAGTAGCTCGTTATAGATATTAAATAAAGTGATTTTTTAGCCCCGTTTTTTATATTCTGTGTACCTAGTATTCTAAGATACTAGACTTAACAATCCATGGTTTGTACTCTGATGTATAATTATGCTTAAAACACTCCTCTCCTCTACTATAACCCCCCCCCTCACTCCCTCTTCTCTTCACTCACCTCAATCCTTGTTCCTTACCAATATCATGCCCAATTCTCTCCCCAAGATCCTCCCCCACGTTCAATAGCCCCAAGCCTATTCAAAATACCAAAACCTCTCCATTTAAGAGGTTCTCAAGGGAGATAAACTAAAGAGGTAAATTCCTCTTTCAAACTCATTTATTTATTTTATGTTATTTTCTTTTCTTGTTTTTTTCCTCACCTCCCTACACCCAAATAGTATGATAACTCCAGTAACATACATGTATTGTAATGTTTTTATGATGATGGGATATTTCATTCTCATCTCTCCTTTCCCAATATTTTATTTGAAATAAATGAAAACACTGTTTGAGATGTGTAAATTTAACACATTCAAGGACAACGGTTTATCAATTTTTTTTGTCATATTTAATTCTGGTCATGAAACCTTTTATGTTATGGTTTAACTAGATTATTATATATGTAATATATCCTATTTTTGGTTCTATAATCCTTTTGTAAAAATGGTATTTACATATAAAGGAAACATTTTCTTTGTCATCAAACCCACCGATTAACCAAAATGGTCATCACTAAGGTTTTATATAATAATTCATCTTCACTCCGAATAACCAAATGTAATTTTAAAAAAATGTAATCTTATAGTTTTTCACTAATTACCTATGAATTCATTTCTATAAAAACACTTTAATCTTAGATGTTTATCCAAACATGAATATAACTGAACCGATCATTAAAAAAACTAGCAACCAGACCCGAATAATGAAATTGAACCTTATAACAAATCAAAATGGTTATGAATGAACTTAAAAAGGATATAATAAATATTTTACATATAGAATAGGTTTTTTACTTATGAATTAATAATCCTAATTTTTTTATTCAGGTCATTAATAACAAGTGGAGAACACCAACAAACTTATGATTAGGGATCATCTCAATTTCCCTCTTAATCAAGATTTCCCTCTACACTATGCCTTTTTATGTGTATACCCAAATTTTGAGGTATGTTTTCTCACCTCCCCCATACTTCCCTCATGATTTATAAGTGATGAGAAACCCATTTTCTCTCTCATAAAGTTTTCTTAGGTACACCCAACACTATGCTAGTAAACTGTAACGAGTTCTACCTGAACATTCTTTGTTCTTTCGGGTTTCCTTATCTCTCTTTATATCAAAATTGAGTTATCTTATATATTTATGTACATATTCTAAATAATTTTTAGTTTTAAAAAATTCATTTATTAATACCCTTTCATCACTATATTTTGGGGATATAAAAGTTTTTTAAAATATTCCCTCCTTAGAACATTTCGATAAGAAAACCTGTTTTAAGGGAACTTCTCGAAGTTTTACCCAATTTCAAGTGCAATCTATCCTATGTTTTAAGACACCATTGTATTTATAAAATCCAACTTTTTATTATGAAAACCATATTGGTTCAATTCTGGTTTTATATAAAATATTGTCCTCTTTTCTATGTTAAAGGCTCTATAGTATTTTCCTTAAAAATGTACAAAAATATTTTAATGATAATGTTTCTCTAATAAATTTCTTATATTTTGTCACTTATGTTTGAAACCACTTACCATGTTATATTACTATTTTACCATGTGAATGTCCATGTATGTTCTAAATCCTTTATTTCATGGAAACTTTCATGATACGCCCACTGGTTATTCTTTATGTCATGATTGTGGTACCCAATTCTTTCCCTGGGTACCCTTATGTTTATGTATAGTTGATTAAGTATTATTAGTTATGTGGAAAAATATTAATGAAAATTTTGAGATGGGTGTGCCCAGATAGTGGTTCAATTCATTGGGTAAAGTTAAGTCTCATGAGATGTGATGTGAAACAGGATTGGCGGTTAGCCTTGACCAGTACTAAAATGAGAATCGGGATTGGCGGTTAGCCTTGACCCATACTAAAATGGGAAACAGGATTGGTGGTTAGCCTTTTCCCTTACTAAAGACATGTTTTATGATTATTCCACATTTATATGATTCCATGTTTATATGATCCCATGCTTATATTATATGATTTCATATGTTCCATGCTACAGATATCATTATGTCATGCCTATTAACTCATGTTCTTAAGATATATCTTTATGTTCAGTCCCTTACTAGGATTATTATCTCATCCCTTTGTTCATGTGTTCCCTAGGGTACCCAATGTAGATGTAAGAGATCAAATGCAGTTAGGAGCTCTAAATGGAGATTAAATGAAGAAGTGTTTTTCCACCACGTTTTATGTTTTTTATTTTATATACCTAGCCTTCCAAGACACTAGACTTAACGATCCTTGGCTTGTACTCTCATGTATAATTTTTCTTAAAATCATGTAATGTTATATATTAAAGTCTAGGGTCAATATATTTGGTATCATAGGGATTTCTCATCACTTATACATCTTGAGGGAAGAATGGGGGAGGTGCGAAAACATACTCCATCATTTGGGTTTACACATAAAAAGGAATAGCATAGAGGGAAATCTTGATTAAGAAAGAAATAGAGATGATCCCTTACCTTAAATTTTCTACTCTGTTTGCCTTACCAGGATGGTAGGGGATTGAGAAGTCATAATCCTTGATGATATGTATCCATATTCATTGGAAAATATTAATCTCTTTCTGTAAGAATATATATTTGAGACTCTTGTGGTCAATATATATCTCACAATTCTCCCGATAGAGATAATGCCTCTAGATTTTTAGTGCAAAGATCACATCCACCAACTTCATATCATGCATGGGATAGTTTCTCTCATGGATTTTTAGATGCCTTAAGGCATAGGATATAAATTTATCATTTTTTATCATCACATAGCCTAATCCCTTCTTTGAAGCATCACTATATACCACAAAGAGTTATCCGCTTATTGGGAGTGTGAGTACCAGTACAGTGATAAACCTCTTTTTCAACTCCTTGAAACAGTATTCACATTCCTGAGTCTAGACAAACTTTACACCCTTCTATGTCATCTTGGTCATTGGGTTTGACAATCATGAAAATTTCTTCACTAATCATCGATAATACCCATCTAGACCCAAAAATATGTGGATCTCTGTTATAGAAGTTAGTTTGGACCACTCTTCAATTTCCTTTGTCTTATAAGGGTCTATAGATATCCCTTTTCTGGTGATCACATACCCTAAGAATGATACTTCCTCCATCCAGAACTCAAGTTTACTGTACTTTTCATACAAATTCTCCCTTCGCAATGTCTTTAACACAATATTCAAATGTTCCACATGTTCCTCCTTGCTCTTGGAGTATATCATAATATCATCAATAAATACAACCAAAACTTTGTTGAGGTAATCTCTAAAGACTCTATTCATTAAATCCATGAAAATTTCTAGATCATTAGTGAGTCTAAAGGGAATCACTATGAACTCCTAGTGTCCATACCTTATTCGAAAGGCAGTATTTGGAATATCTTCCTTCCTCGCCTTTAGTTGGTGATATCCCAACCGAATGTCCAACTTATTGAAATAACTATCCCCACGAAGCTGATTAAACAATTCATCTATCTGTGGAAGGGGATAATTGTTCTTTATCGTGATTTTATTGAGTTCACGATAATCAATGCAGAAGTGCATTGATTCATCCTTCTTCTTGACAAAGAGGACTGGTTCACCTCACAGTGAAGCACTTTGGTGTATAAAACCCTTATCCATATTCTCCTGTAACTACTTCTCCAGTTCCTCTAGATCAACAGTGGCCATTCTGTAAGGTGTCTTTGATATAGAAAGAGATCTCGGGATAAGTTCAATTGAGAACTCAACCTCTCAGTCATGAGGAAGACCAGGAAACTCTTTAGGGAATACATCAGTGTAATCACTCACTATTGGCATGTCTTCAATCATTATTCTATCCTTTGTCTCAATTATTTGAGCTATATATGATTGCTCATAAGGCAACAATATCAATACATGATATGATGATTCTAAAAGAGATTCATCTTCCTCCTTACACTTGTAAAGAACCAGAGGATGCTTCGGGATGTGAAGAGTGGTCTCCTTTTCTCGATAGTTGAGGTTGGATTTGTATAAATATTGCCAATCCATGCCCAAGATAGTGTCAAACTCCACTAAAGGAAGTATAATGAGATTTTTTGGGAGGTTCAGTCCACAAACATTAACCAGGGAGGAGTTATAAATCATGGATGCAATAATTTCCCATTTTTTTGTTCTCACAGATAAATTTTCCTCCATTTGTACAAAAGGATTGCAGAACCAAAAATAGGTATATTACATATATAATAATCTGATTCAACTATAACACAAATGGTTTCATGACTGTAATTAAATATGACAAAACAAATTGATAAAATGTTGTCCTTAAATTTGTTAAATTTACACATCTCAAACACTGTTTTCATTTCTTTAAAATAAAATATGGGGAAAGAAGAGATGATAATGAAATATCCCATTATCATTAAAACATTATAATACATGTATGTTATTATATTTATCATACTATTTGGGTGAAGGGGGTGAGGAAAGAAACAAGAAAAGAAAAGAACATAAAAGAAATAAAAGAATTTGAAAGAGGTATTTACCTCTTGAGTTTATCTCCTTTGAGAACCTCTTAAAGGGAGAGGTTTTGGTATTTTGAAGAGGCTAGGGGCTGTTGGATGTGGGGGAGGATCTTGGGGAGATATTGGGGTAGAATATTGGCAAGGCACAAGGCTTGAGATGAGTGAAGAGAAGAGGGAGTTAGGGGGTTATAGTGGAGGAGAGGAGGGTTTTAATAATTTTTTAATCATTAGTTTATTAATTTACCTCAAGACCAGAAATAGTGATTATTCCATGACCAAGAATAGTAATAAATTCATGAGACTTTGAAAAAGTTGGTCTTACATCAGCAGATCATCATCAATGACTCAATAAATCCTTTATTTATCATTTATCATAAATTGTCGTATTTTATTATTCATAAAAAAATTCAAGTATTTTAGAAAAAACCAAAAAATTCACCCTAACCATTTCTTGATGTGTGGAATTCAAAAATGAAATCCATTTTTCAAAAATAATTTTATAAATATGATTATTTTTTTATTTAATTAAACTCATAATTTATTATTAAAAAAATAGTTTCGAAACATTCATTTACTTATTCTAAAAATATCAGTTCATCATTATTTCACTTGAATGTTATCTTTAAACTATCATAGGTAAGGTTAATATTCATTAGGGTATATCACTATTCATATGGGTATCTTACCAATTAACAAAAAAAATAATTTTTTCTTATCAGACTCCAAATAACTTACTGATCGCAATCGTGTGTGTCAGATTTTTGAAATTCCAAACACAGAAGTAAAAAAATTATGTTTAAAGGTCACATAGCACTTAGTAGTTCATTATGTTATATTTTTATGTGATTTTATGACATATTTATAAGAAAGGAATTTCCATTGAAAAACATTGGTTCATTATATTCTTCCCCCCTTAAGAAAAATTTCCCTCAAAATTTCCTTTTACATTCTAGGTCGTAAATAGATGCAGGTACTTTTCCCTCGACATGCCACTCCTCCTAAACCCAAAACCGATTTTCCCTAAAATGAAACCCTAAACATAATGTGAAATCCTCCCCTTTTCTTTACTATTATTTATTCTTTTATTATTTTATTACCTTTATTATCAATATTATTATCTTATTAAAAAAGTCAAAATTTATATTTAAAATAAACTATTATTATTTTATCAATTATATTAAAATACTAAAAAGTTATATACATATATATATATAATAATAATTTTATCTATACTTTTAAAAAGTAATATTTGTAATTAAAAATAATCTATTAATTTTTATTATTAATATTATTTTAAAATCTTAACATATTATTATTATTATTTACATTATTTAAATGAATTATTAATTATAAAGAAAGGCTTTTATAAAATAATTTTATAAAAATAATTTATTTTATATATATTTATATATATCATATCATTTGAAAATTTAATTTTATAAATAAAATAATAATATAATTTTATAACACTCATATATTTATAATTAAAATGGTTAAATTATATAACTAATTTTTATTAAAAAAATTCATATATATATATCATATTTTATAAAATATATAAACAAATATAATTATTCATATAATAGATTAAATGTTTGATTGCATAAATTAAAATAGTGTATTTTACTAAATATTTTCATATAATACTTTAAAATAATAATTTAAAATGACATGTATAATCTCATTAAAATAAACATATAAGTTTATAATAGTATTAGTTTCATTAATAATTTTATATAATTCAAAACTAATATACATATATAGATTCCATACTTTGAAAATCAAAACAAATTGATTATATTTATATATATTAAATAACAACTTTGATAAAAATAAATTCTATTCAATAAAAATATATATTTTAATATATTCTTTAAACAAAGTAAAATAAGATTTTCTTTTGGAAAAAAACTAAAAAATTTACTTTAAATTAAATAAAACAATTAGGTTCAATTTTTATTTCAATAAAAATTATCTTAAAAATATTTGGTAAATAAAATATTTTCATTATAAAAATTGGGTTTAGATTTTCTAGGTTGTTACATTATTCACCCCATAATAGAATTGTGTCCTCACAATTTGATCATCAGAATAAAAATAATTCTGAATTTCCTTCTTCAGAATTTAGAAATCAAGGACCACTAGACTTGTACACACTACCATTATACGACAACATATAATCTTCAAAATTGACTAGATCGTGCCTCTTTTACAAAGTGTAAAGACCCATCCTTAGACATTACATAGAAGAGGAACCTTATACATGTCTAGGTTCTAGAGAAAAGATACATGCTTGAAAAAACATCAAAGTTACAGTAGAAATTAAACAAAATTAAACATAAACTCCACTTCCGTGTGCGCTACAACAAAGGAGACCAACTCTAGATTTCAAGGAAACCTGTGAAAAACATTTCAAAAATGTAGGGTGAGCCCAAAAGATGCCGAGTAAGGGGTTTAAAAAACCTTTGATGATTATTTATAAAATACTCTTTGAAAATAATTGTGTAAATGTATTTAGAAACACCCATTTCTAAATACTGTTTGAAAATACTGGCGGTGTTAAAGTATTAAATCTTTTTAGTAAATACTTAAATTCAATATTTATCAAACATAATTCATTGATTTTCTAAAAACATTAGGAAGGCTTCTGAAAAAAAACATCTAATTCCGAGAATTCTGGATATATTACAGGTGATGATAGGTCCACGACCATTCCATTCTTGTTTTACAATGCTCGAGAGTCTGGTTTTCTAAAAAAAAATTAAGCATGCTTTATATATACGTATACATTTTTCACTGGAGTTTTCATGTTCGATAAAACACAACACTGAATTAAAGTACACATGTATTTATAAGTATGATAGTATATAACTATATAAAGACTTCTATTTTTTATCATTTGAAAGTTTGGTTATGACCAAAACTTCTACTACATATGCATTGCTAGGTATATCCATGCAATCGTTTATTCTTTCACAATTCTCCATTTTTCCCATATGTGCAGTTCAATCGTAATTATTAATTAAGTTTCAAACTTAATGTTATAAATAAAATATTACAAATAAGGAATTAAATTCTTTAATGAAATTCATGTAATCAATAATTTTGAAAATAAGCCATAAGTTTTTAACTTGAAAATATTGGTTTGTTTTTAAGTGATACAAATGTTGATGATACACATAAACACATGTCCATGTATACGTGCAATTTAAATGCCCATAGTGTTGATAAAACATGATGATATTCAATATGTATTTTATTTTAGAAACATGACAATAAATGGAAAATGTTATAAACATAACCATATCATCCATATATATATAAGCATGTACAACCATATAAAACAGCATACCTTGAACAATAAAATCATTTTTCAAAATTCTATTTTCACCCTTTAGAAAGTCTATAGAAAAAAGTGACCAAAACATATGAATAAAATCAATATAAAACTTAATTTAAGTCTGGAAGGAAATGAAATCCTTAAGAATATAGTTTTTCAACTAGCAGAAGCATCTCGACACAAATAACCTCAAATCAGAAGGGATTAGAAAAATGGACTAATAAAAATCCCATACAAGAATATAGATTCAAAAATAGAATTTTGAAGAAAATAACCCTTACCCAAATAACCAACTACTTGAAAATAATTAACTACTTGAAACAAAATACTCCTTGAATTAAAAATAAATAGAACTCTTTTAAAACTACTAATTTTACCATTACCTGCAGTTCTGAAATAAAATGAGTGCTGAAGTAGTATAATTTATACTCATGACCAACACCAACAGACTACTCAAAAACAATTACACAGTTCTGGATTTTCTAGATTTTTATATCCATAATTTGGACTAGTAGAGAACGAGCAGAGTAACCGTGCTATTTAAAACCTCTAAAATCTCAAATGGGTGAGCTTGGTATGCAAGTTATGAACACAATGGATAAACAAAAAAATTAATAACTATGACCAAAAAAACTTTCATGGACCAAAACTGTTTACCCACAGAACAAAGACCAAAACACTAATGAATTGCTACAATAGGTTCTTCTGCAGACAATAATAAATATACTTGAATTTAAAACCAAACTCTAAACATGAATTCTCAAGAAATTAATGTATCAACTGTTAAAAAAATTGAAAAGAGGTATGCGGACAGATTAAGTATGACTCAAAACCAAGCATTCGGAGAACAAAATAAGATAAACTAATCCTATTTTAAGATTTGATAAACCCAAACCAGTATGGAACCCTAACCAGTGGCTCGAACCATCGATGCCCATGATCTCACTTTGGCCACGACTTGCAACTCCAACTCTCCATGAAGACTTGGCCTCGGATGCATGACCTCGTCTTGGACTCCTTTAACGCACACCCCAACTCCTAGACGAGTTTCGCAACCGATGAACCATGTTTCATTCACAACAGCTTGAGCACTCATGGCGCGTCACACCACTCCAGCCTCGGGTCCTTGACCTCCCTCAACGCGCCTCACCTCTCAAACCCAAAATCGATTTTCCCTAAAATGAAACCTTAAAAATCTCGTGACCTCCTCCCTTTTGATTTATTATTATTTATTATTTTATTATTTTATTACATTTATTATCAATATTATTATCTTATTAAAAAATTAAAAAGTTATATTAAAAATAACCTATTATTATTTTATCAATTCTATTAAAATACTCAAAAGTTTTATATATATAAATAATACTAATAATTTTATCTATACTTTTAAAAATTAAAAGTTTTAACTAAAAATAATCTATTCATTTTTATTTTTAATATTGTTTTAAAAAATTAACATATTATTATTATTATTATATAAATTATTTAAATGAGTTATTAATTATAGAGAAATATTTTTACAAAATAATTTGATAAAAATAATTTATTTATTATATATTTATATATATCATATCATTTGAAAATTAAATTTTATAAATCAAATAATAATTTAATTTTATAACACTCATATATTTATAATTAAAATGGTTGAATTATATAACTGATTTTTATTAAACAAATTTCATATATATATATATATATCATATTTTAGAAAATATATAAACACATATAATTATTCATATAAGAGATTAAATGTTTGTTTGCATAAATTAAAATAGTTCATTTTGCAAAATATTTCAATATAATACTTTAAAATAATAATTTTAAAATGACATGTATAATCTCATTAAAATAAACTTATAATTTTATAATAATATTAGTTTCATTAATAATTTTATATAATTAAAAACTAATATACATATATATATTTCATACTTTTAAAATCAAAAGAAATTGATTATATTCATATATATTAAATAACAACTATGATAAAAAAATCTATTCAATAAAATTATTTATTTAAAAATATTCTTTACACAAAGTAAAATAATATTTTCTTTTGGAAGAAAATTTAAAAAGTGTACTTTTCATTAAGTAAAACAATCAGTTTTAATTTTTATTTGAACGAAAATTATCTTAAAAATATTCAATAAATAAAATATTTTCATAATAAAAACTGGGTTTAGAATTTCTGGGATGTTATATATTCATTATCTCTACCCTTATTACCTTCCATGTAATGTGTTAGTGAAAACGAATCACATTGCTTAGTGAGGTGGTAGTCCTCCATACACACAAGCAACATTATTGAATCCCTTAAATATTATAATATAAAAAGGGTATGTATGATATAATTACTTCATAGGTATAATTATGTTATAAATATCATATATAAACTTTATATCCATCATTGTACCCAACCGTGAGATGTGGTAATGGAAAACAAATGACCTCATTTCGCAAGGCGGTAATCCTCCGTACACAAGAATGATGATTTCGTAACCCATTTGATTGAAGTTTGTGTGGTTTTAGATCAAAACATTTACATAAAAACATCATATTTTATGGAATACATTGATTTTATTATATCTTCATGGGTATAAGAATAATTTAATGGGTGAATAAATAAATCAAACAAAAACGCTTGTTGATGAACATTAACTCTTCTTCGGGTCTCCCCTTTTGGTTTATACCAAAGGTCTTCCATGGATGGATTTATGAAAAACAAATAGGCCTCTAGGATTATAGGAGGGAAGTGGAGAAGTTATTTGGGTAGTTATTTTATAAACCAATTAGTTTCTAAGGTGTAAATAGAGGAGGATAGTTAGTGGCCTTTTATTAGTGGGGTGAGTGGCACACTTGTAACTTTTTGAAACAGTGAAATCCACCCATGTTTTTTTCGTGTAACCAGGACCTAATAATGAACCCAAATGTAAAATAAAATTTATAAGGTATAAATATATATTTAATTATTTTTGTATAATTTTATAGATCATTTATCATCTAGAGTTTAATGTTTAACCACAAAGTAAACCTGATTTTACCTTAATATTTGTAATTAATTTTAATTGATTTAACAGATATATTCGGCCAAAATTAATTTAACCATTTTACAAATTAGAAATTATTATGATTCCAAATATGGAATCCATTTTTTCAAATTCAATTCACTGAAGTTTCAAAATTTTAATATAATTTTAATCTCATAGATGTGGTGAGACAACAAGTCTTTAAGAAGAGTATTTATTTAGATAAAGTTGATTCTATATTAACTATATGAAAAAGTTTTATTATTATATGAAGAAAATTATTATTTAATGATATATAATCTATAAATTTTATTAAAAACATTCCCCATTTGGGATTATTTTAATTAATTTAAATGTTGAAACATTATTTATTTTAAAACAGTTTTTGAAAAACCCATCTTTAAACCCAAAGAAAAACTTATATTAAAAAATATATAAATTTGATTAAAAAAAATATTAAGTGGATTAAATATAACATAAATCATAATTACGTTACTTTAAATCATATTTAAAACATATTGGGACCCTTAAATTACTTAATTTATTAAAATTAAAGGACTGTAAAAATCATTATTTTTTACTATTCACTGAAAATCAATATTTTCCGAAAAATCCCAAATTCATACCCAAAGTAAATTTTGATATGATTATCTTAAAAATAATATTATTTTTATCACATTAAAATTCTAAAATTTATCCATTAATATTTTAAATAATTCATTATAATAAAAGAGTTTGTTTAAACTATTTCCTTTTTGATTTAAAAAATTCTTAATATTTTAGAACTAATGTAACTATATAATTTATATTAATAAATATGAAGATGATTCATTATATCATTAATTGGGTTGTTAAATCCCTCCAACCTTTTATAAATTTCATCCTCTTAATTTTATTCACTTATTAAACAAGTGGGTATTTCTTTCCCTCATAGCATTTTTATATTCCCATGTTTCCTCTTCAACCATATGGTTTTTTCATAAAACCTTAACCTAGTGAATCACCTTATTATGTTATACTTTATCTCTAAATTCAAGAATATGATCTAGTTATTTCTTATATGAAATATTATCTTACAATTAAATAAATTTTGGGCTCAAAACATGATATAAATCTGACACATATTTTCTTAACATTGAAATGTGAAATACATTATATACCTGAGATAAACTCAGTGAAAAAGACACTCAATAGTAAAATGATCATACTTTTATGAAACTTTCATATGGTATAATGAACCGTGGACTTAGATTTCCATTTTTACTAAAACACAAAACACTTTTCCATGGAGAAACTTTGAGAAATACAAGATCACCTACCTCGAATGAAAGGTCTTTTCTCTGATTATCTGCATAACTTTTATTTATGCTCTAAGTTGTCCTAAAATGTTTCTAAATAAATTGAAACTCCTCTTCCATTTCCTCTATAAACTCTTGTTACATAAATTTCCTTTCTCCTACATCATCCCAAAATGTTGATGACTGACACCACCTTCCATATAATGCCTCAAATACTTCCATCTATATACTAGAAAAAAAATGTTATTATAAGAAAACTCAACTAGAGAAAGATATTGATCCCAACTTCCCCAGTAATCCATTAAGAAAAAATAGAATATATTTTCGATGGTCTGAATCTTCCACTCAGATTATACATTATATTGAGGATGAAATGTTGTACTGAAATTTAATTTAGTACCCAATGACTTCTGAATACCTTTTGAAAAATTGGATGTCAACCTAGGAACCCAGTCTGATACAATAGAGATATTCACTCCATGTGACCTCAAAATATCTTGTAGATAAAGTTTTGAAATATGGACTTAAGATATTATATCTCAAATGGGAAGGAAATGGGAAGATTTAGTTAATCAATCAATAACAACTCAAATCACATTATTACCTTGAGAAGTCTTTAGAAATCCTATAATGAAATCCATGTACATATTTTCCCATTTCAACTATGACACTAAAAAAGGTTGAATAATCCCATTCCATAATTTTCATTCTTCTTTAACCTTCTGATAAGTTAAACACATCATGGTAAAGTCAGTAATATCTCTTTTCATTCCATCAAACTAGTAATACTTCAAGAGGTCTCTGTATGTCTTAGTGCTAGCTAGATAAATGGAAAACAAAGAACTATGAGAGTCAATAAATAAATATTTCATAAAATTAGAATCACAAGGAATGCATAATCTGTTTCCAAATGGTAAAACACCTTATTCATATATATTAAAGTCATTAAACTTACCCTTATTAAATGATTCTACCTTTTCCTACAAATATTGATCCTCCTTCCGGTCTCTCTTAATTCTTTCTAACAAAGTCAATTGTACTAAAACCTGAAACAAAACAGATTTTATCCCTACATCCAAAACTTATAGTATAAAATTAATCAAATAATTAAACAAAGGTTTATATTCTACATGTAACATGGTTAATTTAGCATTAATTTTTTGACTCAAAGCATTAGACACTTTGTTTGATTTTCCATTATAGTAATGAATCATGTAATCATAATCCTTGATTAATTCCATCCATCTTCTATTTATCATTTTCAAATATTTTTAAGTGAATAAATACTTTAAAATTATTTAAATACTATATATTTTACACTTTACTCTATACAAATGATGATCCAAATTTTTAAAGAAAAAACCACAACAGCTAATTCCAAATCATGTGTAGGATAATTTAACTCATGAGGTTTTAACTGACTTGAAGCCTAATAAATTACCTAATCATTCTTTATTAGGATAAAACCTATTTATTTAAATGAAGAATCATTGTAGATGAAAAGTTTTCCATTTTTTAAAGGAAGGGACTAAATTAAAGCATTCACCGGTATTATATTTAGTTCCTAAAAACAATCATCACAATATTTTATATAGATTAATGTAACTCCTCTTAAAATTAACTTAGTGAGTGGGATATACAACCAATAAAGTTTTTCAACAAACCTCTAGTATTAACCCACTAATTAAAGAAATCTATGAATCACTATTCTAATTCTGACTATCTTAGGGTTCTAATTTGGAACGATATTTTCCTCTCGAAGATTTCCCACTACAGATTCCAGGTTTCCTCTATAGAAAACCATTACAAAAAGAAGTATTTTGGGTGAATAAACATGGTAATCTTAAAATTCTATATCATTTTAACATAACCATAATGTAAAATATTTCAATTACATTCTATTAACATTATTTTAACCTCTAATGTTCTCCAAACCATCTTTTGATTCCAACTATAAGGACCTAGACTTAAACATTACATAATCTTGATTTTTAGTTAATAATTTACTTATATTCACTATGATGGTATTTTAAGGTTTAGAGTATTATATAATTACTCCATAACTCAAAAATTACAAAACAATATAACACAAATTAGACACTTTTGATAAGTATCCATTTTTTCCACCATATAAAACTCTTTAATCCAAAAACTATTTCCTTCATGAAAAAACTTCATTAAATTCAAAATTAATTCAAAAATTCCCCTACCCATCCTATGAAAAAAATTTAAAACATGCTATGAGAACAAAAATATCAGTGAGGGATATAAAATAAACAAAACTGTTAGTCTAGTGAAAACATGAAAACCAAGATAACGTTTGCCGTTATATTCAAATTTCTTTAAGCATATGAAATAAAAAAATTTTACTGCAAAAACCCTATATTTTTTCTCAAAAAAATCATTAAAATCCCTAGAAAACAATTAAAAACCCATCTCAATAACTTAGATCATCATATTCATAATCCATTTTAAACTCATGTTAGAAGTAACTGGAGCCTAGTTAAATCCATAGGAGAACCTCTTTGTTAACTACCTCTTTCTTAACTTCTAAGATAAAGAATATTACCTAATAAATTAGAGTGGGTTCACCCATTGTTTAATCTATAATAGGCTCACTTGGAGCTATCTGGTCCACCCCATCATATAATTTGTAACAGGTTCACTCAATGCTATCTGAGATACCCCATCTTATTAACTATAACAGGCTTACTTGAAACTATCTATGTCTCCCCATAGTATAAATCTCAAGTGCCATATCATGAATAAAAAAAATTATTCTTGAACTTTTCCATCATAAAAAATAGAAAAACTCTATTAAACTTGTAAGAAAATCACTTTCAGATATCAAAATAACTTTTTTTAAAACCCCATAAAATACCCTTTTCTTTTAAAAATTCCAATACCAAAATAAAAATATAAAAGGAAAAGGGAGTTTTAATGAATTAACTATGAAATATTTTAAAGGAATATATAAGTCAAATAATGATCACAATAAAGGAAAAGTCTTTTTCACTCTGTACATTAAGAATAATATGTTCTTTTTTATATTTTTCAAAATGTTCAGTATAAAACGCATAAAAAGATTTCTTTTTCAAAAACATTGAAATAAAGTAAAAGAGATATAAAATGTTATTTATAAATATATTTTTCCATGTAAGAACATTTAAAAATTATTTTAAAAACATGGAATTATAATATATAGAGAGTTTAAAGGAAAACATTAAAATATGATTTATTTTGAAGAAAATTCCCTTATCACTTTGGAAATGTTTAAATCATAAGCCCCATGAAAGAATAAAATTATAAAAAAATAAACTCCATTATAATAGATAAATTCATGATATATAGTGTTAAATGGTTTGTGTATACACCTTATAAAAGTATATAGGTGTATAAAATAAAGATATGCCTCAATAAAAAGAGATTGAGACGAAGTCCCTTACCTTGAGTTTGATTCATCACTTGTGATTTTATCTTCCTAAATAATAAAATTATGTTAATTATTTAATTTATTGAGAAAATTTTTCATGTTTATTATTAATTTTATTTCACTTATTAATAATTTATATACTATTAAATAATCAATTAAGTTTTAGTTGGATGTTTCAACCATATTTGGTTTATGTGTCAAAGATGACATTGGTAGGTTGATTATGGTTAAAGGTGTAATTAGTTAGACATATAAAGAATAAAAATAATGGAATAATTATCATATTTATACATATATTATAATTTTAAAAGCAATCATGAAATATGGTTATGAAAAATCAACTAACATTACGATCATAGAGACGGTAGGTCGTATATACTCTTGAGTAACGTTTCCATTTTTCAATGATCATTATGAAAATAATTTATGTAATATTTTATTTTAAAATAATTTAATTATATAATAAATACCATATTATTTAATCATATATAACTATATATATCATTATTGTGATGTGGCACTTTGAGGAGGCGGTTGTAACGTCCTGGTTTAAGAATCCACCTAGAGGCACCCTATACCCGGTTGGTCACATGGCCTCAAGCGCATTTCCCCAAATTCCAGAGGCTACCGACTAGTAGTGAGGGCCTTGGGTGTGGTAATGGGGAAACTATGCCCTCATTGGCAGAGTAACACAGCAGAAGATAAACAATCATACAATAGTGGAAGTAGTAAACATCCAACAACAGTAAACAACAGAAGGATAATAAATAAGAAACTGGGAAAAATATATAAATGATGTGTGATGAATATGTTTCTAGGAAATCAGCCAAACAAGTCACAATGCTGAATACAGTACTAAACACAAGTACAAAAGAAAATAGATAAACAACTCCTCAGCATCGTAAGCCTCATCTTGGTCCCATGCTCTCCAGGTCCAATGCAATCAAGAACCTGAAGTAGAAGGGCGCTTTACCTTATCTATACATACAACAATATAATATGTTTGGGCCCAAAAGCATGACCCAAATAAAGTGTGAGACAAAAATATCTGTTGGAAACCACCCAAAGATCTGTTCCTAATAGTCAATGAATATATGGCAGGTAAAAGTTATAGAAACAATAAACAGGAAAGAACTTAGCATCAAACAATCCCCAGTTTCTAGAATATAATTTACAAACAAGTAAGTAGCCAGACAAGAAAGTAGAAAAAACAGGTAACCCTCTTGGTAGTTCTCACAACCTAACCCCTATGGTTCAACCTACAAGTACTAGAAACCCTCTGGGAGGCACACATAGTCTCACCCCTCTGGTTCAGCTAAAGAATAGACTCTCTGGGGAAGCACTCACCGTCAATTCTCCATATAGTCTCATATCGTACTAAATGCGCTCTGGGGAAGCACTCAACATCTCATTCCCCCTGTGGTCCATGTCGAGGAACTATAGACACTCTGAGGAAGCACTCAATGTCAATTCCCTCTTGTGGTCTCACATCGTATTATAAAGACACTCTAGAGAAGCCCTTACGTCAATTCTCCCTATATTCTATTACACTAGGTTCCCATAGCTCTGTGTAAAGTCAGCAAGTATCGCATCGCGTAACGATGAAAGTGAAACTCAAGAACTACTTGTCTAGCAGACTACAGTATAACAGCATGGAAGAATAGTCACACCATCCTACAAACTCGACATGGAACTAGAAATATCCTAACAGACAAAACTAGACCAAATGGTCATAACAAGAAAAACATGCTTGGGAAAACATCTAAAGAATAGTAAAATTACCTTATTCAGAAACAATAACCTCTACTCAGGAATATAAGCAAAACATGAAAACAACAAGGGAAAAATAGGAAACACGCAATTCCCCATTCAAGGGTATTGGTGGAATTTGCACAAATACTCAAATAATTTCTACAGAAAGGCACAAACCACTTACCTTGGGGTTAGGGGATCAATATACTTGAACCACGAGACCGGAATCTCCTTATAATATCATAGATCTATGAAAACATATAAAACGTTCAACCCATGATAAATTGGAAAAGAGAAGGAATTGGAAAACGATGTTCTAGGAGATGTAAGAACTCACCAATGTGATTCCAATGCACCCGACGAGGTTTGAATTGGAGTAATAATAGAGGCTCGGTGGATCGTTGAAGATATGTGGTCATACCCTCGCTCTCGGATGAACCAAAGCTAAAAGAAGGGTGTCTTGTCCGTCAGACGCGACCCCGGTGCGTTTAATGAAAAAACAAAGTACACGGCATGTACTTTTGGAGAACACGGCCTAAACTTACTATTTCTGTACTCTACTTTAGGCGGCCTCCACATCACCCTACACGACCATGTGTGTGTTCCTTACACAGCCAGCACACAGCCTCACGTGGCAACGAAGTACAGGGCGTGTACGCATAAAGTACACGACGTGTACTTCAAAAATTTCCAGAAACTCCTATTTTCTCAAAAACTCCAGAAAAAGGAAAAACATACCTGAAAATAAGGTCTGGGTTCTTACAAAATTCCCCCTTTAAATAAAATTTTCCCCGAATTTCCCTAGTCAGGTGTAGAAGAAGAAACTCCGAACAGCTCTGGCCACTACGATCGTACATCGGTCTCCCTCTCCCAAGTCTCATCCTATACTCACCCATGCTTCCATGGCACTCGTACCGGAGGAACAGACCGGCCAAGGAGAACCTTCATACTGTGACCGATAATCTGGATAGGATGATCCTCAAATGATGCATCCTCCTTGAGCTCAACCTCCTCAGGTTGAAAGACAAGAGATGGGTCTGAAAAGTAACGTCTGAGCTGAGAAATGTGGAAGACGTCGTGCATAGTTTGGTACCTCTGATGTAACTGAAACTGATAGGAAACTGTCCCAACTCTCTCCAACACCTCAAACGGCCCGACGTACTTTGGTGAAAGATTACCCTATCTCCGAATCTTCTTGTGTCCCAACCTAGGTGGAACACGCAGAAAAACCTGATCTCGGCCTCAAACTCCAGAGGTCATCTCTGCTAATCAGCATAAGACTTCTATTGAGACTATACAGTAGCCATCCTCTTTTGAATCAACTCTATCTACTCTGTGGTCTCCTGAACAAGACAATGTCCCAGCAAAGCTGCCTCCCCTACCTCCATCCAACATAAGGGTGATCGGTGTGGCCTACTGTAAAAATCCTTATAACGTTCCATCTGAATTATTGCTTGAAAACTATTGTTGTAAAAAAACTCCACAAGAGGTATATTCTTCTCCTAAGAACCTCTAAAGTCCAGAATGCAAGCTCGTAGCATATCCTCAAGCACCTGAATTAAGCATCTGTAGTATCCATCCATCCCTAGAAAACTTCGCACCTTAAAGAAATTCTTCAGTTACTCCCAGGAAACTACTGCTTTCACTTTCTATGGGTCTTCTGATACTCCTGTCTCTGAGATAACATGACCCAAGAACTGAATCTGATCCATCCAAAAGTGGCACTTCGAGAGATTATCATATAACTGATGCTCCCTTAGTGTACCCAAAATGATCTCAATATGGGTAGCATGGTCATGTCGAGTGTGAGAGTACACCAAGATATCATCCACGAAAACCACCACTAAAGAATCCAAGTAAGGATGGAACACTCGGTTCATTAGTTCCATGAAAACTGCAGGTGTGTTCGTGATACTAAACGGTGTAACCATATACTCATATAGACCATACCTTCTCCCGAAAGATTTAAGAGGTATATCAGATGTTCTAATGCACAACTGATGATAACCGGACCTCAAATCGATCTTTGAGAACACCCAGGCTCCTCGAAGATGATCAAATAGGTTATCAATCCTAGGTAAGGGATATTGGTTCTTGACCGTCAACTGGTTCAGTTTCCAATAATCCACACAAAGCCTAAGGGTGTCATCTTCCTTCTTTGCAAATAGGACTGGAAAACCCTAAGTAGAAGTACCGGGTCAGATGAAACCCTTTGCTTGAAAATCCGCCAACTGCTTCTTGAGATCCTTCAACTCAGGTGTAACCATCCTATAAGGAGGAATGGACATCATTGCCACTCCTGGCATGAGCTTAATAGAAAAGTCTACCTCACCCTCTAGAGGCAAACCTAAAAAGTCCTCTGGAAAGACATATCTGAAATGATCCACCGCTGGAGGAAAGTCTAACTCTGAAGTCCCATGGTCATCGAGATACAGAATGGAAATTTGATTTGTAAATCCACCTAGACCATGATGCTCGGGTCCTTCTCTACTCGCCTAGACATCCCACTCACCTCTATGAAGAAAAGTTCCACCCTCTGGTGATATGAAACTCACCCTACGGCGATAGCAATCAACGAATGCCTGGAAGGTAACTAATCAGCCCATTCCGAGAATGAAATCATATCTCATCATCTCTAGGACCTAGAGGTCCCATAAGAAGTGACACCCTGCAACCTCAAGAGGGGACTCTCTGAACTGACATACACTAACCACTCTAGTCCCCAACGGTGTGTTTAGAGTCAAAGTATTGGTGGAGGAAATGATGTAGAGCCCAAGGATCTCCACAATAGCAATAGAGACAAAGCTATGGGAAGCCCCTGTATCGAAAAGAGAAGAAGATAAAACTGAGGATACTAAGATCGTACCTCGAATGGTACAAGTTCTGGGATCCTACTCCTACTGGGTCGGCTCCATTGCAAAATCCTGACCTGTACCACGGCCCTGTAACCCTGCCTGACTTCTCTAAACTGATCCACCCTATTGTCACTGAAAGAATGGTGACTGACCACAATGGCCTAAACCTCCACCTCGGCCCAAATGGCCAGAAGAACACTAGTTCCTAGACTGGTGAGAAACTGGTGGCACTTCTCCTGAACAAGGAGTCATGGATAAACCCTTGTCACCAGCTGCTGGTGAGAAAATATGACAGAATCACTGAAGGTGACCCATATTTCCACAATATCGGCACTCCAATATGTCTCTCTGGAACTATGGCCTCGTATGTCCAGCCCTTCCACACTGATAAAATATAGCCTGGATACTTAAATATGTGTCTCGCTGCCTCGGATCACCACGCGTAGACTCCCTACGGTTCTTTCTTTTATCAGATGGGGAAGCACTAACTCTAGAAGTGGAACCTCCCTGGCTCTCAACTCCAAAATCTCTCAGATTGCTTTCCGTAATCAGTTCCTGGTTGATGATGGAAGCGATGGAAGTCAGCCTGAAGATATTCATCTGTGACCGGATCTCCCATCTAAGACCATTCTCAAACTTCTTTACCAAGAACAACCCATCCCCAACCTAGAGGGGTGTGAAACACTAAAGCTCGGTGAAACAAGAGGAATAATCCATGACAGAAAGAGTACCCTACTCTAGGCTCATGAATTCCCGGGCTCGGTCGGCCCTTAGGGTCTTTGGATATAAGTAGTCATAAAAGACATGTTGAAACTCCTCCCACTCCATAACCTGCTGATGACCCGCCTCTGAGATCATGTCCCACCACCTATTGGCAGAGTCTCGTAGCATGTTGGTAGAGAGTTTGACCCGCCTCTCTGGAGGCATCTCAAGATTCTTGAAGATCGTCATCCTGGCTTCTAGCCATGACTCTGCAGCCTAAGGTCCTTCTTCTCTTGAGAAAGTGGGAGGGTGATACTGCTGGAAAACTCGCGTCAAGTCTGTTGTAGACGTGGAAGAAGGAAGAGCTCCCTGGGAAGGTCTTCATCATCCTCAGAAATCCCTCCCTAAACTATGCATCGGCGCCAAACACACTGCGTGTTATCCTAACACATGATGTGTACCTAAAACCTCTTACGCTACCCAAGTCCTTCTATACGATTAATCCAAAAGGCTCTCCTAAGACAAAACTACACAGCTTGTTCTAAGAAGACATAATGTGTACTAGACAAGCTTAACATGACCTGTGTTGTTAGGGACACGGTCAAACACACAGATCGAACCACACGGCGTGTTCCTGACAGACACGGCATGTACGCAAAAGGATAACACTGACCCATGTTGTTCATGACATGGTCGGGTACCTGGGTCAGACTACCTGGAATGTTCAAGGTAGACATGGCGTTTATAAGAAAATACTCCACTGACCGTGTTGTTAGCTACCTGGTTGGGTTCCTAGGATTACACTACAGGACGTGCACAACTGGTACAGGGCGTGTTCCCACAAGGTTTTCCCTATCCCGTGTCTCCGCCTACATGGCATGTAACACGGTTAGAGAATACACGACGTGTACATAAATTACACGGCATGTACTTAAGAAAAATTGATTCTTCCTGAACAGAAGAACACATGGAGTTTAGTCAAAACTACATGGCGTGTATTTTGGGTTTTTCCGGACAATAAGCCTCAGAAACTACTCAGGAGCCCATAAAACACTAAAATGAACACTGAAAGTGCCAAATTCTGATCCGTGAGGGCCCATACTCCCCGTGAATCAAAGTTTTTCATCTTTAACAAGTTACAAACAAGGTAAACTAGCCAATGATCCACAAAATTCGGGTCCATGAGGTCCCATAACACCCCAAGAACTAAAATATGGCGTTCATTCAGGTAAAAACGTACACAATCAATGCTCTAACAGAAGCAGATATTTTTATCAAGAATATATAAAAACATCATGCATATTATACACAATATCTATAACAACAACATACAATTTCTAATGCATCCTAGATGACATGGCAAGAATGCATGACATGTGATTTCTAGCTAGTTCTTGTATGATGCATGAGATGGGATACCCTCATCTCATCGGGTTGAGAAAGAAATAGAACCACAATAACAATGACAGTAACTGTACAAAGCATTTGAATCACTCAAGGTGAAGTCAAATCAACTGTAATAATTGCAAAACCAGAAAAAATTGCAATAAACGAGGTAGTGTGGATTTTCCCTATACACGGGTTAGCTACTCCCGGGAATAGCTTATGAACAAGTACCTATTCCATCCTATCCCTGGATAAAGGCTCCAAACAATAAGTCAAGAGAAAAGAAACTCCTCTGATACCACATTGGAACATCCCAGTTCCGGAAGCCACCCAGAGGCGCCCCGTACCCGGTTGGTCATATGTCCTCAAGCGCATTTCCCCGAATGTCAGAGGCTACCGACTAGAAGCGAGGGCCTTGGGTGTGATAATGTGGAAACTATGCCCTCATTGGCAGAGTAACACAGTAGAAGATAAAAAATCATACAATAGTAGAAGTATTAAATATCTAACGACAGTAAATTGTGGAAGACTAATAAATAAGCAACTGGACAAAATATATAAATGATGCATGATGCATATGTGTCTAGGAAAGTAGCCAAACAAGTCAAAATGCTAAATACAATAATAAACCCAAGTGCAAAGAAAACAGATAAACAACTCCTCAGCATCTCAAGCCTTAGCTTGGTCCCATGCTCTCTAGATCCAATGCAATCAAGAACCTGAAGTAGAAGGGTGCTTTCCGTTATCTATACCTGCAACAATATAATCTGTTTGGGCCCAAAAGCATTACCCAAATAGGCTGTGAGACAAAAATCCCAGTAGGAAACCACCAGAAGATCTGTGCCTAACAGTCATTGAATATATAGAAGGTAAAATTTACAGAAACAGTAAATAGTAAAGTACTCAGCAGCAAACAATCCACAGTTTCTGACATATAATTTACAAACAAGTAAGCAGCCACACAATCAAGTAGAACAAACAGGTAACCCTCTAGGTAGTTCTCATAGCCTAACCCCTATGGTTCAACCTACAAGTACTAGAAACCCTCTGGTAGGCACACATAGTCCCACCCCTCTGGTTCAGCAAAAGAATAGACTCTACGGGGAAGCACTCACCATCAATCCCCCCTATAGTCTCGTATTGTACTAAAGGTGCTCTGGGGAAGCACTCAACGTCTCATTCCACTTGTGGCCCACATCAAATAACTACATAAAATATGAGGAAAAAATCAACGTCAATTCCCCATTGTGGTCTTGCATCGTATTATAAAGACACTCTGGAAAAGCCCTTATGTCCATTCTCTTTATGGTCTACTACACTAGGTTCCCACAGCCCTGTGTAATGTCAGTAAGTATCACATCACGTAACGGCCAAAGTGAACCTCAAGAACTACTTGCCTAGCATTCTACAACATAATAGCCTGGAATAATAGTCACACTATCCTAAAAACTAGGCATGGAACTGGCAATAGCCTAACAGGAAAAACTAGACCATACGGTCATAACAGGAAAAACATGCATGGGGAAAACATACAAATCACAGTAAAATTACCTTATTCACAAACAATAACCTCTACTCAGGCATATAAGCAAAACATGCAAACAACAAGGGAGAAACAGGAAATACGCAATACCCCATTCAAGGGTATTAGTGGAATTTACAAAAATACTCAAATACTTTCTACAGAAAGGCACAAACCACCTACCTTGTGGTTAGGAGAACAATATACTTGAACCACGAGACTTGAATATCCTTAGAACGTTGTAGATCTTCAAAAACGTATAAAATGTTCAACCCAAGATAACATGGAAAAGAGAAGGAATTGGAAAACGATGCTATAGGAGAAGGAAGAAATCATCGATGTGATTCCAACGCACATAACGGTGTTAGAATCGGAGGAAGAAGGGAGGCTTGGTGGCTCATCGAAGATCTGCGGTCGTAACCTCTCTCTCGGACGAACCAAAGCAAAAAGAAGGGTGTTATGTCCGTCAGACGTGACCCCAATGCATTTAATGAAAAAAACCAAGTACACTGTGTGTACTTTTTAAGTACACGGCATGTACTTACTATTTCTGTACTCTTCTTTAGGCGGCCTCCACGTCACCCCATACGACCGTGTGTGTGGCCCTTACACAGCCTCGCGCAGCAACGAAGTACATGGTGTGTACTCATAAAGTACACGGCATGTACTTCAAAAATTTCCAGAAACTCCTCTTTTCTCAAAAACTCTAGAAAAAGGAAATGCATACCCAAAAAGAAGGTCTAGGTTATTACAGTGGTAGTCCACACGTCCATGAACGATGTTATCACTTTTTTAGTGAGTGAAATAGTAAGAAATAAAATATTATATTATACTTACATAGTGATAAATTTTTAATTAATATAATAATATATAATTTATATCACATATATTTGTTATCTTTACCCTTGTTACCTTCCATGTAATGTGTTAGTAAAAATGAATCACATCGCTTTGTGAGTCGGTAATCTGTTGTACACACGAAAGACATTATCATATCCCTTAAATATTGGAATATAAAATGGTTATATATGATATAATGAATCAATATGTATAATTATATTATAAATATCATATATAAACTTAATATTGATCATTATACCCAACTGTGAGAGGTTGTAATGCAAAAACGAATGACATCGTTTTGTGATGTGGTAGTCCGCCATAGACACGATTGATGATTATATAACCCATTTGATGGAAGTTCATGTGGTTGTAAGTAAAACCATTAACATTAAAACATATCAGTTTATATAAGATACTAATTTTATTAAATCATTATTTAATAATAATAATTTAATGGGTGGAGAAAAAAATTTAAAAAACATTCGTTGATGAACGTTACATATTCTTCAAACATCTCCTTTTGGTTTACACAAAATTCATTCCTTGGAAGGATTTATACACAAAGTGAGGATTCTAAAATGAAATAATTTAATTGGAGAATTTATTTTTTGAGGAATTTTCCAAAACAATTGGTTTTCAAGGTGTAAAGATAGGAGGAGAGATGATGTCCATTTATAAGTGGAGTTAGTGGCACACTTTTAATGTTTTGAAATATTGAATTCCAACCATATTTTTTTCATGTCACTAGGCCCCAATAATTCAAAAAACTAGATAATAGAAGTTATATGGTCTAAATATGGCCTTAAAATGGTTTTTGGACTAGTTTCTAGGTCATTTCCCCCTTAAGTTTAAAGTTTAACCGCTAAGTAAGCTCGTTTTTACCTTAATCCCTATAATTAATTTTAATTGATTTCACTAATATATTTGTACAAAAATTAAGTTGAAATTATTATAAAAGATAAATTATGATTATTAAAATATTTAATCCATTATTTCAATTTCAATTCACATAAGTGGGGAAATTTAATTTGATATTAATCCTAAAGATGTGGCGAGATAATGAGTTTTTAGGAAGAGTATTTTTTTAGAAAAAGATGATTCTATATTAACTCTATGACTAAAAATTATCATTGTATGAAACTAAATTTTTATTTAATTATATATAATTTATATATAATTTAAAACATTACCCATTAGCTTTTAATTTAATTAATTTAAAAGTTGAAACATTATTTATTTTAAAACATTTTTTAGAAAAACCCATCTTTAAACCCATTGTATAAAAAACAATATAAAGTTGATTAAAAATTGATTAATTGGATTAAATATAACATTAATAATACATAGGTTACTTTAAATAATATTAAAAAAAATTGAACTCTTAAATTTTTTAATTTTTTAAAAAGAAAATACCATAAAATTGGTATTTTTCACTATTCACTAAATAGTCAATATTTTCTGAAAAATACCAAAATTTCACCCAAAGTAAATTTTGATATTTTTATTTTAAAAATTATATTATATCTATAAAATTAAAATTCTAAAATTTATAAATTAGTATTTTAAATAATACCTTATAAGAAAAGAGTTTAGTTAAACTATTTCCATTTTTATTTAAAAATTACACAATATTTTATAACTAATTTAAAAATCTAATTTATATTAATAATATGGAACTGATTTGTTCTGTCATTACCTTGGTATTTAAAATGAACTCTTGGCTTTATCCTCCTATTATTTTCTCTATCTGATAAGTTGTGGGTATCAAATTACTCAGTCTTCTTTCTTCTTAAGAACCTCTTGTTCTCCTAGTTCTCACATTGTTTAAAAATTCTTCACACACCTAGGTTGTGTGTGTGTTTAATGATATATTCTTAACACTCAAAATAATTTTAAATAGTCTCAAAAAACTCAAATACTCTCCAAATGATATCATTAATTTACTCCCATCAACATCATTATCCATAAATTGTATATCTTGATGAATATTTAGCATCTAACCAAAATCATAATCATAGAATAAATGATTTTAATTTCCAATGATATTTTAGTTTGTTTCTCAAAAATATATCACATGGAAAGGATCTCCAAATTAATTTATTATAATACCCTCTTGATATTTCTTCTAAAACTAGAAGCTTCAAACTTAGAATCTAAACTTAATAAATTGAAACCATTTTTATTTTATTCAAAAAATTAATAGAATCAATATTTATTTCTCTATTCATAATATCCTAGAAAAAATAAAGTTTTGACATGACTATTTTAGATTGTGGTGTATCATCACTCACCTCATATTGAACCTTTATCTCAACTGATCTTGTTCTTCTTAGAATATAAATTCGACATCCAAAACATTGAATGAATCAAAAAAATGATTTTGTAATATTTAATCTTTAAAGGGATACTCGAGATTCAACTCATTTGTATATTCATTATTCTTGAAAAATCATGAAATTTACTCTTCTTTTTTAATAGATTCATTCAGTAGATAACTATATTAAATAATCTTAAATTAGTGATGTTTTGATCACTAATGTTCAGCTTTAGTATCATCCCATTTTAATTCTTCATCAAAATTATAAATCTAGATTTTATTAGAATTTCTTATGAATTTAAATTTATATATAGCCTTATATTATTCATTTTATATGAATTTTCATGAAAAAAATCATATGCCCAACCACATAGTCATATGTGCACCCTAAGAATTTATACACTAACTCAGAAAGTCATACATAGGTTCCTATATAGGTGTATTTTTCTTTATAAGGCTTTAAATTTATTGCGGTCTCTCAATAAAAGTTGTACACTTAGAAATATCAAAATTAATATACTCAACTTATAACATATATGTATCCATGTAAAGTCTTATGATATGTGATAAGTCATTTTAGTGACTTAAAATTCATACTTTTTTAGAAAAGTCATATACAGTGCTTTTGAAGTCTTATAAAATGCACTATGACTTAAAAAATGAATTCAAAGTCATGAATTTAATTCTTAAACCCAAAAAATTCATAAAATATTCAATAATTTATTACAATGGAACTCAAATTCATATCAAATGACATAACGTCTTACATTCTACTCACACTTCACAGTACCTTACTCACTCAAAATATGAACATATTTGATTCAACTTGGGCCTTTCTCAAAACTTTATCCAAGTTTATTCTATTTCTCATTTCATTTAACTTCTATCTTAATACATATTTGATGGTTTCTCCACTCTTCAACATTTTAATCATCTAATTTAGATGGATTTTTAAATTTATTAATAATAAACATTTAAAGAAGTTCATAATATCCAACATATAATTTATTTTATACTACTGTCGATAGTTTTCTCACAAGCACCAACACTTTTATTGAACATTAAAATAATATCAACAATCATTACATGTATTAGGGCTTCTTAAATTGGTTTACACATGGTCTTTAGGAAATAGCTCCATCCTATTCACTCTCCCTTTTCTAGACCCAATGGAATTAGATTAAAATCTTCATTATTCACATAAAACCAACACATATTAACATCCTTATTCACATAATAGTAGTTTCTCTTACTGACAAAAAATACAACTAAACACATGTGCACAAAAATCTACCCCTTTGTGTTTTTTTTTCAATACCACCAAACCTAAAATATCAATATGTGTGATGAAATCAAATTCCTTATCCCCTTATTAAGAATAAGTAAAAAATGAAGTGTATGTTTTTATCATTTAATATTCATATCACTTCTTTACCTATATATATTTTGTACTTTATTCACTAATTAAGAGAATAATGGAACCACATATTTTTCTTAGTAATGAGCCTTAAGTTATTGAACTCTAAGTATACATGGGATAACCCAATACAGAAAACAAAGTGAATAAATAAGGAAGTAAAATATATCCATAAACCAATCCAATATGTGATACCAACTCAATATTTTATTTTAGTGGATTCTTGGAAAAATTTAACATGAATTAAATATATTTTAATCATCTCAAAAAAATAGATTAAGACAATTCAAGTTCAAAATGAAAAACTCCCCCTTATTAGATCACTGAATACTATCCCTTTATAAAAAAGTTCACAAGATTTAAAATATGGATTATAGTGTGTAAACTTACCTCAGTGTTAAAATTTTCACTAGCTATCTAAAATTTTAAAAATTTCATAGAATACATTTTTTAGAAGTCCTTATTCTCATTTGTTCCCCCTCAAGGGTTTTACTCATTTATTACCCTTCATTCCATTTAGAAAATTCCATGAAAAATAGCTTCTTTGTAACATAGTGTGTGTAGATATTAAACCTATCATTTAACTCAAAACATGTTAATATAATATCAACAAAAATAAAGTAATTAAGATGGACCTATTTTATCCTCAGTAAAAATAGAAAGGTGGAGAGTTTTTTTCAACCAATACTTCTCATACATTCTAATCTCAGTATAGGATGAATTCTTTAAACTCTATTCTATGTCCTTAATAGATTAATTTTATTGTTTTTATCTTGACTTATTTCCTTTTTTGGTTTCTTCCTTTTCACCTAAAATATTAAGTAAACTTCATTTATTTTTACTTTAATAACATTTTTCACTATTTCTTCTCAGGTTGGTAGAATTTTCATATAGTCTTTCATCTAATTCCCATTCCATCCATTTCTCTCATATAGATTTACTTGAATTTTAAGTCATGAAATTTTGAGAACCTCTCACAATATTCAACCATATTTCAAAAATAACATAATTTTCTTATGTTGCAGCATATATATGAGTTTTATCTATTTTTTAGACATATTTATTTATTTTAGATAAATTTTTAAGCATTATTTCTTGGTATTTTTAGACTTCTTGATTATTCTATCTTATTTTCTTGTCTTTTTAATTTCCATACCTTTTATAATATATATGGATTATCTCTTGATAAGTTAGTATTAAACTTCTCAACTTTGTGACCTTGTTGATCACACCTATATTATATCTCATTCAATAACTCAAATTTATTTTGTATATGCATACTTGATAGGTTTTGATTCATGAATTGTTTTCTTTGAAAAAATAATCTTTCTTGCTCAATGTGGCTTTATTGGGTTCATAACTACTTCCTTATAAAGATCTATTATACTAGAATGAATAATATCTATGTTCATACCATATATAAGACCATAAATCGACTCTAATGTCAGATCTTTCATTTTTTGTAATGAATATAGAAGCCTCAAACCCTCAATCTTGTATCTAGTGCTAAAAAAATAATATTTACATTTATAGATTTGATACTGATAAACATGACCCAATTTATTCCATCCAAAACATACAAAATCAAATGGAAATATTGGATCACATATATACCCATGGACCATTTATGTTTAGAGTTTTAGAGAATTAGGAAAAAATCTAACATAACATTACTCATGTATTTAAGTGAGCATGTTTTCCCCTATATCTGACTTTTATTATTCCACGTTAATTATTTATCATCTCCCATATAAAACCCTTTAATATGTATCTTACTTAAAATATTTATTTATCACCTAGGTTAAAGGAAACAAAAGAAAAGGGGTAAGCTCAAATGAATAGTATGATTAAACATAACCATTAACAATTAAATATATTGAATTATAACAAGATGTGAATAAGGGTATTGGAACATATCCAAGGTGCATGAGTATTACATAAGAGAATTCATGCTAATCAATACATGGATCATTAACATGTGACAAGGAATAAAATTGTAACAGTGGAAAGATTCATAAGAATCAAGAATCATGAGCTATATGATGTCAGTATTGATCAAAGGAACCATTAAAAACTCATAGAAATAATAGAGAATTTTTTTTGTATTTTTGAATATTATCTTCATCACTTATGTTAACTCATGTCAGAAATAATGTGATCCTAGTTAAAGAAAAAGGATAAACCTCTCTAGTAAACTCCCTTCTTCTTTCCTTTAAATATAAGGAATGTTATCTAATTCATTGGAGAGTTATATAGGGTTCACCCATCATATAAGTTATATTATTCTCACCCATAATCATGATATATATTGGGATCACCCACAATAATCAATAATTTCTAGGTACTATACATGAATATAACATATATAATCTTCAATTTTCATCAT
The DNA here is from genome assembly GCA_963277665.1 of Viscum album. Classification (NCBI taxonomy): domain Eukaryota; kingdom Viridiplantae; phylum Streptophyta; class Magnoliopsida; order Santalales; family Viscaceae; genus Viscum; species Viscum album. Next base: position 1,310,803,278 of record OY728130.1, on the reverse strand, counting down.
AAATATTTTAACAACAACTTGAAATTATCTATAGCTTTATTTAACCATGGAAATTAATTGGATTTCCTAAAAATATCTTCAAAAAAATAATTGTAATCCATCCAAATAAATAATATGGATGGTATAATAATATCTTATTCCTAATGAATTTGATGAATCTTTAAAGGATGATGACATAAATGAAAATAACTTTAAAAAAACATTTAAAACATTTCAATAAAAATAAGGGAAAATACCCTTTTATTTTGGAAATATTTTATAAAAATTTCCATAATAATGGGGGAAAATATTTTAAAATAGTAATAAAAACATATAAATCAATATTAAAATAAAAGAATGGTCATGATGGAAATAAAATATATTCATGACATAAAAATTAAAAATAGGTATTCTTTTTACACTTTTCTAAAGAGATTCAAAACTGAACCACGTATAAAATGTTAAGAAATTTATTTTTAAACCTTTTAAAATAATGTTAAAGATCATAGAAATTAACTTAATTATATCATTTATCTTTATAAAATAACTTTATTAAAATAATATAATGGGAATATAGAAATATTCTAGTTTATTTACGGCCTTCCAAAACAAAAACACCTTTAGAAGAACGAACATAGGAAGAAATATAAAATTAAGAGTATAAAAACTTTTTTATTATATTATATTTCAAGCATTAGGATATAAACCATATAAATGAATATATCATGATTGAGACAAGAAACCATTACAACTTAGTAATTCTTGAATAAAAAAGATATTTAATGAAGGAACATAACATGATTCTATAAAAATCATAATTTACATGAAATAATATGTTAAAACACATTCATAGTTTAGTAAGTAAACTATATAAAACAATACATTTTTTATAACATTAATTATATATTGAATAATTTAAAATGAGACCATGAAAAGAATTGAAACTTTTATAAAATTTGAATTAATATATCACGAAATACATAACTTCAAAGGAACTTTAAATATCATGATAAAAGAGTGATTCATGATATAATATATCAATTTATATTATATACACTTTATAAAATAATTTAGGTTAATAAAACAAGACATGAATCAAAGAAACAATATTGAGACGAATAATCCTTACAAAGATAGTATCACAGAAGTTATAATTAATAAATTATGTGAATATTTGTATCAATTTTAAAACTATAAAAAATAATTTTAAATAAAAAATAATATAATATGAATTCAATTCATACATAATCTTGGCATTAAATAGTCAATGTAGTAGAAGTATAACCCAATGAAGGGAAATTGATTTAAGAGACTCATTACCTTGAGTCCAGACTTACTATGTATGTCATTTAAATTTAGTATAATAAACTTATATTATTTATTTAAATGTATAATAACATTTTCCAGGTTTATTAATTTATAATTAAATCATTTATTTAATTTATCTCAATGGAATATTAAATTAAATAATTAGTTAAGTGCACGTCATGTGTTTTGAGGACATTCGGTTCATAATTGAAAAATGAATTCGGTAGGTTGACCATGGTAAAAGGTTTCATTTATCCATAAAATAAAAAATAATAACAATAAAGTAATTATCATTTTTTATATAAAATTTAATTTTATATTCATCCATGGAAAGTGTTTATGAAGAAAAATATCATCTCATGTGGCATTAGTATGTACGTACACAAGAGCGGTGTTTTTACTTTCCATTGGATAGAAAATAAATAAATAAAATAAAATATTATCTTTAAAAAATAATAAATATTTTATTCATGTTATATTTATTCCTTTTTTTATCCATATGACCATCTTTATAAGGTGAAAATGAAAAATGAATCACTTTTATTTGTGGAGGTGGTATTGAACAACATTATCATTTTCAAATTGATAAAAAGGTAATAAAATTGATGATATATTAACATTAAATATTTATAAATATTTAATTAATATTATATATATTAATTATCCATCATTATAAATAGACATGAGAGGTAGTGATGTAAAACAAAATACATTACTTCATGGAGGTGGTAGTCTACACGTACGCCTGAACGATGATTTCATTCCCCATATGATGGAAAATGAGGCTAACAAGGATTATACATTAACATAATAACATATATGTATATTATAATATTTATGTTGTTATATTTTAATTTTTAGTAAAGAATTTAAGGAGTTAAAAATAAGTAAAATGAAAGTGATCGGTTAAAATAATTACGACCTCTTTGAGAGTCCTCCTTTGAATTTCTTTTAAAGAACCCTAATGATTGTATTATAAAGAGATAAAAACCACTATAACTTGGATAAGGATGTTTATAAGAGGTTTTCTAGAGTCATTTTGAGATAACTGACTCACGTTAGTGTGAAACATTTAGGATAGGTGGTGTCCATTAATAGTGAAGTAAAAGACACACTTGAAATTGCTTAAAACATTTAAATATAATAAATTATTTTTCATGTGAAAGTATAAAAAAATACAAAATTTTAAATATAATATATTTTAAGGTTTAAATACTTTCAAACAATAAAATTTGGTTACATTTATGTTGAATTTAAAACCTTATCTTTGGGTTTAACCCCTTTATTAACCAATTTTAACCTTAACTATGTTAACAACAATTTCAATACTAAAGGGTTATAAATTTACTTATACAGTAAAAATTGGATAAAAATGGTAAAATATGAAATTTTAGATCATATACCATCTCAATTTTCTTATTTCATGATTTTTATGATTTTAAAATAATTTAATAATATATTATTTAATATAAAATACACCTAAAGTTATTTTCACGATTGTCATCTTATATTGACTTAAAAAATATCATAAAACCAACCAATTTAAAATATAATCAGTTATAATATCCCTTATAATTACTAAATGTATAAAAAATCACGCAATATCTAAATTCAATAAAATATTATCATTATTAATATTTTTAAAATCCTTTACTTAATTTTTCTTCTATTTTCCTAAATGATACGTTATCACAACGTAAGTGTCTTTGACAGTTATACTAAATATAAAAATTTAAAAAAAAACATTAATATAATAATAATTTATTTTTATTTATCATTAATATTTATTTTTATTAAATATGTATATTTACTCACATTTATGTCATAATAACTTATTTAATATGTTATTTTGACTTTTCCCAACTAATGTAAGCACTGCATAAGAGTTGGATGGGTTTCTTATTATATAACTCAAAAATTCATAAATATGTTACCATATAATAAATTAAACATCATATTAATTAATAAAGTCTATAAAAGACTTATTACTTCTAAAATATTATCATGAATACACCAAATTTGAATTTTTCGGTGTTACTCAAGCACTACATCAACACTGAAAATGATTTCCACATTTATCAGGAAATAAATTATATTTTTGTTTTAAAATATTTTTTAATGATATTTTTAATATATTATAATAAATTTTTATTTAAATAAGTTTCATACATTTTTATATCATACTTATGTCTTACTTGTATCATAAAAGATACCATATTTCGTACAAACTGTATTTTTTTACTATTTATAAAAAATTTAACTTATTTAAAAAACTCGTCAAAGTATAATTTTGAATTTATGAATAAAAAATTGAATTCTAATTCACCATATTCAATTCCTACAATTTTCTGAAATTTATTTTAATATAATTGTGTAAAACTAAATGAAAAATAGTTTTTTGAAAAATGTGTTTTTAAGCCCAAAATTAAACTTATACCAAAATCAAGTATAAATTGTATTCCTGTATAATTGATTTTATTATTTATAACTAAAGTAAAATTATCCTAATTTAAGATAAATTTAAAATCTTAATGGTAATTTTCATTGAAAAAATGATAGTTTAATATTTTTTTTTTTTCATTGTTCACTAAAAATCAATCTTTTCATAATAATACCAAAATTTATCCCTAAAGTAATTTTTATATGATTATTTCATAAATTATATCATTTTTATCAAATAAAATTTCTGAAATATTCAAAAATTAATTATAATATTTACTCACAAAAATAAATAAAACCCATTTTGGAAGAAAATGTATTTTTGAAGCATAAAATGAATACTAGAAATTCAGTGATTATTTCCTAATCATTAATTAATAAATTTGTATTGATCAGGAGCATTTTATATATATTTTATAATTTTTTACACTTATTCATATCCATTAATTAAATGACAATTTTGTATTGGTCCTATTTGAATAATAATATTTTTTGGTTCATTGAAGCTTTGTGTTGTGTGTCGTGTATGCTATCAAAATATTGTTCTTCTTAAATATTTGGGTGTTACATTCTCTACCCTTTAATAAATTCTTTCCCCACAATTTTAACTTTATTTTTATAATAATGGGATTAAAATTTTAAAATACCTTTTTTGAAAAACCAAGTTATAAAACGGGTTAATAAAACAAACTTTTGAAAAGAGGTAAAGAGAAATATGATGGTCATATAATATAAAACATAACTAGGTTTCTTGATAAGATAAAATTTTTTAGATGTGAAAATATGTAAATGAAGTAAAAAATTAATATTCAAATAATTATGGAGAGTGATAGATAAAATTGATCATAATGAAGTGAATGATCATTGGAAGTTTAATGAAGACCAAAACATAAACCAATTAGGTGTGAAAAAAGACTATAACTTCATCAAAAATGAAGGTAATAGGATAACATTTTTATTTCAAGAATATTTTCCTAGAGTTGAGTAATTCCATTACCATCTAGACTAAGAACATAAGGAAATATACTTACTTTATTTTCTTCAAAATCCATAGACACAATTTCATACTTTGATTATGTGTTTCACTGAGTTTCCATCTTTTTCTCAAATTTTAATTCAAATGATAACTATGAATATTATATGTTTGATGCAGTATAATCAACTTCTTATTGACCATGGGGTATATAAATGGATGAAAATATTTTATTCATGTGTTTACTAAAACCAAAATGGTTAGCCCAAAGTAATATAATACCAAAAATAAATAAACCTTTATATGAAGATATAATATATTAATCTCTAAAATTCATAAATAATACCTAATGTTCAAATTAAATCACTCCAAAAATAATTAACCCTATATAAAAAATAATCCCAATAATAACTTATTAACCTCAAGTATTATCTTATAACGTTTGGCTTACATCCCCAAAATGAAATAGAATTCTTCCCAAACAATCCTTCATGTTAAATTACATGATACACCTAAGGATTAGCTATACTTAAACATAATAAAATATCTCCCAAAATATCATTAATCACATTAAAATGTCATTAATCACATTAAAATATCATTACTTAAATGCCTAAAAAGGGGTATTGATTCCTTTTAACTTATTATCAACCATAAAATTATAAACCCATGAAGTTGTCCATAACTCTTAAGTTAACCTCTCAAGAAAACATCTTAATCTCCAATGTTATCTAAACCCTTCTCTAATGCCAAGTATAATATCCTTGAACCTGTACTCCTAGATCAAGTGCTAAAAAATATTAACATTTATGTATTTTATACCAATGAACATGACCCAATTTTGGTCATCGAAAACATAAAGCATAAAATGTAAATATTGTATCACTTTTAATCCCAAGGACCTTTTTCATTTAGAGTTTTAAATAATTTGGAAAAACTATAACATAACATTACCCATGTCTTCAAATGAGAATTTTTTCCACTATACATAAATTTTATTATTCCAAATTAACTCTTAATAATCTCCCACATGAAACCCTTATAGACATATCTTATATAATAGCATTCTTTATAATAATGGGAAAAGAAACATTAGAAAATGGGAGAGTTAAAATACTCAGTAAGGGTAAACATTGGATTTAACAATTGAATATATTCAGTAAGAAAAAGATGAGAATAAGGGTATGAGAACATATCCAAGGTTAATTATAATTAAATAAGAAAATTTATACCCATACAAACATAGATCGTTAACATGTAACATGAAATAAAGCATTAACAATAATAATCATAATAATCAATAATCATGAGCCATGTGATGTCAATATTAATCAAAGGAACCACTAAAAAATCATAACAAGCATATATAAAATGTGTTGGTTTTTTGGAGCCTTATTTTCACCACCCAGGTTAGATTATATCAGAAATAACACGATCCTAGTTAAATCAATAGTATAAATCACTCAGGTTAACTCCCTCTTTTCCTTAAAATACAAGAATTGTTACCCAATGCATTGTAGATGTATATCAGGATCACCTGTCCTATACGATATATTGGGATCAACCATCATCATAAATGATTTCCAAGCACTATTAATGTATATAACACATGGAAGCTTTCATTTTTATCACCAATATTTTAACAATATCTTACATTCCTTTATAACTTTATTTGTTGATGGAAAAGAAATGTGTTTTATGATAATATCTTTAAAAAAATAATCATAATATATCTAGAGAAATAAAATAGATGGTCTCATAATATCATAATACTAGTGAAGTAGATGAATCATTAAAGTATGATTACATAAAGGAAAATACCTTTAAAATAACATTTAAATCATTTCATTGAAAATAAAGGAAAATCCCTTTTATTTCCGTAATATTTTATAAAAAAATTAGAATATTGGGAAAAATATTTTCTACGAAAATAACCAAAAAAATTTATAAATTAATCTTTAAATAAAATAATGTTCATGATGATAGGAAAATATATTCATGTCATAGACATTAAAAATAATCATTCTTTTCAAACTTTTGTAAAGAGATTCAAAAGTGACCTAGAAAGAAAATGTTAAGAAATTTCCTTTTAAAACTTTTAAAATAAGCTTAAACATAATATAAAATAAATTTAGTAAAGATTTTATGTTTATAAAAGATAATTATTTAAATTGGATAAAGATCATGGAGGAATAGTTTGGTTAAAATTTTATAAAAACTTTTAAACAATGTTTTTATAGAAATTTAATTTATTGCCTTTTAAAACCAAAAACCCTTTGAAAGAAATAAAATAATATGAATCATAAAATTACATGTGTATAATGTCACGACTCGTCCCTTGGGGCCCGTGTCGTGACTACCCCAAGCCCGCCTTCCATAGGCTAGGGGCTGGCGACTAGCACAGAAAGTTGTATTCCCTAAAGCTGGGAAGGCATTGCCTTTATAACCTGTAAGCACATGAAACCAAGAACTCAGCAAGATACAAACTCATGTAAATTGAATAGTAAATAGAGTGAGTACAGTAAGTAAAAAGGGGCCAGAATACAAGCCCAACTTGAAAGTATAATGAAAACTTAAAGTACAAGACAACTAAAAGTACAAGTAACTTGAACTGATCATGTGATCACCCACCAAGGATCCTACTTGAAGGGTAGGTACAGCTCTCGATCGGTCGTCTCTGCGGTACACCTCGTCTAGATCCTCCTCCGAACTACCTCCAGTCCTGGTACCCTCATCCTCAGTCAGCGATGTCCATCGTCTGTATCCAACACAACAAGGTGCGGGTATAGCATGTGCATGGGTGAGCATAACAATACTCAGTAGGGACCCTAAGACCCTCAACGTCTCACAAAATCCACCATGGATAAACCAAAAAGTACGAAATAAATAGATAACCCTACTTAGGTATATGACCATACATATACCTAAGTTATCAAGTATTCCATCTCGGTCATGAGTAAACATAGAGGTAATGACTCAACTCACATCAGATATATATTTAGGTACAGTAGTATAAATGATTAGATGTAACTACTAAATCATATTACTCCATTTAGAGACTCTTCTACTAACCTGCACAAAATCGCTAGGAGTTGACCCACACAGGATCGCTGGAGCTGACCCACATAGGATCGCTTGAAGCTGACCCACACAGGATTGCTAGGACCTAACCCACACAGGATCGTTGGATCTGACCCAAACAGGATCCCTAGGAGCTGAACCACATAGGATCGCTCGAGCTAACCCACATAGGATCGCTAGGATCTAACCCACACAGGATCGCTGGAGATGACCCACACAGGATCGCTAGGAGCTGACCAACAAAGGATCTCTAGGAGCCGACCCACACAGGATCACTGGAGCTGACCCACATAGGATCGCTAGGAGCTGACCCACACAGGATTGCTGGATCTGACCCCCACAAGATCGCTACGAGCTAACCCACACAGGATCGCTAGGAGCTGACCCGCACAGGATTTCTAGGAGGTGAGCCCCATAGGATCGCTGGAGCTGACCCACACAATATCGCTGGAGCTGACCCACACAGGATCGCTAGGAGCTGACCCCCATAGGATCGCTGGAGCTGACCCACACTGGATCGCTATGAGCTAACCCACAGAGGATCGCTATGAGCTGACCCACACAGGATCATTGGAGCTAACCCACACAGGATCGCTATGAGTTGACCCACACAGGATCACTAGGAGCTGACCTGCACAGGATCACCAGGAGCACACTTCGCGTAACAGCCAGCTACTGGGTTTCCGCACTAGGATTTCTCATCTCTAGGAGAGTCTTCTCCCCAATCCACTAGTTGATTCTCCAACTACCATGATGTCCCACTAAGAATTATACTAGAGGACCTCCATGTCATAGGTGTCTCAACATAACAGATGGTGTGTCAATCGGACGCCCGATCTGTAAGTTATTAGCCTTTTAATCCTGAGGGCCCGGTTGGATTCATGATCGATCCAACCCAACTTTTTCCCAATGTTATCCAAATATCCAGTTGGGTATACTGAAAGGGACAAACTCACTCTAATATTTACATCACCGCTGACGGTTCGTCAAATGGACGTCTGGTGCCAAAGTTATGTCCCAAGTAAAGTATAGATTTGTATCAGGTCTGAGTCTAGTCTGACCCGGTCAGACCGACCCGAACCGACATGGTCTGGGTCGACCCAGTTCGAGTCGAACCGGACTGACCTTCTAGGTCACGCCTGACCCGTGGTACGGCTCGGCCCGCTGGGCAGTCCGGCAGGCCGTGAGTGGTCGTGGGGGTGCTGCGAGGCCGCGGGGCGGCTCGGCCTGGCCGCGGGGCGGCTCGGCCGTGAGAGCGGAGGTAGGGGTGGCTTGGCCGGGGGTATCGCGAGGGTGTGGGGAGGCTCGTCCTAGATCGGGATGGCTCTTCCAGGTTGGTTCGGTCAGAGGGGCGTCAGTAACTCGGGCGACGGCTTGGCCCTGACGGCTTGGGCAGGGGCTTGACCCGTAAGGCGGTGGCGGCTCGGCCCGAACGGCGGCGGCAGTTCGGACCAGACAGTTGCAGTGGCTCGGCTCGTACGGCAACGGTGGATCATTGTGGATGGTGTTGGGGGCTCGTCACAGAAGGCAGTGGTGGCTCGGTGCGGACGGAGGCCGCGGCTCGGCCCTGACAGGGCGGCGGCTCGGCATGGACGGTGACGGTGGCTCGTCCCGTATGGCAGCGGCGGCGGTTCGGCCTGGATGGAAACAGCGGTGCGGCCGTGGACAGTGAGGTCACAGGTCGGCGAGGCCACAGCGGCGGTGGCCATTGCGTCGTCGTCTTTGTCGTGGCCGACGATGGTGTCATCCATCGTTCTCATGGCCCACGTGTTTGTAGTCATTCCTCCATCACGATCAACAATTAATCACAAGGTTTGCAGAGAGGACGAGCCATGTTTGTTTGGCCCATTCTCCCCATGTTAGTGTGGTAGAATATGGATATAATTCCATCTTGAAATACAAAGAATTATCAAGAACTTAAAAGGATATTATTTCAAAACAACCACCCTACAACTTCCCGCAAAAAAATCATACACAAATAAACCGCTACTTTGGATTGTTTGTTGACGTTGGCATGAGAAGAAGTTGAAGTTGTCAACATTTTTCTCATCCACCACACACCTCCAATCCCAGGCTTGTGGGTCATTTCGTCATAGTTGAAGACGTTCCTCATTAGAGGGTGTCCTGAGGAAGAAGTCAAAGTCGGCGTTTTTCATTAGAGGAGCGTTTTTTGTGGAAGAAGTGTAATCCTCCATGGGTTCTCCTCTCACAATTCCACCCAAAAATGAAAGAGGTGCCAATATAATGAACTTAAGAATAAATTATGTTGGCACACTCACACAAGTTGGCAAAATTAATGTGGTTTGTTGGCTTAATTAATGTGAAGGAAGCTCATGAGGCTCCTGCACATTAAAGAGGGCGTTGAGAGGTTTCTCCTCCACTAAGAGGGGTCGGGTGGTCCCCGCCTATAGGAATTAAAAATTTGAGAGTTTATGCTTGGATGGACCCACCATAATTACCCACACATGGTAGGTTTCAAGAATAAAAATAAATTGTTAAATAATTTTATTTTTATTTTCCCAACAAAATCCCAAAATTCATCATTCACCCTCGACCTACTGTGGTTGAGTTGAAGGTATCTTTAAGCGAATATCGGCGCTGCAAGTCCAACGATGCCCTCTAATTTCAATTTCAAGCATAGATTCAAAATTTAGAAAAACCCACCCACATGTTTACTAAACTTACCCGAAATAATGTTTAAAAATTCATTTTAGGCACTTCGGGCCTCGGAATCACACACCATCAGTTTTCACGAACACATGAAATTCCCATTTAATTAAAAATATTACATGGAAATTATGGGTCTTTACATTCTCCCCACCTCAGGGCTTTACGTCCCCATAATCCACAACTCAAACTAATGAAAAAAGTGGGGGTACTAAGCATGAATCAGAGCCTCACGCTCCCATGTGCTCTCCTGGAGGTTCCTGGGTGCCAGCGAATGGGCACCAGAGGTATTGACCATCCACGAAGGACCTGCTCTTGTCGATCCTCAATCTCTACTGGAACCTCCATAAAATTTTCCCCATCGTCAACATCTAGCTCTCCATGGTCGATGATGTGAGAAGGGTCGTGCACGTATCTCCTCAACTGGGATATGTGGAAGACGTCTTGCACCCAGTGCAACTGAGGTGGAAGAGCTAAGTGGTACGCCACCATTCCAACTCTACTAAGGACCTAAAAAGGTCTGATGAACCTCAGATATAACTTGCCTCCTCGGCTAAATCTCCGTAAACCTCATTAGGGTGAGACCCGTAGAAAGACGTGGCTGCCATCCTCAAACTCCATAGGTCTCCGTCTCTTGTCGGCATACAACTTCTTCCTTATCTGTGTAGTCTTCATCCACTTCTGGATGATATGCACATTCTCTATGGTAGCCCATACCATCTTAGGTCCCACGAGTGATGACTCCCTTGGGTCAGTCCAGCACAAAGGTGATCTTGATGGTTGCCCGTACAATGCCTCAAAATGTGTCATCCCAATGGTGGAGTGATAGATGTTGTTGTATGCAAACTAAACCAAAGGCAAGTGATCCTCCCAGCTACGACCGTAGTCGAGGACGCAAGCATGTAGAATTTCCTTGAGGGTATGAATGGTCCACTCAGTATGTCCATCCGTCTGAGGATGCAAGGCGGTTCTCAAATGAAGTTGCGTCCCGAAAGCCTCATGTAAACCCTTCCATAGCTAAGAAGTAAAAAAAAAATTATCACAATCAGAGAAAATCGTCAAGGTTACTCCATGTAGCCGCACAATCTCCTTCACATAGAGGCGTCCCAAGCTCTCTACTTAACCCTGCTCTTTGATCGGTAGGAAGTGGTCTGACTTGGTGAGTCGGTCGATGATCACCTAGATAGAGTCATGAACTCTAGATGTATGTGGAATTCCAGTCACAATGTCCATAGATATCTCATCCCACTTCCACTCTGGGACCTCCAAAGGCTGAACCAAGTCTGCTGGTACCTGATGCTCTAACATCACTTACTGACAAGTGAGGCATTGAGAGACAAACTCTAAAACTACTTTCTTCATTCCCGGCCACCATTACTGTCGTCGGATATCCTGGTACATCATCGCCACTTTTGGATGTACCGCTACAGGGGATGTATGGAACTCCCTCAACACTTCCTCCTGAAGTGACACTAGTACCATGGTACGTCCTCTGAAGAGGATGACATTCTCCCCACCTTCAGAAAGTCTACCAGGTGCCTATCCTATGTATATCTGAGCACTTCATGCCTCGCAGTCAGCGTCCCAACACTGCACCTCCCTGACTCGCTGAAGAAGTGGGGGAGTGACTATAAGATACTAAAGGAAAACTGCTCTATCTCTATCCACAAAGGATATCTACAAAGCAGCCAGCTGCTCTTTCGCCTCGCCTAGAAGCTGTATACCAGACCTATTGCTGATTGCATCTGCAACAACATTCCCCTTCCTAGGAGTATAGACTATCTCAAATTAATAGTCCTGGAGGAACTCAAGACAATTTCATTGTCTCAGGTTACGGTCCTTTTGAGAGAAGATATACCTAAAACTCTTGTGATTAGAGTACACAGTAAAATGTTCGCCCATCAGATAGTTCCGCCACATCTTCAAGGTGAATGCCACTGCTACTAACTCTAGGCTATGGGTAGCGTAGTTCTTCTCATGTTGTCTCAGCTATCGAGAAAAATATGCGATCAATACTTTATCCTGTATCAGGACAGATCCGAGTCCGGTCCATGATGCCTCACAGTAGACTACGTACCCTACGCCCTCCTCTAGAAGCCTCAAGATGGGGTCACTAGTTAGCCTCTGCCTCACCTCCTCAAAACTCCACTTCCATTTCTCCGACCAAACGAAGGGTTGCCCCTTCTTTTTCAATGATAGTAGTGGTTCTGCAACTCTGGAGAAGTTTGGCACAAACCTCTGGTAGTATCCAGCCAAACCCAGTAAACTTTGTACCTCCTTCACACTCCTGGGTAGCTCCCAAAACAGTACCACCTCAATATTCACTGAATTCACTGCAACTCCAGCCTCTAAGATGATATGTCAAGAAAGTGTACCTCTGGGATCCAGAACTAGCACTTTGAGAGTGTACCATAATGTTGGTCCTCTCAGATGTGTCTAGTACTACCTACAAATGATAGGCATGCTTCTCCTCAGTAGCTGAGTAGATCCGAATTTCGTCGATGAAGACTACTAGAAAGTGATCAAGGTATGGCCGAAAGATCCTATTCGGGAGTCCCATGAACATTGCTGGAGTTTTGGTTACACTGAATGTCATAACCAAGAACTCGTAATGGTCGTACAGACATCTAAAATCCATCTTATACACATCCTCATCTCATACTCTGAGCTGGGGATAGCCTAATCTGAGGTCTATCTTCGAGAACCATTGTGCTCCCTTCATCTGAACAAAGAGGTCGTCAATCCTTGGGAGTGGGTACTTGTTCTTCACGGTCACCTAATTCAGGCGTCAATAGTCAACACAAAGCCTCAAGCTCCCATCTGCCTTCTTGGCGAACTGAATCGGGGCTGCCCAAGGTGAAACACTAGGTCGGATAAACCCCTTCCCCTATAAGTCTTCCAGTTGTACCCGCAACTCACGAAGCACCACGGGATCCATATGATACATTGGTGTAGATATTGATGCTATACTGGGGTATAAGTCAATGTAAAAATCCACCTCTCTATGAGGAGGTAGACCCGGAACATCATCAGGAAAGACATTTGCGTACTAGTCCACCACTAGAGGATAACACAGACTTCTATATCAATCGCTCTAAGGGTAAGGCTAGCCAACTGATGTGTAATAAGATACACCCCCCTCCGGGTAAGTCCATATTGGGCAGAAAAGGCTCCCTTCTCATCAGTGAAGTTAAACTTAGTCCCATACATGCGGAAACACCTCACTTTGCACCTAATACAGTCAATCTGAGCATGGATTGTAGATGACTATTCCATACCCAAGATGATGTCGAAAGGCCTCGATGTTGATACTATGAGATCCTAGCCAAAGTTCTCACCTCCTAGAGTAATCTCACACTACTGTAACCAGTGTGTAATCATTTTATCCCCTCCCATAGGAGTCTCTAGCAATATGGATCGAGCCAACGACTCCATTGGAATCTCTGAGCTCTGAACAAGGGTAGTGGAAATAAAATAATGACTGGAACATGTGTCTATAAGAACTGCAGCTATGGTGGAGTAAACACATATCGTATCTCATATCATCTCCGGAGTTCCATGATCATAAGCCTCAGCTGCCTGAAGCTGAGATCTCCCCTATCCACCTTCTCCCTGCGGTCGGGGTGGACCTCCTAGTTGTGGTGGCGGTAACATATCAAATTGTTGGCCATCGCCAGCTGCATGACCAGCTCCTCTACCACGTTTGCCTACTCCCTACGGACCTCCTCGATCAAACCTCTGTCTCTGCCTAGGCAGTCCCTCGACCGTCTGCTGATTATCTGTATGGTGGATCAAAAAGTCACGAGCCATGTGACCCTACCCGCCACATGTGTAACACTGCCCACTCCTTGAATGACTGGCTCTGTCTCGAGTGCCTCGCACAACTGACCCTGAATACGGCAGTCATCCACCCGAAGGTCTGGTCCTCTTGGACCTCTACGACATCTGTCTACTGCTAGCTATAAAATACTCTACTACGTGATGACTAGTGGTGGGTCTCGCTGCTGATGATTGCTCGGCAAGGAAACTCTCTTCTAAGAGGGCTCTCTCTAACACCCCCGCCTACTTCGGGATGCTGAGTGAGATCATCGAAGCCCTGATCTCTTGCATGATCCCCTACTCGAAGGTCTGGGCCCTGAAGAATGGGTCCTAAACCATATATGTGGAGTAGCATGAGAGGTCAACGAACCTCACTGAGTACTAAGATAGAATCATGTTTCCCTGCTGCAGATGTAGAATCCCATGTATGCACACTGCATAAAGAGTCACTGGGAAAAACTCTGCCTGAAACTGGCTCTCAAAGTCTGCCCAGAGAAGTGCCACCTCATTGTGGACCTGGAGCATCAAGGTCCACCATCTGCCTGTTGCTGCAAGTATAGAGCTGGTGGAAAGGATCACCATGAGATCTGTTGGTGTCCCTACCAGTCTAAAAACATTCACTACAGCCTCCAGCCAATCCTCAACCACCTGTGGGTCCATATCTCCCCTAAACCTTGGTGGCCTCTGGTGTTGGAACTTGTGCAACGCGCTCAAGTGGTGTGCATCGTCTGCTGCTAGGGCTTGTGGAATCGGTGGCCCAATGGGGAATGGTACCGCTGGGGCCTCTGCTGATGCCTCCACTAGAAGAGGGCCCTACACCGAGGCCTCATCGCTCAGTGGGCTATCAGTGCATACTACTCTTGGAACCCTAGATGGTTGTCTTCATGGAGGCATCATGAAAAGAAACAGGTGATCCACAGTCAATAAGATATACATGGTGAGCTGACTCAAAAGATCACAAAGAAAACTCTTCAAAACACACACGCAATCAGTGTTTTCGTGCACTGAGTCGGAAATCAAAAGTTAGGGTCACGGTGTATGGATAAGTTGGCCACTGCACCAACACTGGATTCCTTAAATTGAAAACCACACTCACTACACTTAACATTATTTCCATTAAAAGAAAGATTAGAGTCCTATGATCTACAGTAGAACCGACTACTCTGATACCAATTTTTCATGACCCATCCCCCGGGGCTCGTATCATGACTACCCCAAACCTGCCTTCCATAGGTCTGGGGATGGAAACTAGCACCGAAAGGTGTAATCCCTTAAACTGGGAGGGAATTGGATTTATAACCTGTAAGCACATGAAACCAAGAACTCAGTAAGATATGAACTCAAGTAAACTGAATAGTAAACAGACTGAGTACAGTAAGTAAAAAGGGGCCAGAATACAAGCCCAACTGGAAAGTACAAGAGAAACTGGAAGTAAAAGACAGCTAAAAGTACAAGTAACTAGAACAGCTCCTATGATCACCTGCCAAGGATCCTAGCTGAAGGGTAAGTACAGATCTTGATCGTTCGTCTCTGTGGTACGCCTCTTCTAGGTCGACCTCCGAGCTACCTGCAGTCCGGGTATCCTCATCCTCAGTCATTGTTGTCTGTCGTCTGCATCCAGCACAACAAGGTGCGGGTATAGCCTGTGCAGGGGTGAGTATAACGACACTCATTAGGGACCCCGAGACCCTCAAGGTCTCACAAAATCCACCAAGGATAAAGCACAAAGTATTAAATCAACATATAACCCTACTTAGGTATATGCCCATACATATACCTAAGTTATCAAGTAATCCATATCAGTGATTAGGAAACATAGAGGTACTGACTCAACTCACACCAGGTATATCTTTAGGTATATTAGTAGAGATGATTAGATGTAACTACTAAATCATATTACTATATTAAGAGGCTCTGCTGCTAACCTACACAGAATCTCTAGAAGATGACCCAGACAGGATCGCTAGAGCTAACCCACACAGGATCGCTAGGAGCTGACCCACACAGGATAGTTAGAAGCTGACCCAAGCCGGATCACTAGATCTGACCCACATAGAATCACTAGGAGCTAACCCACTCAGGATCGCTGGAGCTGACCAACACAAGATCTCTAAGAGTTGACCCACATAGGATCGCTGGATCTGACCCACACAGGATCACTAGGAGTTGACCCACACAGGATCTTTAGGAGCTAACTCAAATAAGATCGTTAGAGATGACCCACATAGGATCACTAGGAGGTGACCAACATAAGATCTCTAGGAGCTGACCCTCATAGGATCACTAGGAGTTGACCCACACAGGATCGCCGGAGCTCACCCACACATGATCTCTAGAAGTTGACCCACACAGGATCACTAGAGCTGACCCACACAGGATCTCTAGGAGCTGACCCACACAGGATCGCTATAATTTAACCCACACAGGATCCCTGGAGCTGACCCACATAGGGTCTCTAGGAGCTGACCCACACAGTATCGCTAGCATATGACCCGCACAGATTCGCTAGGAGCACACTTTTTGTCATAGCCATCTACTGGGTTTCTGCACTAGACTTGCTCATCTCTTGGAGAGTCTTCTCCCCAAGAAAATGGTTGATTCTCTAACTACCATGATGTCCCATGAAGAAGTATCCTAGAGGACTATCACGTCATAGGGATCTCAACACCACAGACGGTGCACCAATTGGATTCCATGTCTATAAGTTATTAGCCTTTTAGTCCTGAGGGACTGGTTGAATTCATGCTCGATCCAACCCGACCATTTCTCAATGTTATCCAAATCTCTAGTGGGGTATACTCAAAGGGACCGACTCTCTCCAAGATTTCCAGTGCCACTGACGGTTCTTCAAATGGACGTTCGGTGCCAAAGTTATGGCTCAAGTAAAGTATAGGTTCGTATCAGGTTCGGGTCTGGTCTGATCTAGTCGGACTGACCCGACTCGACCTGGTTTGGGTCGAACCTGTTCCGGTCGACCCGGCCTGTGGGGAGGCCTGGCCCGCTGGACGGTCTGGTAGGCCGCGAGGGCCGCAAGGGGCCATGGAGATCGTGGGGGTTCCGTGAAGGCATGGGGCAACTCGGCCCGGCCCGAGGCGGCTCGATCGGGGATACCGAAAGGGCGCGGGGTGGCTCGTCCTGGCCCAGGATGGCTCGGCCAAGGCGGTTCGGTCAGAAGTTCAGTAGTGGCTTGGTCAGTGGCTCTAGAGATGGCTCTCCCCAAACGGCGGTGGCGGCTCAGCTTGGACGGCGGTGGCGGTTTGACCCGGACGATGGTGGCGGCTCGAGTGGCGGCTCGGCCCGGACGGTGGCGGTGGCTCAGCGCAAACAGCGGTGGCGGCTCGGCATGGATGGTGGTTGTAGATCGTAATGGACGGCGGTAGTGGCTCGGTGAGGATGGCGGTGGTGGCTCGGCCCGGACGGCGGCGGAGGATCAGCCCGAATGGCGGTGGCGGTTTGGCCCGGACGGCGGTGGCGGTTCGGCCCAAACCGTGGTGGCAGCTATTGTGGCGGTGCATCCGTGGATAGTGAGGTTTTGGGGTGGCAAGGATGTAGTGGCAGTGGTCATTGCACCATCTCCTTTGTCGTGGCCAGTGGTGGTGTCGGCTTTCGTTCTCGTTCCCCATGTGTTAGTAGTCGTTCCTCCATCACGATCAATAATTTATCACAAGGTTTGTGGAGATGATGGGACATGTTTGTTTGGCCCGCACTCTCCGCGTTAGTGTGGTAGAAAGCGGCTATAATTCCATCTTGAATTATAAATAATTTTCAAGAACTTAAAAGGAGTAGATTTCTGAACAACCACCCTACAGCTTCCCACAAATAAAATCATGTACAAATAAACCCCTACCTTGGATTATGCGTTGATGTTGGTGAAAGAATAATTTGAAGTTGTCTACATTTGTCTATTCCTCCACACACCTCCAATATCGGGCTTGTGTGTCGGTTCATCATAGTCGAAGATGTTCCTCGTTGAAGGGTTTCCTAATGAAGAAGTCAAAGTCAATGTTCTTCGTTGGAGGAGAGTTTTTCGTTGCAGAAGTGTATTCCTCCAAGTGTTCTCCTCTCACAATTCCACCCAAAAATGAAAGAGGTGTCAATATAATTAACTTAAGGAGAAATTATGTTGGCGCACTCACACAAGTTGGAAAAATTAATGTGGTGTGTTGGATTAATTAATGTGGAGGAAGCTCAAGAGGCTCCTCCACATTAAAGAGGGACTTGAGAGGTTTCTCCTTCATTAAGAGGGTTCGGGTGGTCCCCACATCTAGGAATTCAAAAATTGGGGGTTTATGATCAGGTGGTCCCCACCATCATAACCCATAAATGGGAGGTTTCAAGAATAAAAACAAAATGTTAAATAATTTTATTTTTATTTTCCCATCAAAATCCAAAAATCTATCTTTCACCCTCGACCTACTATAGTCGAGGTGAAGGTCTCCTTAATCGAATAGCAGCACTGCGAGTTCAACGGTGCCCTCGAATTTCAATTCCGAGAACCGGTTCAAAATTTTGAAGAACCCGCTCGCACGTTTACTAAACGTACCTGAGATAATGTTCATAAATTCATTCTGGTCACTCCGGGCCTCGGAATCATGTGCTGTCAATTTTCGTGAACTCATAAAATTCACAATCAATTAAAACAATTACATGCATATTCTTGGTCTTTAAGTATAAAAATATTCATGATATTATATTTCAAGATTCATTATATATCCTATATAAATGAATGTAGTTGAATCGATCAAAATATGTCTTACAGAATGATGTTTGAGATGAGAAACCCTTTTAAATCAGGTAATTATTGAATCAAAAATCCATTGAATGAAGGAACATAGCCTTATTTTTTAAAAAAAACACAATTTCCCTCAAATAATATGGTAGAAAACATTAATGGGGTAGTTATTAAACCATATAAAACAATAAATGGTTCATAACATGAATTATGCCTCAAAGAATTGAACTTGAGACCATGAAAACCCTTACAACTTTTACAAACTTTGAATCAATATATCATAAAAGATATAACTTCAAAGTAACTTTAAAAATCATGATAATAGAATCATTCATTATATAATATCTCAGTTTATATCATATACACCTTATAAAAGGAAGTAGGTTCATAAAACAATACATGTTTCAAAAAAACAATATTGAGATGAAGAATCCTTACAAAGATCGAATCATTGAAGTTAGAATTAATCAATGAAATGATAATGTGTAACCATTTAAAAAACCACAAAAAAATTAAAAAAACATAATACAATATAAGGTAATTTCACACATAATATTATCATAACATAGTCAATGAAGTAGAAGAATAACCCAATGAATAGAAATTGAGTAAAGAAACCTCTTATATTGAGTTCAAGCATTATATGTATTTATATTAAATCTTGTATAATAAACTTATATTAATTATTTAATTTATAATAACTTTTTTAGGTTAATCATTAAACCATTTATTTCAATGAAATATATAATTACTTAATCAGTTGAGTCTGTGTTGTGTGTTTTGAGGATGTTCGGTTCATAATTCCAAAACAACTTTGGTAGGTGTTGACACTCCTTTTTGTCATGTAATAATGAGAAGTTTCAAACTGAAATACTTCAAGAAAAATATAAGTGAAGGATATCAAGGATCACACATTTTAACCTAGGTAATACTACACAAGGCCCAACCAGTGTCACTATACAGGTCTAGCATTTGCGTCAACATCACTGCACAGGTCTATCCTATGTACCAATGCCATCACACAGGCCCTATACAGGCATGCCTAAGAGACTCACATAGGTCTCGCCTATGTGATAACCAGAATAACACACCTAAATGAGCTTACTTCTTCACCCACGGTCCCAAAACATCCTATAAATAGGACACTTGGTCTCCTAATTTGTAACGATTGGAAGACCATAAAAATCCTTGAAGCTCTGTTCTCCCCAGTCCTTCGCCCAAGTCCTCATAACATTACAGGTAGATTTTAAATCCTTTAAGGAATATTAAATTAAAAAGTTTAATAGTATTGGAGTTAAACATAGTAATCTAAACAAAAAACACCTACACGAACCACCTCCCCTAGTCTAAGAGTACTATGGTGAAGTCCACTCCTTGAGTCTGGGACTTGAGCATTAGTTTTCCGAAGAAACATGAAAAAACCATTGGATCTTAGAGAAGGGAATCACCCAAGTGTTTTACCCTAGATATTCCATTGACTAAAGATCTATTCTTCTCACCCAAGTCTACCTTGTGTGAGACCTATTCCTCTCTCCTCGGTTTACCCTACACGACCCACCTTCATCTCGCCCATGACTACCCTATGTGAGACACCTTCTAATTATCAATCCATCACCTACATGAGCCATCATTGTAGACCTCTTTCATTCATAAAATGGAATAAATCATTTTCCCTTGGATTCTTCACTGATAGGGACCAAGATGAGGACTTTCCCAAAGACTCCAGATATGTGTAATCAGATCATGGGGCACATCAATGTGTCTTCTCAATTATATGTTCCCATAGTAATAGTGGTCCTTTATTTATCCAAACCAATAGGTGGTATTTTCAAAATTTTCTGAGTTATACATTCTCATGATCACTAGGATCCCAACCTTAGTGGTAGTGTCAAGGGCCTACCCATTATAGACAATGAGATGAACCACTTTCCTTTCCCTTTGATGAGGACTACTGCCTTATCCTCCTCTCATATTCTATGAAATTTGGGAAAGTGAATTCCTCATAAGGTAAACCTCTAGTCTTTCTTATAGGTTCATATCTACATGAATTCATAAGTCCCAATCCTGGTTATGAAAATTAGAAAGGATACAGGCACATTATACCCGTTTGTCTCTCTCATAGCCTATGCATCATCTACCAGCAAACAAAGGAGATTGTGTGGTTTTCCAGATCTTCAACTTCTTCTTGTTTCCTACACCGAGCTTGACTAATATGATATTAAAGGTTATTAATGATCAAAGAATCCACACGATCACATACTTTTCTCATTAGAGATTCCTTATGATGGATCGTCCCCTCACCTTAATAAGGGCCTTCTATTTGATGTAATCCCTCAAATCCATGTATCCATCTCAAAGGTCCATATCATTAGTAAGAAAAACCATTAAAAGAACACATTCCCAATTTTATAACACCCTAAGATTTCATATTATGTTATTTCTTCAAAGTAATTCAATAACTTGCACGACACGCAACACAGTGTTCAAGCATACCATGACTTACCAAAGTAGTCGTTCAAAAGTGGTTATGAATAGTATTAACTGAATTTTTAACTTTATATAATTCTTATAATTTTATAATTCATATTATGAGTTTCTTAGACAAAATTTAAGAAAAAATTCATTTTCTTCAGATAAAAGAAGTATTTTTCAAAAAATGAAATTTTACCGCCTTTTAATGGAGAACCTTTTTTGAAATCCAATATTTTAAACTTTTATATATTTAATTTGAAAAAATAAACTTCTTAATTAGAATTGGGACATAAGAATTTAGTTTAAATAATTTTTTTTTGTTTTTTTGATAACATTCATATTTGGGTGAATAGTGAAATACTATATTTTAACTGAAAAAAACTTTTTTAATCAAAATAATTTATAGTGTTAAATTATAAATTTTAATAGTTTGGAAGAATATATAGATTATATTTTTACCCTTTAATCCAATACTGGTCATTGTATGTAATTTCACTTTGAAATTGGACATAAACAAGTGTCAATCTTTTGATAGTTATTATTTCTTAAAAATACGCCTTTTGGTTTTGACAATGGGAATTAATTTTAAATTAATTAATGAGAATTATATGTTTTAAAATTATTAAAATATAATTTATTTTTGAATTCATAATATCAAAATTATCTTAGGGTGAATTGTTTTTATTTTTCTGAAAACTTTCAATTTTTTGATGAATAGTGAAAAACACTATGTTATAGTTTAAAACCCACTTTTTATTTAAATAATTAATAATTGTATTTAAATTTATTTTAAGTTAAAATAGATACATAATAACAATATTAGTTCAGTGTAATTCATTGGAATATTTTTTATAATAAAATTAGATATATAAAATTTTATCGAACTTTTTACCGTCTTTTACCCACCTCCTAGGAGAATTTTGCCAATTTGCATAAAAATAAATTTTACCGCTTCTGTGAATTGAATTTCAAAAATCTGAGAGACACGGTTGATATCAGTAAGAAAAATGTGATTCAATAAGAAAAAAATAATTTTTTGGGGAATAGTAACTTTTGACTTTTATTTACCATAGTTAAAAGTAAATAGGGTAATTAAAGGTAAAAATGATATTATTATTA
Source organism: Viscum album (assembly GCA_963277665.1). NCBI lineage: Eukaryota > Viridiplantae > Streptophyta > Magnoliopsida > Santalales > Viscaceae > Viscum > Viscum album. The sequence goes on along the minus strand of OY728130.1, from coordinate 1,310,780,689 downwards.
CCCTAACACATTTTCTAATTCTCTTGGATAAGTGTAATTCAATAAAAAACAACCTTATGAATAAAATATGATCCTTTAGGTCCACTTCGATTAGATTAGGACATTTGTTATTATTTAATTTAAAGAAGAGTTAAAAGTGTAAAATTCAAGTTTTTATAACTAAAACATTTTTAATATAGGGTTATACACAAGATAAATTCAACTATAAATATTCATTATAAATATAAAAATATTTCCTACATAATTTTATTTTATTTATAATTTTTAGACCTTAAATAATTAAATTTATTTATGACACAATGATGATACAGTGATTACCTTATTAATAAAAGATTAAAATAATTGATATTATAAATACCCAAATAAATGTAATTTAAGACTTCTGATGAATTAAACTAATTCTATAAGTTAATATGACATGTTAGGGTTGATTCAATCAATTTTGTTTCAAAGAATTCATTCAGTTATGATTTTAATAAAAAAAACAAATACCAAACAGTGTCAAAATTTACATAAAATAGTTTTTAAAACAAATATTATATTATTAATTGATATAATAGTCCTAAAAATATAATGTTCTGCCCAAAGACATATATAATAATATATATGACATTAATTAACCAATTGGGATTCGATTGGAATTTTATAGTAAGTTTATTAACCATATAATATAAAAATACAAAGGGACATGGTAAATGTCAAAATATTTAACTAAGAGTTAAATCTAAAAGTTAAGGTTAAAATGGTGACCTAAACATATCTGAAACCTATTGGTTAAGAGTTGTTATACCCATACCCACCTTAAAAATTAAATAATTCATTTTGGAGCCATTACAAACTGAAAATTATTTTATTATGAAATAACATTTCAAACTTTTCATAAAGTAACTCTCACCTCTCTTATAAAAGGGAAATTCACCTACTCTTAATTTTACACCTCCAAAGCCATTTTCCTCGGACAAACCCTACCCAAATATCCTCCCAATAGTCCTATATTCATCATAGAGTCCTTACTTTGGTCATAAAGCCAACCTAAAGATCTCTTTGGATCAAATCAAAAGGAATAACCCGAAAAAGAGGAGGTTAAACGTACCCCCGACTAAAGGAAAGTGCAAGGTAAGGGTTAATTTCACAATATATCTATTATCCGAGGTTGTTTTTATGTAAGTGTATGTTGGGAAATATTTATTATACATTTACATGTTTCATAAAATAGTTTTCAAAGGGATTATTTTTAAGGGACTTTTTACTAAAGCATCATTTTAAATGTTTTAAAGATTTATTCTTCTAAACCATTATCATTAATGTCCATGTTTTCAAAATGGTTTTAAGGATTTATTTAAATGGACATGAATGTTTTAAAATTTTATTTACATTCAAACGTTTCAAAGTGTTATGGGAAACTTTGATTCAAAAATGTCTTTAAATATCTTTCATTATAAATTGTGTGACTTTTAAATATTTTCATGAAAAAGGGATATTTCTCTCAAAGAGTTTTACAAATCATTTTCATCTATGTCAAAATCCTTTAATGTATTTTAAAATTGTTTGAAGTTTATTTATTATGATACAAATATTCCAAATTATATTGAAGGTTTTGTGATATGTTTGACTATGGATGTGTTATTTTTATACCATTCATGGTTTATGGATAATGTATTGACATTTCGTATGCCAGTTTTAATATGAATGTTTATGTAATGTTTAAACCTTTTCATATGAGAAATGAATTGGACTTAGTAAGTGATGGGTGGAGCCCTCTATATCTCCTTGATGCATCGGTATGTCTCATGAGACAAACTAGTGTCTTGCACAAGGCCTTGAAAAAATCTTATTTTTAGTCTTGGCACAAGGCCTTGACTATGTGGTTACGATGTCTGGAATTATGCATTCCATAATTATGAAAGTGGCTATTGATATTGCATGTGATTATTCGACTAGTATAATATCCATGAAAATAAGTAAATGGAATTATTTTATTGTAACTTTTTCATATTATGCTAAATTTTAAGTTTAAAAGGCTTTTGTTTTAGTCTTATACATTGCCTTAAATATTTATGCTTATTTATAGAAGTTTCCGCTATATTGTTATCCTTAATGAGCATTTGAGATCACCCCTTTATATGTTTTAATTTTCTCAGGATTACAAGAAGTGTATTATGATTGATAAGAAGGGTTAATCTAGGGGATTAATGGCATTCTCAAAGGATCATTTATGTTGTGTTTTATTTTCTAATGTGTAATGTAATGTTCATGTATGTAATCTATTTTCCAAGACTGCTAAACTGATCAGTCTTTCGAGACTTGATTCCTTTTAATCATGATAATGTATTAAAATAATGCATTGACTCTAGGTAACTGCGTTCAAGGTATTACATTTGGTATCATATAATGTTTAGAAACATCCTTGGAAACAGATTTAATTAAACTCTTATTACAGAAGATTACCCTAAGATAGACATTAAGGATTAGTATAGAAGAACTTTCTAGAATTTTGGTGTTGTATAGATTTTGTGAGTTTTCCAAGAAATACATCCATGTCTGTATACAAGCAGGTAGAGGTGGCTCTGGAACAGATGTACCTAGGGGTAAAACCCGAAAACACTGCTTTGACCTAGACTAGAACGGGAACTGGTGCAAGACAATGGGCCTTGCTGCACTCTTGGTTATCACACACCCGGGGGATATGCTTAGGATAATTCACATTTTCATTACAAGCCATTATGAAGGATTTAGGAGTAAATATTTTCTCAAAGAATACATTTTATGATTATAGATTATATGCATAATATTTTCAATTTACATTAGGTATTTTACAAGTTTGGAATTATGAATTGCAATTCATAAACTAACCTAGTGTGTTCCATTATTTATAAATGGCGCCTAGTAGAAGGAATGTGACCTCCAGCAATATGTATGATCCAAAGAGTAAGAAGGATCATTTATTTCATTGTATTAAGACAAAATTTATAAAGGAAATAGTCTCCCAGATATTATCATCATATAAAGAAATAGTATCATGTGTTAATAAGATAAGTAAAGAATTATCTGAGTCTTATGTCTTTGAAGGGAAGCTAGAGAAGAAAAGGATGGTAGAAAGAAAGATGGATAAAGGGAATAAGGGAAAGAATGATTTTCCCATATGTGATAACTATGGAAAGAATCACCTTGGTAAATTCTTGAAAGGAATGAGAGTTTTTTATAAGTGTGGCGAAAAAGGACACCAAGTACGTTATTGAAAAGCTAAGAAAAGGTTTCAAATGTACAATGCTCCATCTACAAGGAGTTGGGACACTACGTGAATCAATGTCCAAATCATGAGAGTATACCCCAAATGCTGATATTGGATAATAATCAAGTTATGATACTACCGAAGATAAAGAGGAATGATTAAGAGTTCTTATGTTGTTATGAAAGTATTGTGTCATTTGAGTATTGTATTAATTATTTACATGTTATAATAATTATACAGTATATAAGGATTGTATTGTAGTACTATTTCATTAAGGACTTGAGATTGTGTGGAACCAAGAAACGTGACTCAGTGGAAAGTTAAACTTTTTGTAAAATACATGGTTGGAGGTAAGATAAATCTTTTATATGGTCCTAATACTGAGGTATTGGTTTTGGAATAATAGATGATTGATTTGAATAAATTATATTGGATATTCTTGACTACCTTGAAACTGATTAATGATTTTTATATTCCATCATTGTTGGAGTTTAAAATATTTTTGGATATAAGGAGTGTATCCAGTATTCTATAAGGAATAAGTGAGCATGAATGTAATCAATAAGGTTTTATGGTAATTTAGTGTGTTACTATGTTTTAAAAGAATATATGATGAAAGTATTCACATGTTATTGTGTGGAAAAAAGGATCTTCATTATGTTTACCTTCCTTATAAATTTTGGACTGTGAGTTTGGACAGAAGTATTTTGGATAAGTATAAAGGTTGGAATTGATTAAGTTTTACATTGAATACTATTGTTAAGGTTAAATCATTTCTCGAGATTATTTTTGGATTATCATAAAAAGGACAACCTGAAGGTCGAGCAACAACCTGTCGCGTACGGCAAGGCCGCGAGACTTGAACCCGCAACCGAAGAGCGACAAGGGTGCATCACCTACCACTAGCCTATGTGATGTTCTGGATTGTATAATGCATTTTTTTTACGGTCTAATAGAGAAATTATAAATTCATTTTGTTTGAAACCCTATACAATTAAGATGAATAGAATATTTTTGAATTTTATTATCTTTTGGAGTGAAAGATGAGTTTGTAGTAGGAATTAGTTGAAGGATGAAACTTTACTTGTCAATAATATATATATATATATATCCTATTATTCTATGAATAAATTAATTCTTAAACTTTAGGGAAGGGATCTTGAAACAAAAAATTTGTTATACCAATACCTTATGTTTTGTTGAACCGGTGATATTTTGAATCATCATAGATTGATGGATTTGAGGCTCTCAATTTATGCTTGTTTGTGACTAATGACCTCAATAACTCCCTATAAATATTTACATTTTTACTCCAATTATGTGTCCTAAATTTCCACTAATGTTCTGTTAATAAATTTTGGTGGTGAACCTTTCATTTCCCTATTCCTCTTATTAAGACTAAATTTTATTAACCCAATTTCCGATGTGGGTTTTCCCACAAAGGTATTTTCTATTTTCAAGCTTTTATTTTCGAAGAATAATTTCAAATTATGTGGACATAATTTATTGAAGGGGGGAATAATGTAACACCCCAAGAATTCATAGTACGTTATTTATTCAAAGTAATTCAATAACTTGCATTACACGCAACACCGAGTTTAAACGCACCACAACTTACCAAACTAGCCGTTCAAAAGCGGTTATGAGTAGTACTAACTAAATTTTGAACTTTATATAATCCTTATAATTTTAGAATCCATATTATGAGTTTCTTATACATAATGTAAGAATAAATTCATTTTTTTAGATAAATTAAGTATTTTTCAATAAATGAAATTTTACAGCCTTTTAATGGAGAACCTTTTTTTAAATTTAATATTTGAAACTTTTATATATTAAATTTGACAAAATAAACTTCTTCTTTAGAATCAGGAAATAATAATTTAGTTTCAATGATTTTTTGGTGTTTTTCTGATAACTTTCATATTTGGGTGAATAGTGAAAAATACTATATTTTAACTAAAAACAACTTTTTTAATCAAAATAATTTGTAGTGTTCGATTAAAAATTTTAATGGTTTGGAAGTATAAATAGATTATATTTTTACCATTTTATCCAATACTGGTCATTGTAAGTAATTTCACTTGGAAATTGGACATAAACAAGTGTCAATCTTTTGATAGTTATTATTTATTAAAAATATGCCTTTTGGTTTTGACGACAGGAATTAATTTTAAATTAATTAATGAGAATTATATGTTTTGAAATTGAGAAAATAGAATTAATTTTTGAATTCAGAATATCAAAATTATCTTAGGGTGAATTTTTGGTATTTTTCTGAAAACTTTCAATTTTTGATGAATAGTGAAAAACACTACATTATTGTTTAAAACCCACTTTTTATTTAAATAATTAATTATTTTATATAAATTTATTTTAATTTAAAATAGATACGTAATAAAAATATTAGTTCAATATAATTCATTGGAATATTTTTTATAATAAAATTAGATATATAAAATTTTATCGAACTTTTTACCATCTTTTACCCACCTCCTAGGAGCATTTGCAAATTAGCATAAAACTTAATTTTACCGCTTATGTGAATTAAAATTCAAAAATCTGAGAGACACAGTTGATATTAGTAAATAAAATGTGGTTAAATAAGATAAAAATAATTTTTTGGTGAATAGTAACTTTTGACTTTTATTTACCACGATTAAAAGTAAATAGGGTAATTAAAGGTAAAAATGATATTATTATTACCCTAACACATGTCCTAATTCTATTGTATAAGTTTAATTCGATCAAAAACAACCTTAGGAATAAAATATGATCCTTTAGGTCCACTTGGATTAGATTAGGACATTTATTAATATTTAATTTAAAGAAGAATTAAAAGTGTTAAATTCAAGTTTTCATAACTAAAACATTTTTAATATAGGGTTATACATAAGTTAAATTCAACTATAAATATTCATTAGAAATATAAAAAGATTTCCAACATAATGGTATTTTATTTATAATTTTTAACAATTAAATAATTAATTTTATTTATGACACAATGATGATGCAGTAATTACCTTATTAATAAAAGATTAAAATAATTGATATTATAAATAACCAAATAAATATAATTTGAGACTTCTGATGAATTAAACTAATTTTATAGGTTAATATTACATGTTAGGGTTTATTAAATCAATTTTTTCAAAGTAATCACACTGTTATGATTTAAAAAAACAAATACCAAATAGTGTCAAAATTGACATAAAATAGTTTTTAAAACAAATATTATATTATTAATTGATATAATAGTCCTAAAGATCTAAGGTTCAGAAAAAAGACTTATATAATAATATATATGACATTAATGAACCAATTGTGGTTCTATTTTTATTTTATAGTAAGTTTATTAACCATATAATATAAAAATACAAAGAGACATGGTAAATGTAAAACAATTTAACTAAGAGTTAAATCTAAAAGTTAAGGTTAAAATAGTGACCTAAACCTATCTAAAACCTATTGGTTGAGATTTTTTCGACCCATCCCCACCTTATCCTTTATATAATTCATTTTGGAGCCATTAGAAACCGAAATTGATTTTATTATAAAATAATATTTCAAAATTTCCTAAAGTAACCCTCACCTCTCTTATAAAAGGTCGCTTCCCCTACTCATAATTTCACACCTCCGAAGCCATTTGGATCTATAAACCTCTACTCAAATATCCTCCCAACATTCCTCCATTCATCCTAGACAACTTCCTTTGGTAAGAAAGCCAACCTAAGGAGCCCTTTTGATCAAATCAAAAGGAAGAACTCGAAAACTAGGAGGTTAAACGTACCCTCGACTAAAGGAAAGTGCAAGGTAGGGGTTAATTTAAAAATCACTTTATTATCCGAGGTTGTTTTTATGTGAGTATCTACTGGGAATTATTTATTATCTATGTCCATGTTTTGTAAAATAATTTTCAAATGGATTCTTTTTAAGGGACTTTTTACTAAAATATCATTTTAAATGTTTTAAAGATTTATTCTTCTAAACCATTCTCATTAATGTCCATGTTTTCAAAATGGTTTTAAGGATTTATTTAAATAGACATAAATGTTTTAAAATGTTAATTACTTTCAAAAGTTTCAAAGTGGTATGGGACACTTTTATTCAAAAATGTCTTTAAATGTCTTCCTTTCTAACTTGTGTGACTTTTAAATGTTTTCATGAAAAAGGGATATTTCTCTCAAAGAGTTTTATAAATCATTTTCATCTATGTCAAAATCCTTTAATGTATTTTTAACTTGTTTGATGTTCATTTATTATGATACAAATATTCCATATTGTATTGAAGGTTTTGTGATATGTTTGACTATGGATGTGTTGTTTTACACCATTCATTGTTTATGGATAAAGTATTGACATTTCGTATGTCGGTTTTAATATGAGTGTTTATGTTATGTTTAAAACTTTTCCTATGAGGAATGCATTGGACTTAGTAAGTGACGGGTGGAGCCCGCTATATCTCCTCGATGCATCTGTAGGTCTCATGAGATAAACTAGTGTCTTGGCACAAGGCCTTGACAAAATCTTATTTGTAGTCTTGGCACAAGGCCTTGACTATGTGGTTATAAAGTCTAGAATTATGCATTCAATCATTATGAAAGTGGCTATTGATATTTCATGTGATTATTCAACTAGTATAATATCTATGTGAATAAGTAAATTGAATTATTTTATTGTATCTTTTTCATATTATTTTGAAGGTTAAGTTGAAAAGGCTTTTGTTTTAGTCTTATACATTACCTTAAATGTTTATGCTTATTTATGAAAGTTTCCACTATATTGTTATCATTACTGAGCATTTAAGCTCACCCCTTTCTATGTTTTAATTTTCTCAAGATTATATGAAATGTATTATGATTGATAAGTGGGGTTAAGCTAGGGGATTAATGGTGTTCTCTAAGGATAATTTATGTTGTGTTTTATTTTCCAATGTGTAATGTAATATTCATGTATGTAATATATTTTCCAAGACTGCTAAACTGATTGGTCTTTCGGTACATGATTCCTTGTAATCATGTCAATGTATTAAAATAATGCACCGACTCTGGGTAACTAGTGTCAGGGTGTTACCCCAATAAAGTAACCCAAAGCCTCTTATTTGGTGTAAATACTCAAATCCAAGTATCCATATCAAAGGGTCATATCCCTTATGAGGTAAACCTTCAAAGGTCCATGTTGACAATGAAACAACCTAGCACCTCTTGTTTGGTGTAAGTCCTCAAAGCCATGTATCCATATCAAAGGTCGATACCCCTTATAAGACAAAAATTAAAAGTGAATCCTCTATAGGTGTAATCCCAAATTTTATTTTGAACTGTTTCGTCTTTAATTCCCATCCAAATGGGATACATAGGAACCCTCCTTGATGTCCAAACCTAGAACTTCAAACTCACCCTAATATTCTTTTGTCCACATACCCAGTGGGGTCCTATAAAACCTATGTAACCATTCCCCTTCTAGTTCCTTCAGGAAAATTCATCCTAAGTCACCCGCCATCCCTTAACTAGGCACCTTTCACTAATATTTCCTTATTTCAGGACGTTGAATAATAGATTTTGGTCCTCATCACATGACCTTAAAAGGTATGAAATGTCTCATTAAGTGGAACCCAATTACATAGTTTGTGATTTTTTTATGAGAATTCATATGAATCCCTTCTCCATGGTCCCAATCCCAACATCAAAACAACTCTCATATTTCTGGATGATGATAAATTCTAGAGTTCCCCATTACATGTCTTAAAACTAACATTGTAATAATAAATGATATAAAAATATCTAATACATAGATGAAATTTTCTATGAAGTTCCTCACCATGGTGACACTTCACTTTATCAATAAGTTCCTCCCCTTTCTGAATTAATTATGAGAAAGCTATCATATCACAAGGAACTTTAGAAAATGATTCTAGAAATTCCTAATACCTCATCATTGAAAAGTTATATCCTTTGTCAAATGGAAGATAGCCCAAGGAAATGATAATTCTATGAACCATCCTTGGATCACTTTTATTATAATATGATAGAGTAAATACCTTCCAATCCTATTTTTTACAACAAATAATGGTAAAAATTCCAATTTGGTTGGACCTGGTTGATGGGTCTCTTAAAATATATGAAGAAAATATATTTCTAATGAAGATACAGTTGGCTGAAGACAATACCCCAGTCATGTTATTGACTTTATCCACTTCCTAATAAATAATTATAGAGGGATTGTTGGAAGAATGTGTGCGCAAAATCTATCTAAATATATGGACCACTCTTCATCACTTAAAAAAATTATTTCCTTACAAAGAATATCCAATCCATGTAAAGGTAATATAAGGGATACACCATCAAATCAACTTGGTGGCCCTCCTAGCTCTTGGATACCCAAAATTGGTAAAATAGCAAAGAGTCCTTCAAAGAACATGTCTTGATGTGTTAAAAGAGTAACATCAACTAATCATCGATGCCCTATCTAGTGTTCATATCAGAGGGTGTAGATAACATGAGTCATTTCATTTCACCTCACTCCCGATCATCAAATTCTAACAAATGAGACATCATATAATGTCATAGCCTCATGAAAACATCAAGAAGTGGGATATACTCACAACAGATGGTATGTTCATCAAAAATAAGTCATGAACAACTGTTGGATATGCAGGACCATAAGTGAGAAAGCCATTAAAAGAATTTTTCATTATGAATTTGAAAATATTCAGCAAGACTCCCACTTAAGGGAATCCAATCTTTAGGAAACACTAATATATTTGGAAGTATGTGGTTCAAGTGAAAATCATATAATTCACCCATCCCATGTCTGAAAAAAACTCTATAAAACCAAGAGGTAATCCACTGAAATATTTCTATTGTGATCTAAGAGTATCCCCAGCCCACAAGGATAGGGTATTTTTTAACACAACCTTTATTCCCTACAAACCAAGATAGAATGATTGTGAAAATGGAATAGGAAAATCCCCAACCCAGAGGTCTGGGGATTTTTTTATGTCAACACCCCCACAAAGGAAGTCAGTCTTTTCAAATTTAGTGGGAACATTGTAGAAAGAATCCTCCCAGTTTGTCTTATCCCTTGAACTAACTTACTCAATGGGAAAACACATAAAAAAATCTGGTGATTCTATTTAAATAAATATTCATCAAATGATGCCTAGGGGACCATCAAAGGAGAGGACAAGGCCTCGTGGTGGGAAAAAACAAAAGAAATCTCTTAAGGAGTCTGAAAAAATACCTATAATGTATTACACATCAGTGAACATCGTTAGAACCACCCTTATAGACACTACAAAACACAAGGCTAGTACAAAATGTCTATTCACCTAACACTATACTATTTCTATGAATTTTGGTATTCCCTTGACTACTCCACTACTACCACCTTAAAGAGAATCTTCCATATAAAATTGGAAATGTAATGATGTACATCACCCACCTCTCTAAGAGGTTTAACTCCTTACACATGAGGAAATATTTTCTCAACAAGAGGAAGAGATTAAGGATTTGAAAATACTCGATGAAAAAATACTCTTTGGAAACATCCCTACCATATATGTTCAAAAAGTGGAACCTCAACTTGCACTCTCATCCAATGTATATCAACCAAGAGGGTTCAACCTAGGAACAAAAGTGGCTCCAAAACATCTGCTCAACATGGGGTACTGAAAACCAATATACTTATACCCCATGGCAGTAAGATATTAGGAGTTACATGTATTGGGTACACAAACATATCTAGGTTAGACACATCCTCATAGACCATCACCTTTAGGTTACCCACTGTGGGTACAAGTAGAGCTCCCATAGTTGGCCCTACCTATTGTTGTCCTTATTCAAGTTCATATTAAACCAAACATCCCTCATGGGATTATCAATACTAATGTGTCATTGGTATCTTGATTATAATATTTAAAGTAATGACATGCACTAGTATAGAAAAAAAGGAATCCATTCCCGAAATGGGTGGATCCAAACCCTCCCCGGCCAAACATCAGGGACCCTGTATTTCCCATTTTTAATGGATTGGGGGACCCGGATAAGCTTTTGATTCATTTTTTATCCCCCTATGATCCCATAATTGGAAACCCCAAATAATAAGAATTAGTAAAACTTAGGTGATTCATGAAAATACTACAAGATTTAGGCTTCATATGGTACATCAGTTTTATAGCTTGGTCAGTCACGAGATGAGAAGAACTCCATTGATAGTTTCTCTTTCAATTCATCTCAATGATCGAGAATAAAATATTCCTTTACCTCTAAAAAATAAATAGTAGGAGAATTAGAGGATTTGATATTTCATTTTTATGTGGAAGGGTTCGACCTACTCTATAAACCAAAAGCTTCCCCCAAGAAGATTTGTTTTCCCTATGGATAGAGAATCTTTATGATGATTTGTGCACATCGATAATACCCATAAAATATACATGAGGGTTTTTGGATCTATTTTAAATTTCACAAATACTATAATAATACATCTTTCAAATCAAGTAAAATTCCCAAATAATTTCATCATCTAAAGGGAGAATAATTGGGAAATCATAAGCTTTCATTGTCATGCTTAAGTTATCCCCTACACCAACTCCAACTCCAAATACTCCACCATATCATGTGGAACCCCCTATTAAGAATCATCAACAATCCCAACCTCATAAAGATTATAGAAAGTAGTATATGATAAACTAATTTGAGTAACTAAAAAAATTATTCATTTTGATATGAGAAAGTCCTTGGCTATTTCATCACTGCTTTGGAGAATAACATGATGGAGTTTCCAAATCCAAAGATACCCGATCGGGATAGTCTCAATTTTCTCCCAAAATATTTTTCCTTTCATCATAAATTGGGTAACACCATCTAGTAATGATGTTTCTCTAATACATTTTACAAATAATTGTAGAATATGGGCAAGTAAATCTGGGCAAGCCACCCATGTATGTAACATTTTTTTTTGCTACCAATATGAAGGAATATGGTGAATGTAAATAAGTTACCATCAAGAATGTGTAAAAGTTTAGTGATTTTATGACTAGAAAAAAAAATTATCCAGACTCATGCTATCCTCCACCATTTTTTAAATAACCAAATATTCCCCCATCCACTTCTTCTAAGGTACAACTAACTTATTTGACACTGTATTCCTCTAATGGTTAATATTATAAAATATGACATGGTCATAAGGGTGGGAAAAATATAGGAAGATTAACTGGTACCAAGTCCAGATTTATCTTCAAATCTCTCAAACTTCATGCCTTCAATCCCAAAAGAACTAGAACCATCCCACCAATTGGTACCATGAGAGTTGACCTGCCATATGTAATCCTCATGAGATGAGGAATTAGTCTTTGGTTCCATTAATTTCATTCATTTAATGGATCCCTTATATTATGATGAATATTGACTTGAACCCAAGTTCTTTGCATTCAATTAGGGAACCAGGCGCAGAGGCTTCATCATCCAAGGATATAAGTGAAGACATGGTCAAGGTATAAATTAATACTCTAGCCACATCCCTTCTCAGACTGTCTATTATGCCAAAACTCATGGCATACCCAGTCATCCTAGAATATTTATTAGAGGGTAATTCATTTTCATATCGACTTCAATAGGAAGGTAGACCTATTTGATCTAACCCTCCACTAACAAGAGCACCTTTAACTCTTATTCCAAGGGCTGATCTACCCATGTTAAGTGATTCAATTCATAAATCTTCTATGAAAGTACATCTTCATTCTAGAAAGCATAGACCTTTAGCTTATAAGTACATCATTTTAAATAAATCATCCCTAGATACATCCAAGTTATTGATTTTGGATACTATAAGTATATCAAAATACCTTTGTGAAGTGCTCATAGAGGTTTTCCTAAGCCCTTAGGGGTTTTAAGATTCAGTCACCACCATTGAAATATATCATGTAGATATTGATACTACATAATGAAACATAATCATATCATTCACGTAGTAAGACGAAGATGTTGTTATACAAGGAAACATCAGACCCTTGTATGTGTCTGGTGGGATACATGAAGTTGATGTCTATTGTGATTTCATTGACAATGGCTTAAGAGACAAACTCATTCTAGTCCAAACACTTCATTCGCTGGGTTACAGAAAATCCCACTTGTCCCCTTATTATTTAACTCTATAGGGTTATGAAAAAAGTGAGAAAATTCCCTTGGTAGAATCAAGCTCAGGGATCAGTTTGGGGACCCATATCTAACTCAAAATTTATTATATTCTAGCAAGATATGGCCTTCAACATTCTGCTAGGAAGGGATTGGTTGCATCAGTATATGGTATCCCCTGATCATACTACCAATGAATCAATTATTTCATTAATTAGAAAATTATGATGTTTCATGTCGATAAAGCCCCATTAAAATCCTATTAATCGTAATATATTGATATAAGATTCTACCAAAGGGAAGTGAAATAATGAAAGACTTACAGTATCGCCTGGTTCACTACCCCAAATGGTCTGGAAATGACCCCATCCAATCTCTTCAAATAATTTATTGAAGAATATATGATTCTCATCGATTTGATCAGATATATAGGCACTAATTCTGATATATATGAAACTATATTCCTGATTTCAATCATGATTACTGAACACAACATCATTGAAAATTTCATTGACTTTCTAGAAAGTGGTAAGATATCGAGTGAAAATGCCTGATTCCATCCTAGGAGATTCAACATATCCCTTCCTCATAAAATGAGTCAGAAAAGGTTTTCATATCACTAAGAGAGAGTAAATATACTACTTACCTATCCCTTTCCTTCCCTCCATAACTTCAAAGAAACCCACATTATTATTCAGGTCATAAGAAGTTGCTTCATCTTTCATATGTCAAAATATTGACTCATATCCTAACTCTGAGAAATTTCCTTCATCAACTACTTCCCATAAGAGTAAGGAAATGAGTAAAAGTAATAGTAATAGAAAGATAATGAGGAATAGTAAGAGGATAAGGACCTCAAGGATGCCCCTCCAGTATTAAAGGAGGGTTTATATACCACTATTGATAAACTTAGAAATATAAACCTGGTTACAGAGGAGGACCCATGGGCCACATTGATTAACACAACCATGTATTCTAAAGAATAAAAGGTATATAACTCTTTTATTAAGAAACATCGTGATTTTTCCCTATAATTACATATAAAATTTAGGCCTAAATCTTGGGGTATCTACTCACCACCTAGGATTTCTAGAAAACCACCGGGGATACAAATAGGCAGCCAGAAGGAAACACCTGAATCACACCACCAAAATCGAGGATGAATTTGAAAATATTATCAAGGAAAATTTAATTTAATAAGTCTATTATCAAAAATTTATATCCAATATAGTCTTGATAAATAAGAAGAATGGGAAAATTATGGTATACATTAACATCATAGATCTCAACCAACACTATCTGAAATATTATTTCTCAATTCCAATTGAGGGGCTACCAATTAATGTTATAGTTGGATATTAGGCCCTTTACTTCATGTATGGACATTCAAGGTAAAAAAATCTATATGTCTTCCAAATATGAGAAATCTACAGCTTTTAAATCACCCCAAGGGGTATATTACTATCAGGTAATAACCTTTGGCTTGAATAATGATAGCACTACATACCAATGTGCCATATATCAAATATACAAACCTTTCATTGGGAATTTTGTTGAATAATACATCGAAAATTTGGTGGTTAAGTCTTGAAAGTGTTCTAATCACATGGATCCTAATTCAATAAACTACAACTGCATGGCCTGAAGATAAACCCCTTGAAATGTGCTTTTGGAGTTACCTTAGGAAAGTGTCTCGGCTTCATGGTACACCATCATGGAAATATATTAGATCCTGATAAGACAAAGGATATCCTTAATATGTCACCTCCTAGAACCTAAAAGGGTTTAGGGTATTACAAGTACATCCTTCCTATATTTTTTTCTTTATATCAAACCGCACAAGTAAGTATTTTCCCTTCACCAGGGTGATGAAAAAGAGGGTTGCATATCAGTGGATAGATGACTGTCAGAAATCATTTGATAGTATCAATAAATATATTTTGATTCTACCAGTGTTAAGTCCACCTATTTATGGTAAAGCATTCATTTTTTATATGACATCTTCATAACCATCATTGGGAACCTTCCTCACACAAAATAATCATGTTGGGAATGAACTTAACATTTATTATCTTATTCAAACTATTATCCACACTGAGGATCATTATTCAGATATTAAGAAGAGATTTATGGCATTAATATTTATGGATCATAATTTTAGGCCCTACCTGATGAACCAATAATTTCATTTGGTCTCTCGCAACAACCCACTCAAATGCATCCTCATCCTTCCAATGTTTATTAGACACTTGGCATGATGGGTGGTTATCTTGAAACAATTTAACATTATGTCCATGCCTTAGAAAGTGGTAAAAGGATAGTAATTAGTATAATTACTTGTAGAAAATCTATATTTATAAACAACGACATTAAATATTGAATTTTTTGGTGAATATATTTTCTCTATTCCAGACGATCCCTAAACATGGTAAATGTATTTTCACGGTGCATCTGAGGCCCTAAAAGGGAATAGAATTGAAGACCCTAACCTCAAAAAATTCTAGTTTGGATTCATGATCATCTCTCCAACAAAGGAAATATTGACTTAATCCATCCTATATTCATAATTCTATAAAAACAATGAGTTAGAATATCATTCCCTCATCATAGATCTAGAACTGGAAAATAAAATGTCAGTATACCACTTTAAGGTAAAAGGTGATTAAAATTTGGTAATCAAGCAGATCAATAGTTAATATGCTATCAGAAAAGAAGATCTAATTACCCTACTTGACTATGTTTAGGGTCTAATGGAATAATTCCTCTCAAAGCCTATATGGACTCATGTACCATGATTGTAGAATGTCCAAGCAGATGCATTTCCAAATTCAAATTTGGCTTTGGAAGATCCAAATTGGGATGGAATATCCATCATCATTTTTCACCATTGAATGGTGTCACCTTTTATCATGTCATCATAGAAGAAATCAATGAGGTTGATTCCATACTTGAACTAGATTATCATAAAAGTAGTTATATGATTCCCATTATGTACAACCATCAAAATTGATTTTCTCATCAGAACAATCTAGAAAAGAGAAACCCCAATGATGATAGGATAACTTCACTCTTTATGATGGAGCAAATCACTAAAAAGTCCTATATAAAATAGGGAATTTATGGATTCCTTGTTAGGATCATTGATAGAGAAGATATTTTTGTTATCATTAAAGAAGTACATATAAGAGCATGTGATGCCCACCAGTCATGGTTCAGGATTTCCCATGAAATACAATATCCTGGATACTATTGGCCTTCAATGAAATAGTATTGAAAAAAATTACCAAAAAGTTCCATTCCTTACAACTGTATTCCAACTTCAACTATCATCCCCTAGAGTTTCTAGATGTATCCAAATACTCCTAGCCATTAATCATATGGGAAATGGATGTTATAGGGACTTATCCTCCAGCTACAGCTAATAAATTAAAATATATCCTCACCAATACTAAATTATTATACAAATGGGATGAAGTAATTCCACTAAAATAATTTTTTTTTTAAAATCTTTTTCAGATTCATGAAATCCAACATCATTACCAAATTTGGTACCCCTCACATGATATTGATAGAAAATATCACTAATTTGTGTTCTACTAAGTTGGAGAAGCTATATCAGGAGTATAATATCAAATATAACCATAAATATCACTATGATGTAGTGGATAATATATATATATAGAGGAATTACACAAGTCCTTATCAAAACATAATCCAAAAGATGGTGGATAAAGATAAAAATTCTTTTCTTAACAATCACTTGCATACCATGTGAGCCTACCAGACTGTAACCCAAACTGCCACATGAGAAACCCCATATTAACTTATATACATGATAGAATTAGTCCTTACCATTGAATTACAATTTCCCTCACTTATCATTTGATTTATGGTTAATTATCCACTGATGATCAATCTCAAAATGGCTGAATGAATTGGAGATACACAATGAGAAAATACTACATACCTTACATTACTTGAAGGTCCATCAAAATTGGATAGCAGAGACTTTTAAAATTAAAGATCACCTATGCTCATTCCCCTAAGGAGAGTTGGTAATGGTCCTCAGGACCCCGATGATACTAGATAAGAAACCTCCAAAGCTTCATCATAAGTGAGAGGGACCTTATTCCATACATAAGGCCTTCTCTAATGGATCTTATTCCTTGATCTCAATGGATGGATAGATTGTTACGGCCCCTACCAATGAAATATTTCTCAGCAAATACTTCATTTGATAAAGAAACATAAATCATCCATGTTGAACGATAATAAACTACATGAAATTTTTTCATGGATTAAAGACATTAAAAGGTACAGCAAATGGTCTTTGTCACATGACATTAAAAGGAATGACAAATAGTCCTAGTCATATGACCCAAAACTTCAAGACACCATCTTCTGAGATGTAAGACTTTAAACTACATATCCTAACATCATAGTCACAAGTTTTTAAACTATATAAAAACATCCTTATCACATGGCCTAAAACTGCATAGTTCGTGTCCTTATTGCATGATGTAAAACTGCTTAACATTTCGATTCGTTCTTGAGTGAATCATAATCCTTGGTATTGGTCTCCCACCATAGCTAAATTCTAGAACTAAGTGTGGCTTGATTATCATCTCAATGGGATGCATAGTGATTCCTATACATTATGTACTAGGCCTACCCATGAGGTAAAGAAAATTCCTCCTCTCCTGTTTGAAAACAAAAAATATACACAGGGGGTGTTACAATCCATGGCTGAAGCCGGTCTAAATACTCCCTTTATGCTTGGAAACATACCTTACATGAATCATAATACTTATCTGAGAGAATGATGATATCTATAATCTTTCCTTGTCCATTGATGATATAATTTCTCATTACTATGGATAGCGTTATTTTTACTATGCATTCATACACCCCGGTTTGGATTTGCATAAAACACCCCCAAAAGGGCCTACAAACCAGAGGCACATTCATCCTAAAGAGAAACCTCTTCTATCTCTGTAATCCCCAAAAAGATCATTATGGAAAATACTTTTCAAACAATGGTCCATGGTCACTCCTTGTATACTTTTCCCATATCACTTCTCCTGATCTGAGAAACACCAATATCATAGTTTACAGTTTCCTTTTTCATGTTTGAAGTATATCGGAACATTATTGACCTAGTAATACTTATATAACTCATTCTTTCCCTGATGTATCATCCTTTAAACATAGAATTAAACTACATTGTTTCCCAAAACTATGTATATCTTGATTATCACCAATGTGAGATATATAGTGAAATATGGATCCCACATCCTGGTCCAACCACCATAAGATCAAAATTCCTTTATCCTTCCTTTTAATCACCTTTGTATTGTAAAATAAACCTTTTACAATCCTTGTTTCTCACACCTAGCATAGCTCTTGTGGGATTAGAAGTTTTGGTACAGGATTCCACACATGATTAAGATGTATCATTTCACATTGGAGTTATCATGGTCCTAGATGAAAGATCCTAAAAGGAACACCATACAACCTTACCAAGTGACATTAAACTTCATGGTTGATGTATATTTTATGAAGTAAATACAAGAACTACAAGTGTCTTGATCCTCTCTTTAATGAGATATGTAGAGATGCTTGGATCCTATTTATTAGGACCATCCATAAAAAAATCTCCCTTCCCTATGTATGGTCCAGACTTGTGTAGGAAATATTTATCCCCGTTCTTATGTTATTTTGACATGAGATGATCCTTCCATACTCAGACACCTTTTTGACACAAACCAAACAAGGTGTCTAGGGAAATCTGAATATCCATAATCTTTCTATAACCATCAGTAATAGAATGTATGATTCTAGAGGACACCTTTATTTTGACTATACTTTGATATGCCGAAGTTTAGATTTGCATAAATCACCCCAAAAATCCCATCAACCATAGGATGTAGTTGTTTGACTATGCATTGATATTCCCCAGTTTGGATTTTAATAAATCACCCCAAAAGGCCTACCAACTAGAGGATTTCATTATTTGATTATAAATTGATATTATTTAGCCTAAATTTTCATATGTAACTCCCAAAAGGTCTTTTCATCTAGAGGTACATTCTTCCTCAGGAAAAACCTCTACTATCTCTATAATCCCCAACAACATCATGCTGGAACCCAATTTTCGAACATGGTCCATGGTCAATCCTTTCATATTTTTCCTGCATCACTTCTCAAATCCAAAAGCCAGTAGATTATGGCTTACAACTTTACCTCATAATCCCTAAAGATGATTGAACATTCTTGGATAGATCATCATGAAAGGGAAAACCGCTAATATTTCAATCATGTATAAATGATCTTAAATTTTATCCCTCAATGTCATTATTGTAAGAAGTTAAAATAAATTGTCCACATCCTAGTTGCATGGAATTAAACTACATAATGATTCAAACCTCTTTAGGTGGGGATTTTCTCTTGATGTTGGTCACCCACTGCATCACCCCAAATAATTGTGTGCAACTTGATTATCATTCAATAAATACATAAGTGATTCCTAGATACCCCAATATAATCACAACTTCTAAATCATCAAAAATATTTGTGTTCCTTCATTAATGGACATAACCCCAATCTGGGTGGAATGTTTTTGATTTCTTCTAGGGATCCTCCTTTTAAATCTTACGGTCAAAATAGAATGCACATTCTTTACATATAAATAAAACTTGTATATAAGTGATTCCCCATTCATGTCTAGTTCCAACCCAGATACTCCCTTAATTCTTTTCCACATTCCCTTCACAAACCACCTTTCATGGTCTTGAGAAATATGGATCCTCACAAACTCCCCTTTCCCATCGGTGATAGAATGTCTAATTCCTGAGGACACCTTTGTTTTTAACATTCATTGATACACCCCGGTCTGGATTTTCATAATTCACCCCAAAATGACTATTAACTAGAGGAATATTAATAGTTAGGAGAAACCAATTCTATCTTTGTAATCGCTAAAAATATCTTGATGAAAACCTATTTTCAGACATGTTATGTGGACATTCCTTGCATGCTTGTCTCATATCATGTTTCAGATTCAAAAATCACAAAATCATGAATTAAAATCCCCCTTTGTGTATATAAAGAATTTTGCAACATTATTGTCCAGCAATCCATTTTGGTTCATCATCCCATAACTCATGGTCAATGTTATTTGATCCAAAACACCAGTTGCATTATTCTAGCTTTCAAGACTCTAAAATGCTTGTGAAAAGAGACATAGTACTCGTTAGGTTGAAAACCCACAAAAAGGAACCCTGGGAAAGAGTTTAGTTTCAGCGCACTAGATTTGAACTCTACATGGTTTAGGGAAAAAATTAAAAAATGGAAATAAAAAGTCATAACACTTGTTAGGTTGAAAACCCACAAATGGAGGCCTAAGAAAAGGTCAACTCTCACTGGTAATTCTTATCCATATATAAATTAGGTAAAAATTAGGATAATGACACAATAGACAGAAAATTCATAGGTTCTGTCATATGACTCTAGAAAGAGAAAAACTAAACATTCTAGGTTCAAAGACCAAGGTAAAAATTAGAGCACCCTCATGTTCATATCATTATGATTACAACACATTTACACAATGATGTTTAAACAAATGAGTCTATTTTAGTGTTATTTTATAATTACATAGTAAAATAGAGATGAATACAAATATGATTGGAAACAAAATTCTTTTCATTTATGGAGAAAACGTCATAGAAGCATCAATAAATTTGATTCTCTTTATCCTTTTTTATAAAAGACAATCAACATAACTCTTGAGATGTTGAAGGGCCTCTCAAGCCCCATTAATAGCCTATTAAAGATCCTCTAGATAAGTAGCCTTAGCCTTCTCATCCAAGAATATTTCCTCTATATTGATCACAATGGAATTCTTCCCCTCATCTTGAACCCCTTTTAGAAAATGATGAAGTTTCACGAGCTCCCCTCTCGAATTATCTATCTCTTTTTTGAGGCGTGATATTTGGAAGGATTTATCATCAACATATTTCTTACAATCAATAAATTTTTTAGTGTGGTTGAGCTCTACCTTGGATAATGTATCTTATAGAACTTTATTATTGGTGAGAATTCTTTATTTTATACACTGGTGTTTCAACTCACGCTCTTAATCCCATTAGTAAATGATATCCTTCACAGTAATGTGTTCCATGTGATAGTCAAATCCACCACACTTATACATAACAAACATGCATTAGAGATGATGTATTTTTTAAGGAAGATCTTCTATGGTTTTCCTTGAGACTAACTCCTAGATGTCCTATTATATAAACCGGCAGAATGCCTATAAAGTTTCGTGATAATCCTATTTTTTCATGTAGCTAGTATCAGGATGAGAGGTGTAATATGGAATTAGTTTTCTTATAGATGTGACTTGAATTATCCTTCCGAGAGTGAAAAATCCCTCTCCTTTTATAGTTGGTTGAGTTGGGCTATAGGCCTCCCGTTTAAGTTCATCCCCTGATACTGATGGCACTAAAGGGAGAATGAAATTCATCATTGATGATGTAAGATAGTAAGGAGAAAATAAAAAAGGGGATCAAAGTAATTAATGTAACTCACTCATTGATGGATCGGTTTTTTGGATTCCTCTCTAGAATACCTAACCCCAGTAGTTGGGGACAATATTTCCTATTGAGTAACAGTATCATATGTTTTATTAGGTCCTGGGATGGAAGCCTCCTGAAACTCTCCCACTTAGAGGCTATAATATGTCATTCCCTCAACAATAGGAGTAGGATGGACCTTAATTCCCTAGTCATGCATTGCTTAGCCAACATTTTCTACATACAAAGATTCAAAAATAAAGATCATTGGTTTAATGCATTTGATATAAGAAGGTTGTACATGGGATAAAACACTAAAAAGGGAAACTCACATCTATCCAAATCCTTATTAAAGTTCCAAAATATATACAATGAGCTAGGAATAATAATCTTCGGATGAAGTTTTTCCATTATTTCATTATATAGTACATAAAATCTCATAGAATACTTGTCAATAAGTGTATCTAAGATGCTAGGATTAGGACCCAAATTAGATCCACCATCAGCAGTATCCACTTTACTTCTAAAAGGTACATCCCTTTTGGGACCCACCAAGTTAGGGTTAGCTCAAGTACCTTCATTGGTTGATCTGGGGTCCATGGAATCCCCTTCTAGAGTGGTAATAGGACTGGTAGTGGTGGTCATATGTTACTCTAGTGTATGAAATGGATCAATGTATTATAAGGAGGGAAAGTTAGTGATTGTTATATGAAATTGTATGGTGTAAATTTGAAATTACCATGATTCTACTCTCTCTATGTAGTGAAAGGAATATATTTGATCTCAGTACTTGATGCTTTTTCTATCAAAGGGATGGACTCACCATTAGAAATCTGCTTCTTGTTTGAAATGACCTCCTCAATTATCGAATCGTCATCTCTAATACCCTTTAGAGAGATGAGGGGAGTGGATCTTATAACCCATAATTTTGATCAAACATTTATTCTAGATGAATCAAAAACAAATGATGTTTTAAAAACTTACCATGGATAATAATGAGCTTAGCCAAGGATTTTATTCTCCCTCATCCCTTTACTTTAGATGGAGGAAGGATGATACTTACCTCCCCAAATGCAAGTATTAGAGGTGGTAGTTGAGAAGACTGTCCATCCATATCCAATTATATCGTCCTCTATCCTGAGGATAGCTCCCCCAATTTAGGATCTAATCCCTTATCCTTGATACGAGTGTTAATTAGGGAATATTTTGTTAATAGGATCTCATCCAATTCTCCCTCCACCCACTGCAAGTCAAGGTCACCCTTCCCTCCGTAATTCCATTTTAAAAAAATCATAACGAAGGATTAAATGGGAGAAGGTGATACTTATATCCTAAGG
The DNA here is from genome assembly GCA_963277665.1 of Viscum album. Lineage (NCBI taxonomy): Eukaryota > Viridiplantae > Streptophyta > Magnoliopsida > Santalales > Viscaceae > Viscum > Viscum album. The sequence goes on along the minus strand of OY728130.1, from coordinate 1,310,757,417 downwards.
ATTAATGAGGTCAACCCACTCATTAGTGGACTATTCATCAACCACTTTGGTGGGCCCCTGATTCATAATATCCTCCACTCACCTCATAGTAATGATCCAATATTCAGTGGAATAAATGATCATATATATCTCTTAGATGTTTATTCCCACCTCAATGGGTTTAGAATCAAATTGAATGTTAGGTGGTCTTTAAACAGCCCCAATCATTGTAGTTTACAAGCCAACATAGAGGAGTGACCATGAATCTTTGGTGACTAATGTCTTGTTCTACCAAAATTGAACCACCTCAACTTATACGCAATTCAAGGTTTCTCTAGTATTTAATTAAGTAGACACTAAACTCTTTAATTTCACTAGCTTCCTGGGTCTCTATGTTTCAATAAAATGATAGGAAACTAGATCTCATGTTTCTTCTTGGTGATGGTGGTTGGACTTACTAGGATCAACCTAAACAAGTTCATCCTTTTTTAACCTAAATGGAAGACTAAACCATGGATAGGGTTTCTTGGGTTAGCTTGGGACCTCACCAATATCACCCTTTGGAGAGGTTGGAGCCTTTATACCACATTTACCTATACCATTAGTCATTATGTATTTGACATGGTGCATGCTCATTTTCATTTCCCCTTAGGATACAATGAAATCTAGCCTTCATCGTACTAGATGGTCAACACAATGAATGCACTCATTGGAGGAAATTTAATTACCACCTGAGTCACCTCTACATCCATGATAATTTAGAGCTTTCAGTCCACCATTAGGTGCTTCCCTGATCGAATGTGTATAGGAGGACATATAGTTGGTTGTTGTAGGAACTTGAATAAGCATGAAAATATATAAGTGGAATCGTCCTTACAAATAACATCGCCATAAATTATAGATACTATAACATAATACTTGAATGCAATCATATATGATCACATTTCATCACCATCTTTTCCTTCATCAATTAACAACCTAGTGGGTGGATCCCCATATGGAAAGAAGTTTAATTATTTCAATAGATTTAGTGTCTTTAAGGATTCACCATACTTTAGAGACAGGGTCTAGAATCCAAAAATATCCTAAATAAGTGGTTTAAATCTTACTATATGAACTATGATTCCAATCAATGTGGAATAAGAAGAAGAGTGTTCCATAACCCGTCCCCATAACACCTAAAACAGCCCATCAATACTAAAAGTTCCTTCCCCATGTGCACGTGAAATATGCATCGATGGATTTTCACCAATATGGGAGCTACCAACCCTATATTCATCCCCTCTACTAGCTTAGCCACCTGAAAAAATGTCCCTAGGCTTACGCCACCATTCAATTCGTGAACTAGTTGAATATATATGCTTAAAAAAATTTCTAAGAAACCATAAAGACATGTCTTGGTGGGTATGTCTGACTTGACTACATACCCCCATTGGTTGTACTAGATTTGTTTTAATGTGGGCTAGAATTTACCAAGAACACCTTGATTTTCCATTGTGGGATATCCTATGGGATTTTTCATGTGGGTCCCTCCCCCTTGGGCTCTAATAAAGTGTTCATCCACACCTCAGATTGAAAATCCCCCCTTGGGTTAGGGTCTTATTAATTGATATCCTAGGATTTATTTAATATCACATGAGCCAAAATATATAGCCTTTCAACGTCATCCTAGGTAGCGTTCAGTGGGATGAACTCATCATGCATCTCTCCAAGAATAGGTACCCTTGAGATCTTCTAGACATCTCATAAACTGATGTCGACTTCACTGTGTGTCGTGTGGAAGGAATTTTTCTGCAATCCCCATAATATTAGAAACTTTGGAATAATATATTTGATCTTGTATAAATTTTTCTAGACCTCCCATATGGCCTCATAAATTCCCAATAACTTTAGCTTTACTTTAAAATTGGCATAATGTTTATGCACCCAGTATGCACACATCCACTCTGGTCTGACACCCCCTCCAGGGTGGAAGTCCTGGTCTTCCTTCCAACATTTTGATTAGTTTTTCTTGGAATCATGAAAGATTCATGAGTAGTATTGTGGCTTCAACTTTGGAGTATAATGATTTAAATCCATGTCAAAACTACTATCATGCATGATATAGGATATGGCTGAAGTTCCATCATTGATATAAACACCCTTGTCTAAGGTGTTGGTCATGGTAAAATTCATGTACTCTTGGAACAAGGAGAGAAATAGGTAAATTTTCATCTTCGAGATGAGGATTTCATTTAGAAACCCATGGTCATAAAGTGGTAGATAATTACTCTCGGGGTATTCATGATGATATTTCTTCAGATGATTTTATAAATCCTAGAGAGTGATGTCACATGCGGTTTAGTAATCCGGCCTTACGACATCCAATATATCCTTGATATGATTACCATCATATCCATCATAAAATCTAACCATATAATTGTACATTGGGAATATTAAAGTAAGTAAAAATATTTTCATTATAGATAAAGACTTGGTTTTGAAAAACTTCAAAAATTTATAAATTTAGAAAATGAGTGACCTCAAGCAGGTCACTTTCCCAAGTGACCTCATGAAAGTCACTAACCCAAGTGACCTCGTGTAGGTCACTTTCTCAAGTGAACTCATATAGGTCACTCACTTAGATTCATGAATCATGTATATAAGTGAATATTAGATCTACACAAATAGAGCTTTAAGAGATGACTTTCATGGAATACTACTGTGATGAGAGTTGGAGTATGACCGAGCAGTGTGAATGTGAGAAGAAGAACCACTAGGAAGTGAACATTATTTATAGATGTGTGGACACATACATGGTTTATGTATATGAAACAACCATGAAATAAACAAGCATGATTCACCTATGCGACACACCTACACCACATACTTGTGTGTCCCATCTATTCACATCTTCCTTGATCTATACTCAAGTCATAATTCTCATCAAACCCAAGAATGAATATACACGAACATGTGGAGGCTAGGGAGTGAAGGATCGTCCATTTTCTCTACCACTAGATCAGATCATCTTATTTTAATTAGATCCAATCATGAGGGGGTGATTTTGTTGACACCCCCTTTTTCATGTAATAATTAGAAGTTTCAAATGGAAACACGTTATGAAAAATAAAATTGAAGGATATAAAGGATCACGTGAATTCACCCAGTTAATACCACACAAGGCCCAACCAACATCACTATGTAGGTCTAGCCTATACATTAGTGTCCCTACACTGGTCTAGCCTACATGTCAGTATCACTGCATAGGTCCAGCCTTTGCACTAGCACCATCACATAGGCCCCAGAAAGGCACACCTAGGAGACTCTCATAGGTCAAACCTATGTGATAATGAGTGTGGGACACCTTAATGAGATAATATGTTTACCAAGGATCTCAAAAATTCCAATAAAAATACCCTTGGGATCCTCATTTGTAACGACTATAATTCTAGGAAATTACTTGAAGGTTTTCTCACCCTAGTCCTTCATCCAGGTCCTCAAAACTTTATAGGTTGATTTTCAATCCTTTAAATAAGATGAAATTAAGTAGGGTAGTAGGATTAGAGTTAAACCTAGTTTTATAAACACAAAAAACCTACACAATATACCTCCCCTAGTCTAAGAGCATGAGGTAAAATTCCCCTCCTTGAGCTCGGGACTTGGGTTCTAGTCATCCTAAGACACCGGAGGAGACCCTTAGAGCCTAGAGAAAGGCCTCCCCCAAGTGTTGTCTCTTAGGATTCCTATTACCCAAAGATCTATTCATATAACCTAGTTCTACCCTATATAATACCTCTTCATCTCACCCAGGTCTACCCTACACAAGCCACCTTCAGCTCTCCCAAGATTACCATGTGCGAGCCACACTCTTCTCACCCTACCCTTACCTAAGAGATCCATCCTTTAATCCCCCTTTTCATTCAACCATTGGAAGGGAACCATTTCCCTTAGATACCTTGTCTGAGAGAGACCAAGATGAGGCCTTCCCCAAAACCTCAAGATATTTGTAATCAGATCATAGGGAACATCAGTGGGTCTTATCAATTATACATTCTAATGGTAATGGAGTTCCTTCATTTATCCTACCTAATAGGTGGGATCCTTTAAATGATCTCAATTATAAATTCTCATGGTAATGAGGATCCAAACCTTGGTGGAAGTTTCAGGTATCTCCCTATTTTAGATAGTGAGGGAAACCAATTTCATTTCCCTTTGATGAGGGTTAGTACCTTATCCACATATTATCTTCTTTGAAATAAGGAAAAGGTAATCCCTCATAGAGTAAGACCTAGTATTTATTATAGGTTCATATCCACATGGGTGCATAGGTCTTGAAACTATTTACAAAAAAAAGATAGGAGATGGGCACATCAAAGCTCTTTCTCTCTCTTGTAGCCCTGACCTCATCCACTAGTTGAAAAAAAAGATTGTGCGGTTTTATAGATCTTTCACTTCCTCTTGTTTATCACACCGATCATGACTTGTATGGGATAAGAGGTTAATTGTGATGATGAAATACAAATGATCACATACTTGTCTCGATAGAGATTCCTTATGATGTATATTCCTCTCACTTTAACAAGGGCCTCATATTCGGTGTAAGTCATCAAAGCCATGAATTCATCTCAAAGGGCCATATACCCTAAAATACAAACCTTTTAAGGGACACATTCCCAATGAATCAAACTAGGGCCTCCTATTTTCTCTATTTTATAAAATCCTTGTATCCATATCAAAGGTATATATCCCTTATGAGAAAACCCTTTTAAGGGACACATTCCTAGTGAAGTAACCTAGGGCCCCCTATTTGGTGTAAGTCCTAAAATCCATATATCCATCTCAAAGGGCCATATTCCCTACAAGATAAAAAATCAAAGGAAATCATCCATATGTGTATTCAATGGCCCTATTTATAACTATATGAGCTTTGATTCCCATAAAAATTGGATATGTAGGAAGCCTCCTAGAGATCCAAACACAACACCTCAAAATCACACTAATATTCTCTAGGCCACATTTCAAGTAGGTTCATATCCAAACTAGTAGGCCATATACCTTTTAGGTCCTCTGAGATGATCCAGAATAAGTCCCCCTCTATCCCTTGACTAGGAAACTTTCACCTAGGTTTCTTTATTGCATGATGTTAAACTTCATATTTTGGTCCTCATCACAAGACATTAAAAGGTATGACAAGTCCCATAAAATGGAACTAAACTACATGGGTTCTAATTCCATTCAGGAAGATAAATAGGATTCCTTTCTCCATGTGCCCAATACCAAAATAAAAAACTCCCATCTTTCTAAATGATTATAAATTCTAGAGTTCCCCACTGCATGGATTAAAACCAGCATCATAATAATAAACGACTTAAGAATATATAATCTATTTACAAAAGGGATCTATCAATGGAAAACCTTAGATACATATAGATATATCCATTGATGAAGAAACTTAAATACATACAGATGATTCTAAATCCAATAAATGATAACAGTTTAATTTTAACTTAAGGTTGACCTCTGTTATATTTGGAATTTAATAAAGGATTCACAAATATGTCTTAAATCTATAAGAGACTCCTGGAGTAGGCCATAATTCCCCTAAAAAATATTTTATGAGCCCGACCTCCCATACTCTCAACAAATGTGTGTTCCTAAATATTTTTAGATCTATTTCCCAATGAATTCCTTCCTTTAGAAAGTATGTCTGTAAAACATCTCAAATAAGGGAATTATTAGGTGTTTCCAATTTCATAAACATAACCCATTTGAAACCACTTGAAAAGTTCATGGTCAAATGTGTCTGAAATGAAGGTTGTTCCACCACTTCTATAAAACTTCATTCACACAAAAAAAATCAATAATGAAACAAAAATGGTGAACCTAATTTTAATAATTGTGTAACACATTCAACCCCCCACACTCAATCATCAACCACCCAATTTTCATCGGAAAAAGTAGGTTAACTATAATAAAAGGTTTTATTGTTCCATTATATTCATAATTATAATGATTACATAATTATAATTTTTATACATAAAAAATATATTGATAGTCATCCATGAAAAGCAGTTCTGAAAACAAAAATGCATCAGCTCGCAAGGTGGAAGTCTACACATGCACATGAGTGATGTTTTTACATTTAATTGGATATAAAATAAAGAAATAAAATAAAATATTATCTTTCAAAAACCATAAATAGGTTATTAATTTAATATAAATTCATTATTTTCATCCTTATGACCATCTGTATAGGGTGTAACTGAAAAATGAATCACATAATTTCAAGGAGGTGGTATTCCACATGCACGCACGCACGAAGTTATCATTTTAAAATGGATGTAAAGGAAAGAATATAGATGAAATATTATATTTATATAATTATAAATAATTTGATTAATATCATATATGTAAATTAAATCCATCATTATAAATATCCATGATAGGCAGTGATGTAAAAAAACGCATCACTTCGTAGAGGTGGTAGTCCACACGTACGCACGAACGATTACTCTGTTCCCCTTATGATGGAAAATAAGATTAATAAGGTTGTTAAATTTACATAATAAAATCACATTAAATTTTAGATATTTTTTTTTATATTTTAATTTTTATAATATAATGAAATGAAGTAAAATAAGAAGTAAAATGAAAGATATTTGTTAAAACAATTACCTCCTCTTTGAGATACCTCCATTAGATTTATTCTTAAGGACCCTACGGATGGTATTATTAAGAGACCAAAACCTATAGAAATTAGATAAGGATGTTGATAACAATCGTTCTTATGTATTTTTTAAGCTATTTTTCTCAATGTGGTGTGAATAACTTAGGAGAGGTGGTGTCCTTTTATAGTGGAGGAAAGGACACACTTGGAATTACTTAAATGATTTAAATGTAACAACTTATATTTTATTTAAAAGTGGAAATAAGTGGAAAAAATTAAAATATAATATATGGTAATGTTAAAATAATTTAAACCAATAAAATTTGTATAGTTTTATGTTCCATTTTAAACCATAACTTTGGGTGCAACCCCTTTGTTAACCAATTTTAACCTTAACTATGGTAACAACCTTTTCAATATTAAAGGGTTATAAATTTACTTATAAGGAACCAATTTCATAAAAATATTAAATTGATGAAATTTAAGATCATATAACATCACCATTTTTCTATTTTTAAGATTTTTATGATTTTTAGATCATTTAATAATATATTATTTAAAATAAAATACACTTATAGTCATTTTTGTTGTTATCATCTTATCTTGACTTTAAAAATATCATGAAAGCCACAAATTTAAAATATAATTACATATAAAATACCTTATTCTTTCTAAATATATTTAAAATTTTCATAATATCAAAACTCAAATAAATATTTTCATTTTTAATATTTTTAAAATAATTAACTTAATTTTTATTTAATTTTACAAAATGTTACGATATCACGAGATAAATGCTTTAGACCACTATAATAATTTTAAAAAATAAATAATAAACATAATAATAATTTATCTTACTTCATTATGATTATTTATTTTTGTTTAATATGTATATTTACTCACATATATATCATGAAAACTTATTTAATATGTTATTTTTATTTTTCTCACCTTACGCAAGAACTGTACAGGAATTTGGATAATTTTCATGTTATATAACTACAAAATTTATAAATATTAGTATATATATTAAAATAAACAGTAATAAAGGTTATAAAATAATTATTACATCAAAAATATTATCTTTAGTACACCAAATTATACTTTTTTGGTGTTACATAAGCACTACATTAGCAATGAAAATGATTTTCATTTTTATCATGAAATAAATTCTAATTTATATGTTTTGAAAAAAAAAATTGTATTATATTTTTAGTTTTTTATCATTCATGAGTTTTTCTATAAGTTTCATATATTTTTATAACATATTTTATTCTTAGATATATCATAAAATATATATTATTTCATAAAAAAATATTTTTTCCTATTCATCATAAATTTAACTTCTTCATGAAAATATAAAAAATTAATCCTAGGATAAATTTGACATGGTAAATAAAAAAATTAATTACATTTAATCAATTTAAATTACTATAAGTGGAATAAATTAATTTTAATATTAATTCCTAAAGCTTAATGAAAACAGTTTTTAGAAAAATATGTTTTTAAGCCCAAAAATAAACTTATACCAAAATAAAGTATAAATATCATTACTATGTAATTAATTATATTATTTATTACTAAAGGATACATATATTAATTTATTATAAAATTATAATTATAATTTTACTTTTCAATGAAAATAAATAAAAGTTTTACAAAAATAAATATTTTTCTCTATTAACTATAAAATCAATATTTTTAGAAAAATATCAAAATTTCACACAAAGATAATTTTAATATAATGATTTAAAAAATGATATACTTTTTATAAAATAAAATTTCTAACATTGGAATTAATTAATTATAATATTCTCTCAAAAAAATAAATAAAAATCATTTTTGAAGAAAATGAATTTTTGAATCATAAAATGAATTTTCTGAAAAATGGGTGATTATTTCATAATAATTAATCCGCACATTTTATTATGTCGGAAGATTTTATATATATTTTATAATCAGGTTATTCCTATTATTATATACCAATTTAATGGATTGGTTATATCTGTTGGTCAAAAAAGAGATGCACAAAAACTCAATAGGGGGTGAATTAAGTTCTTAAAAGTTTATTTACTTAAAACAACCTTGTTTATGGTATGATATATTCTGATATTTTTGTATAATAATAAATAAATTTTTAGAAAAATATGAAATATAGAATATTTATATTGGTTTGGGACACAAAGATACCCCAGACCACTCCACCATCACTCAACTCCTGGAGTTTGGTGATTTCAGTAGAACCAGTCCTTTTACTAGGGACTTCCTGACTAAGTGTAAGAAGTCATCACTTGGTATAAATCTGGGAGGTTTTTTGGGGTCCTTTAAATTTTTGAAAAATAAAAATCCTTCAATAATTAGTACAACTAGTTCTCACATCCATCAATAAGAAATAACAATGAGATATTACAAGTTATAGCATACTACTGCAAGATTCAACTGACAGAAGAGAAGAGATCTTCAAGAGAGAGAATAAGAACGAAGTATATCTCAAGGAGAGTCTTAAAAACACAGAAATATTAATCATGAAATCAAAACTATAAAAAAATTGATTCATATTCTTCTTATTAATGTATACCAATAGCAACAAGGAAGGATTTGAGAGAGAGAGAGAGATTTTTGTTCTTGTTCGAATATTATTGTATATATTATCAAAAAATATTTTACAACATGAAATCCAATAAAATCACACCTTAAGGTGAAATTATATATGTTCTTTCTGAAAAATACCTTGGAAAAAAACTAAGAAATAAAATAATCTCTCATATTTTATTTCTTGGTACTTAAACGTTTTGGAATACAATTTTACCCTAACAAGGTCATCCATTTCTTAATGTTTAAAAGCATTGTTAATTTTAAATTGAAATACTATAAAGGTAATAAATACTTATGTTGAAGAAATACATAGCCAATTCTAGATCATCATATAACTAAAATCCACATATCTAAATTCATATAGTTGAATTGATCCACAAATTTTTTCTTCATATAGTTGATTTATTCACACAGACAAATCACATATCCATTATTTAGATAGATATAATTTACATAAATGACTTGATATCCAAATCCAATTAAACTACATATCCAAATATTCCATGGATCCCATTTACATAGCTAAATTATTGACATAGTCTATTTCACATAGATGTTTCATCGACGTAGTCATCTCTCATGTGGGTGATTCATCTAAAAAGATGATTCTAATATAGTTGATTTTGTGATTTAGGAAATTCTATCACAAAGCCTATTAATGTAGTAAATTAGTTGATGTATCCAAAATTCACGTAGTCAAAGTCCTCACATAGACTTTTTTTAGGCTTATCCAAATTTTAGTAAACTTCAACCAAATTTCATATTATATAAAAATTGAACTGAATAACATTAAAATCTAAACACACATAAAAATAGAATAATTAGAAATATATGAGGGTTTTCAAGATCATCAAAACTTAAAACAAATCAGATATTTTGGAACAATATTAGTAGTCCAAAAATCTCCTCATTTTTATGATCATAAAACACATTAATCAATAAACATGAAATTTTAAAAGGTATGAATTTTTTTTCATAAAAACTATATAATATATAGTTATTTTAAGTTTTTGTGTTTATCCTTTATTCTTATAATTTATCTATCTTCTCCCCCTTTGTGACATTAAAAATGAAGGGTAAGAAGATTAAAAGAACATTTATTATAGCACCTTGAGTTATGAATAGTTAAAATATAATGTTGTAACTGAATTTGAATAAGGAAGGACTTAAAGTCAAAAATTATAGAAAGTAAAAAATTCAATAAGATGAAAAATATTAAAGGAAAAAATATCTTTACCCACAAATAAATAGATAAATAAGTATTTTACTAAACATTAACACTTGTATAAAAATACAAATACTCACCATATATAAAAAGTACGTATACATTAAATTGGTTAGAAGACCCTGGTTTATAGATAAGTTCAAAATAAGATTGATTTTTATTTGAAGGTTTCTTAAAGGATATATATGAGTAATATGTAGTAAGCGAGTCAACCGCTATAGGAATAACTACTCTTCCAAGCTCTACACGAGAACTTTCTTCATCTACAAAAGTCAATTTATCTTTGGTCTGCTGGGTAGGAATTCTCAAAACATTTTTAGGGTTATTAAAATCAATGTTGAAATCCTATTAACCAGAGATAATAATGGTCATTTTCTTTGAAGAATTAAATAGGTATCTTTTGTTCCAACAGGTTTAGTTGCATCAGTAACAATAGAAAAGTTTGATTTCTCTCACTTATGAATAATGGATGGATCAAACACTAAATCCAATTTATGCATGGAACCCTTATAGCTATTAGGAGGTGTTGGTACAATGTATCTTCTACCACTAAGAGAGTAAAGTTCGTCATCACACATATCTACCTGCTAGATAATATTTGATTTTTAGAAGTCCAGAATAACTATTCAAACATATCGATGCATCTGATATATAGTGCATAGAGAGTTATTTTGAAATCTTTTAATGGATTCAAGATATCTAGAAGAAAGAATCTGAGTATCAATAACTATAGAAGTTACCTAAGGAATATATGGAGTTATAGGGGGGTTTATAAATAGCGTGGACTGAATCCTGTCTAATGAGACTTACAATCTGATCATCCTACCTTCTAATGAGGCTAAATTCTAATCCAAGATGGATAAATGATCTATAATTACTTAATAAAATTCAAGAAAATTTCCAAATGGTTATTGAGAATCCAAATAACTAATAGCAACTGGGGAAAGTAAAATAAGTTTGGTTATCCTATACACATTAATCTCTTTGGCCTTGTTACTAGCCGGCACATCATGAGATTCTTCAAACATTGAAGAACTAAAATCCTCTTCAGAATATTATGAGTTAATATATTCAATTAATTCATAGATATTTTCCATAATATTTGAAATGTTTTAATGATTTATATTTATTGGTACAATATAATATGAAACCACATGTTTGATTTTCTTGGATAACTCCAAAGTTTCATCCAACTTAGAATTAATTAAAGGAACATGTTCCTTGATAAATCCAACTATGTCATTCAAGGAAACATAAATGCTAAAACCTTGTATTCAAATAGAATCTATGGCCTCCTAAAACCGATCTAACAGATCCTTCCTAAAATATTCCAAACAATTGGAGTGAACTTGTCAGATTACAGTGATTGGATATGGGATGAAACTAAATTCAAATCTAAAGAGAGTTAGCCAAAGTGTGTTTGGAGATCTAGAATCACTGAATTTTTTAAATTAGTATGGAAATTTTGATGAAATATCTTGATGAATTAAAATTTTCTCACAATTATTCTTTTCAAATTGTGCGTGATCTTCTATATATCTAATTTGAAACTCTAAATTTCATTAATGGTAGCCTCAGAAAGGACTTATTAAAAAAATGGTATGTTTTAAATTATGTGTCTCTTTGAGGTAATCAAAACTCCATGTTAATTTACATATAAACTATTATCACACACACTTTTCATCTCACTTACCTAGTCTCTCATAAACATAGAATCCTCATCATTTATACTAGATAAAATGTGTTGCACTGGTTGGAAATTCTTGATCAAGTTGTTCTGGTCATCCATTATCCCAACTAACTTATCAAAGTCATATTTGGATACTAATATTTCTATCAGATATATAATCTCATAATATTAATAGATATACTCTTTATATATCTTAATATAATCTCCCTTTATATTTTTAATCCTAGTTATAAATGCTGATGCAAAAGTCTACATATATTTGTCAAGATTAGATCCTTCTGAACTTTTTCTCAATAAAAGTGCATCTGCTTAAACATGAGGAGGAGATGGTATGGGCTCTAGGGTATGTGAGTGATCATATTATTTTATGATCACATTCATAATTCCATATCTATTAGTATTAGGTGATACAGGGAGTGGATCAACCATTGTATTATCAGCCACAAACTCTAATCTATCTTCAACAACAAACACACTAGGCACAGTCTCATATGGGATTTCCACTTGAGCTCCTAAAGTTGTATCAATAGAAGTAATATATGGATGAACTAGATCAGAAACACTAGTAGATATAGCTTTCTAACTTTAAAAAAATTCCACTATAAGTCTGAATTATATCACATTTGATCTAGTAACCAATTTCTCTTTTACTTCCCTAGCAGGCACCATCTCAATAGGTGTCGCAACCCTAGAAGGTAAGGCCCTAAAATTTCCCCCTTGAGTTAGTGTAGGAGGTAGTACAACCAATTGAGTATCAATATTTCTTCCAACAGGTCTCAATTTTTTTGATAAAACATCTCAATTATATCAAAAATTCATTATAAGACAAAAAATATAATTTTTCTCTCTTGTGACACTTAACTACCCATCCTTCATTCAGGTATACTTCCTTGTTCTTTAGAAGTAAATAAATAATCCATCCATAGGGGTAATAATTGAGCTTCCCCTTTACCTAGAATTAATGGTTCATAAACCTCATAATGTACCTTGGTTTATTAAACTTCACATTATTGATAAGGACATATAGAATATGCATATCCTAAAACAATACCTTCGACATTTCTCATTCTCTCTGAGCAATTCGAGTCTGAATGAATTTTCACAGTACCTTACCCACAAATTATAAATCATTCACTTATTTCTTATCAAAAGAAGATGACCCAAAAATAAACTCAAAGACATTAGAGTGTCTTACTAATCTTGTTCTCACTAGGTTTTGACTAAAAATTTACTCACCATCATGAGGGTAGTGAATGATATTTATCATATCTATAGAAGATACCAATGGGAATTTCCCATTTACATTCATTAATAACTCATCCTATTTTCCCCCAAACTAAAACTTTTTATTCCATATAAACTCATTGACCTCCTCTTCAAACAAGAATCCTAACTTCTTCTATTAAAAAAAACTCACAACCCTAGAACTAGAATACCTTCCTTAGTAACATCTTTGTTCCTTTCAACCATTCCATATCCATAGATTCCCCTACAATAACTCTTTATAGAGAACTGATATTCTTGGATTTATTTTAATATCCAGAACTGATATCATCTTTATTCTTATAATTCCTCATCTTAAAGAGGTTAGTTGATGTTCTAAAGACTTAAGGGGTGAGAGTTCAGTTTCATAGGATAAAGGACATATCTAAATGGCACGAGAGGAGAGAGTCAATTTTAGGGTTAGTTCACATACTCGATTTGGGAGAGGGATATGTAGCCAAATGAGGTTTAGAGGTAAATGTGACTTAAAATAAGAAATAAAATAAAATAGTATAAAAATAATAATTTTTAAATAAGTAAAACTTATTTTTAAAGGAGAATATTAAAGAAATATTGATTTTGAGAATAAATTAAAACAAAATAAATTAATTTAAATTTCACAATACATTAAAATATTAATAAAATAATAGTAAATGCATAAATTGAAATATAATTAAAAAATAGAAATAAAATAAGTTAAAATCATTTGAATTTAAATAACCCCAATTCCTGCTTAATAAAATAAAAATGCTCACAAGTAAGGGGATTAGTAAATATATCAGCTAATTTATTTTCAGTAGTGATAAATTCAAGAGAGATATCACCTTTCTAAGAATGATCTCTAAATAAATGATTTCATATATCTATAAGATTTGTTATTGAATAATTTATTGTATTCTTAAATATTTTTATATCACTAGTGTTATCAAATTTTATTAACACTTTATTAAAACTGAATACAAATCCCTCATATTTCATATAAATTGTTCACAACAACTACCATCAACTATGTACTCTGATTTAGTAGTAGATAATGAAAATAAGTTTTTGTACTCGACCAACATACAATAGATCTACCTAGAAATTAATAGGTTATTGATGTACTCTTATTATACAGTCTTCACCCACCAAAGTCAGCATCTAGGTATGAAATCAAGTTAAAATTAGAGGTTTTTGTAAAAATTAATGAAATATAAATTGTCCCTTTTAAATACATTAAAATTATTTTGGTAGCTTTTAAATGATATTTCTGGGAATATACTTGGAACCTAGCATATAAACATGCCACAAAAATAATTTTTTTAAAAAAATTTGAGACTCTTTTGTATTGAAACAAATGAACTCTTTTTTTGTAGAGGAGACCCATTATAGGGCTCATATGCCTAGAGGGAATTAAATTCCATTAAATGGCTCGGAGACTTTGATTTTTGGCCCAAATTTCTCTCTAGTGAATATTACTTCTATAGTACTTAGGATGCTACAGTACCACTACCACAAATTTTTTGGCTTCAGTTCACTCCATCGCTATAGTGTCACCTATGTTATAGTATCACCACCAGTACAGTTCTTCTATAGTAATTCAACAGTAAAATGCATCCAATGGTATTTAAACTCCAAACCTTGATGTCCATAAACATAATATTTTATCTACTAATATTTAAATATATTTGAATCCTAGTTATTCTTCTATTAAACTTGTTTTCAAATGGTTTTTAAACTTTATACAAAACCTTTTCTTATTAGAACTCATAGGGACTTTGTATAATTTACTACTTTTAATTCCAAACCCCTTAAGTAAGTAAAGTATTTATTTTCTTTGATTTAGCACATTCCCAAAATCTTTTTGATAAATTTTAAAACCAAGAAATAAATTTAGATTATCCATCATACCCATTTCAAATTATTTTTTCATGAGTTTTAAAAATCCATTACATAATTTTTTTTTTGTCAAACCAAAAAATCAGATCATCAATATATATTTTCAATAAAAATATATCTAAAGATAAAGTTTTATTAAAAATACTAGGATCTTCAATCCTTCTAAAAATCCATTTGATAAACAAAAAGAACACAAATTTTCATACTAATATCTAGGTGTTTATTTAAGACCATAAATATATTTAGTAAAATTGAAAATAGAATTTGAAAAGTGATAATTTTTAAAAAAATGAAGTTTTTAAACATAAACATCCTCCACAATAAAACAATTTATAAATGAAGATTTAATATCTATATGATATAATTTAAAATGAATATGATATTTATAGTCTAGAATAATTATAATGACTTTTAATCCATCTATGAGTGAAAAATGTTTATTCATTTCCTATTTCTTCCTCTTGATTGTAACCTTTTGCTAGAAATGTATCCTTATTCCTAGTGATAACCCCATGAACATCCTTTTTATTTCTAAAAACCAACTTTTTCCTATAAAAGGGTAATCATATGTTTTATCAACTAATTCTCATACAGTGTTCTTTTGGAACTTGCTCAACTCTTATTTCATAACTAAAACCCACCTTTAATCGGTTAAAAATTTTATATGGTTTTAGGATCAACATGAGATAAAAATTTATATAATTATAAAAGGTTTCATACACTCCTTATAGACCTAATTACTTTATCTACACTTACGTTTAGATTATCTAAGGGATGATTTTTTAGGGTTCTAGGTTGTTTATGTAGTACACTTTTAGGTTCACTAGTAACTATCCTTTCGAGATTTATTTTACCAAATTAATGTCCCAAATCATCATCCCAATCCTTTATATTATTAAACAGAGTTTCAGGTCTCATTTTTTAAAAATAATCACTTGACACATCAACTTGATTCATTTTATGTTCAAACGAATCACTTCCATTAAATTACATATGATTTGATTCTAAAATAATATTTGAGTTTTTTTTAAACTCGATAAGCCATAAAATTAGTAGAATAAAAAATATATATTAATTTATCATCCTTTGGATAAAATTTATCAAGATTTTCCTTGGTTCAATAAATTTTAAACTTTTTATCCAAACACTTTTTAACTTTTTCCTTTCTATTGTTCCATAACTCATAGGGTCTTTTCTTCCAAATATGCATAATTAAAACTTTATTAATGACATAACTTGTTGAATTTATGGATTCAACCCAAAAGTGAGTGGGAATGTTACATTCAAATAACATAGTCTTATAAATTTATTTCAACATCTTATTCCTCCTTGTAATAACACTATCATGTTTACTTTTCATGGTAGTAGAAAAAGTACTCTTGATACCTTGTTTTGAACAATAATAATTGAACTCATGATTTTAAAATTATCCCTCATGGTAACTTCTCAAATCAATAATTTTCACATCTTTATTTTTTAAAACCAATTTATATAAACTTATAAAAACATAATAATCTTCACTTTTAAGACTCAAAACGAAAACCAAATTAAATCTATGAAAATAATTGATTAACACTTAAAAAAAGATTTTCCTCTTAGGCATGTTGTTATAAACAATCCAAAAAATCTATATGGACAAGTTCTATAGGACTACATATATCAAACTCTTTAATTGATTTAAAATATTACTTGATTGTCTTACACATTTGGAATGCATCATATATTTTCTCTTTATTCAATTAAAATTGAGGTAAATCTGAAATTAAATTTTTCTTAGATAATTTTCTCAAAGAGTAAACATTACAATATCCAAGTCTTCTATTCCAAAATACAAGATTCATTTTTTCATCATTTAAACAGTTCACGTTTTTTCTACACAAATAATTAAGATCTAATGTAGAGACATTTTCAACTCTAGGTGCCTTAAACAAAAGGATTTTATCTTTAAAAATAGAACATGAATTATTTGAAAAATATACATAGTAACCTTCAACAAAAATTTGAGATATATATATTAGGTTTTGTTTCAATCCTTCCACATAAAGAACTTGATTGATGAGATCTGATCTTCTATTTACAAATGAGCTAACTCTAATAAGTTATCCCCTAGGATTGTCACAAAATGTGACATAGCCTATATTAATTTTGGATAAATAATGGAAATTTGAGAACTCTCCACTAAAATTAATTGAGCATAAACTATCCATATACAATTTTTTATTGACTCTTGTAAAATTTCCCCAACAATACAAATCAAAAAATAATTAATTTTGGTAACCATATTCTCTTGGGTTATAAAATGTTATAAATAAAAGATTTAGGGATTCCAATTTTCTTATGCAGTACAGAAATTTCATAATTGATGTTTGATAAATTTCTTGAAATAAAATCATGATTAAAAATAGAAAAAAAAATTGAGGTTTTATTATACTAAAACCATTATCATAATATCCAAGTTCTCCACAATGAAAAAAATAACTTTATGCATGTTTTTTTATTTTAACTAGGTATAAAATAATTTTTTGTGCATCTTTAGTTTTTCACCTTTTCTTCCTATTCAAAACTTATATATCTATATTTTAATCCTACTAAGGATTTGATTTAGGTAATTTTCCCCTTTTTTTAAAAACACTAGCTACATATTAAAATCTTGAAATTTTTTTTGTAAAGCATTAAATTTTATTACCATGTTCATCACAAGAGGAAACATAATTTTCCATCTTAACCTTCAGGTATAAAATTAGTTTGTTTAAATAATATTATTCACTTTTAACAAAATAATAAGAATTTTTTAGGTATTTATATTTCTTTTTAAATAATTAATAATTAGTTTCTATAATTATAAAATATTCATTCATTTATTCAAAATATAAATTTTAGCTTTAGAATGAGATTCATTCTATAGAGAATAAAATGAGTGTACCTCATCATATTATGACATAAACAACATGATGGACTTTTGATTTTAGATTTAATCCTCTAATTAATAGGATGTTTTGTCACTAAAATCCTCATATACACTCCATTTGTCCTTTATAAACATTTTACTCTTTTTCTTGAATTACAGTTTTCATTTGTACATGTTGTTAGATTTCCTATTTTCTTGAAGTTATCAAATATATGGTTTGATATATCTATGATTCTTGCACTCATAGAACCAAAATTCATTAAAACATTCATCATATTTTTTTTTACTTATTTGATGATTTTTTAAATCCTCTTCTCTTATTATAGTACTTTTTGAACTTCTTGAAAAATTTATCAAGCTTACTATCTGAATCAAAACTATATAAAGTATCTTTATAAAATTATTCAAGAATTTGTATACCTTTTCTCTTTTTATCATCCTTCGAAGTAGATAATTTCAAATTAAAATTATTTTTTTATTCATTTTGTGTTCACCAGCTTCAGCTTTCATTTCTTCCTCATATATCTTTCATTTTCTAATGATATTTTTATTTATAAATTTTTCACATATATGGATTGCCAAATGGAAGCTGAAATTACACTCCATATTGATGCAAAAACCCTGAGAACTTTTAGATCTTGATCTGGTTCAGGAATTGGGGATCTTAAAGAATCAGCATTATTCACAATTTTTTTTAACCTTTTATTCATATTTTTTGTGATTTCTCTATCAATAATTATAAATATATCAAAATTTAACTTTTCATTTTTATAGAAATATCACATTATTAGTACCTTCATTGACTACTGATATAGTTTTCCAAATATCATGTGTTTTATCACATTGTTAAAATCTATTAAACTCATTTGGAACAATTCCACATATCATAGAATTCATGGATTCGGAGTTTAGATCATATTCACCTTCTATATTAGCAACCCATTTTTTGATCTCTTATTGGAATTATGTAAGGATTAACAGCTTTCAAGTAAAAATTTATACCAAGGTTCTTCAAATAAATAATCATCCACGCCATCCAAAATCCATAATTTTCTCCATAGAAATAGGTTGCTCTAACAATAGACATACCTTCTCTATTTTCATCCATATTAGTTATTTGAATAATATTTATGACTTAAACCTTTTAGAATTTAGAACTCAAATTCAACAACCTATGATACCAATTTTTGGTTAGAGAAGATTTGTACAAAGACTCAATAGAGGTGAATTGAGTTCTAGAAAATTTCTTCACTTAAAACCACCCTCTTTTATGGTATGATAGATTATTATATTTTCTTATTATAAGAAATAAATATAAAGAAAAAAACTAATAAAAATATCAAACATAGAATATTTCTAGTGGTTTAGGGAATAGAGATCCCCTAGTCCACTCTATTAACACTCAACTCCTAGATTTTGGTAACTTAAATAAAAGTGGTCCTTTTCTTATACACTACCTAAATAAGTGAGAGTAAAATTTACTTGGTACAAATACAATAGATTTGGTCAGGATATTACAAGGATTCATAGAAAAAATAGCCTTCAACACTAAGTATAAGGAGTTCCCATTTCCAGTAACAAGAAAGAATAATGAGATACTAAATGTTGTAGCATACAATTTCAAGATGAAAATGAAAAAAGAGAAGAGATATCCAATATAGAGAGTAATAATTAGGTATATATCATGAAGAGTATTAAAAATATAAAAAATATTAATAATCAAATCATAGATATAGAAAAACATGATTCTTCTTTTTTTCTTCTTAGTATAGAGATATAGAAGCGCATAAGGATTTGAGAGTGTATGGGTGTGTGTGTGTTCTTATTATTCTTGTTCAAATACTATTATATATTTTCTTAAAAACTATTTCACATCATGATATATAATAAAATCAAGACTCATGGTAAAACTACATATGTTATTTTTTGAAAATTACCATGTAAATGTCACTAAAAAATAAATAATCTCTACTATTTTGTTTTTTAGTAATTAAACCCTTTAAGAAATTAATTTTACCACAAATATTTAGTATTTGTTTAATAAATAGAAATAAGCATTAATTTTCACTTAAAATACTTCAATAGTAATAAATACCCATGTTGTAGAATGATGTAGCTAATTATAGATCACCACATAGTCAAAATCCATATATCAGAATTCACATAGATAAATTAATCCATGTATTTATTCTTCACATAGCCTATTTATTCACATAGTCTTTATTTGAATAGTTGAAATTCACATATCCAAATTGATCAATGTATCCAATTGGAATCATCTAGTGAAATTTTTTATAGATATAATTTTCTTTTTTGAATTATCAATGCAGCTAATTTGACATAGTTATTTCATAAATGTAGTTGTTTATCGCATAGGTGATTTATCTATATATCTGATTCTCATATAGATTGTTCAATAATGTATATGATTTACATATTTTATTATATCACATAGCCAATTTATGTAGTTGATTGCTCAAATCATCCAAAATCCAAGTTTCCAAATTCATCATGTAGCTGATTTTTTCAAACATAAAAAAATTTCTACAAACATCAATAGAATTGCATATTATAGTTGAATTGAACTGAATAATACTAAAACAAGATAAAAAAACTTATAAAAAAATCATTAGAAACATATTAAGGGTTTTTGAGATCATCAAAATATAAAACACATGAGATATGTTGGAATAACATCAGTAGTCTAACAATATCAATCATATTTAAATAATATTATTTTTTTATTCATTTAAGCTCAATGTTTCATGTCGTATATTCTATAAAACATATTATTCTTTTAAAATATTAGGGTTTTATAATTAATCTTTATAGAATATTAATTTTGATGACCATCCTTAAAATTTTTCTTTTTCTTCATAGGGGAAATGGTCTTGTTAACATTTTCCTCTCTTCCTTTTAAGTGGGAAAGTTTTCCTACTTATCTTGTTGGTCTATACCTCATTAGATTTTTTTAAGACCTAAACTATAAGGAAAAATATATTTAATTTTAAATTTATTAGATTAAAATTTTATATTTCTAGATCATTTATGTCACCATCTTGAGAAGAATCATCTTTAACCTCCACTAACCTACTGAAGTCTTCTATTAATTTTTTCAAATTATTTTGAGTCCCAGGATAGAATTATTATGACTCGGCTTGTAATTTTTCCTTTTCAACTAACTTTTCTTTTAGATATTTACAAATATTTTCTTATTCATCCATTTTTAGTTTATACTAAACAATATCTTTAACTAAATATGCTTACTTATTTTCATACTCTTCTTCCTCACCAAGAAGCTTATAATTTTCTTCCATCGGTTTTATTTTCCCCTTCTTGAGCTATGTATTCTACTGAAGAATATATTCCAATTTTTATTTTAATATATACTAAATTTATTTTCTCTATTACTAACTATTACTACTTAATATATCAAAACCTCTATCAACATGAGTAAGGAAGTTAACTTCACCATCTAATTGACTACTTAAAACATCTTATTCTTTCTTTCTCATCAAGATCATTTTCTTACTTATGAAAATTTTATTCTCTCATTTTCCCTATATTTTATGATATTTCTCATCCTCATCATATATTTTATATTCTATAACCTTATTCTTTGGACATTTATTTTCTAATTTTCTAATTACATTACAGTTATAGTACCTTCGTAGTAGATTTCTCTTTCCTTTCTTCTTTCCTTGTCTAAATTTCTTTGATAAAAGTTTTATAATATAATTAAACGCTTTATAATATTTCTAAATTTTAGAATCACTTGAATCTTCTACTTATTCACCATTGAGTTTAATTTTTCTCATGGATTCAAACGTTTTCTCATCATTTTATTTATTTTTAAAAGTTGTAGTTTTTCTTATCTCACATATTCTACAAATATTGTGAAGATCATATAATGATAGATCCAACCTATCTTTCAAACCAAAGACCTTGGGATAAAATTTTTCTATAAAGGTTCTCATAAAATTATTTATAATGATAAAATCATATGGATTCTCAAAAACACCTCATATATAATTGTCTATCTCATTCACTCTAGTAAAATAGTCATCAATAGTTTACTCATAGGTCATTATTATATCTAAAAACCTACTCTTCCAAACCTGTAGTGTGGGTTATTTTACTTTGATATTTCCTTAATAACTACTTCTTAACTATCATATATTTTCTTAAAAGTATGAAGTCCCAAGGATTTTTTATATATCTTTTCTGATAGAGACATCAATATTGAATTTTGAGCTTTGTATTCTACTTCTAAATTTCTATTATCATTGAAGGATATCAAATTAGCTTCATTTATGTGTGAAAATCCCACCATTTCAGTATCTCTCACTTCTAGGTCAATATAAATGATGTATAGAAGCATCATAATCTTATAGTTATAATTTTTCATTCCATAAAAAGTAGGACCCCAATTTCTATGTAAATATTTTAAGTTATCTATTATCATCAACTTCTCATGTCTTTTAGTGGGAACCTTTCCTCTGATGCCAATTTATTCTCCCTTGGATTGATGAGATCACTGATATAGGGAGGGGTGAATCGGTGTTCTTTTTTATTTTTAAAAGTTCTTCTTTAAAACATAATATATATGGTCGTTTAGTACCTTAATACATTAAATATATAAGAAATCACCCTCAAATAATATACAATAGAAATAAAATAAATAAAAAACTCAAGGATTGCCAAGGTTTGAAAATAAAATTATAATTCTTTTGCAGTTGGTTAGTCCTCCCAACTCATGGATCCTCCATTATAATATTTTTATTAATTAAAATGGGTGTGGGATGTTTTTATCCTATCACATAGTTCTTTACACACCTACACTAAACCACACAATGTTATAGATCTAGAGTTCCATTGGAGAAAGAATATCCACACTCTGTATCACTAAAGTTTGGATCCTTAATAAAAAAGATCTAATCCTAGTCCTGGTCACTTATTCACCACTTTAAGATGATCTTTCTCTATGAAAAAATTAGATCACTAATCTGTTTATGTACCTTGCTTCAATAACTTCAATAGACAATTCTCTTTCTTAATTATATAGGTCGTGAAACTTTATCTAGGTAAATACTTTTCTAGACCTTCCTCATTGTACAAAATTCTTAGTTTTTTTGGTCTTATTCTCCTAATAAAAAACTCTTTTCTTTGGTATCTTAATGTTTTTTATATTTAATACATTGTGGTTATCAAGTTTCTCAACCTTCCTTATTCTCAGGAAATTCCATTTTTATTGATTTTCACTCAATTTATAATAGCTTCACATTCCCATTTTTTCTAAGTATTCAATGGTGTATTTTTTCCATTCAATGTCATTTTCAATAGTCTTAAAAATCTCAAAGACTCTCCAATCAATATAATTAATTTACTCTCATCAACATCAGTATCCATGATTAGAATACCTTGAAGGTTTTTTATCCTCCATCCAAAATCATGATCATAGAGTAAATGATTTTAGTTTCCCATGATATTTTAGTGTGCTTATCAAACAAATCTCATGTGGAACAGATCACCATATTGATTTCCAAAAATACCCTCTTGATATTTCTCCTTGAACTAACAACTTCAAACCTCTATCTAAACTCTAAAAATTGAAACACTTTTTGTTTTTTCTAATAACTAAATGTAAATAATCTTTATTTTTTCATACTCAAAAAACTAGAAAAAATATAGTTGTGACGTGATTGTTTTATTTCACCACACAACACTGCTCACCTAAGTTTAAACCTCTAACACAAACAATATTCTAATTATTAGAATATAATTTAATCATCCCATTTATTTTGTTATATTTAATCTCTAAAGGTAATCTCACGATTCAACACATTTTTATCATCATTATTCTTGAAAACCCATGACATTTTCTCTTATTTATCAAGAGACTCATTAACTTGAAACCCATCTGGAATCACAATTCATAATTGATATTTTAATCTCTAAAGTTTTGTTTTGGAATTAAACCATTCTAATTCTTCAACAGAAATATAATTCTAAAAATTATCATAATTTTGTATGGATTTAAAGTAATACATGTTATAAAATCATCCATTTTGTACGATGTTTCATAAAAAAATCATACACATAGACAAATAGTCATAGTCACACCCTATGAAGTCATATTTTGTCTTATAAAGTCATACATAGGTTCCTATATTGGTGTTTTTTGCTTCCTAATATTTTAAAAGTTTTGCGGGATCTCTTTCAAAGTTATACGCTCGGTAATATATAAATTCATACACTTAGATGAAGTTATATGTGGATCACTATAAGGTCTTTTTATATGGTAAAATTCATAATAAATGACTTCAAATCATATATTATTTGGAAAACTCATACATGATCCTTTTAAAGGATTTTAAAACTCACTAAGAATTAAAAAATGGATTCAAAGTTGTACATTGATTCCTAACACCTAGAAAATTCATACGATCCTCAAAAAAGGTTTATACTATAACTCAAAGTCATGTGAAATAAATTAATGACTAACAATATACTCATAGTTCCTAGAACCTTACTCACTCCAAATAATGACTATTTTTATTTAAATTGAGACTTTACCAAACCTTCATCTAATTATATTATCTTAATCATTTCAATTACCTTCAATATCAATACACCTTTAATAGTTTCCCCACTCTTCATTACTTTATTCATACAATTTATATGGATTTTAAACATTAATTAATAATATCCCTTCAAATTTATTCACAATAGAAAAATATTAATTCTTCTATGCTATTCTATATAGTGTTCTCACAAGAATCAACATTTGTCTTCAACATGAAAACTATCACAATGGTGCCACATGTATATGGGATAATTGAGTCATTTTACACATGGACATCAAGAAGCATCACCATCCTCTTCACTCTCCTTTTCAAAACCTATGGTTGCAACATAACATCTTCTGTATTCACATGACACCCAAACATATTGGAATTATTTTCCATGCCATAATAGTTACTCTTATTGAAAAAAGGTACAAATAAACACATGGGAAAAATATATTTATAGACTATAGTGGAATTATCCTATGAGGAATAACAACATTCATGAACGTGGTTTCTTGTTATCTAAAATGAATATTTAAAGTTATCTTATTGAGATAGTTTTTTGTTCAAATTTTTTATTATTATTTTGGGGTGTCTACTGGGTATATTTATACTTACCCCTATATGGCCTTAATTCCCACATGTGTTTTTTATACACAGACAATGCATAGTTCAATAGATATTTATTTAGTGTTGTTGGTGTATATAAGAGATTAGTGGTGTTCATTTATAGTGATTCTTGTGTTAGTGTCAATGTAAAGTGTATTTTCTCAGTTTCTTTAATCAATGTTAGTTATTATCATGAAATATTGGGCATTGTACCTTTACTTGTTTACAGATTTGGTTTATATTGCATTGTAGGGATATTTATTATGGTCACATTCATGATGTAATTTAGGTTATTAAGTTATATATATATATGTTATATTTTTTTTATATATTCTATCTTAGAGATTTGGATATTACAAATGTATAGGATAAGGCCTCTCATATGTGTGTTGTGACTTAGTGGTGCTTGTCTTCAGTACCTAGCCTATTAGAAGTGGACTAGGGGTAGAATGCTCAACTTAATTCTGGACTAAGAGAGGTCCCAGTAAGTCAGGTCATGTTAGTACTCCTCGATAAGGTGTGATTCCCTTATTAAAGTTGAAGTTTGTGATTTCATGTGAGATATGAGGTATTAGTAGATATGTTGATGTGTGATTTAGGTTGAAGTTCATAAGATGTGGTGGGTGCTATCAGTCACCTTTGGGATATAACTTACAGTTGGGTTGTTGACTTTGAGCTTTAAAGAACTGATTTCTCCAGCATCATTACATTCTATGAGATACGATCCATTATGGAGTTGAGCTGCGAAGAATGAGATTCCTTATTTCCCATGTTTGTCTTGATTTTAAAGAATGTATGTTTCTATGGGATTTCCCTTCTTGTTCACCAAAAATAGGTTTTGAGTTAACCTATTGTTCTTCATTTAAATTATATTTTCAGGGTATCCTACTATGTATGTTCAAACTCATACATGCATTGGATTTGTTCCCATGTGTTGTGACTATGCATACATTGAATATATTGGCTTGTTGGTGGATGATATATTCCATAAATTCATAATATTTTTTCAATATTTAATTCATTTTATTCCCACATATTTATTAATTTTTTGAGTACTAATTAGATTTGGAATTAAAGTTTCAAATGATTGGATTTTGTGAATATTTTTTAAAATATCCAAATTATGTATTTAATTTACTTCATTGATTTTTGTAGTAATAAGAATATATTTATACTGATTATTCTTTATCTTTATATTGTGAATTATTAGAGCATAGAATGTTTAATTGGATGTCATTATTAATAAGACATCTATTAAATAAAGTGGTGATTCTTGGAAGATTGTTATGGATTTGTCCCCCCAATAAGCTTAAAGAAATGGAAAATGCATTTTCTATATAACCATCATCCCATCGTAGGGTAACCATCATCCAATGCTCTATAAGCATGAATTTATCACTCTTAATGCATCATCTACTGCTAAAAATATGTCCTCTAATAGTGTGAAAATGTCCTTTAATAATGATAAAAAGGCATTGTTAATTATAGTGATGATAAAGGGGGTCCCCTTTATCAGTGCTAAAAAGTGATGATAAAGGACCCCCTTTATCAGTGCTATTTTAGAACTAATAAAGGATACCTTTGTCTGTACTTTTTAGCATTGATAAAGGGGATGTTTATCAATACTAAAAATAGAACTACTAAAGGGATACCCACCTGCAATTTAAACACATATAACAGCACACCCAACCTACAATTTAAACACATCACACCTAACCTACAATTAAAACACATCACACCCAGAAGAAAACTGAAATTTAAACAACGCACCAGAAGAAAACCTATTATACACATTTAATTGACATCAGGAATAAAAAACTATACACCCATGTAATATATAAAAATAAACACTATTATTTACATTTCAAACAAAATGTTTTATATCATTGCCATTTAAAATTTTCCAACAAACATTCTAAAACATTAATATTTCAACTTTTAACACTCGTGAACCCCTCTCAAAAATCTATTCTCATGGTATCATCTTTCGAAAAAATAATCTCAACTCGAGAAAAATATTCCACCTATATAAGAAAAACAATTATGTTGGTAATACTATAAAGAAATAAATTAAACATTAATATGAAAGAACACATTAATAAAATGTCAATATTTTATAAAAATGAAACATTTGGAGTTATACTGGCCACACCATTCATTAAATTTAGGTGGGGTTGATTCCTACACATTAAAAATGAGTTATTGATTGTTGTACAAAAATATCAAAACAATCTAAATATGTTTTATCAGTTTTGAGTATGTCACTTGTTCTTCTACTAAAATTAATGTCAGTTTTAAATAATGAAACATTTGGAGTTATATCTGTCACACTGTGCATCGTATTGAGGTGAGGATGATTCCTACCTATCAAAAATTACTGATGGATTGTTTTCCTAAAGTATCAAAACAATCCAAATGCAATTTCTCAGTTTTCAGTATGTTAGTTATATTTTTTTACAAAAATGTCATATCAAACTAAAAACACAAATTTTGAGCCATATGGGTCACATCATGCATCAGTTTGACATGATAATGCCTTATAAACATCACAAATGACTTATAAATCACTGTCTTAAATTATAAATACAATTATAATGTGTTTGTTTGGTTTTCAGTGAGTGGAACATTTTAAACTATAATGTCGATTTTAAACTGATAATGGACACTTTTAGTCATACTGGTCAGAACATGAATTGGATTGAGGTGTGGGTGACTCATACACATAAAAAATTACTCATGTATTGTTTTCCTGAAGTATCAAAATAATCCAAATTCATTTTCCGAGTTTTCAGTATATCACCTGTGGTTTTTTTGAAATTAATGTCAGTTTTAAATAAAAAGAGACACTTTCAATTTTATCGGCCACATCGTGTGTTGTATTAAGGTGAATATAATATCTACACATCACAAATTACTAATATATCATTGTCCTAAAATATAAAAACAACTGAATGTGTTTTCTCAGTTTTCAGTACGTCACAAGTTTTTTTTACGTAAATAAATATCAATTTTAAATAAAAAGAGGCACTTTGAGTTGTAACGGCAAAACCGTGCATCACATTGTGGTTTAGTTTAGTCCTACACATCAACAATGACTCATATATCATCTTACTAAAATATCAAAACAATATGAATGTGTTTTCTTGGTTTTAGGTATGTCACTTGTTTTTTTCCTTAAATTAATGTAAATTTTAAATAAAAGAAGATACTTTGAGTTGTATCGGCCACACCGTGAATTGTAGTGTGGTGCAGCTGGTCCCAACATGTCACAAATGACTAATATATCATTTTACTAAAATATCAAAATAATAAAAATGTGTTTGATCAGTTTTCAGTACGTCACTTCTTGTTACTTAAATTAATGTCAATTTTAAATAAAAAGAGATAATTTCAGTTGTAAAGGACACACCGTGAATCATATTGATGTTTGGTTGACTCCAATACAACCAAAAGGACTCCTGGATTATTTTCCTAAAATATCAAAACAATCCTAATTCATTTTATTTGTTTTAAGTATGTCACTTGTTGTTTTTACTTAAATTAATGTCAATTTTAAATAAAATGAGACACTTTGAGTTGTACCAGCCACATTGTGCAACTTATTGAGGTTCAGATGATCCCTACACATCAAAAATGACTAATAAATAATTTTCTTAACATGTCAAAATAATCCGAATTTGTTTTCTCAGTTTTCAGTATGTCACTTGTTGTTTTTTCTAAAATTAATGTCAATTTTAAGTAAAAAGAGACACTTTGAGTTGTAACAGCCACACCATGCGTCAGATTGAGGTTTGGTTGACTTCTAAATGTCACAAATGACTCTTGGATTTTTTTCCTAAAATATAAAAACAATATTAAATGTTTTTTCAGTTTTAAGTATGTCACTTTTTGTTTTTACTTAAATTAATGTCAATTTTAAATAAAAGGAGACACATTGAGTTTTACTGGACACACTATGTGTCATATTGATGTGAGGATAATCCCTAAACATCACAAATTAATAATATATAGTTTTCCTAAAATATCAAAAAAATATGGATTTGTTTTCTCAGTTTTCAGTATGTCATTTTTTTTACTTAAATTAATGTCAAATTTAAATAAAAAAGAGACACTTTAAGTTGTAACAGCTATACCGTCTGTCATATAGAGGTGAACTTAACTCATACACATCATAAATTATTCATGGATCATTTTCCTAAAATATTAAAATAATCCAAATGTGTTTTCTCAGTTTTAATTATGTCACTTTCTGTTTTTACTTAAATTAATGTCAATTTTAAATAAAAGAAGATAATTTGAGTTGTATCGACCACACTGTGCACCTTATTGACATGTAGATAATCCCTACATGTAAAAAATGACTAATATATTGTTTTCCTAAAATATAAAAACAATAAGAATTTTTTTTATTAGTTTTCAGTATGTCACTTGTTTTTATATAAATTAATGTCAATTTTAAATAAAAAAGACACATTGAGTTTTACCGGCCACACCATGTATCGGATTGAGGTTTAGTTGACTCCTACATGTCAAAATTGACTCATGGATCATTTTCCAAAATTATTTGAACAATAAAAATGCGTTTTCTGGGTTTTCAGTGTGTCACTTTTTGTTTTTACTTAAATTAATGTCAATTTTTAAAAAAAATAGAAACATTGAGTTCTAACGGACACACCGTGCGTCATATTAAGGTGTGGATGACCCCTAAAATTCAAAAATGACTAATATATAGTTTTAATAAAATATAAAAACAATATTAATGTCTTTTATTTTTTTTATTTTGTCACATGTTGTTTTTACTTAAATTAATGTTAATTTTAAATAAAAAGATACACATTGAGTTGTACTAGAATTCTTAGATATCATTTATAAAACCATTATTAACAACCTAAGGATATGAAACATAAGAAAAAGTGATCATATATGTTAAATTAGTATAAATAATAGATATTTAAATGATCTTATAAGAATAACATGAGCATAAAAATGTTATAAGGTGATATTAACATTATAAATTCAGACCCTGTATATGGAAGTCACATATTCATTCTATTTGTGTACATTCTTTCATAAGGTATGCTTCTATTTTGTTTTTGATCACATCTATATCATCTTTTTAATATGAGTCTTTTTGGTAGCCATAGCAGTACTAGAAAAAATTTAAATACATAAAGGATTGGTAAATATTTTAAATGAAATAGTAATTATCTTCAAAAATACCTCTTTAGAGATTCTGGTTTGTTTATAGAATATGATCTCTCTAATAAATCTACAAACATAATAATCAAAATCTTTTTCATTTTTTCAGACACTGAAGAAACGTTGAGGAGAATAAGTAAATTGTTTTGATATGTGTTTGGATAGTGAAATATTATTATATATACCCTTATAATTATCCAGTCATAGTACTTGTGTTCTTCCTTGTCCTTATCCCCTGGCCTCATTCCTTTTTTTAGATGATAGTGATGTACTGCCCTATCATAACAGAATCCTCATTAAAAGATAATATAAACTATATAACTTGATGTTTAGTTCTAAAATATTGGATGTATCATATTAAAAATTGATAAATGTTATCATGTGTGTATGGTTTTTTAGATATTCATGTAATGAATCCAGAAAATAAATCTTTGGAGTATCCCAATTTACTATAATGAGTATCCAATGCTAACTAAAAACACAAAAAAGAATAATTAATTAAAGAAATGAAAATAAATTTTATGTTATTAAATTGTAGAGACTTACCCCTACATCATTGGTATTAAATAAAGTTTGTCATCCAAAATTTTTCTTTCAAATGATTTGATTAGACCTTACACTATTTCATCCTTATTTTTGGGTTCTATTTTAGCTTCAGCTGTTAAGGTTACGTGAGGACTAACAAGTCTGAAATTTTTCTCATGGAAAAATCCCTTTAATTATTTTTCATATATACGCCTTCCAGAAAGAAGAAATATATTTAGTCATAATTAACATGGTATGTCATCTTTTGGAAAATGAAATCATGAGAGCATACCTCATGTATACATTTACAATTAAGCCTCCTAACCAGTCATAGTCGATGATTTTAGTTGCACTCTCAAGACCAATGAAGTATTGATCTTTATCTCCGTATATATTTGTTTCAAATTCAACTATGTGGTTTCCACCAGCTTTTAACTTTATATCCACATGATCCTTGAATGATGGTAAATTTGGATATAGAACGGGTGGGGTAATTGTGCTTTCGGTAGATATTTTTTATATGTTAGTCAATCATTTAGATTATTTTGATATTCTGTTTCATTTCATCCTGTTTTCTTTGTTTGTATGTAATAACATTCATCAGTTCAGACCTTTTTCATTAATTGTTAAAGGTTTAGCTTGAAAAGTAAATTTGAAATGAATACCTCCTTGTCGACATGCTTTTTTACAAGATGTGACAGCCATGCAATGAATTTTATAACATATTTTTTGACCGTATTAATATCATCCTCTTGAATTGGCACAAGTAGCTCTATGCTTAGATCATGGACTAAATTTATCGACACTCGCACATGACCTATTGTAAGTGGTTTGTTGTGTAGCGTTTCCTTTTGAATATTGAACACTATATCCCTCGCCAAAAGGCGATGGGTGGGTGTTTCTATATATAAATAAAAAATCATTATCACCATATAGAATAGAAATACAGAAAAGGTATCAGTGTCTACATGATTTATATTTCACAGAAACATTTATTAGAACATTGATTACCTCTGTTAAGACATTTCTTTGATGGGAATAGCCAGCTCCATAGCTGGTAGGGGTGGGGTGGGATCTTCACATGGTGGTTGTTCTTGAGTTGCTTCTTCCTTTTGCCTATCCCTCATTAAAATTTCCATCATCTCCCTATTATATTATAATTATCATTCAAGGGTAACTATTTTTTCTATCATCTATTTTATTAATTCACATTGAACGTCCTCTTGTTTTTTTTCTCAAAATATGTTCGAGGTGTCACCCCAAAACCCGCACCTCTGACGTGGCCATACTGTTCGGTCTTCTTTTAGGCCACTCATAGTTTGTGCTCATCCAGAACAGGTGTTATTGATTCTTGTGAGTATGTCAGATAGAAAATATAGGAAAATAATCAATAATTGATACATAATAGTGATGTAAAGAAAAAACATATTACGTAATACTTACACATGATTCACGCACTTTTTGTGTGTTCTTATCTATTAGTATTTCGTCTTTATTTACATGTGTCTCCTTCCATAGCACATGGCATGGGATGGAAGAAACTTTGGATTTCAAGTCATCAATATGTATATAAACATAAGAATATAATTATGGTGTTGTTTTATATCACCTAAAATTATTATGGTATATTCAAAATACATAGCAATTTTTTTCAAGTGAAGCGTACCCCATCCTTGCTTTATGGAAGGGGTATACTGGTTTTGCAACTCGTTTTTTATTTTCATCACTCAGTTATTGTTTCATAAATAAACAATTCTCAATCCAATGGATTAATACACGTATTGTCAAAAAAAATATTACTGGCCATAATCTACCTAAAAATAAATATTTTCATGATGGCTAGTAAACACATCCCACACTTCTTAGGTTATCATGTGTCCATAGATAAGTGGTGGGAACAAGTTTATTTTCCCTTCAGCATATTTAAGATAATTTCTTGTTTAGATTATCCAAGATCCTCGGTGAATACTTCCAGAAAGTATTAATACATGCTTTTTGTGGGAGTCATCTACTATAAATTCACTTTGTAATGGATGATGACGAGTAATTCAATGTTTTATTATATGATTTTTTAGTAAAATAAAGAAATGATATCATAATGTTACCATAATCTCTTCCCAAATTAGTGAATTAATCCTAGTCACAACATGGTTCCATGAATCTATGTTAATCAGAATGCGTTGTTGAGTGACGATTCCAATATAACTACTGAATATGGCCTTGTTGGGGTTAACATGCTGCCCTTGTTCATTCCATATTACCTCATATTTTATGCCTTTGTATTTGGCCTTAAGGATTTTTGCTAACACCATCAAACTATGACACTCCTTTTTTTTCTACAACATTATTCCTTCATGGCCTTCCATTTCCCTGAAATCAACATTGTCGCTATGTTCCTCCGGAATAGTGGAATTGGTACGTATAGATGGTTGTTGTACATATACACTGTGAGCAACAGTAGTTTGAGAGACCTGCTGTTCCTTGAGATTGGGAACACTAGTATGTATAGAAGGTTTTTTCTCTACACTACGAGTAGCAGTAGGTTGAGAGACCCGTTATTCCTTAGGAATGGAAGTACCAGCATGTGTAGAAGGTTACTCCTCTACACTACGAGTAGCAGCAGGTTGAGAGACCAGTTATTCCTCAGTATTGGAAGCACCAGCACATATAGAAGTCATTATCTGCAGAAGTTCGTTAATATTTAATTTCGAGTACATAAATGCAGCATCAAATGGATAATAACATGAGATAACAAGATATATATTATGGAAAAAAATGTAACCTGATTATTGAACTCGCTTTTTCTTTTTGAAAGGATGAAGGGATTTAAACCCTCTATCTACGATCCAAACCCCTTCATGTGGTCTCCTTTGACATACAAAATTTCATCTAAATTAAGACCACTATGAAATGATTGCAATTCCCCAATTAAAGGATCATCCTTAGTTGAATTTTCATCTAACCCTTTAATATATTTGGTCAATAACAGAACAATTTACCACTTTCAATTTTCAGGATCTGTAACATAAAATACTTGTACTGACTTTGATGCTATTATACATAGTTTTCCTTTACACCCTTTCTTACTAAAATTAATTTTCATGAATCCTAATTCATATATTTTAATGTAACTCTTGTTATCAACCCACTTTCATTGAAAAATCGACACTTGGAATGTTATATAATCCAACTCTTATATTTTTTTGATGATTCCAAAGTATTACATATTCACATAAATTGGATTTCTATCCTTAGTACCAGAAACATGCATCGCTTCATCCATGAGTGCAACTTCACTATTTTACATTATAATATATTCATCATTCTCATTTGTATAGAACTTTTAACCATTAATTACAAAACCATTTTAAGATAATACATACACACTTGGTCCTCCATCTAGCCATCAAAGTCGTTCAGAAATTTAATCTGTATTTTCATCTGACTCCTTTAAAATATGGTCCTGAAATCATCCTATAACCTATTTATTATGTGTATTTGATATCCATATTTTATCCCTTGATGGATTAAAATTTCTAATAATTTATTTTTAGGTTTTAACATATGGGAAAACCTCTAAACTGTTATGAAAAATGTAAAGGTGGGAATACTCCCAATCTGTAATATTGATTATAACAACATCTCTTCCAGAAATTCCTTCACCCGCAAGCCTCCCAGTGTGATGAGATTTTAGTAAACCAATACCTTCCACACTAGAATGTTATTCAGTATATAATTCAATGACTTCCTTAAAAATATATCACTCTATAATCCAACCCTCTTGATGACTTCAATTTTTTGGTATACCCTTTCAAAATCTTCATATAACGTTCAATGGGGTACATCTATCTATAGAGTACAAGACCACATAGTCGAATATATCTCACCAAGTGAGCCATAAAATGAACCATCATATCAAATAATTTTGGTGGGAAGAATATTTATAATTCACATAATATAATGGCAATTTATCTTTCCATAATTATAAATTTCACCAGGCCTATAACATTGCTACATATATCTTTGAAGAAGAAATAGAGTTACGTTAATGTATGAAGGACATTCTTGGGAAAAATGAAACATAAATCTGTAGGCATTAGATCCATCATAAAAACATGGAAATCATGTGATTTTAGACCCTTTAACTTTAAATTGGTCATTGACACGATGTTCTTGATATTCAATGAATATCTCTTTGGAACCATTACATCATTAAAGAAGTTTAAAAATTGATATCTCTCATACCTGGAGAGAGTGTAAGAAACTAGAGGAAGATAATTTTGTTTTTCACCCTTCACTATCACCAACTCTTCTCATATTCTCATGTCAACCATGTCCAACCTTTCCTTAATTTCATCCTTTGTTTTTTCAAGTGCATTTAGAAACATGTCAAGGACACTATCACATACATTTTTTTTAAAATGCATAACATTAAGAAATTTTCTGATGTACAAACAATTCTAGTATGTTAATTCCAAAAAAACTAATCACTTATTCCAACTAGTTTTTTGTAAGGTTTTTCGAGAAAAACTTATCAAAACCAGTGTCCACATTGTTTAATTTCTCAAACAATTGATCACCTATTAGTGGAGACAGTGATTTATGTTCTTATGAACATCTATCGAATGATGTTGTCCAAGATCAGTACTTATGTTGTCAGGGTAGAAATATGTGATGTCTTAGAAACACGATTTTCAATGAATGTTTCAACCTAATTCACTATGTACCCTGTTCATAGATAGGACACCCATGAGTTCCATTAATATTATCCTGACAAATTTCCATAAGTAAGAAACTCATTTATCGTCCCATACAACATGGATCTCAATTTGAAATCTTCATTTCTATAAGAATCATACAATGTAACACATGAATCCCATAATAATTTCAAATCCTCGATCAATGGATCCAAATAAACAACAATATCATTACCCAGTTATTTTGGTCCTAATATAAGCATAGATAACATGATGTATTTTCGTTTTATGCATAACTATGGTGGAAAGTTATAATTTACCAATGTAATCATCCATGTACTATGAGTGATACTTTGAAAACAAAAAGGATTCACTCCATCTATAGATAATGCAAGAATAAGGTTTCTCAGTTCATTTCCAAAGTTAGGATACTCATGATAAATTTTCTTCCATTGAGGAGAGTCTGTCGGGTGACATTGTTTCCCATATTTGTTTCTTCTATCTGTGTGCCACATATATTTCCCTATATTCTCCTCAATTCCATATAGGTGCCTAATCTTTGGAATGATTGGAAAGTACTATAAAAATCTAATAGAACCAAATTCATCTTTCTTGTATCGAGAAGCACCACACTTTAGCCATTCTCTAAGTGATTTTTTGTCCTTTTGAAATAGTATACAGTCATTCGAGCATGCATGTATTCTTTCAAAGATCATACCCATTGATAATAGAATTATTTTTTTGTCATATGTTCGGATCAGGAGATTATTATCTTCTGGGAACATGTCATTCAAGAGAGAAATTAATTCTGTAAAACTGGTGTCACTCTATCATGATGCAGATGCTAGGGAGGGGCAGTTCCTTGTAGATAGTCTGGTTGAATTCCCTAAGACATTCGGGTCATATAATATCCTAAGCTTATAGGCCTTGTAATCTCTGAGCCTATGGGCCTTGTAAGTATTCCCCCTCATCCCTTGAAAAGGGGGTTATCAAAAAAATCAATAACAATGAAGGCCTTCAGGCCATTCGGGAAAGTGCAACCTCCATACAATATTGTATTTTCATAATTTTTTATCTGCTCAAACAATTTTGGGAAATAACTAAGTTTGTCTTCAACTATCCTTTTCATTTCTTCAATAAAATCTTCATCATCATTGACATCTATAATCACATCCTTGATACAGCCTTATTCATTGTCCACACTTGTAATCATACTAGATGATCCATAAAATGTAGTGTTATCCCACTCACTAGAAAAATTATCTTTTTCCCCATGTTTATTCTAACATTTATAACTTTAATCTATTCCACGACAGATCAAATGTTCTTCCAAATCCTATGGACTAACTTTTCTTGAATAACAATATCATAAACACGGAAAAAGGATTTGAGAAGGGTTGTATGCATGATCTTTTGCAAACTTGATGAACTCTTTCACTCCATATTCATACTCTTTTGTCAAATTATTGTCATCCATCCATTATTTATTCATATCCATCCTATTTGATTTGGTGATATTATTATTTAACAAAATAAATACACAAAAAATTTATATAAAAATAAACCAAGTCTAAAAAATAAATAGACATTAATTCTCCTTTGAAAACTATTTATCAAATCACAATTAAAATCCCATTAAAAACCAATAATTTACACTAATTCCACTTTAAAATTTCACGCCCCTTTTAAAATAAACTAATCAGTTTCAAACACTCTTTCTCAAAACCCTAATTAATTGTTATCAAAGCATTCAAGGAAACTTCATGACCCAACAATATTGATCATTTAAAATGAACAACAACCCTCTATATTTTACAAATTTTCATTTAAAACGTTACACATCCCTTGTTAAAATGAAAGCAGCATTACATACGCTTTCAAAACATTCACATCAATTTCTAAAATCCAATTAAATTAGTTTAAAAACACTTAGCACGAAACTTATTTCAATGCCAAGTGTTTAAATCATTTTAAAGGTATTTAAAACCAAAAAAAGGTATTTTTAACACATATAGTTTTTTAATAAACATTTCAAAACACTTGAATCATTTTAAAAGAGTTATTAGTAATTTTCAAAAAGATATAAATCCAAAAATAGTCACTTTACAAAGTATACATGAATAAAAAATAACCAAAATTTTATAAAATATAAATCTATAAAAGGTATATCATGTCTCTCAGGAATAAATAGTATGAATCCTATATTTTACTCCCTTAATACTACTGAGGAGTGAATATGTGATAGATTAAAACATAATTGTCACTTGATAATGTTAATTCTAAATATAAAGTCATATATCTTCCAAGTGGGTAACCGTCTTCCACTTGATACTTGAATCATGTACTACCTTGTCTTGATCCTTCCAATACAATGCATTAAAAAAATGTTTCCCTTCTTGATGGTATACATTAAGTCAAAGTTAATGGACTATAGGTACTCATACCTTCTCTACTATCAATGGTTCATTTCACTTTGTTATTAAATATATTTCAAACACTTTTTTTAGTGTATTCCAATAACAACTCATAGAAATATCCACTATTTACAAATATAATAAAGGATTTGAAAAGTTTCTATTGTGTGTTATTAACTATTTATACCCATAAGAAACCACATGAACATCCTGGACTATAAATATTCAAATATTGACTCTTGATACATTACAATATAATCTATACTCATTACCCAACTCATTTATGGTTAATATTGCTGTTTTCATCAATCTCCCATTAAGATCATAGAAGAATATATCATGACCATCTAAGAAAAGTAACTATACCACATTCTTGGTTAATTCCTTCTTAGAACTTCCAAACAATAAGAATATCAGTTGACCCTCTGGTAATAAAATTTAACCCCTAACAAAATCACCGTAATAAAATTATCATTTGATGTTCCAAAGATTCTTGTGAAATGATTTTTCTTCTCAATGAGTATTCCAAAAACGCCTATATTGTAACGACCCAAAGTTTTTCAATGGAAATTAACTTCTTATAATTATTTCACAAAATAACATGAAAACACAACATAATTAACTTCTAAGTGATAAGTAACCTTTAAACATATGTTTGTCACTTCTGTGTTTGGAATTTTGAAAATCTGACATACATGATTGTGTTCAAGATGATTTTTGGAGTCTAATAAAACAAAAATAATTTTTGGTTTATATTAACCTTCCCTTATAAATACTGATATAACATAATTAATATTAACCTTACCTATGATATTATAAAAATAATATTGAAGTGAAAGTATGATGTACCTATATTTTAGAATAAGTAAATGAATGTTTTAAAACTGTTTTTTAGTAATAAACCATGATTTTAATTAAATTTAAAATTAATCATATTTAGAAAATTATTTTTGAAAAATGGGCTTCATTTTTTGATTCTACACATTGAAAAATGGTTGGGTAAATTTTTGGTATTTTTTGAAAAACTTGAATTTTTTATGAATAGTGAAATATCGTAATTTACAAAAATAAGTTAAATAAGCTTATTATAGAGTCATGTGTGATGTTTTCCTGATGTAATACCACTTGGTTCGGAATCAAATGATAAAATTATTATTCTTGGTCATTCAAGACTCATTATTCCTTGTCTTAGGGGAAATTAATAAACTAATGAATTTTATATTAAGGAAACTCATCTCCCCTCCACTATAAAAACCACCCTTCACTCCCTCATTTACTCACACCTCTCAAGCTCCAAGCCTTCTCTAAACTCTTCCCAAACATCTTTTCTAGCCCCAATCCCACATTTAATAACTACTGGTCTCATCAAAATAACAATCCTATCTTCCTTAAGGAGAATCTCAATAGGAGGATTTAAGAGGTAATTTCTCTCCCTCTTCTCCTTTAATTTCCTTTCAAGTTCATGTTCATTTCTTGATCTCTCCCCACCTATCTTCATCCAAATGGTATTTCAACTCCCGTATTATACATATAATTTAATTTTATGATGATAATGGGATATTATATCATCCAACCCACTTTCCCTCTTCATTTTATTTTATTAAAGATAATATTGTTCGTGAGGTGTTAATTTATCACCTTCAAGAACGACATGCTTTCTTTTTCCATTTCTACCTTCAGATATGGTCATGAAAACATTTTTATGGTTGAAATAGAATTTTTTATATGTATTATTTCTTATTTAAAGTTCTGGAAATAACTTATGGCCATATTACTAAGTGATAAATTAAGACAAGTTTGTTGTGATCGAAAACCCGCACAAATTAACCGAAATAATCATCATTTAATTATTATATAATGATTCATCCACATGGATATAATATGATTCATTATAAGATCATTAAATATCCTATAATACCATTAATAAAATTTAATATCAGTTATGGATTTTTCCCCATGTTCTACCAAAACTTCAGTTTAAGAATACAAGTGAACCACTCAAGAAAACCATAAAAACAAACATTCTCGAACAATGTTTTTAAACTCTATAACTCATACAAAGGAACATAAAATCACATAATGAAAACATAATGAACCATATTAATTTAAAAAAGGTTCTGGATTTCTAAATAATGAATATAATGTCATTATACAGGACATTAAAGAGAAGTAAGTATTCTGATACAAGGTAAGGGGAAAATCTTGAACCCAATTTTCTTTCTTCGGGTTCTCCCTCTTTCACTCCAATTTGGTATGGTCACTTCTTAAAAATAATTCGTTCATAATTATCTTACCTTTTATGGGATATACATGTTTTATAATTAAGTTTATGTTAAACCAAATGTTTTACAAAAGAACTTTTCTTTTAAGAACTCAACTTTTACCTCTCATTCATGGTTGATGGTTCTTTTATCATGTATGTTGTTCCCTCTTTCTTTTGGGAACCAAAAGTTTATGAATGTATTCTTATAATATGAAACTCATTCCTTTCCATGGTTAAGTTATATTCATTATTGCTATATGTTCTATGTGTCATGAATGATAATGATAATATTATGAGGTGACTGGTGCTCCCGGAATTATATAGTGCAATATGAATGTTTGAATGTGACTGGTGCGCCCAGAATTATACAGCACTCCAATGCATTGGGTAAAGTGATGAATCTTATGAGTAAATGAGAAATGATATGTGAACAAGATGCTATCTTGGTTCACAAGTATGTGTGGTATTTAACCACTAAGACATGATGTTTCATTTTTTATGCATTGCTACATTTCAAGTCTTTTATTTATGCTCCTCTCATGTTCATGATCTTTTTATTATGTCGTGTTTATGCTCATCCCATGATATATTATTCTTATCTATCCTTTTAATAGGCTTTTATCTCACCCCTTTTAATGTATATCCTCAGGCGGCTACACGTACTAAGGAGAGGACAACTGCCAATAAGAATCTAGAGAAAAAGAAATTAAATAAATGTTTATGCTTGATGTTGTAATTGTTTGTATGGTCATATTTTTACCAAGACACTAAACCATTGGATCCTCTATGTGTAATACTATTATGTGTTTTATATTTAAAATGATGTAATAGTAATGTAATAAAATTTTGGGACGCTATAGTTGGTATCAGAGGAAAGGTTTAGTTAATTTGAGAATTAGGATTAGTGAACCCTAGAGAAAACCTATAGCATGAGACTAAGTAAAAATATGCACAGAAGGATATTTACATAGGGATCCCATATGTTATGTTTTTGGTATAAATTTTTTAAATTAATAATTTATTCATGACTTGTTTAATTATGTTTTGTTCTAACCTTTTCTATTTTAGAAAATGGTGGGAACCAGGAGAAATTAGTTCAACAACTTGTGCGAGGGCCAATGCAACGATTGCCCGAACGACATCCCCAATGATTTGGGAGGTGGAGTTAAAAACTTCATGGTGATTCTTACCCAATTATCTCAGGTTATGAACAATAAACATAATAATGGGGAATGTCCTCCTTCACCAAAGAGGGAGAAAATGGCTATCGAATGTTTTATGCGGCAACGACCACCAACGTTTAGTGGATCTTCTGATCCACTAGTTGTGGAACAGTGGGTCAACTCCATGGGGAAGATCTTTTATGTGCTTCACTATTTTGAGATGGATAAGGTGACTCTATCCATTTATCGTCTAGATGGAGAGGCCAATCAATGGTGGGCTTTGATTAAGAACACTAAGCTAAGGGAGGAAATTGAAGAGATGGAATTGGAAGACTTTAAGATAATGTTTCTTAATAAGTATTTCCCATGAACTCTTCATATGAAGATATATAGATAATTAATATAGCTCAAACAAAAATAAAGAGAATCTATCACAACCTATGAAGCAAATTTCATAAGGCTTGCATGGTACACTTCGGGTTTTGTTATCAACAATTATAGAAAAATTGATAGATTATTTAGTGGATTAAAAACACACCTTCGAAAGGATTATATAATTTGATACCTTGGATCCATAAGAAGAAGTTTTTTGATGTTCCCTCAAAGGGGATATGGAGTTTGGAGAATGGTCCTATAGCTATGGGAATAAGAAAATAAAGATAGAGTTTCAAGCTGGAGGATCTAATGACAAAAGTGGGAAGAAAACTCAACGACCCACATGCCAAAAATGTGGGAAGTTGCACCATGGGAACTACCTCAAAGGGATAGGGAAGTGATTCAAGTGTGGGAAGGAATGACACCATGCTCAAGAGTGTCGAAAAGACATGAAAAGGAAGGAGAATGTGGTATAAGAAAGGATATAACCACTCATGGTTCAATGCTACAACTGTAGGGAGCTAGGGCACTATGCATGTCAGTTCATTAAACCTCGAGTTCTCGAGGGTAATCAACATCAGCAACCACCAAAGCCAAAGGAACAAGGGAAGGATTATGCCATCACTACTGTGGAGGTGGAGCATGAAAATGAAGTCGTACAAGGTACACTTCCTATTCACTCAAGAATGGAAAAAGTATTATTTGATTCAGGTTCTACGCATTCTTTAATATCTTGTAAGTTTTCTAGAACTATAGAATCGAAGCCCTGAAACCTTGAAGTAGAGATATCTGTAAAGACACCAAGTGGTGCAATCATTGCAACCCAAGTGTTTGACTCTTCCCTTATTCGCGTATGTGGAAATATTATTCCAGTGAATCTTTTAATACTTACTTTGGTATAATTTGACGCTATAATGGGAATGGATTGTCTCCCTTTATATAGAGCACATATCAACTATCAGGAAAAGGAAATATCTTTTCATATTCTGAACCATCCCATGATCCTCTACAAATTAAAGGAAGATCATGAATCTCCTTTGAAAAATACTTCAATGGTGAGGGTGTTTATTCCCTATGAAGAAGAATAACTTGCATAAATGGTTGAGTTGAAAGAAAGTGCCAACCTTGAGGAAATTACCATCATGAGGGAATACAACAATGTATTTCTCAAAGAGTTACCCAGAATTCCCTCAGATCGTGAGGTAGAGTTCTCAATTGAACTCATACCTGGAGTTACTCCTATCTCGAAGTGTCCCTATAGGATGGCTCCTATTGAACATGAGGAGTTAAAGAAGCAGCTGCAAGAGCATATGGACAAAGGGTTCATACGCCCTAGTGCATCACCTTGGGGTGCACTAGTTCTTTTTGTGAAGAAGAAGGATGGAAAAATGCAGATGTGTATCGATTATTGGGAACTCAACAAGATCACCATAAAGAACAAGTATCCTCTCCCAAGTATTGATGACTTGTTCGACCAGTTAAGAGGAGCTCAATACTTCTCAAAGGTCAATCTTTGTTCTGGATATCATCAGGTAAAGGTAAAAAAGGGAGATATTTATAAGACTGCCTTCCGTATAAGTTATGGGAACTATGAGTTTTTGGTTATGCCTTTTGGACTTACTAATTCCCCTACAATCTTCATGGATTTGATGAATAGATTATTTATACATTACCTCGACAAATTCGTGGCAGTTTTTATTGATGATATTCTCATCTAATATAAGAGAAAGAAGAAACATGAAGAACATCTAAGAATTGTGTTGGCGACTTTGAGAAAGGAGAAGTTGTACACCAAGTTCAGAAAGTGTGACTTTTGGATGAAACAAGTCGCGTTCTTGGGAAATGTGATCATGATTAAGGGAATTTTTGTGGATCCTTAAAAAACAAAGGCGATTGAGGAATGGCTCGGGCCCTCTAGTGTCACAGAAATCTATATTTTTCTTGGATTAGCTGGGTACTATCGACATTTTGTGAGAAACTTCTCATGATTGTCAAGCCCGCTAACTAAGTTAGCAAGAAAAGGGGTAAAGTATGTTTGGACGGAAGAATGTGAGGGAAGCTTCAAGGAGCTAAAGAGAAGGCCGATCACAGCACCTGTACTCACACTACCAAAAAGTGGAGAAAGTTTTGTGATATACAGTTATGATTAAAAGAAAGGATTGGGTTGTGTACTCATCCAAAATGATAATGTGATATCCTACGCCTCACGATAGTTGAAGATCCATGAGAAGAACTACCCGATGCATGATCTAGAGCTGGAAGCAGTGATTTTTTCCTTGAAAATCTGGCGGCACTACCTTTATGGTGAGAAGTGTGAC
This sequence comes from Viscum album, assembly GCA_963277665.1. Taxonomy (NCBI): domain Eukaryota; kingdom Viridiplantae; phylum Streptophyta; class Magnoliopsida; order Santalales; family Viscaceae; genus Viscum; species Viscum album. Next base: position 1,310,713,098 of record OY728130.1, on the reverse strand, counting down.
ATATACACCAACCACAGGAGCCTAAAGTATATATTCCCACAAAAGGATCTCAACATTCATCAAAGGATATAGTTAGACCTAATAAAGGATTATTATTTCTCTATTCACTACCATCCTGGAAAGGTGAACAAGGTAGCTGATGCTCTAAGCAGAAAAGAACCTACTACTCTATCCATGTTACGGATTAAGAAAGACACTATCTTCTTAGATATGTAAAGAATGGATTTGGAAATCATAAGGGTAGGGGATACATCCTACCTTTCCCAAATGATTGTGCAACCATCCATCCAGTAGAATATTAAGGAAGCACAAAGGGATGATGTAGAGATAAAAAAGAGGGTGAATATAGTAAAATAATGGAAGCTGCAAGAGTTCCATATCGACAATGATGGTGTGATTCGGTTTGGAACGCGGCTTTGTGTTCCTTCATCATTCGGGATAAAGAAGGAGATATTTGATAATGAACATAGTTCAACTTTCTCTATACATCCTGGGAGTACAAAAATGTACCGTGATATCCGAGAACACTTCTGGTTGGATAACATGAAGAAGAAGATTACGGAATATATATCAATGTGCTTGGTATGTCAGCAAGTTAAAGCTGAGCGAAAAAAGTCCAAAGGTATGATGAATCCATTGCCTATACCCATGTGGAAATGGGAAAATGTTATTGTGGACTTTGTCATGGGTCTCCCAAAGACATAGAAGTGAAATAATGTGATATGGGTTGTGGTTGACTGACTCACCAAAACTGCCAATTTTATCGCTATTCGTGAAGATATCTCGCTTCAACAACTTGCCAAGATATATGTGAAGGAAGTGGTGAGACTGCACGATGTTCCACTCTCAGTTGTCTCTGACCGTGATCCACGGTTCATATCTAAACTATAGAGAAGCCTTCAATACTCTTTGAGTACTAAATTAAATTTCAGTATGGCCTATCACCCCCAAACTGATGGACAGTCTAAAAGAACTATTCAGATGCTTGAAGATATGCTAAGAGCCTGCTCTCTAGAATTCAAAGGTGGATGGGATCAGCATATCCCATTGGTTGAGTTCTCATACAATAATATCTTCCACTCAAGTATTCAGATGGCTCCATATGAAGCACTGTATGGAAAGCGATGTAGAACTCCAACCTGTTCGGATGAAGTTGGAGAAAGAAAGGTACTTGGACTTGATCTTGTTCAAGAGATGACAGAGAAGGTTCAAGTAATCTAGAAACGCCTCAAAGCTTCTCAAAGTCGGTAAAAGATCTATGCTGAAAACCGTCGAATGGACTTGGAGTTCGACATTGGAGATAAAGTCTTCCTTCGAATATCTCCATGGAATAGAGTCATGCGATTCGGGAAGAAAGGGAAGCTAAGACCAAGGTATATTGGCCCCTTTGGGATCCTTGACCATATAGGAGCTGTGGCCTATCATCTTTCACTTCCACCGAATATAGCTCAAGTTCATGATGTTTTTCACATATCTCTCTTGAGGAAGTACATACCTGATCCCTCACATGTACTAAACTCAGAGGTGGTGCATCTGGAAGATGATCTCTCCTATGAGGAGCATCCAGTAAAGATTCTGGATCAGAGAGATAAGGTTCTACGCAAAAAGAAAACCCATCTTGTAAAAGTGTTGTGGAGGAACCATAAGTTTGAGGAAGAAACTTGGTAACCAGAAGAGGCAATGAAGGAGAAACACCCTCACCTGTTTGTGTAAAGTGAAATTTTGGGGGTGAAATTTCTTAATCAGGGAAGACTGTAACGACCCAAAGTTTTTCAATGGAAATTCCCTTCTTATAATTATGTCATAAAATAACATGAAAACACAACATAATGAACTAATAAGTGATATGTGACCTTTAAACATAAGTTTGTCACTTTTGTGTTTGAAATTTTGAAAATCTGACATACACGGTTGTGTTCAAGATGATTTTTGGAGTCTAATAAAACAAAAATAAGTTTTGGTGTATAGTAACCTACCCTTATGAATAGTAACATACCCTTATGAATAGTGATATACCCTAATTAATAGTAACATTACCTATGATAGTATAAAAATAATATTGAAGTGAAAGTATGATGTACCTATATTTTAGAATAAGTAAATGAATGTTTTAAAACTGTTTTTTAGTAATAAATCGTGATTTTAATTAAATATTAAATTAATCATATTTAGAAAATTATTTTCGAAAAATAGACTTCATTTTTGGATTCTACATGTCAAAAAATGGTTGGGGTAAATTTTTTGGGTTTTTCTGAAATACTTGAATTTTTTATGAATAGTGAAATACCATAATTTACAAAAATAAGCTAAATAAGTTAATTATAGATTCATGTGTGATGTTCTGCTGATATAAACCCACTTGGTTTGGGATCACATGATAAAATTACTTTTCTTGGTCATTCAATAATCACTATTCCTTGTCTTAGGGGAAATTAATAAACTAATGAATTTTATATTAAGGAAACCCCTCTCCCCTCCACTATAAAAACCACCCTTCACACCCTCAATTCCTCGCACCTCTAAAGCTCTAAGACTTCTCCAAAATATTCCCAAACATCTTAACTAGCCCCTCTCCCACGTTCAATAGCTTTTGGCCTCATCAAAAGACCAATCCTAGCTTCCTTAAGGAGAATCTCAATAGGAGGATTTAAGAGGTAATTTCTCTCCCTCTTCTCCTTTAATTTCCTTTCAAGTTCATGTTCATTTCATGATCACTCCCCACCTATATTCATCCAAATGGTATTGTAACTCTAGTATTATACATATAATGGAATTTTTTTATGCTAATGGAATATTATATCATCCAACCCCCTTTTTCTCTTCCTTTTATTTTATTAAAGAGAATGTTGTTCGTGAGGTGTTAATTTATCACCTTCAAGAACGACATTCTTTCTTATTCCATTTCTACCTTCAGATATGGTCATGAAACCACTTTTATGGTTGATACAGAATTTTTATATGTATTATTTACTATTTAAAGTTCTGTAAATAACTTATGTCTATATTAATAAGTGATAAATTAAAACAAGTTCGTTGTGATCGAAAAACCGCCCAAATTAACACAAATAATCATCATTTAATTCTTATCTAATGATTCATCCACATGGATATAATATGATTAATTATAAGATCATTCAATATCCTGTAATATCATTAATTACATGTAATATCAGTTCTGGATGTTTACCCATGTTCTACCCAAACTTCAGTTTAAGAATACAAGTGAACCACTCAAGAAAACCATAAAAACAAACATTCTCGAATAATGTTTTTAAACTCTATAACTCATCCAAAGGAAAATAAAATCACTTAATGAAACCATAATGAACCATATTAATGTATACAAGGTTCTTTATTTCTAATTAATTAATATAATGTCATTATACAGGAAATTAAAGAGAATGAAGTATTCGGATACAAGGTAAGGGGAAAATCTCGAACCCAATTTTCATTCTTCGGGTTCTCCCTCTTTCACTCCAATTTGGTATGGTCACTTCTTAAAAATAATTTTTTCATCATTATCTTACATTTTATTGGATATATATGTTTTTTAAAGAATTTTATGTCAAACCAAATGTTTTCCAAAAGAACTCTTCTTTTAAGAACTCAACTTTTACCTCACATTCATGGTTGATGGTTCTTGTATCATGTATGTTGTTCCCTATTTATTTTGGGAACCCAAAGTTTATGAATGTATTATTATGAGATGAAACCCATTCCTTTCCATGGGTTAGTTATGTTCCTTATTGATATATTTTCTATGTGTCATGCATGATAATGATAATATTATGAGGTGACGGGTGCGCCCAGAATTATATAGCGCAATATGAATGTTTGAATGTTACGGGTGCGCCCGGAATTATACAGCACTCCAATGCATTAGGTAAAGTGCTGAATCTCATGAGTAAATGTGAAATGATGTGTTAACAAGATGATATCTTGGTTCACAAGTATGTGTGGTAGTTAACCACTAAGACATGATGTTTCATTTTTTATGCATTGCCACATTTCAAGTCTTTTATTTATGATCCTATCATGTTCATGATATTTTTCTTATGTCATAGTTATGCTCACCCCATGATATATTCTTCTTATATATCCACTTACTGGGATTTTATCTCACCCCTTTTGATGTATATCTACATGTGGCTATAGGTAATAAGGATAGGAAAAGTTCTAATAATAAGCTACAGAAGAAGAAATTAAATAAATGTTTATGCTTGATGTTGTAATTGTTATGTAAGGTCCTAGTTTTCCCAATACACTAAACCATTGGATCCTCTATGTGTCATACTATTATGTTTTTTATATTTAAAATTATGTAATAGTAATGTATAAAAAGTTCTGGATGCTATATAAATCACATATTTCTTATGCATGTTCCCCCAATTGATTACAGTAAGTGTCATTTGTTCAACCAGTTTCACTGACTTCCAAAATTTCATGGAAGTATCCCTATTGAACATGTGGACTTTTTAATACCTATATCATGTCCATATAAAACCTTTCACTTTTGATGAGTATTTCATGTCACACTTACTTTTCAATGAATGAATATTACATTAAAAAACATTTTCTCAATATAATGAGTAGAATACCTTAACATATCACTATTAAAAACCCATATTTAAAAAACCACAACTTTTATTCATAACTTATGAACTACTTACTATTACACCATCCAATTCTAAAAATTATATCTTTCAAAATTACCACATATATAGGATATCTCACTATATACTTCCTATATAAAAAATGAGTCTATTTTATAGAGCCTCTCCTTTTGATTGAATTAATAAAAAAATGAGTAGTGATTCACATTCCAAATATTTTCCATGCTTAAAGACTGCTTCATGGAGACTATAGTATCATATAACTCGTAAAAAAAATAAAATAACTATGGTACTAAACTAATTGATGGTATTATTTTCCATAGTCTATTTTCTAAAATCTTCAAAAAATACTTTATAAATGAAATTAAAAAGACTAGTCACTCTATGGAGTACCCTCGATTTTGGGTATGTAACCCTTTCCTCATGTTTTTATGGAAAAAGGGTATTTTATTGAAATGGTGTGGCTTTGAATAGGGTGTTTCCACAAAATAGGGAGTTTCCATAAAATATGGTGTTTATATAAAATATTTTCTTTCCATAAAAGAGGGTGTTTCCATAAAATAGGTTGTTTCAATAAAATAGGGTGTTTCCATAAAAAAGGGTTGTTTCCATAAAAAAGGGGTGTTTCCATACAAAAATGGGTGTTTCCATAAAATGGTGTTTACATAAAAATGGTAAGGGTGAATTATGGGAGAGTTTGGGGGACTTTGAAGTAGTTTTGGGACCAAAATGAATTTCACACAGTCTGTGCATGGTTGGCCCAAATCGTGTGCTCAAACCGTGTGCAGATGTCAAAACTATATCCTATTTTCATGAAACCTTGTCATTTTTTCTCTAATTATTTTTTTTTTGCTTTAAAATTCCCCTAATTCTATATTTCTTTCTATATAATGTTTTATAACCTTTTCGATATTATTTGGATCCCACATAGATCCATACCTTGGTGATTTCAATCTCGATTCTCGTGGTAAGTACCCGATCTTCATTGTTTTTGCCTTGTTTTCTTAGATATTATTTTTCTCCCTACTTTTTTTCTAAGATATACACCTAATTTGTGTATATATATAATTTTTAACATCAAATAAAATAAATATATAGTGTGTTTTTTTATATTGGAGGAGATCTAAACTGTTTCTTGGAATCTTGATCCGATTCTTGAGGTACTTCACCGTTCTCTCCTGTTTTGTCGTGTTTTCTAAGATCTGCTTAGATCTACTTCGTTGATCCCATTTATTTCACAAATATACACCTATAATGGGTATATATGTATTTTTTATACCAAATAATTCAATTTTGAGTCATGATATTTCTAGGAGAAGAGATCTAAGGTTGTTCTTGGAGAATCGACATGGCTTCTTGTGTGTTCTTTATCCGTTGTCGAGTTTCATCAAAACCTTTAAGTTAGGTGGATTAACTCTACTCTAATATTACTAGAATTTATTGGATTAGTTTTAAATTTAGTAAATTGGATAATATTTATTGTGAAATATTTGGTTGATATATGAAATAAATCTCTTTAGTGATGATTTATCGTTTTTGGTAGATCTGTGAAATCTTGATAAATTGTTGTGCAAATTGTTTTAGTTTTTTGAATTTAAAATGGTGAACTTTATATAACTTATAAATGGTTTGATTGGGAATGTGGTTTCAATAAAAATAATTTTTATTTAAATGAGTTTACATTGTAATGGTTTTAATAAAAACGGTTTTCAATAAAAATGTGATTTTATTAAAAGGGTTATTTTGGAATTAGATTTGGGAATATGTGGTGTGTGGTTTCATGTTTAAGATATTGTTATTGGTTGAAATATTACCTTTTTCTTAGTTTCAAATGGTTAATGTAATATGGGATACAATTACCTTGTGACAAATTGATAGATTGATGAGAAACTGCTCATGAGTATGGAACTGTCATAACATAGCATGCATAGTTGGTTTAATGAGTGTGTGGAATGGTTTGGCTGTGAAAAAAAAGATATTTCAAAATGATTTTGAATATTTTTTGGTATTTTTATGAAATGTTAGATTTCTAGAAAAAATGGTTTTAATTGCACTGGTACACAATTTTTGCAAATAGTTTTGGAACTTTCTTATATTTAGTTATAAACTGTTTTTGAAAATTGTTTCGTATGAACTATTTTATAATAATGTTGATAAATCTTATATCCTAGTGGTGTGAGTAAGAAATTTATTGGGGATATCCTACTAATTTTTATACTCACCCCTACTTTTTCACTTTGGTGCTTTTATAATTCAATTTTCTGGGATAGGGGAAAAGGTAACGTTTCACACATTTCTAGCACCACTTCATGATACTCGGGCTATTTGGTGATCTTGGAGAATGGGGCACATGGAGCTTGGAGTCTTATGGTCTTATTGGAGTCATTATTTGGTTTTCACTATTTACTTTGATATTTTTTGATTCTTTTGTTGTTGGATACTTTGGAGTGGTTTTCATATGAATATAGTAGTTGAGATATCTTACTTTTATTCATGCATCATATAGTGAGTTTTTCAGTTATGGTTTTCTTGGTTAATAGTTTTATTATAAAAGGGTAAATCATCCCCAACTTTCATTGAAACCCTTCGGCATTTATTTTCAGCCTTTGGCATCTTGGGGATGTCACTTAAGGCCAAGTAATGACTTGTTGTGCTCTCAAGACAATGAGAATTAGTGGGGCAATACACTCTAAAATCCTTAACTGAACTCATATCAGTAACCACAAGAATCAAAGTGATGAGAGTATCATTATAAGTCTCAAGAGAATTCCTACCTATCCAAAACTCATTCATGAAGTTAACAATATCAAGTCCCAAAATAGTCAAGAACCTTTTAAAGAAAATTTCATAAAGAAAATCAAGGCTAGGTATCTTTGATGGATGCATCAACCTAAATTCCACGACACACAACCGTGACAACAACCGCAACACTATATAAACCGAAAAAACACAATTTCATATTTTACAAATCATCCCTTATTCAATTATACTTGTTAATTCTTTGGTTATCACAGAATCTGTATCATCCTGGGGAATTCATTCATTAGTCAAGTATACGTAAATTATCAATTTCCATATTCAAATGTTCAACAGTAACCAACCAACATAAAATTCATTTAGTGTGCAAACAAGGACCACCAACGACAATGATTTTCAAGGGGGCGTTTGGCCCGTATAATTCATAACATCACCCTAAATATGAAACCGTAAAAACATGAAAAAACCCCATTGCCCCTTTCTATTTAATTATCCAACTCTTATATTTGATTAGTCTGGTGAAATTATAAACCATAGGAAAGAAATAGTAGATCCCTCCCACATGATACACAAACAAAGAGAAACTAAGGAGAATCCAAACCTCAAAGAACCTTTTCAACTCATCCATGTACCGCAGGGCAAAGTAGGATGCCTGCACGCGACAAATACACTGCTAGAAACATGGATCAACCTATTCATCACCATAAGATTATCAAAACACTGCCTAAACAAGAAAATCAAGTGAAACCGCAATGCAGCAGAAAATTATTGGGAAAAACAAGAGGAAATAGACGAGAAATAGGAGAAAAATCACCACGGAGGTGTGGTTCAGTGCGCGGCGGAGGTGTGTTCACGGTAGAGGAGAGGCGCGTGGTAGAGGGATCCTCTAGCGGAGGAGAGGTGCGTAGAAGAGGAAAGGTTCACGGCAGAGGAGAGGCGTGTGGCGGAGGAGAGATGCGTGATGAAGGTGGGTTCGCAGTGAAGGGATTCACGGCGGAGGAGAGGCGTGCGGCGGAGGAGTCCTCATATGGATGAGAGGAGCGTGACGTAGGGGAGGCGCATGATGAAGATGGGTTCGCGACTAAGGGATTCACGACCGCGGAGGAGTTGGCAGGAGAGGAGGAGGTGGTAGCGGCAGCGACGGCGGTAGGGATCGGCTTCCACTAGAGCTTGAGGGGTGCGAAGAAGGAGGAGAAAGTTAGGGTTTCCTTATAAAACCCAATGAAACTTTTATCAGTGCTAGATAAAAAGCGTTGATAAAGGTATGTTTTATCATCGCTAAAATAGAAAGAGCTGATAAAAGATACCTTTATTAGCACTAAAAAAGTGCTGATAAAGTTATAACATTAAAAATTTATTTATATTATTATATATATTTATAAGATTATATATATGATAAATATTTATTTATTTATTTATAATTATAATTATAAATATATTTATTTATTTATTTATAAAATTATAATTTAAATAATTATAAAATTATAAGAAATATACTTATTATATTTATAATCTTATAAATATATATAATAAATATATTAATTATATATATTTATAAAATTATAGATATATATAATTATATTTCTTCTGATTTTATAATTATTTATATGAATAAATATTTATTTATAAATACAATAATAAATGATTATATATTTATTTATTTAAATAATTATAAAATTATAACAAATTTATATTTCTAATATATATAATTTTATTAATGTATTTATTATAATTTTATAATTATTTAAATATATCTGTATTTATTTATAACTATAAATATAAATATTTTTATTTGTTTATCAACATTTCTATATATTTAAAAATATATTTATTTAATTATATATAACATTATATATGAAAATAAAAAATATATTTATTATAAATTAATAATTATTTAAAAAAATACATATTTATTTATATTTATAAATAATAAATATTTATTTATTTATTTGTAATTAAAAATTATAATAAATAGATATTTATTTATAGTTGTAATTATAAATATATATATATATATATAATTATAAAATTATGAAAAATATATCTATAATTTTATAAATATATATAATTGATATATTAATTATATTTTTTTAATTATCTAATTATATATTTATTTATTTGGAATTATATTTATAAATATTTGTATTTATTTATAAATATTTGAATATAAATATATATAATTAATATATTTATTATAATTTTAAATTATTTAAATATATCTATATTTATTAGGAATTATAATTATAAATATTTGTATTTAATTATAAATATTTGTATATATTAATAAAGATATTTATTTAATTATATATTTATAATTATATAAGTAGAATAATAAATATATTTATTATAATTTTATAATTATTTACACATATATATTTATTTATAATTATAATTATAACTATAAATAAATATAACTATAAATATATATATATATATATATAGAATTATAATATATGTATTTATTGTAATTTTATAATTATTTAGATATGTATATAGTTATAATTATAATTACAAATAAATATATTTAAAAATTATTTATATGTAATTAAAATTTAATAATAACAAATATAATAAATATATTTATTATTAAATATATTTAATGTGATTTTATAAGTATTTTGGCGAACATAATAGTATATTTGGGTAACATGAATTAATCATATTCCTAGTAAAATATACATAATAAAAAATGAGTCATTGATGGACAACATGAATAATAAGAAGGGTGTAATGTATAAATGAACATTCATGATGATACATAACATATATGCATGCATGATCAATATATTTATTGACCAAATTCATTATACACACATATATATTTAATAATTATAATAATAATATATATATATTTAAAAATTATTTATATATATTAATTATAAATAAAATAAATAAAATAAATATATTAAATATAACAATTATAACAATTATAATGAATCTAATAAATCTAATAAATCTAATTAATTTATATGATAAATATAATAAATATAAATCTAATAAATCTATAACAAATATAATAAATCTAATAAATATATTTATTATTTAATGAAATTTATTATAATATTATAATTATTTAAATAAATATTTTTAATTATAATATTAAAATAATTTTTTAAAAACATTATATATATATATGAATTATTAAAAATATATATATTAATTATAAACATGAATTTTTTATTTAATATATACAAATAAACATTATTTTTTAATATAAAGATAATAATTTTTTATAAATTATTATTAAAAACTTATATTAGTGCTTTCTGCTTAGCACTGATAAAATGAGGCGCTTTCCTTGTCCCGTTTTGTGGTAGTGATCACAGCTCTATGTAACCATCAACCAACAATTTTAAGTATCATATAAATCCAATAAATGTATTTTTAATCATAAAATAATCCTACATAGAGATAATTCTCATATGTGTGACCATGAAGTCAGCTTACATATGCATCATTTTCTATCTATACACATCTCATTTTTTCTTATGTAAACATCAATATTATTGTGTACATATAATTCCTTTGTAAAAATAAAAAGTAATGGATATCATAGGGGGTTTAACCATCCAAAAGATAATAAAATTGGATCTATTTAAAAAGAGGGTGATACCAAAACTAAGTGGGTCTCTATAGAGTTTTGATGTGTGTGATACTTGCTAGAGAGTTCATTATTGTTGTTACTTATATTTTCCTTTAATTTTTCATTTTTTTTTTATTTTTTTAATTCATTATTCTTCATTGTTCAATTTTTGTATCCTTAAAATAGAGGAGTAAAACTTGAGTGATCAGGGAAGCTAAAGAAATCAATTATAATGTTTATTCTTGGGATTGATGAATAAAACATTTTTTATTTATTGATTTTAGTTTTCAGTGATTGTTTGATGCTTTCAATATAATGGTGTTTAAAGTATTTTAACTTATTCATTATTAAAGCCTTGGGTTGATAACTTCCAATCTCTCTCCACCCATTTTATCTTGTTTACAAAGGAGTATCTTATATTGAGTAGTGAGTGTCTTTCTATTTTTGGCACATGTGTGAAGGCATTGAGTTACTTCTAAATTTACCAAGAGAACTAAAACTAGATTGGATATTTCATTTATATTTTAGGAGTGGTTTTCTATTTTTTTATCTTTGATAATTTTCACCCACAAAATAAGGGGGGATGACCATCAAGTAATCACTGTTAGATTAGTCTCCACAATAACCTTCAACCTAGATTGTTTAATGAATAAAATAAAGAATTTTTCATTTTTTAATTAAAAAAATAAGTAAATTTTTTTAAATTCTATGATAGCATTGTAAATGTAAATACAACCCTAAAACCACCACTTTATTCATTAACCTAATTCAATCTTATCACTTTTAATTTATTTTAAATAAATCAAAACAACTCAAAATATACCCTTTTTCTTAAATTATAAATATTTTTTAGTACTCATCTCTATAACCAACCGTAAGTTACCAATAACTTTATTTAACCTATAAAAATAATTGTTTTTTATACACTCCAAAATAGGTGAATATCAAAATTTAGAACCATTGTTTGGAGTCAGAATGAAAAATAACTTTTAAATTACATGACTAGGACCTCTAGAAATTAACTATACCATTTTGTACCAAAACTTAAAAGTAATTTTCTAACTAGATTATAGAATTTAACATACAACCTAAATTTGAGAAATTGGCCTTGAAAAACTCATGTAAGACTAATTTTGTTCACCCTGAGCATTCCATCATGTTATCCAACCCAAATCAGGCCATGAGGGGTTATTAGGCATCAAAATTTATCAACAAAACAATCAGATTTCCATTTATGTGTCACAAAATAATTTTGAATTGAAAATAAGACTAATATAACTTTTACCAAAATTTTATTTCTTGGTAGGATAATATCCAAATAAACACATAAAAGAGTGCACACTTGTTTTCTCAATATTTAATCCCTATGAAGTGGCTAATAAATAAGTTCAGTAGAGGGAATTTCTTTTTTGACTTGAAGGAATAACTAGGGAGTGGTTATATAACCTATAATAAAGAGAAGTTATTGACTTCAATGACCTAAATAGACGCTTCCATTAGATATTCTTCCCTACCTCCAAAAGCACATATATCTAATATAATATCTACACCATCATGAAATCATATGAAGATATGCTTTATGACTATCAAGATCATTTTAAGAAGCTTTGTGCCAGATGCCCACATCAAGGGATCATGAAGAACCACTTTCTAGTATTCTTTTATCAAGGATTATTTGAAAATGATATAAATATTTTGAACACATCATATAGAGGATATTTTATATAAAAATAAATAAAAATGAAAATGGAATCATTGAAAAAATTTAATAGAACTCACAACACTTTAGCACAAGAGGACTTCCTGAGGCTAGATATTTCTATTCATCGCCTTTGTTGAAATAAAGACCTGAAGAGCTAACTAGTATTTTCATAAAAATTACCATGAAGAAGAATAATAATAAGAAAACATAAGTATATGTATATCACTTGTGTGAATATACCAATCATTTAACTGGATAGTGTGTTGAGATAAAGGGAAAACAATTAAAGTAATATTTCATTCAAGAAAATTCCAACAACCTTTTAAATGATAGAGAGATATTTCCCATGTCTAATATATATTTTGGAATGGGAAAATTTAGTCTATAAAACCCTACCAAAACCATGACCAACAATAGTCTTCATTTTAGTAGCATAACCCATCATTCCAGAACCATCTACCATTCCATAAACCATACAAGAAACCGTACACCAAATAAACATACCAAAATACCACTCATTTCCAATAAAAGAAACTATTTGAACAACCCTCCCCCATCAAACAACCCCATTTATAATATCAATGAGTACTACAAGTTTAGATGCTAAGGCAAAAAGTGGTAGAGATAAAGAGCCAAGTGGGAAGTATTCTAGAAATATTTTCAAAAAATTCTAGAAATATTTTCAAAAAAATCTAGAAAAATACCATCTCAATCAGTCACTAACCCTAAGGGAAATTTTGTAATGGTGACCATAATAAGTAATAAGAAACATCCTCCACTAGTCCCACCAAAAACTGAACCAAAGCAACCCAAACTTGAGGAAAACCAAGATGAAAATTCTAGGAATATTCCTGAAAAAAAAATCCCCAACAAGAAGAGAAGAAAGAGGAAGAGTAGTGGGAGGACTAAGAATAAATAAGTAAGAGGCAGTATTGTAAAATTATCAAAGGGAGAAGAAATAACTTTCACTACCATTCACATCAATAATGATCCAATCCAAAAATATTCATGATAAATAATTTCAAAAAAATTTATAAATTTGAGATTAATATTCCCCTTTTGGATAATATGAAACAAATCAAAAATTCTGATAGGCTCCTCAAGGATATTTTCTCCAAAAGATTATGATTCAAGTAAATGATAGGTTTAACTGAGGAAGAAGTGTATCAGATTTGATTACACTATAGTTTCCCAAAAAATGTAATTGTCCATTAAAATTTTCTATCCATTTCACTATTGGTTCACTAAATTTTTCTAATGATTTATGTGATCTATGTTATTCCAATAATTCTATGTATCACTTAGTGTTTACTTATTTTTAGATGATAGAACTAAAATCCACAATAGTGGTGGTATAACTTGCAAATAGATCCACTATTTTTCTAGCAGGAGTCTAAGAGGATGCATTAGTTAGTGTCCAAAATATGATATTCCCAATAGAATTTTATATATTGATAATAGAGGAAGAAATAACACTATTCCACTCATCTATCATTTTTGGAAGACCACCGTTGAATGCAAAAATGGAAATCATTAATGTGCATGAAGGAACGCTCACCATAGAGTATTGAGATAGCATTGTACACTTTAGCATTTTTGATACCATGAGGGACCATTATATGTATCAATCTATTATTACATTATAAAACATTTAATAGGATAAATCTAGTGAATAACTGGGTATGTTTTATGAAATATTATCTTTATAGAAACAATTAAGGATTGAAAACTCCATAAAAAGGGAATATGTTCATGAATCTGGAATAAATATCTATAAAATATAGAAAGTTGTAACTTGTGAATTCGTTTATTGATTTTATTGTTTATTTTATAACAAGGTATATTATATGTTATATTTTTTATTGTAAATATAAGTTATATAAGTGATAAACCAAAATATTATTTCATCATTTGAGAAACCCCCAAATCTAAAATTAAAACCACTTCCCACTGATTTGAAATATGTTTACTTAATGTAAGGAGAACAATTACGAGTAAAAATTACAAATAACTTATCCTCAAAATAAGAAAACCAATTTATTTAACTTTTAAGGAATAATTCACAAGTAATAGGTTATATTTTAGTATATATTACACATAAAAAATCAAAAAAAAACATGTATAAAATTTTTCTTAAAGAAAAATATAAACCTATTATGAAGTTGAAAAGATGGATCAAACCAACCATGTTGAATGTTTGGAATAAATATATAGATAATTTTCTATAATATTTTATCATCTACCCCATTTCAAACTCACTATGGGTCAACCTTATTCATATTATTTCTAAAAAATTGGACTAACCATAGGGAAGAATTATCAGAGTGAGTTGATACCTATTAGAATTCGGAATAGTTGGAGAGATTGTATAAACTATTGGAAGTTGAATCAGATCACTAGGAAAGATAATTTTCACATTACCTTTATTGAAAAGATGTTGGAGATATTTATAGGGTGAATTCACTATTATTTGTTGATAGATTTTAAGGTCACTTTTAGGTACCCACTTCACCTGAGGATCAAGATAAGACTGCATTTACCTATCCATTTTTTACCTTTTATTATAAAAGGACTTCATTTATATTGTGTAATTCCCTAGGTAAATTTCATAGGTTCATTTTAATTATATTTTTAGATTAAATTAAGGACTACCTCATTGTATTTTTGGATGAATTTATAATTTTGAAAAATTATACCATTTATTGAAAAATATATGTAAAGTATTAAAAATATACATTGGAAAAATCTTGTTATAAATTTTAAATGTTAGAATTTCATATTGGAAAGCGGTATTATCAATGGGTATGTAATTTCATAAATATAAATTGAGGTAGGTAAATCTAAAATTTAAGTGGTAAATTTATTACCTTATCTAACATTTTTGAAACATGTTAGATATTTTCTATGAAATGATGGTTTTTATAGAAGGTTCATTAAGGACTTTAGTAATATTTCTCACCCCTTTCTAGGTACTTTTAAAATGTGATAATTTTATTTTTGATGATGATTTCAAGGATTCATTTAATGAAATGAATAAATGATCGGTCACACCACTAGTAATATAGCCACAAAACTAAGAGAAACCTTTTGACCAACTTTATGATGCTTAAAATCATGAAATTAGAGCAGTTCTATCACAAAGTATTGAAAGAAAATATCAAGTACTTGAATATTAATTATGTACACTATATTTTTTACAACTTAAACATACAACCACTAAAAATTAGTTCTTAACAGTTTTTAACTTTATAAAAAATTAAATCTTATTTATTGGGAAATAAAGTTTCTATTTTTTCTGATCATGAAACCCTTAGATATTTTATGAATAAGACTGAATCCAAACCCATGCTTATGAGATGGATGTTTTACATTAAGTGTTTAATCTATAGATTAAGGATGATAATGGAACTAATAATCAAGTGTTTGATCACCTTTAAGTGTTTAATTTGGAGATTAAGGATGATAAAGTAACTAAGAATCAACTATCTGATCACCTAAGTAAGTTTTTCAACATAGTATAAGTTGAGATTCCAAACAAAGAACCAATGAATTTTCACATTCTAGGAGATTAGTTTTATTTGGTTTAAGGATAAGTGACTTGGTATGATGACATTTTCTACTATTTGGTAACTTCTTAAGTCACATCTCACATGAACCCTCAATAAATTCTTAGGCTTAAATATAAATCCAAATTTTATATTTCAAAATATCTTTATATGTTGAAAATATTTTATGATCAAGTGATGATGAGATGCTTACCTGAGAGTGAGATTCAATATATTTTTGAATTTTTCCATACTCTATCTTGTGGAGGTCACTTTAAACCCCAAAGTACTACTAAGAATGTTTTAAAATCATGAATTATTGATCTGTTTTTTTAAATATTCTCATAATTGTTTATAAAAAATAGAAATTTAAATTCACTGGAAACATCTTAGAGAGACAAAAAAATGCCAAAAACCCAATTATATTTTGTTAAATTTTTATAGTATAAGGAATATAATTCATTGGAATATTTCCCATATTATTTGGTAACTCTTGAATTTTTATATTAGTTGATTATTTTTCAAAATGGGTGGAAGATAAGGCCACAAAAACTGATGAATAAAATGTTGTGTGTGCTTTTTTCTGGAATAAATTTTTTTTAAGTTTGGAGTTATAGAAGCAATAATTAGTGATTAAGGAACTCATTTCTATAACAAGATAATAGAGGATTTAATGAGGATGTATAGACTACATCACAATACATCCACACCTAACCATCCACAAACAAATGGGTAAGATGGAGTATCAAATAGATAAATTAAGTGAGTTTTAAAGAAAGTTATTAAACCAAATAGGAAATATTGGAGATAAAGGTTGTAATACACCTTATTGGAATATATGATAGGTTATAAAACACCCATTGGAATGAGACCATATAGGTTGATTTATGGTAAGATCTATCACCCACCTAGAGATTTAGAACAAAAGGGATAATGGGTGGTGATAGAGATTAATTTCGATCTGGACATGGATGGAAAAGAAAGAAAACTATAGTTTTAAGATTTGGAAGAAATATAGAGAGAAGATTTTGATAATTCTATAATTTATAAATAAAGAAATCGAGTATCTCATAAAAAATAATTCAATATAAATAATTTCACTTAGGGGATTAAGTGTTATTATACAACTCAAGACTTAAGTTAATTCCAAATAAACTTCATTCTTGATGGGAAGGTCTATTTATAGTTACTAATGTATATCCCTTTGGTGTTGTGAATATCATTAAAGAATAAACCAATAACCCATTCACTATTTATGGGAATAGGCTAAAGAAATTCCATGAAAACTTGACCCAAGAACTAGGGAAGGAGTTCACACTTCTCCAACCTATTTATCAATGAGATCCATTAGTTCATTCATATCCTTGAAATTTATTTGATTATTTTGGTTCCATTTAAAATCAACTTAAAAATTAATTTTGATATAAGGAATTAAGGAAACTAAATCATTTAAGTGTGGTGGAGGTAATAATTTTAGTTTAGGACTATTGATTTTTGTTTTTTCCATTCCTTGTTAATGTTTTGGGTCCTTTTCAAGTTTTTTTGTTTCTTTTTCAATTTTAGTGTGTTTTGAAACCTATTGATATTAATTTCAATTCCCTTATAAAATTTTAATATGTTCCAATAAGGTGGAACTAATTTTACCCATTCACGCACCATAGATAAATGTTAAAATGAACATTTTTTAAAATTCTATATGAGGATATTTGATGAAAAAAACACTAATTTTTTAATCAAATTCCAAGAAATGTTGTCATGCATTTTAATCACTTATAAGGATCATGAAACTATTTTGAATTCTTATTACAATTCATTCTTTCTTAAGATAACCAAGACATGTTTGAGTAACTATAATTTTCAGAGTATTCTAGTCAAAACCTAGGAGAATTAATAACTTTGTGCTTTATATGACTGAGTAAGTATTTTTATTTTAAATACCTTTTTAAAATAAACTCTATTTTCAATCCAACCTTGTAATTTAACCCATGTATCCATTATTAAACTTGAATAAAGTTTTTAGGAATCCAAAAAATCTATCTACCTTGATCTAGAAGTTTATTCATGATCTAGATGGAACTAAAGTGTGGGGGAGGGAAAAGGTGATCTAGAATAAAATGTTTTTAGAATTATGTTTGAGCTGAAGTTAGAAGTGATTAACCATTTTTTATATTTTCCTATAATGGAAATAAAAATGGGAAGAATGGTAATAGGTCCTATGTATCATCCAAATATATGAATAGAAGATCACTACTATTTTAAGTGGAAAAAACTCTCTTTCCCAAAAAATTGATTCTTCACATAAATTATAGATCTAAATTCAAGATAAAACAATTTTATAAATGGGGTAATATTCAATAAATATATAATTGATTCTAGAGTTCTATAAAGTGTACTACCTAAGAAACTAAATAGGATTTTTAAGGAAACTAAAGTTGAATGGAATCTAAAATATATTATATAATCTATTATATAATTTTTACTAGTGGGAGTTGATTGTAAATAATTAATAAAGATATTAGAAGAAATTCCCCATAATAAAAATACTTCCTAATATAGGTAAACTCAAATATTACTCCCAAAAGAAAAAATTTCAAAGTACCATTCTACTATCAAAGAGAAAAATTGAATTAAAAAATAATTAAAACTTACTGAAGGAACCCATGATAATGGATGAATGATGGTTATGAAAGATTAAAGGTGTGATTTATCCTATAACAACTGAAAGGGGTGGATATTTATTAATGGAAGAGGGATATAATTTTGATGTCATTCTATAAGAAAAATTAAAATCATGCATTATGTTTTAAAATAGATCCAAACACCCTAATTTGTCTTTAAATATTCTTAATAGAACCCACTGACCTAAAATCCATAGAATAACCCTTAAAATACCTCATGATATGAAAAAATACTTGATTCGTTGTGTGGAGATGAATATATTCATCCAGCCTATGGTGAAACTTTCATGAACTTAGAATAAGAAAAGCTTTAATTAAAATTCATACTTGAGTATTGAGTAAGAAAATTCCTGTAAAGGTGGGCATAAGTGTGCATGATAGGATAAAATAAGTGTAAATTAATTGAATAAACTCAATAAATAAAATTTAATAAATAACACTAAGGAGTCATGATATGTTTGAGATCCATGTTGTTAGGGATGGAACTCAAATTTTCTAGTGTTTAAATTTTTATTGGGTGATCTTTTTAAAGATCACTTTTTTTGGTTTCCAAGGATTATGTTTGGGGGAATTGAAAGTCTATAAATTTATAATATTTTATCAATATTCTTATTGATAATGTTACCATATATTTATGAATTTTTTAGTTATAATAAGTTTTTGAATTAAAGTAACAAATGATTTAATTATGTGAATATTGTTTAAGACATCCAAATTAGTAATTTAATTTAATTTCTTAATTTTGGGAGTAATAAGAATGAATTACTACTAATTATTCTTTATCTTTTCATTGTAAAGGCTTGTATAATAGAATGTTTTATTGGGTTTAATTATTTATAAGGAAGTTGTTAAATAAAGAGGTGATTCATGGAACATTATTATGGATTCAACCCCCCAAGAAGCTTAAAGAAATAGAAAAGGAATTATCGATGTAATTTTCATCATATCCCTGAGTAAAAATCATTCAATGATCTTTAATCAAGAATACAGTACTTTGTAAGCATCATTCAATCTATATGTATCCATAATCCAGTGCTTCATAAGCATAAAACAAGTCCCAGACATGTCTTACTAAGCACCCAACAAGCCTTTGTAGGGATGATTTTCACCAGCATAACAATGAATTAGGTCTACATATGAATCATTTTCCACTTATGTATGCATAATTTTGGAATGAATAAATATAATTTTTTATTTAAACATCATGGAATTTTGAAAATTAGTAGAATAATTTTTTTAAAAGGGAACTTTAAAAGGATCATCTACACTTCAAGCAAAGGATTTGGGCTACCACAATGACATTCATAAAACCACTTAGAGGCATCCATGTGGATTGTAATATGCATGATTTTTCAATAAAGTTAAAATATAATAAGTTGTTTATTTTTAGATATGATAGGATATCATCTTGGAAAGAAATATGAGGAAGATGGAAACTTTATACAAATTCAAAAGGAAAGGATATAATTAGGAATCAACCAGCTATAATAGAAAGAAATTGGAGATGTTTAAAAATATGATAAGGCTAAAACTAAGCCAGGAATTTGGATAATTTAGAAATTTTTGATATTAGATGAACATTTTATTTATACTATTACTTTTATTTTTGTTTAATTTTTTTTGTTTCTTTAATTCTATTGATGTCTTATTCTTCTACTTTAATCTATATTACCCTTTGAATATAGGGGTAAAACATGAGTGATTAGTGAAGGTAAGGAGATTAATATAAATTCTATATTCCTATTCTTTAGTAATAAAACCCTCATATATTGATTGATTTTAGTTTTTAGTGGTTGTTTAGTGCTTTCATTAAAATTGCTTTTATAGTTTTTGAACATGTTAAATGTTTATGGATTAGGTTTATAACTTATAATCTCCATCTACCCAGTACAATTTTTCTAAAAATGAATAGATTTTATTGGGTCTTGAGTGACCAACACCTTCCAACATGTGTGTGAATAAAGTGAGTTACTTCTGAATTTCCATGGATAACCCAACCCGATTGGGTATTTCATTGGTGGTTTGGGAGTGATTTATTATTTTGGTATTTTGATACTTTTCAAATAGACAAGAATGGTGGTTGACCAAGAAGTAATAATTATTTGATTAGTCTCTATAACAACCATAAATATAGGTTGTTTGATGAATCAATTGAGGAATCTTTCATTTATCAATTAATAAGAATAGAAGTAAAATTGTTTGAAACACTGTGATAACATTAAAAATGGAAATTCAACCCTGAACCCATACTTTCTTCATCAACCTACTTTAATATTATTATTTTCCATTTATTTTAAATATATCAAAATGATTCAAACTAACCCCATTTTTATTAAGTGAAAACTAATTTTTGAGCACTCCTCTCTGGAGACAACTTCAGGTTACCACTATAACTACATTTAGCCTAGGAAAATAATTGATTTCTCTACACCCCATGATGGGTGTGTGTCAGTGTTGGGTATGGATTCAGTGGAGATGATGCATAATAATAGATAGTTTTACTTGGTGTAATATGTTTTCTAGTGGAGTTTGTTCTAGGAGATCATATAATAAGAAGGTGTCTTCTTTTTCCCGGGGTCAGTTCCACACGGTGAGTTGTCTACTTCATTTGAATTTCCCTTTTTGGGTTGTTCATTTTTTGTGTTATACAAAATAGATTTCATCTCATGCATGGGTTATTATGTGGCTTGGTTGATTATATATTAATTAATGGTGTTTTTGGTTATTATTTTGTAATGGAGATGTATTTATGTTATAAGATGTTGTAGGTTAAGACCTCTCATGTATGATATTCTTTTTTATTGTTAGTTTCTAGCCTATAGCCTATAGGAGATTGGATTAGGGTGTAACGCTCGTCTTAATAACAACCAAGATGGGTCTCATTGGGTTAGTTCATGTTAAATTAAAAATATGTATACTAATTTCTTTAGGTTTGTTTATAAATTAATATTTATTAATTATTTTTTAAATATATTTTATTATATTTTATTAATTTTATAAAAAATTCTTTTTCTCTTTATAAATATATAAATAATTTCAAATTTTTTACTTATTTTTATAATCATAATTAGTTAGTTTTATTAATTAAATATTTTTATTAACTAATAGTAAGTATTATTTTTAATTATATTTTTAATTTATTTTATAAATATAAATATTTTTTAAGTTATATTTTTCATTTATTTACTTTTTATTAACTATAATATTAATTTAAAATTAATTAATAATTATATATTTTAGTTAAAATATTATATTAATATTTTTATATTAAAGACCAAATAAATTAAACTATTCACAAGAAACATAATAAATAAAACAAATCACTAATTATTTGACAATAAAGTAATTAAAAATAAATAAAATAATTTTTTGATAAATAACTCTCAACAAAATAAGAAAATACTAAATTTGGATCCCGAATGCTAGTTTTGAATCCCAAAAGCCTTTATTTGAGAGAAACTAAGAGAAACAAAGAGAGTGGATGGAATTATGAATGAGGGTGTTCCTATATTATTAGTCATTTTTTATGGAAGATGATTTCATTGAAAATAGTCAGCAGTTGGATTATTTATGATGAATATCTCTGACATAATTGACTATTTTTGATACATTACAAATTCATTTCAAGTAGTCACTAGTATATTTAACTTTTCCTTATTTCATGATTTTTTTTTGCAACAGACTATGTCCTTGAGAAAAAATTGATAATGGATTATTTACAACTACAAAAAAATAATGATGGATTGAATAAATTATGTTAATTAATATGTTTTTCTATATAATTATTGGGGCCCATCATAAGTATTTTTTTTCATGCCACTTTCTGCGAAATCCTGCCAAAATATTATGACATAGAATGGAATTTTCGTGAAAAAGCTCATCACTATTAAAAAAAATTAGGATGAAAACCAATTCTATCACAAAAAATAATGAACTTTTACAATGAATTTGTAAAATATTTCAATTGATCCATTGTAAAAAATAACTTTTATTTTCATGATTCGTCTTTTTTTCTCTCTTGTATCTAAAAGGGAAATTGAGAGAGTTCAAGAGAGATAGGAGAGTGAGAGAAGATATTCTAGATTTCTCTATACTTGATCCACAATCCTTATTCTATTATCTATTATTTCAGTGGAGATCTAATGGAGTTTTTTCCAGTGAGCTTCAGAGGATAATGATCACTATGCACAAAGATCTTTGATAGAGGGGTTGTATTCTTTTTCAAGTCATAACTAGGTTCTTAATAATATAAACTAACTCTATAAGTGATATTTATTCTTATTTATTTATAATTTTGTGATTATGATGTATCCTTTTATGTTGAGTGCATTAAGTGACTCTGTATAGAAAGGTAGTGGATGTTGGCTCCTCATGACATGATTAATCAGTGCCACCTAGTTTAACGTGGGATACTTATTGAATAGTTTCGTTAGTCCAGTGTCTATTTTCCTTATTTATAGATTTCATGTTTTTGTTTTTACATAGTAAATAATTTTGAGTGGTTTTATTATCATTAAAGTAAGACCAACAAGTTTCAAAGTATATAAACCCTTTTTATTTGTTTACTTTACTGTATATTTTTCCTATTTTATGTGAATATTAATTTTATCTATACTATCTTCTCCTTATATCTCTCTATTTTGGTTATGTTCTTAATATTTTATTATAAATAATAAAAAATCATTTTAAAACTCAAACCTTGAATTTCTTTATTGATTATTCATATCGTGTTTCATGAAAAACCACCCTCCAGAAATTGTGATAATGATATTTCTAAAGTTGTGATACAAAGAATTCAATATATACCATAGATTTATTAGGTAAATTTATAATATTAAACTCTTTTTCCATTAATTAATTTTTATTTAAATTAAATTTTCCCCATAAATTTTTTAATGACATGAAATTTAAATTTTTTTTAAATGAAAATTAAATAAGATTATATAAAATTAATGACATATAATGAAAAATGTTTATAAGTTATGATTCATTGAACATAGTTTTCCAACCTTAAAATGATGATATGATGTTAACACTTTTATCTAATTTAAATGATAATGATTGATTCATAAGATTAATATTATGTTTTATAAGATTATAAATATAATATTATTTTTGGAATCAATCATTTTTTGATACTTTCTAAAGGATGATAGTTTCCCACATTTTTCTCTTAGATGCGAGTAGCCCCCTGCATTTATCAAGTGGGTAGTAATAGTACATAGGTGGGTGTCCAACCACCTAGTGAAGAGAAGAGGTAGTGTGGATCATTATAGGGTTTCTAAAACCAATAAAAGGAGACATCCCCTCAGTGAAGTTCATCATCTCAAGTAGTAATCATCTCCCTCATTTTGATTATTATTTATTAGTCTTTTAGAGGTATCTTTATCTACTTATTCAAGAGATAAAATTAATAAGGTGTTATTTTGGTAATAGTGAGATATAGTTTATACCCACTTATACCCATAGTGGTCTTTATATTTTCTATTTTTTATACATCTTAATTTGGGGAGTTTTCCATGTTTCATCTGGTGTCAATTTTTTCCAAATTTTTTCACTTTATTTTATAAATATTATCACTACACTAATGGATCAATCAATTTTTGGTCCTAATAAGTGGTATCAAACTGAGGTTCTTACCTGATGTTGTTCACATATTTTGTGTACTAATAATTCTCACAAATTGAGTATGCCTTATGACTATGACTCTAGTTGATATTTAACATCAAAAAAGTTTATTAGGATTATTAAATACACAATTATAAAATATAGGAGGTTTTTGAGTGACAGAATGTCCATATGAAGAAAACAATTAGGATCATAATATTTAATAAGAATAATTTTTCATTGTGGAAAATGAAAGTACAAGCAGTGTTGTGGAAGTATAATTTTCTACTAGTGATTGGAGAAAGACCGATAGGTGTGACATAGGAGAAATGGAATGACACAGATGATAATGATACTTCCAAAATCTATTTATCTTTGTAAGATGGGATCCTATCAAAAACTCAGAAGAAAAATATAGAAAATTAAATTTGGGATAATCTAAAAAAGTTGTACGATGCTAATTCACTAGAAAAAAAATCTTAAAAAAAATTATACACTCTTAAAATGGAGGATTTATAATCAGTGACCAACTATATCAATACCTTGAAAACCTAATTCATTTAACCCAAGACATTGGGCTAAAAAATAGGTGATATTGAACATGTAGAGTAACTGCTTTAATGTTTTCCATAATCATATAATTATCTCATCATCAACCTCACCAGTAATATTCTGATGGATATGTTTCTTTACAACGAAATTATTTTTATGGTTCTTAAATAATAAAGTTAGTTCAAAAATAGGTAGGATTAATATACAACATCTCACCAAGGATAGGCATTGTTAATAGAGAGATGAAGTATGGTGGAGTGTGGTTATAGTAGTATCCAAAATCATGGTAGGTACAAATCAAGGATAAACAAGAATAATGTTAGATTTTTATAATTGTGGAAAGAAGGGTGATTCAAGAAGTAATATTAGAACAAGAATACTAGTCAAAATAACTATCAAGTAAATTTGGTGAATACATATATAAATGAATACATACTAGTTAGTGAAGCAGTGATGACTGTTGGAAGTAGAAAACATCTCAATGATACATGGATAATCAACTCGGGGGTAACAAAGAACATGATATCTTTATAATAATTATTTGATTAGTATAAACCAATACTGGAAGGAATTGTGTACATGGGAACAATCAAACCTTTAAGGTAATTTATGTCAGTGCTTTCAAATTGAATATCTGTGATGGTATAGTTCAAACCATCCAAATATTAGTCAATGTAAAGGGCTTAAAGAATAAAATATTACATTACAGAAATTTGATGATATAGAGTACATGACTCATACAAATAAAGGAGTGATAAAAAATATAAGGAGTGGATTTTTTGTGATAAAGGAAGATAAAATCTCAAAGAATATATATGTTATTATCAATGAAATATATAAGGATATATAGGTAGTTATTGCACTAACTACCTCAATAAAATTGTTAACGGCATCATAAAATTGGAATCCTTTCCATATATTTGAATGTGGCCTAAAGGTTTTTTTATTAGTTTTTTTTCTAGTATTACAAAGGTATCCTTACCATTTTTTTGGAATTCTATTTTGAGAAATAAATATGGGTTTAAGTTCAAGGAATCAACGATGAGGATCAAGTGTTATACTTCTCATCATTTTTTTTAATGATCACAAACACTATTTAAAGTGTTTAACCATTTTATTTGAGTGATTGGAAGTTTTTCTCGATGAAATACTGTTATAATATTGTAATTACCTTGAAATGTCCTTTAATAATAATTAATATTAATATTTCATCTTTGAATGGAAGCTAGAATAACCTTAGAATGTTATTTATGGAAGTAGAGTATCCATTTCTTGAAGCTACAAACCAAAATAGCCACGCCATGGTAGTTTAGATCGTGGGGGATAGGTGGGATGGAAGGCCAAAATAACTAAATTTTAGTGTCCACACACATGGTCTTAGTCATTTTAACTACCAAAATGGATGTGTTTTTTTCACCATGGTGTGGGGCAAGACACGTCGATAATAGCACTGTGTTTATTGTTAGTCAACCTATTTAATTTTGGTCTTCAAAAATTTCAATACTCCCAAATGAATTACAAAATGTTTCTAGATGATTTTAAGGATATAAATAGAGTATCATGGATTATTGTATCTATAAAAAACTTGTACAGTAATGATCTCGTCGAATCAATATTGAATCACTAGAATTATACAATTCATTTTCTAAAGAAACAAACCTTCTTTTCTCCATCTAAAAGGATATCACCTTTGTCTCTATATATCTATCTCTAAAATTGTATACATAATTCAAGATATGTATATGATCTCATTTTAAATGTATTTTCTTCAAGAAAATCATCTCCTCTTATCCCCCCTTCAAACATTGGTTCTTGTATTTCTGTTAAAATCAAGGGAAGTAGTTTCTTGTCATTACTCTTAAAAGGAAAGGGAAGTGGTTCTTATATTTCCATTAAAACCAAGAGACATGGTTCTTGTGTTTCCATTAAAACCAAGGGACATCGTTATTGTGTTTTCATTAAAACCTAGGGTCGGTCTTAAAAAACATATCTCTTTAATTGAGGGGTGGAGACATAGGGACACCTTCTGGGCTATTTTAGGACTCCTTGTCAAATTGTGTCCTCTATTTTATTAATTTTCTGCATTACATAATTTAAATATTGATACACATAATTTCATAAATTTGATATAATCATTTATTCACTTAATATATATTGATATTAACTATTTAATATTGTCAAATTTATTATTTTTCATGTAATCTATTTCATCACTTTGTCTTACCAAAATAATTTTAAATTTAATTTTTTTTTGTGATTATAACTTTAATTTTTAAAATTAAATTCACCCCCTCCTCTATCAATTTCTACTTCGACCAACACTTGGTATCAAAGCCAAAATATGTGTTTTTATTCAAAAATCTTAGTTTTAAAAAATTGATTTTAAATTTTAAAATCCTAATCAATTTCAAAGTATTATTTTTTTTAAAAATGGAAACTACTTCTTATTCACATGATCTTGTATTTTATGGTACTAATTATGGTCATTGGAAATTATTCATGTCATATATTCTCAGTAGTATTGGCTTTTTTATTTATAGAATTTTTATTCTCAGTTTTAAACTTTCAAATTAGTCAGAACATAAGTGGACTCATGATGACATATACCTTTTTGAACTTGATTTAAAATCTAGGAATGTTTTATATTATTTATTAAATAAAAATTAATTTAATTGTGCTTTTCCATGAAAAAATACTCATTATATATGGAAACTCCTATAAGTAAATTATGAAGGGACAAACAAAGTAAATGAATTAATGTAATCCAAGGAACTAAAAGAGACCATCGACTTCAATGAAATAAATTTAAACTATTACCAAATTTATGGTGATGAAAAAAATCAATAAATTTGATAAAAAAATATTAAATTTTAGTTCCATACATGGCTTACTTAATTTGAAAAAAAAGGGCCACATCAAGTTGAATTTACCCATGAATAAATCAATGAAGAAATGAAATAAGTCTCTAAAAGTATCAGCATGGAATGTAAGTAAGGATTCTATTTCAACATATGAATCAAGATAATCAAATCTTAAATTCCTCATGAATCATGTTGAGGTAAGTAAATAGGTTAGTTATCACACTCCTTCGCATTCATCTTCTCCTTATCATTCATTTTCTTCATCAAATTCTTCTTCTTCTCCTTTCTCTACTTATTCAAAAATTGAAATTGGATTTTTTTTCAAAAACTTATTTCAAAATATGGGAATATTTCAAAGAAATATGAACAAAGTTCTTAATAAGAAAAACCATCTTTCTAATGAAAAGGATATGATTTTAAAATAAAAAGATGATTTGGTTTAAAATTTTAAAAAACAACCATATGTTGATGCTTTCAAATATGAAATCAAGAATCTAAAAATATCCCTTTCAAAATTCAACCAAGGTGAAAAAAATCATAACATAATCATTAGTTATCAATGTTTTAAAATAAATAATCATGGTTTTGGTTTTTCAAATATTGATATCTCTTCAAAAAAATACAATATTTGTAAAATGTATTTCTCAAAATAAGTTTTTCAATTATTGTTATAAAATTTGGAATCATATATATGAATGTGATATAAAAAATTCGAGATTTGGATGACCTAATTCCATTCATATTTATTCTTAATTTTATAAAATAAAGTTTTCTAAACAAATTTTTGTTCCTAAATCCTTATTAGCTAATCTTAGTGGACACAAAATTGTTTCACCTTCTCAATTTTTTTAAGTTCGCATGGTCGAGCCCTCAAGGGTACCAAAAGGTGTTTTCTTTTTAAATTATCACAAGACTGCGACATTGAGCTTCATTCATATATTTTATAGTGCCTTATAAATAAAAATAGTGTTTTATTTTTGAAATTATTAATCAAATCTTTCCAAATTAATATCTTCGTTTAATGTTCCAATTGAGGAGGATCCTAGCTCTTTCCTTTATAGATAAGTTTGGACAATAACCTTGATCGACATAGGAAAACGTTATTTAGATATATTAAGTTTTATTTATCTCGTGAACTTAATTTCAATATCACTCCCCTCTATCATAACTGTGATTTATTATTCTTAATAGGGAAAAGTTTCTTTTTAAAAATTCTCTTTTATTATCTTTTAAAATTTTATTTTCTTATCTTTCTCTAAATAATTTATTTTTTTTTCAAAATCTTTTTTCCTTTAAATATTTTTTAATTAATGAGATTTTATTCATTATTTATCTTGAATTTAATTATTTTTGTTTTTATAATGATGTGAATTCTCAAAGTTGTTCTCTATTCACTCTACATAGAGGTATTTTTTAAATGATATATTCCTCTTTTCTCCCTTATCTATGAATGTTCTTAATTTTTTATCTTTTTATAAGCATGTGTTATCTTGAAAATCTATTATCAAAATCATATTTTAAATGTATATATCATATAATGACCTTTTTATATCTTATTTCCCCTCATTGTTTTCTTTTTGGATAATCACGAAGGGGGAGAAGTTTTAGGAATTTTGTTTTATGAGAAATTTTATGTTATAGGGGGAGATGTTTTTTTGTAAAGGGTGAACATTTTTTATTAGGGAGAAGTTTTTCTACTATTTTTTCAAAAGGGTGATTTAGTAAAATTATTGTTTGGGATAATTTAATCATCCTTTTTATTATTTTGAATAAAATTATAGGACAAGGCCAGCAAGGAGAAATAAGTCAAAAAAGTGATTCAAAGGGGTATAAAGAAGTGAAGATCAATAGAATCCCCTCTAATGATATTTACACACTCACCAGGAATGGAACTCATTCTATCAAAGGATTGAATAGCTTGATCATGGACCATCCTTTATGAAAGAAAATATACTAATTGGTTTCCCTCATTCCATGTATGAACAATCACTATTTGATCATCGATGAGCTGCTTACAATGATGAATATGATAAGTAATAATCCATGGAGTGGAGTTATGTCCTAACAAAGACACGTGGATGACCTAAGAATCCATTTAAATATCCAAAAAATATATAACCTTCATAAATCATATTTTAAGACCTTTAATCATGTAATAAGCTTTGACCATGAGTGAGTCACCTCTCCCAAAGGAAGCTGTGAAGGTGAGAAATATTGATTGTATTTTTTAATGGATAATTTCACCACCCCACATGACACCCAAAGCACATGAACCATAAAAATTGAGTTTATATCCCATAAGAGGATGTTTCCAAAAAATCCATTGGACCTAATGAAGGATTACTCTAAAGCATTTTTTGGAATTAGAGCTCATCAAAAAGGGTCTAAAAGAGGGAGTGTGATCGCATCATTTAATTAGAGAAATAAGATTTGCCACCAAAAATTTTGTTCTTACTACCAGTACCAAACATAATCTATATTGGACATAAATGTAGGAATTATTTCTAGCACTTTAAATACACCAGAACCCTATAGAAAGTATAATTCCTTTCACCCTCATTTACTGATAATTATTCCATGTACCGTCAAAACAAATCTGAAAAATGTCATTGAAACTGGATGCCTAAATCACCAAGTCATTGATCACTCCAAGAACTATCCATATAGTGACGACCTAATCACCTATAGAAAACAATTCAAGGATTGATTTATTATTTAGGTTGGTGCAGTAGGAGAACCTAAAGGCTGGATGAACTCCTTTGTGCTGGATGGCTTCCTCTATGGACATGGCCTGATTACAAACTCACCAAACCAGAAAGTTGTATTTAGAGAGGATATATTTACTCTATAATCACTCTACCCAACAATTTAGAATTTTTATAGAATATATGAATATTTGATAATTTTTAGTTAAAAATACCTAAACATGACCTTGTGAAAATACATTTTCCAAATTCTGAGTTCATCTCGAAAAGATTGAAAAAATTTCCGTTACTCGTTGTTAAGAATATACAGTATAAAGTTTTGAAAATCATTGGCCTATTTGAAAGTAATGTTTGGCATCAAAAACCCTAGAAAACACAACTTGTTACCCACCCATTTTACATTCTAGAAGATAATATCCCCTGGAAAATGATCCATCATTCACGGAACTATAGATTTGTAATGTTTTCTTTCAATCATGTGCCAGATATTGGAAAAATCCCCCCTTGCTTTATCATGGTTCCTCCTATACCGATTAGCAATAAGACTTGCCCAGAGAGATCAACCTTCAATGGAATCCCAAGATAATGTTGAAATTTATATTATTTTTGGATTCTCTAACACACTATTGAATGATTCCTTCCTTATGGACCATTTTATCCATCCTTTCCCATGATGCCTAGTGGAAACGCCCCTCAGTATACATGTCCCATATAAAGGAATGCAAAAGATCTTCAATACCCTTGATAACAGTTTTTCCACCTTAAGGACTGAGAGTTATCATGCTTATATTTCTGGTTATATTATTATTTTATATTCATGTGTTTTTTATCTTCAAAAGGGTGATATTATTTTTCTTCTCTCCGTATTTTTCTTTATTGATAACAAACACTATTTAAAGTATTTAACCATTTCATATGAGTAATTGGTAGTTAGTCTTGATAACATATTATTATAATATTTTAATAACCCTAAAATATAATTGAAGAAGTCTTAATGGAAGTATTTAATAATTGTATGGAGGCCAGAAGAACCTTAGAAAACCATTCATGGAAGTGGATTATCCATTTTTTGAAGTTAAAAAAAATGGTTAGAGCCATGCTATGGTAGTGCATGTTGATATGGTTAGGTAGGATGGTAGGTCAAAATATCTAACTATTGGTGGGGACATCCATGGTATTGGTCATTTAAAAGGCCAAAATGGCCAAGTTGTTTTACCAGGTCTTGGTGCAAGTTGTGTCAATATTTGTGATGCATTTAATGCTGGTAATCCTTGTTAATTCCAATATTCAAAGACTTCATTACTCCCCTAAACAATTCTATAATATTTATAAATTGTTTTAAGACTATAAATAGAGGATCAAGGAGGATTGGATCTATAATAAACTTTTGAAACAACACTCTCATAGAATCATCACTGAATCACTTGAATTGTCCAAGTCATCATCTAAAGATACAAACCTTTTATTATCCATCTAAAAGGATCACACATTTGAATCTATATATCCCTTAAAAATTATATCTATTATTTAATAGATATAGATGAAAAAGTTTTTAAAATATTTACTCAAAGAAAATCATCTCTTCTATTCCATTTTTCTACCTTTGGTTCTTGGATTTTCATTAAAACCAAGGGAATTGGTTTCTTATCATAACCATTAAAAGTTATGGGAAGTGGTTCTTGGATTTCCATTAAAACCAAGGGATGTGGTTCTTGGGTATTCATTAAAACCAATGGATTTAGTTCTTGTATTTATATTAAAACCAAGGGATGGTCTTAATAAGACATATTTCTCTAATTGAAGGGTAGAAATGTAGGGGAAACTTGTGTGTTATTTCTGAACTCGTTATCAAATCATGTTCTCTCTTTTATTTATTTTTTTCCTTACATAATTTAAATATAAATATAAATAATTATATAAATTCAATATGAATGTTTCTAAAATTAATATATATTGATATTAACTACTTAGTATGTATCAAATCTATCATTTATCAGTTATTAAATTTTATAACTTTATAATATTGAAATTGTTTAATTTAAAATTTCCATTTATGTGTATCGCTTTAATTTTTAAAAGGAAATTTATCTAAACCCCCACACACCCTCTTTCCATTTAAACTTTGACTAATAATAGTTAATCTTAATTTTGATCCATTATGACATTTCTCAAGCACCGGTTATATACTTAAGAGGATCAACATACTTTATATCATTAATTGATTATTATTTAGGAGATATTGGGTGTTCCCAATCAAGAGGAAAGAAACAAAAATTGAAGTCTTCAAAAAAATTGAAGCATGGAAACATCTTGAATATAGAAATAATACAAACTATTTGAGGACTGACAATAGTAGAGAATATATAAGTGATAATTTTGATAATTTTTTCAACAGGAAGGTGTCATGTGACAATTTACTATAGAATAAACTCTTAAGTGGAATAAAGTGTTAAATTGGATGAATAAAAATCTTTTGGATAGAAAAATAGAAATATTGAAGACTATAGGAGTTTCCAATACATTCTAGGAATAATTTTTAATGTCTATCAATTATGTGATCAGTCGGTCATATTAGAGTGTGATTGGTCTGAAGAAAATTATAGAGATGTGGACTAGTAAATCCACTAACTATTCTTGGTTACATACTTTTAAAAGTTCTATATATGCATTGTTCAATGATAAGGAGAGATTGAATTTGGATTTGAGATCTAGGAAATGTATCTTCTTGGGATACGATGATAGTGTGAAGGGGTATTATTTATGAGACCCCACTACCCAAAAACTTATCATCAGTAGTTATGTAATATTTATAGGAGGAATAGTGAAAATGGTGATTAATGGGGATATGGAGAAAGAGAAAAAAAACTAAAATAGTTACTTTTTTTATGAACCGAAGGTAGAACTAGTTTCATATAAATCATTACTGTAGTGTGATGATTAATAACCAATTAATTCTGGACCACAATGATTATGTTTAGAGAAAAGGGAACCAATATAACACTTAAACTATGTAATTGAGAACAATATTTCATATTTTTTATTGACAGATAATGGTGATCCATCTTCTTTTATGGAAGTGATCCAAACTGCAGGCATATCCTCATGGATGGTGGTTATGTAAGAAGAACTCGAATCCCTTCACAAGAACAAGAATTGGGATCTCATTACATTACCTTGCATAAGAAAATCTATCAGTAATAAATGGGTCTTTTAGATCAAACAAGATGGAAATGACCATGTGGAAAGATATCACATGACACTAGTGATTAAAGGATACGCTCAAAAGGAATGTACTAATTTCAATAAAATATTTTATCATGTTGTTATATTGGTGTCTATTTGGGTAGTTTTGAGATGTTTTATACACAAAATTTTCATTTAGAGAAAATAGATGTGAAGATAGATTTTCTCCAGGGTGAATTTAATGAAGAAATCTTTAATCTTTAATCAAAAGGTTTTGAAGAAGAAGGTAATTATAACTTGGTTTACAGTTTAAGAAAATCATTGTATGATCTCAAGTACACACCAAGATGTTGATAAATGTGATTGTATACCAATATCATGAATTGTTGATATATCATACATCATTTAAATTCTTGTTCATATTTTAAGGGTTCATATGGTAATGATTTTATCATTCTTACATTATATGTGGATGACATGTTTATTTCATGCCCCAATAATGATCAAATCTAGGAGACAAATGAATTGATGGTTAGGGGGTTTCATATTAAGGACTTGGGAATAGAAAACAACTTTCTTGGGATATAGATTTACTAATATGGAAGTGAGGATAATATTTTTCCATCGTAGAATAATTACTTGAGGAAATTCGTAAAATGATTCAACTACAAGACCTTATTCCAATCACTACCCCTATTCATTTTAATTTCAATTTATCCTATATGATGAGTTCTAATAGTGATACAAAGGGGATAGTGATGCCTCAAGTATTGTATGCATTAGAAATGGGGATTCTAAGGTTTGTTATTATTTGTACTACACCTAATATTGCACAATTAGTGGGAGTAGTTAGTCAATACTCAAGGTGATGATATTCCCTAAAGAATTTATATATATAAATGATATATATAAGTTATAATTTATGGTATGATATAACCAATCATAAATTAATACATGAATACTAAAAATTAAGTTTTTCACATGCTTATATAATATATCATATTTTACATTTTAGGGAGAAATCATAATACATACAAGAAATGAGATTATATAATATTTTCCATGCCCAATAAAAGAGTATGACCAAGGTCATGTTGCAAGGCATATTATTATTATTATAATATACCATTTACTTATCATGAATTGTATACTATGATTCATTTGGAAAGGTTGTGATATTTATTTGGTATCTAAACATTAAGTATTAACATTTAATGATCAATATTTCTAAATGGATATCATATAAGGATATTTTATAAGATATGTAATGTGAATGATTTATTTTATACATTCATATTATGCATGTGTTGGTTTAGAAATTAACTCAATCATTATAACACATGATTTAATTCATGAGTTTTCAAGGATCATCTTTTGGATTTTATAAATCCTACTTCTATGCGATGAAAGTGGGTAAATTTGTATGAATTTTGACTAAAAATCTCCATCCTTGATGCTCTATTTTCCTACCAAATTTGTGTGATAATGTGTTGGAATTTCTTGGTGAATGTAATATCCTACTCGTATGGCAAGTGATCCAGTTGGATCAGGAATACCTACAAAGGTTATAAATCCTTCAAAAACCACTCCAACAATCTTTATCATACCCATTCAAATGTATTTGAAGGTAGTAGTGATATGAAATATATCTTTGGTGTAAGTTATCATGATTTACAGTGTTCTTAATTTCCAGTTTTATGTGATTCGATTATTCTATATAATTATATCTTAAGTTTTGGATTTTGATTATATATGTTTATTATAATAAGTGTTATTATACCCTAAAAAATCTCATCAATTTTAAAAAATCCACCCATGAAATTATATTTATAAAATTATGTGAAAATTGAAGTTTTTGTATATCATATTCCATATCACACTAGAATTCATAAAATGTGAATGGATATTTGTTTTCAAATTTTTTATCATGGAATACGATATATGATATCATAATTTATGACATAGGTTGAATAAAAGGATTTGTTCTATTCATATTATATGATATTAAGAAATCATATAATATGATTACCTATTCTGAGTTCATAAAAATAGACTATTTTATCATAAATATGATATATTTTTATATAATAAAATATGACATGAGATATCATATAGGGAAATATATATATATATATATATATATGTGTGTGTGTGTGTGTGTGTCATAAAATGCAACTGATTGTGTGTTGTTTCTTGATCATATTTTATGATTTGACATTCATTCATAAAGTACAATTGATATCATATATAGTCATACCATGTTAGTCATAGCCTATAAATCCCATAAAATCATAGAATATGATTGAAGAAAAAGAATTATTTTTCTTTATATTCACTTATAAATTAAATTGTTTATAAATAATGATAAAATGTGTTTAAGGATATTTATTAATTATTAAATAGTTCATAATTTAATTAGCTCTAATGATTTTATAAATAATTAATATTTTTTTATAAAAAAAGTACTTATTAAATATTCCTAAATATTAGATGTATATATTATTTAAAAAAAATTATAAAAAGTATATGTAATTTCATATGAATGAGAAATAAAGTATTTATTTAGTAATCATAAGTGGTAATCTATAAATTGTTTATAAATTAAAAAATAATTCCAAAATATAACGTGTTTATATTTTAAATTGTTAATTTTTTATAATATATTAATTTAAATTGTTTGAGTTAAGGGATTTATATGGGATATTATTTAATCCACATAAAAATAATTTTAATAATTCATTTGATCAATTTTTAAGTAATGTTTAACTATTTGATATTCAGATTATGTAAATAGATTATATAAAGAATTACACATCAATATGAAGAGTTTATTTACCTTTTACATGATATGTATTTGGATATTTGTAAATATGTTTGTATTTTTTTGTGAGTAACACATGTTGTGGGTTGTATAAATAATTACACATCAATATGGTTAGAAAATATTGATTTTTTGGATGGGATAAGATTCTAAAATTAAATTTTTATAATCATGAATATAAAAATGGAATAACATGAGATAATATGGTGAGAATAAATCTCCTTCTAAATACTTATTGTTAGATTAATTTTAAAGAGAAACTTTTCAATACCTCAATCATTCAGTATAGGTGAGCCTAACCATTAAGTTCCCATGGATAATCTTGTTTCAGGAAATAAAGAAATGATATTACCATAACCATTATGTGCCTTGAAACATCCATACTTTGTTTTAATGTATAATATGTTTCAAGTTTATGAATTATACTTTCTATTTGAGTTATTTTCTATTATAGGTTGTTTAGAGGATGGTTTTATGTGGCTAAGAGTTTAGGTTTTGAAGGTAGAAGAGTTGAGGAAAGGCTAGGTCATGTAGTGGTTGGAAGGTAGCCACCAGCTAGCTTATGGAACCCATCGACTAGTCGGTGGGCTTCCAGTAGGTCACTAGGGATCTTCATACCCCATCAACTTGTCAGTGGGGTGCCACCAACTAACCAGTGTTCCCAGTCTAATGTTGGAATTAATTTACCCTATGATATTTTAATCCCAGAAGTTGTTGAACCCCCCCCCCCTTAATTGTCAAATTATAAACCTTGTGACCTTAATTCGAATTTTAAACCTCCACTCTTTAATCTTGGATCCCCCATTATTCTCTACTTTCATCTCTAATATTTGAATGGTCTAGAGGCACTATAACGGTGAAATTTATTTATATCGTCTCCAAATTATTCATCATTCTTGTAATGTGGGAATGGATATTTGTTGTATTCATTTTTTATATCATGATATGATGATGAATTATCTATTTATTTATAGATCAGTGATGGATATAGAATGTTGAAAATGTTTCTTGATCAAATTGAGATCTACCATCAACAATGAACATTCAAAAGGTATTTATTTATGAATCACCTTCCTAAACCTATTCTTTATGGAATTATGGAACCTTAATCCATTGACGATTCCTCCGTAGATTAGTGGGTGATTCAATGTGTCAATGACAACCCCCCTTGTCCATATATAGAATCATCAAGAATGGTGGATTATTCAGGGTAAGTTTATCTAGATTGACCATCATGAGACCTTATTCATCTTGAATATCTATTCTATTGATGGATTGATAATGGATTTATTTATGTTGGATAAACTCAAGGAACTATTCTAGATTCCATGATAAATTCATGATCCATTCTTCGATTGATGACGGATCCATTGAATTGGAACCCATTCATTTGACATACCTAGGAATTGATTCTATTAATATGCACCATAAAGTATATTATTATTGAATGAACTTCTTGACATAGAATTCTATTGAGTCTTCAATCTAAAATTCTTTCTTGATGATATTGAACCTGAGAAAATAATTCCTTGACCTGTGAGACCATTCTCTTTGGGTGTGCAACTTTTTCGGTCTTTTATCCTTTAATGAACCTTAGAGTTATTCATTAACATCCTTAAGGTAGAAAGTTACTTAAAATTTGAGGATCTTGTATACTATTGTTTCCTTGATTCATATTTTATTGGCATGACTTGTTGTTCTTTATTGATGGTAGTTTTTTTTTGGGTGGTTTTATTTTCATGATACCCATATATAATCCTCATTTCTATGTGTATCACAAGAGTTTCTTGTTTTAATGTTTGATGTTGATCACAAGTTGTTTTATGTTTGCTACTATTTTCTCATGATTACATGTTATTCTTATCTTGTTATTCTATACCCTGTAATGTGTATTACCATTTTATTGGAGGTTGTTCTTGGTATTCATTATAGGTGAATATTGTGGTATGATTAAACATTAGAGGGGGAGTGTTCATGATGTATGAAGATGATAGTGGTGGACCCCCTTACACATGGTAGGATCAAGATAGCCATGTAGTCTGCACTGAAACTTGATGCCTTGTGGATACTAAGTATACTTTCCAGAACTCGATGCCTTGTGGATAATGAGTACATATTCACTAGTTTACCTTGTGGAATTAATCAAGACTTTATTCCTTGAAGATACCCATTATCATTTCTTTGGTCTTGTATCTAGATCTTAATTACTTTAGACATCTTGATCATCCTTTCATAGTAGATCTAAAGTGGGTACAACTAGATCTTGTAGTGTCTTGGTTAGCACACGGTTGCATGGTATATATATTATTTTTTATAATTTCTTGTGTATTTATTATTATCATGTAATATACCTATTATACAAGTTCATATTTGTTAAATATGAATTGGTGGTATCCTACTGGTTTTTATTACTCACACCCTATACTTTCATTTTGATGTGCATGCAGACTTCATGTATAGAGATACAAGCAAGGGAAAGGGGACCATGGAAAATATTTGAGACAATAATTTTGGATCTGGGAGTGGTACCATGTTGTACTCTGAAGGATACCAAGGTTTTATTTATTTATTTACTTTCACTATATATACTCTGGTTTGGCTTTCCACACAAGGATACTATTTATTTATTTGTTGTATGACATGTATTCTATTTGATATTATTTTCTTCCACACTATTTACTATGAGTTATTATATTTTATTTATTACTATTTGTTCAAGGACATGATGCTGAGAGTATATTCTCCCCACTGACAACATCCAAACACTCATTTCTAGTCATCAACCTCTTGAATATGAGGAGGCATACATGAGGTCATACAACTCTCTAGTTTGAACCTAGTGGTTTGGGTTTGGTGTTACAAAATGGTATCATAGAAAAATTTTCTTATTCTCTTTTTGGACTAACATGGGACATGTTATAAAGGAGATAGTTTTTTGGGACTCAGGTGGGGGATTTTCCATGTTCCTTACTAGAACACATGTAACAAACATATGTGTTATCATTGACATGATTAATATTATAGTTTTAAGATATTTTGGGTGAATTCATGCTTCATTATTAGTAACCTAGTTTAACATGCCATATATATATATACATGTTTTTTACTTCATACTAGTTCTTTATTTAATGCCTTGATTTTTTATATCTTCCTCGGATAGACTTGTATTCTCTAACTCTGTGATATATTTGTTACCATGTTGTTGTGATGTATCTCTATTAGAATTAATATTTTAAAATGATCATGTTGTTATGTTTTGTATATATATCTGAGTATGACTAATTTTTAGGGATGAGTCCTTAGTTAGTTCTAGGGGAGATATAACTTGGGTTATGGGTAGAATCCCAGTATGTCCTTATGTGAACCCATCAATTGATTAGGAATGACCTTAATAGCTTTTATGTTTTGATTTTTTCTTCATGTTGTGGAAGATTCTTCCCTGAAGAAGACTAATGGGACCACCTATTGTTGTGGGTTGGGATTCTCTCTCTCTAGAGGATTCCCCCTATTTTACTATCTACTATGTAGAAGGGTAAAACATAGTATGTTCCTGCACCTTCTATGATGGTATAGAAAGTGGTCCCACCTAATCTGAGAGTCCTTTCACTTTTACCTTACCAAGGTGGAGGGGAACTAAGGTCCATGGTTGAATACATCATAGAATTCCATCTCTAGCATACACCTGCCTTTCAGGTCACTAGAGGACTACAAGATAATGAGGACTGTGTAGACATTATCAAGGGTGTCTTTGACCTTATTGAGATACTCAATAAAAATAGGGTGAAATGGATGTGCTCTATCTATAGGGACCCTATAGGATATTGTGTGACGTGATGGGATGGGATGGAAGACGTAAGGGCCTCACCTGAGAGACTTTCAATGACCTATTCTTTGTGGAATTATTTCTTCATATTATAAGGTTTGACCTACTACAAGAGTTCATGGAACTACAGTAGGGTTCCATGATGGTTTCTATATACTATACTTGTCTACTTTGCTTCACTCCTCTTTTGGATGGAAGTGATACACAGAAGTTTAGGAATTTTGAGATCAATATTTGTCTGAGCATCAGGTGATATGTCAGGACCTTTGATCTAGAGAAATAACCTAATGTTCTACATAAGTCCATGAATATAAAGAATGGAATGGATGAGAATCTATTAGTTTTTTTTCTTTTACCCTTTAGAGCTTAGGAATGAGAACCTCCTACTACTATGATGAGTGCCTCTTCTAGTAGAAGGAAGAGGAAGACCAGGGACATGCAACAGGGTTTTCTATGTTGGTGGAGCATAGTATGGATTCTTCATCCCCCTCGATTAGATTTCCATAGTGTTTTGGATATGTTAGGGTTGGATATTATCATAATTTCTACACAACACCTCAAAACTTGTGTCAATGGTGTGGAAAGACAGGGAATATTCTGAGTTTTTTCTTCATATCTTTGAAACTAAGGTTATGCATGGGTATAGTAAATACATGATCTATGACCTATGGATACATACATAGTACTCATCATTAGTTCCAAATTATGATGAATTAGAGTGGTTATTAATCTCATAGACAGCGTCTCGGAGCTGAGACAGACCATGTTTATGTAGTGGATCGGACTCCAGATAATAGTGGTGAGGTACCATCTACCTTTTGAGGTTTAAACTTGATCCCTTCTATGTTTTTTACTACCTTATTTGATATTGATTCTTATCATTCATTTTTATCTACACAAGTTATTGTTGGACTTGACTTTCTGATCAAGTTGTCTTTTGAGTTACTTTCCCATGATAAACCATTGGGCATGAAAGTGGATTATCTTCAGTGATTCTAGGAGTATCATATAATAATTATTTTTTATATAAATATGAGAAACTTGATAATACTAGATATGATGAGCTTCTATGTGATTCTCAAAATTGACTGAATGGACATCTTCTAATCTCACATTTATTTTTATCAG
Organism: Viscum album; assembly: GCA_963277665.1. Taxonomy (NCBI): domain Eukaryota; kingdom Viridiplantae; phylum Streptophyta; class Magnoliopsida; order Santalales; family Viscaceae; genus Viscum; species Viscum album. The sequence goes on along the minus strand of OY728130.1, from coordinate 1,310,671,540 downwards.
AGAAGAGTTTCATTTACTTCACAAAAGGTATAGAAGTTTATAATGAATGGAGAATAGAAATTGAGAGTAGGTAGATTTGGTCCAGACTTGAGTCATATTGGTGTGATCATGGAATAGATAGTAGGCTTGGATCTTTCAGTAGGATCACTAGTATACCCCTCATCTTTTCCTCCAGTCATGGATCTCTATCAGGATGTCTTCCCAGATGAATTCATTGGACTTCCCCTTAATAATGGAGTTTAATTTGATATGGATATCATGTTAGGTGTGAAACCCATTTCGATACCCCATTATCATATGTCATTATCTGAGTTGAAGGATCTCAAGGTACGACTCAAGGACTTGGAGTAGAAGTTCTTTATCCAGACAATTACATCATCATGAGGTGTGCCTATTTTGTTCACCAAGAAGGAGAATGGTGGTCATAAACTTTGTACATATTAATGAAAGTTGGATCAAGTGATGGTGAAGAATATATATCCTTTTCCCAAGATCGATAATCATCTTGATCAAATTTGGGAATCTCAGTAGTTCTCTAAGATTGATTTTCGGTTAGGATATCACTGGTTGGGGGTTAGAGAAGAAGACATCCAGAAGACAAGGTTTCAGAGAAGGTATGAGATATTCTATTACTTTTTGATGTCATTTCGACTAATGAATATTCATGTATTGTTCATGGATAGTATTAACAAGGTCTTTCACCCATATCTTGAACTTTTCATTGTGTTGTTCATTGATGACATCCTCATATACTCATCGACCCCAAAGTAATATTTCAAACATCTTGAGATAGTTGTAAGTACACTTCAATCACCTTAGATTTATGACAAGATGTTGAAGTGTAAGTTTTAGATTCAGTAGGTAAAATTATTGAGGCATGTGGTGTCTATGATAGTTATATTCATGGACCTATAGAAAGTAGATGTGATCATATCCTGGACACATCCCGAGAATGTTTTTGAGATAAGTAACATCTTGGGTTTAGTAGGATATTACTAACATTTTGTCCAGGACTTCTTACTTCTATCGGTACCCATGACCACTCTGATGAATAAGGGAGTGAATTTACAGTGGTAAGATAAGTATGAATATGATTTTTTTGATCTAAATGGGAGCTTGACTATATCTATAGTGTTTAATCTTACTGATATATAGATTGGTTATTTTGTTTACTATAATGCATCAGTAGTTGGTTTAGGATAACTACTAATGAAAAGGGAGTGAGTAATAGATTATGGGTCATGTCATCTATGACCCCATGATAAAACTATTAGACCCATGACTTAGAGTTGGTATTCATTGTCCAAGTTTTTAATTATTGGTGAAATTATCTCTTCAGTGAGAGGTATGTTGTCTACAATGACCAGAATAGCCTTCACTATATCTTTACATAGTTGGACCTCAAATTGATGCATAGATTCTAGGTAGAATATCTACATAGGTTTGACTTTGAGATGGATTATCCACCAAGTAAAGTTAACATCATTGTTGATTCTCTTGGCTATAAGATGTGGGTATCTTAAGAGCTTGGTGAACAGCCTTCAGAGGAACAGTGGCACTTGATTAACTTGTTTTCCAATTGGATGATGGATTCTTTTGGGGAACTAGAATCAATGATGTGTCATCAAAAGGTGGTTACATGTTCTCTTGTAGACTAGGTAAAGGATGTATAGGAGACTGACCCTGATTATATTGTGATGAAGGAACATATAATAGGTAGTTACCTGAAACCTGGGTGGTCGTTGGATAACGATGTTGTGATCCTTGTATATGGGGGAGTTTTATTACCTACATCCATCATGGAAGAAATGAAGGGATACTTTCATACCACTAAGTGGGTGGTGAATCTTGAAGTTAAAATTATGTACAAAAAATTTAGGTGATAGTTATGGAAGATAGGTATGATGAGGGACACTCCTATGTTTTTTTTCAATGCCTAGACTACCATAAAATAAAGGATGAGCACCAATTTCCTAGTGGTTTGATTCAGCCACTTCTAGTGCCCATTTGTAAGTGGGAGGACATCATTGTGGACTTTCTAATAGTGTTACCTAGTTACCTAAGGATCCATGGATTGGTTTGGGTGATTTTAATAGGTTAACTAAAGTTGTCCATTTCTTACTAATATGTGATATTCACTCAATAGGCAAGCTGGGAAATTTGTATGTCCATGAGATAGTAATATTACATGTAGTTACCTTGAGAATCATATTTTATAGAGTTGAATGTTTTAAATCTTGGTTTTGTAGGGATTGTAGAAGGCCTTAGGGACTCATATAATACTGATCACATAGTATCGTCCTTAGATGGATGGATATTCTGATCGAATGATTCTCATATTGGAGGATATGCTAAGGTCTTGCACCCTAAACTTAGATGGATCTTCATATGATCACTTATATTTGGTTGATTTTTCATACAATAATAATTACCATGATTTGATTCAGATTAAACCTTTTGAGTCTATCTATGATATGTCATTTTGTTCACTAATTGTTTGGAACAAGGCTAGTGAGGTAGAAATTTTGGGGCCTATTACACTACAAGAGACCTCTGAAAGAGTGCAGGTGATTCAGAAGAGGTTGATCGAAAATCAAAGCCAGAATAAGTGGCATGCTAACTAATTGAGGATACCTTTAGAGTTTTTTATAGGTGACTGGGTTTCCCTGAAAGTTACTCCTCAATTAGGTCACTGATATTTGATGAAAGTAAGGGAAACTAGAGTCATGTTATGTTGGACCCTTTTAGATCACTGAGTGGGTTAGGACAATAGTGTATCATCTAGATATTATTTCTCACTACTGAGGTATGCATGATGTGTTTCATGTTTCTTAACTCTATAGGTACATTATATATCCTATATATATCATTGAATATGATAATTTTGAGCTAGATCAAGGTGCATAATAAGTGGAGCACCCAGTGCATATTATAAACCAAAGTGATAAAGTCCATTGAGGTAATATGATATCACTAGTTTTCATTAAATATAATTATAAATGGATCTATAAGGAGACCTAGGAGTCAAAGGTATATGTTTAGGTTCAGTATCCTAATTTTTTTGAGAAAACCCTTTGAAGGTAATTCTCGGGCATGATAAGTTATTGGAGGGGGAAATTGTAACATCAACACTTTGTTTCTATGTATGAGATCTTTCATGTTTAGTAATTATTATTTATATTTTAATTATTCTATAGTATGGGTTATTTAAAGGATAGTTTTATGTGGATAGGTGTCTAGGTTTTTAATGTGGAATACTTGAGGAAGGTAAAGGTCGTTTAGTGGCTGGAAGGCAGCCACCGCCTAGCTGGTGAAACCCACTAACCCACTGGTGGACTTTTAGTAGGCCTATAGGGATCTAAAGACCCCACCAGCTAGCTAGTGGTGTGCCAATGGCCAATTAGTACAACTTCTAAGAACAGGGTGGTTCTACAGAGCACGCTGGTTAGCTGATGGCCTATCACCAGCCAATTGGTGGTGCCACTAGTGAGGCCCACTACATAGTTGGTGCACCCAGGCTGAGGGTGAAATTAATACACCTCAAGGGATTTTAATCCCATTCATTTTTACCCCCCCCACCCTAATTGTAAAATTATAAACCTTATAGTATTAATTATAATTTTAAACCTACTCTATTTAATCATGGAACTCCCATTCTTCTCCCATTTCATCTCCAATGTTTGAATGGTCCAACAATGCTATAATAGTGGTATTTATTTAGATGTAATCAAAATTATTCATCCTTATAGTGACATGATAATGGATATATGATGGATCTATATTTTATGTCTTGATCAGATAGTTAATTCTTCCTTTATTCATAGATTGGTGATGGATCTAGGATGTTGACAATGTTTCCTGATCAGATCGCGATCTTCTATCGACAAAGAATATTCAGTATATATGTGTTTATGAATCACCTTCCTAGACCTATTCATAAAGGTGGATTAATAATGTAACCTTGATACATTGATGATTACTTGGTAAGTTATCGGAGGATTTGATGTGTCAATAAAATCCCCCTTGACCAGAGATAAAATCATCAATAATAGTGGACGTTTCTAGGTAAGTTTCTTTAAAATAGTCATCGTGAGACCTTCTTCATATTGAATCTATTTTCTATTAAAGGATTGATGATGGATTGATTTTCTTTTGCTATAGATGAATATATATTCTAGAATTGATGATGAATTAGTGATTTTTTCTTCAATCAACAATATATTCGATGAATTGGCATCCCTTCCCTTGACATACCTCAGAATTGATTCTGTTGATAGACTCCTTAAGGTATGTGATTCTAGAACAACTTTATTGACTTGTAATTATATTGATTCTTCATTATAAACTTATTTCTTGGTAAATATAACATGAGATAGGAATTCCTTGATGTGTTATCACATTATTATGGGTGTGGGATGTGTTCATTCTTCGATTCTTTAATGAACCTTGGATTTATTCATCAGCATCCTTAAGGTAAGAAGTTCCTTATCATTTTAGGCCCTTGGATAATCTTTTTGGATTGATTGATATTATGTAGGAATGACTTGATTTTCTTTATTGGTGGTGGTTTTTTGTGGGAGTTTGTGTTTTCATGATACCCATATATGATCCTTGTTTATATAAGTACTGCTAGAGTAGCTTGTTATAATGTTTTATGTTGATCACATGTTGTTGTATGTTTTCTATTATTTTATCATCATTATTTGTTATTCTTGTAATTCTATTCTCTTACATTTTATATGTATTATCATGTCGTTGGAGTTTTTTCTTGGTATTCCTTACAGGTGACCATAGTTGTATGATTACCCCTTAGAGGGGGAGTGTGCATGATGTGTGGTGATAACGATGATGGACCCCTTACACAAGGTAGGATCAGGATATCCTTCTGGTCTGGGATAGAATTTTATGCATTGAGGATACTGAGTAGACTTTTTGGAACTTGATACCTTATGAATACCAAGTACATGTTCACTAGTCGGCCTTGTGGTATGACTTGAGACTCGATTCCTTGAGGATATCAAGTATCATGTTACCATCCATATAGCTTGTTTTTTACTACTTCCAACATTTTGATCATCCTTCTGGAAAAGATCTGAAGAGGGTATGGTCAAGGCTCATGGTGGATTGGTTAACACATGGGTTATCAGTATATTTATAATTGTTTGTTATTACTTGTGCATTTATTGTTATCATGGAATACACCGGTAAAACATGTACACATTTGTTAAGGACACATTGTTGGTGTCCTAATAGGTTTTAATTACTCACACCCTATATGGTAATTTTTATTTTCTTGTAGACTTTATGTATAGGGATCCATACAAGGGGATGGGGCCTATGGAAAACGGTTGAGATGAGGATCATAGAGCTGGGAGTGATACCAGTATGTCCCTTGAAGGATACCATAGTTTTATTTATTTATTTAATTACGCTTTATATACTATGGTTTGGATTTCCACATAGGGATCCCATTTATTTATTTATTATATGGCATTTATAACATTTGATATTATATTAATTTTCACTATTTACTCTAATTTATCATATTTTATTTATTATTATTTGTGTAAAGAAATTATATTGAGGGTGCAGTCTCCCCACTGACGGTGTTCAGACCCTCACTACTAGTCAACAACCGATTGCATATAGAGAGGAACACATCAAGTCATATGAATCTCCAGACCATATCCAATGGTTTGGGTTAAGGCATTACATTTATTGTTATTGGTATTTTCTTTATGTTACACTTAGTTGGGAAACCCTAACCATTTGTATTACTAAAGAAAAGAGTTAAGTTTATATCCACATGATTGATTTGGGTAAAGATTTATCCAATCAGTTATCCAAGAATCATATATGATTTCATTGAAAATGGTTGTCTACTTGATATATTCATGGATTATTTACATGAAAAAAACGGTGTAATTCATGATGAAATATGGATTTTATCCCACTAATAGATATTATTAGCTTAAAAGGGGTCATGATTTTATTAGTAGATCATTTTAATGAAAGTCCTTATTAAATGGTAATAATACATGATACAAATCTAATAAAATATTCTATTATAAGTAAATAATATCATCATCATCAAAATTACCTTTGAGATCAATCCTATATGAAGGATGAACTTTTTAAGAACCCAGTTCTTATTTTTGAGGTACGGGTTTCTTCTTTTCTCTTTTCCTTAAGTGTTTTTGTTAAAATAAGTAAAATGGGGAAAAATCCTAAATTTCAGGACTACACACCGTGTACTATGACACACGTCGTGTACTTTGGCCGTGTGGGAAGAGTACACAGGGTGTATAGCCATGTCGGTGACGAAGGGTGTAAAAACCGGCTACATACCGTGTAGTGGATAATTACACGCCATGTAGTTAATCGGCAGGAAAATAGTAAGGCGGTGGAAGTAGCTACTATCTGAGCGGTAGTACACACCATGTAATCAGAAATACACGTCGTGTACTCATGTCGACAGATGAACAGTGTGGCGGTGCCACCAGAGGAACAGTTAAATGAGAAAAGTATACGTTGTGTAGTCAATTGTACACACCGTGTAGTTTTTTTTCACTTAAAATGGGGAGTAGCCTCCCTTGTTCACAGGAAAGACTTAGAACCGGATGAAGGAGTTGGGAGAGAGGGCCGAACCTTCGAGGATCTCCAGATCGAGTACCGGGAATCCGTTTTCTGCACCGTCGATCTCCCTGGAACCACACGGGTGAGTTCTTCCTCCTCCTGGAGTAGTTCTTACCAATTATTTCCTGAGGGAAAGTTATTTTAGTTTGAACAAGGTTTTATTTCACCTTAGATCTACGTCGTTCTTGGACGATTTGAGGATCGTCATTCACGTATAATGTTCAGGGGCGTTTAAGGTAGGTGTCTTAGTGTTTAAATTCTAACTGTTGTGCGTTTTTTTTTGTACTGTTAAGCTATGAACCCATGTTGGGGTGTCATGTGGCTGAGTCCTTGGCTGTTTTAAATACCTAGAATTGTAAAGGTAATTAAATGTGATAATAAACTATTGTTTGGGATCGCTGCTTGGATCCAGGACCACCCCGGGGGGTGCCTTCCTCTATTTAGCCGTTTGGCCAGAATACCCGAGGGTATGCCTTTATAATAATTATTATAGAATTTCCTTGAGTGTAATTGCATATTTATTGATTGTTTACATGTTGGTCATGGCCCAGTTACTTTTTTAGCTCGAGGGTAGTGTTTTACTTCACCTGAAGGTAGTGCATCTTTTAGATTGAGGGTAACTTCTTCTGTGCCTGTGGGCAATAGACTCTGTACCTGAGGGCGACACTTCGTACGCCTGAGGGAAATATCTGTTATGCTTGTGGGAACTTACCTGTATGTTATGATTATGATTACCTAAGGGTAAGGGTTTTCATGTCTGAGGACACTGACTGTTATATAGAAAATTTACTGCGGTGGTTTCCTTTTATTGAATGATTAAATGAATAATAAAATGGAAATATAACTGGTAAATTTAGTTACTTTTGAGTACTGCTTAGTTTATTTCATTTTACTACTACACACTTTTGTTGCATATTTTTACATAGTTGACCACGGGCCTTTGGTGGGTTCCTACTGGGATTTATTTCTCACACCCTATTTGGGTCATGTCTTCATCCCAAACAGATTACATTTCTGCAGGTGTGGATATGGGAAAGGGTCCCTATACAGGTACTTGATTGTTGCTGAAGAGTAGGGGATCATGGGACCGATCTTAGGCTCGCGATGTTACCTGCTGTTTTGTTTTGTTTTGTTGTACTCTATATTGTATTGTATTGTATTATTGTGTAACATGTTCTGGTTGTTTTCTTATAACTTGAGACATGTTGCATCATTATTTATATAACTATTGGTTATCTTTTACTGTAGTTTTTTATTTTAAATGTGTATGGTTTATTGCTTCTGCTGTTGTTGTATGCTTTTTATTTTATTCTGCTACGCTACACTTTGACAAATGAGAGCATAGTTTTCCCACTATCAGACCTAGGCCCTCACTGCTAGTCAGAAGCCTCTGGCGTTTGGAGAAATTCTCTTGAGGTCGTGTGACCAACCGGGTTCGAGGCACCCATTGAGTGGCACCCGGAACTAGGATATTACAAACTTAGTGTAGGAAACTCCTATGACTGATAACTTAAGAAAATTTCTTAAGGAAAATTTATATGTGTTATAAAAACACCTTATTGAGAAAGAAAGTGTTGATGTTTTTCAATATCTAAATATAAATTATAATAATTATCATAAAATGATTCACTTATGGTTCCAAATTCATTAAATGAAGAATGACTGAATAATTTTCATTCTTTTTTCATATATTCAAAATGATTGGATATGTAAATGGCATGGTGAGACTATAAGTTTTTTTGAGGCATATTTTAGTTAATAAATTCATCCTATTTTCATGGATGGAAATGTTTAAACAATGTGAATGATCTTAAGAAACATTTACAATATATTCTCAAAGTGTTGAGAATAGATGGATTGGGAATTTGATGTTTAATATTTTCTATTGTATAGATAGTGTGAGTATAAAAAAGGTTTAAACCAAGAGAATAAAAAATAATTAGAGAGTCCAACAATGTTTCTTCTAGTATACAGTCAAGTTCATTGAAACCTTTATGTTATTAGGATGGATGACTAGTGATTTTAGAAGATAGAATTGTTTGAGATACTAGAAGGGGTTTTGGAAACTCTATGGAATTTTCATGATAAGGTATTAGTGTTATATAAATAAATTTTATAATTTTGAAGGGTATTTTATAACAAATGTATACTTTGAAAGTTTTTTAAATATAAAAGAGTTTAAAATTCTGGGAAGAATTGATAGAGTTTTTAATTTTCATTCAAAATGATGTAGCAAAGAGTTTCTAAATCAAAATCATGAATTTAAAGGATTTTATCAAGTTTATATGAATCTAAATAAAGGATGTGAATCTTCATCTCATTTATTTTATATGATAAGAGAATTTTTTCATTGAAAATTTGTTTCTATGAAAAAAATGGGATAATTAATTTTATATACATGCTTTATGATTCATAGTATTCTATAACATGTCTTGAAAAGGATCCAAGGATTAAAATGTTTTATCTGGGATAAAGTTTTATCCATAATTTTGTTAAAATATGTGGGAAGATGTTCTTATCCCCCATCAGTGGAATATTTTAAAGACTAAAGCCTTCTTTTCTCATGAAAATATTCCAGACACATATAATTCTATATATGATATGGAATCAATAATACATTTGTTAAATATTTTGAATAAATGGAAATAAGTGTTATTTCCTAACACAAAAAAAGTTTGTGTTTCTTAGTGTGGTATTCTAAAAAGAATATAGTGTCTAAGAGGCCAATGGGAGTATGTTTGAAGTTAAATAAGAACAAAGTTAATAAATAAAGGATTATATTGGTCATATATTAAAGTGTATTTCAATTAATATCATATAGATTTTAGGATATGTGATGGTAAAAAAATAATATTTATATTTAGTTACTATGAAAAGTGAGTGTCATTATTTCCTACAAGACTATTCTAGATAAATTATAAATTGATTATTCACTTAATATCCTAGAAGTGTTTTAGCATGTGGTGGTAAAATTAATGTAAAGAGTTACATTTTTTTACTACAATGAATTGAATGTCACTTTATCCTAAAGGAGTATAAGATATTCTAATAAATAATAATGAAAATAGTTAAATTATTTTTAAGTAAAATGTTTTATGGAAAGGATTCTAAGGATGGTGATTTTAAACTTATAAAAGTTATAAATATACAATATAATTCAACATTATTGGATAGATATTGATGAAAAAAATAGACTAGAGTGGGGTGAATATCATTTTAAACATTTTAAAACAAATAAAAAATTAGAGTTTTATTAATGAATAATCAATAGTGTAGTGTAGTGTTCAAGATTCAGTGTGGGGGAAATTAAAATAAGAACACAATATTTTAATAGTGGTTCAGATCACTAAGATCCTATCCAACTCTTCAATCTTCACTACTCTGTGAGAATATTGGTACCCACTAAGAGAAACTCACATTTAAAGGTGTGATAGCATATTTACTGACTCTTCCTTTTATAATACCTGAAGGAACAACCTTGAATTTTTACTAGATTCACAACCTAGCCTTACCTTGAATTTTATTTAGGATTCACAACCCAAGAACTTCCTTATTGTGGTAAAATAACCAAGACTGGTCTACTTTTGATGAGGAAAAGCATAAAATGACTATAATGATTACAAAAATAATAAAGAAAAATAATACAATGAAAACCATAAAACAAATAAAACTATAATATGATCAGAATATTTTGAAGACAATGTAGTTCCAATGATATTTGTTCACTTCAGCAGTAATGGAAGAAACAGCTGTAGTATCTTTATGATTGCAGCAATGGAACAGTAGTCTCGGAAGTTCTTGAATGTATGTGAAAGAAATTGTGTATCACCGGTTTGTTGAATAAACTATTTGAAGTTTATCTTATTGTGTTCTCCCTTGATCACATTCCAAGAGATTAATCTCACATTATTATTCCAAGATCTTCTAAGAGCATCTAATAAACCAATCATAGAATAACATGAGTTAGTGAATAATAATAAATAGAATATTTTCATTACCAATAATTCTAAATAGCGTGCTCAATGCCAAAGAGTTTTAATAGTATTTTATTCCTATATAAAATAGCTTCGAAACACTTCCAATAAGATCTTTAATAAAAATATGTATATTACACATCAATAAAATATCTATATCAATTGAATCAAATTAAAGTTTGATAAAAGATAAAAACACCATTAAAATAGAGCATCATTGTTGCATGTGTATGTATAAGGAAAATATGCTCAGAATATTTAGACAAGCAAGTAATTATATTTTTAACAAAATATAATCAATTAAACAATAGTTAACACTACCACATATCGGTGCAGGCGCAGCGTTGGATTTTATCAGCACTGATAAATATACTCTTTATTAGTACTAAGAAAGCGATGATAAAGGTGTATCCATTATCAGTTATTTTTTTACTGCTGATAAAGGGTAGATTTATCAGCACTACTATTAACGCTAATAGAAGTTTTTAATAAAAAATATTATTAATTTATATAAATTTATTATATTTATATTCAAAAATAATGTTTATTTATATACATTAAATAAAAAATGCATCTTTATAATTAATATATTTTTTTAATAATTAAAATATATATATATAATATTTTATAAAAATTATTTATAAGATTATAATTAAATAATTATATATTTAAATAATTATAAGATTATAATAAATTTGATTAAATGAAAATTAAATTTATGAAATTTATAATAATATATTTATATATATATATTTATTTATTTATTTATTTATTTATATATAAATAATTTTTTAATATATATTTTTATAATTATAATTATAAATAAATATCTATTTATTTAAATAAATATATGTTTCCAATGAATTTGGTCAATAAATATATTGATGCGTGAGTATAATTGACATGCATATGTTATGTATTCATCATGAATATTAATTTATATATTACACCCTTATTATTATTTATGTTGTCCATATATGTGATGACTCGTTTTTTATTATCTATACTTTACTATGTATATGATTGATTCATGTTATACCAATGAATCTATTTTGTTCGCATAACTACTTATAAAATTGTAGTAAATATTTTTAAATATTTATTATATTTATTATATTTCTAATTATAAATTTTTAATTATATATAAATACTTTTTAAATTTATTTTCTTAATTTATAATTATAACTATATATATTTAAATAATTATAAAATTACAAGAGATACATCTATTATAATTTTGTAAATATAAATATAAATATATATATATAATTATATAAAAATATTTATAAATACATTTATTTATACTTATAATTATAAATAAATATGTATGTATGTAAATAATTATAAAATTATAATAAATATATTTATTATACTTATAAAGTTATAAATATATATAATTAAATAGATATATTTATAAATATATACAAATATTTATAAATAAATACAAATATTTATAATTATAATTCTAAAAAATATAGATATATTTAAATAATTATAAAATTATAATAAATATATTAATTATATATATTTATAAAATTAAAAATATAATAAATATATTTTTTATAATTTTATAATTATTTAAATATATATATATAACTATAAATAAATATATATTTATTATAATTTTTTAATTATGAATAAAAATAAATTTATTTGTAGTAATAATTATAAATAAATATATATTTATTTAAATAATTATAAAATTATAAAAAAAATATTTATTATAAATATAATGTTATAAATATATATAATTAAATAAATATATTTATAAATATATACAAATATTTATAAATAAATATAAAAACTATAATTATAATTATAAATAGATATAGATATATTTAAATAATTATAAAGTTATAATAAGTATATTAATTATGTATATTAATAAAATTTTAAATATAATAAATATATTCCTTATAATTTTATAATTATTTAAACATATATATAAATAATTATAACTATAAATAAATATATATTTATTATAATTTGTTAATTATAAATATATATATATTTAAATAATTATAAAATTATAATAAATATATTTATTATACTTATATTCAAAAAGGTCCAGTCAGAAGCCAAAACTCCTCACCATTTATTAAATATAAGAAAAAAAGAGTTGACAAGCAAAAAGAAAGAGGACGGGGTCAAACAAATAGATAATCCCTCATCCATAAAACATACTACAGATCTAGAAAATGAGGGTCATTCCCACAATCAGAATCAGAGTCGTCGTTATCCTCAGTAGTTTCTCATTCAGACTATGGGTTTTTTAATGAAGATCACAGAGTATTTATCCTTTATTCTTTACTGTTTTAGAGTGATATGAATCTTAGAATCATTGGTGGAGGAGCTGGTAGACATATTTTATCCACTCCCATGTGTTGCAACCTCTCGACCATGTCCTCATCCACAACCTTATGGAAGATGACCCCCTCCACAAGATTTAGGTTGTTGTCAAGTCCCTTTCAGTTCTGCTGAGATAGAATCCACTAGAATTGGAATAGTGTGCATATTATTTTCATCTTTTTATCTTTTTAGTGGATCAAACACTTCAAACATGTTTGATGTGGTCACCTTGTCATCCAAACTCGGCCTTGAAAGAGAGTTGGATTTCCTATGAGAAACCATTTGAAATCCTTCACTATCAACTAGATTCTTCCCTTTAGATGTTTTCTTTCCACCTGTTGTCTCTTTAGATAAAAAAAAGAGAGTCAAAGTTTGACTTACCTTTTTAGTTTCTTTAAGCAAGATCTTATTCCTGCAATAATTGTTCATCAACCACATTTTAAATTTCAGATTCAATGAACTCTTGTTCATTTAATATGGACCATTCCATGAACCCCACCTGTGGGTTTTGAATATCAACACAAGGAATAAGAGCCTTTTATTGTATGGAATCTACAACATTATCCTCTGCTGCAATCTTAGCCCAAGACTGATTTCTCAGATTAATAGAAGAATCAAAGGCATAGTTTGTACTAGTTAAATTATCTATCGAAGGCAAATATGCATCCTGACCAGGATCTGTTGAATTATTTCCATAACATTTTGCATCCTTCTTTTAGAGTTTAACAGGCAGAAAAGGAGTCTCTTTACACAAATCATAGGTGTTCCTTGCTTTAAGATCCACTAAACCAGCTGGTTGTGAGTCCCTGGATGAGTCACCACCCTACAGAAAAATCCCTTTTGAAGCATGTTGATCATATTCCCAACATGCGGCTGAAGATGTTCAGGATACTTGGCACTATTTTGGAAAGCATTCCTCTTTCTCTTGTTGCATGAAGAAACATCATGCCCATGATCTGAGAAAAAAAACATAGGAAAAAGATTTTTTACATTTGGATAACTCGTGATGAATAATCATGTATTCCAAACAAAATGAGTCACCTGTTCATATTCAATTTTTAATGGGATTTCATCAGAATCAGTGGAGAGGTAGAATATGTTAACCAAAGTGGATCCAAGATCCAGTTATACTAGAAAACGGGAATAATTACCATATATATCAATCTCTATCTCTTTGTCTAGTTTTATCGGCATGCCAATTGCAAGGGAAATATCATATAATATCCTTATATGCTACAAAATTGAGTTTAGTCCAGAGAATTTGACCCACAATTGTACATAAGAGTTACTCACCTCCAATGGATTTAAATCCCTATCCCACTGGTGAATATGAACAACACCCGTATAGAGGGAGATCAAGACAGCTCCCCTATGCCTTCAGCCTCAGATCATCAGAGGTGAATAGAATGTGAAAAAACCCTACACATCGAGAGACATTTCAACTCATTGAATCCCCAAATTTCAGAGAGACATGAAATCAAATCTTCCATTTTCAGAGGATTGGATCCTTTTGGTAGAATAACCCAAGAAATTAATGAGTTTTTACCAATTTTCATCCATTTTGAAATAGCTTCAGCATTAGCTTTGACATGAGTAAAATAACCATTCTTTCAAATTTCTCCAACCTCTAATTTCTTGTAGAGAGAGAATGAAGATCCACCACCACTATTAGATGATGGAACAAAGGGTTTAGATCCACCATGAATCTTCATTAGATGACCTAATTTGATCAAATAATTTTTATATGAATTAAAGATCCCTTTTTGAATAACAAGATCATCCATCGAGGGATCAGATGAAGTCACGAGGAGATAACCCTAGGCGTCATCGGGTTCTTGAGAGATAAGGTCTCGAGTACTCCTCATTTTTTCTAACTCTTTATTATACTTATAATGTTATAAATACATATAATTAAATAAATATATTTGTAAATATATACAAATATTTATAAATAAATACAAATATTTATAATTATAATTGTAAATAAGTATAGATATATTTAAATAATTATACAATTATAATAAATATATTAATTATATATATTTATAAAATTATAAGTATAATAAATTCATTTATTATAATTTTATAATTATTTAAATAAATATATATGTATATATAACTATAAATAAATTTATATTTTTTATAATTTTTATATTATAAATAATTATTTATTTATTTATTGTTATAATTATAAATAAATATTTATTTATTTAAATAATTATAAAATTATAGTAAATATATTTATAATATTATATATATATATAATTAATATATTAATTATATATATTTATAAAATTATAAATATAAGAAATATATCCATTATAATTTTATAATTATTTATATATATATATATATATATATATATTTATATTTATATATATTTATAGTTATAAATATGAATAAATTCATTTTTATTATATATAATTTTATAAATATATATAATAATATAAGAAAATTATTAACATTATATCTTTATCAATGCTTTTTTAGCCCGAATGGCCTGAAGGCCTTTTGTTTAATCATTTTTTTGATAATCCCCCTTTTAAGGGTTAAAGGGGAACCCAACATAGCCTATAGGCTTTGTGACATTGCATGACCCTAAGGACTTATAGGAATTCATCTAGACTATAACTACTTGAAATTACCCCTCCCCATTATCTACATCATGATGTCAGCTCTCCGCCTTCACATGGCTGTTCGGCTAGGCTTCTCGTGCATGCACAGGCTAGTCCCGATAGCAATTGGCATACCCTCTCTTTCTTCCAAATCTGTTAGCTCTACTATGGTGAATGCACCTGTTCTGAATCCTCATCTAGAGCATGCTCCTTTTATCAGCACTATCTATTTTAGCACTAATAAAACATACCTTTATCAACACTTTTTAAGTACTGCTGATAAAAGCATTAAATGGTTTTATAAATGAACCATAATAGTCGGATTCTCTCTTTCACACCTTCAATATCTTACAGAATCTAACTATCATCGCGCCCCCGCTCTTGTTGAACCTCATTGCCACTGTTCATTTTCTCTCTCCCAACCACACTTCCATAGCCCCACCACGTTTTTTCTCTTATCAAACGTTGTTGTTGTCACTCCTCCGCTCTTGCCCAACCGCACTACCATAGCCCCACCACATCACTTCTCTTTCCAAACCCCATTGCTTCCATGCACCGCTCTCCCTCAGTCGCACTACCTCTACTTCGCCACATTGTCATACCGCCTCAAATAACTCCACTAATGCCACATTTTTTACAAATCAATACCCTCAAAACTAAATGTATGATATTAAAATATTTTTTTTATGTATTTCTCTATGATTTCTCCTCCTCTCCCCTTGTTATTCATTATTCATTATTTTTCCTTGGTGATTGATACTATATATGGATATGGGGATGAACATGGGATAAAGAATTAGGGTTTAATGAAATTTCATGTCTTTATTGGTTCTTAAGGATCATTAATTAGTGATTCTATGTGAATGTGACACAGTTTATCAGTTTTAATGTAGGTGTCTATAAATATTTTTTCATTCCCTATAAAATTCTAATATTCTTGATATTTCCATTAGTTATTATTATAAAACATTATTTTAATGAATCATTATGTATTACTGTTTAATTTAATGACTAATTTTTTATAAAAAATAAATTCTATGTAGATTTTTAAAGGGAAACATTTTTGGGTGTATTGAGTGTTCAATGAGGTGATTCAATGGAATGATTTGGTTTCAAATCAATCATTAATATAATTTTTTATTGAAATATAACATATAAATTGTGTTTTGTAATTGAAAAATTATGATAATTGAATTATATATGTTTGATTATTATTTGTATAAGGAAGACATTAGGTAATTGGTAACCCATAAAGATGAAATGACCAGTGCAGATTACACTCTAGAAAGGGATAGTGTCCTGGTTAGACTAAGTGTTCTAAATGGATTGATTAGTACCCTAATGATACATATGATATCCCTTGTATGGAATACTTGGTTCATTTATTCAATCTAGTGTTCTTAGTGATAGTCTTAGTATCCTCATACTCAAAGGTTTTATCATATAATGCATGATTAATGACCACCTGTGATGTGATATATTTATTTATATTATTATTATTGAATCCTGATATTTTTAATGTCATCCAACCTTGGTTTTAATTTATTTAACCATTTTTCATGTTTTTTATTATGGATATATTATTTTAAATAATCAACAATTTTTATTTCATTTTTTCAAACTAGGATTAATGGTTTCTATGGTGAAAACATTATTTAGATTCAATGTGTTATCCTATTGGTCTTTTCATCACACCCTACATATTTTAAAGGAGTTTATATATATGTGGTTTTATAGGATATATGAAAAATAAAGGGTTCCATTACATTTGGTGACTCTTATTGACCCATTTGGTTTATCATATCTTACAATTATGGAAATGTTTTAATTAGTCAAGTGATTTTATAAAGGTGGACTGATTTATAAATTGATTTAAAGGTGTCTTAAGTAAAATGTTTTAAGAAATGTTTTATAAATGATTTAAAATTATTATATAGATAATTGTACACTTTTTGTTTCCAGGTGGTTTTATCCCTTATTATGGAATGATATTTGATGACAAGTATTTGGTAAAATGCATAAATTTATTTTTTTTTAAAGAATGCATTTGGTTTTAAAATCAGTGGTAATAACCAAAATTATTTTTTAGAAATTATTCTTGTGTTAATTATATATCAAACTAAGAGTTTGGGTGATTTGAAAGTGCTAAAAATGTTGGAAACTGTTGTTTTATTTTTAAAGTTGTTAGTTAACCCTTGTGGTCTATATTTAAACCCACCTTTTTAGCCTTGGTTAATTTTTATATCAATCTTTTGGGGTGTTTAATGATTTTAATATTTCCAAATGATATGGATTATTTTCAAAGGGTGTGTTTTTTCATGTGGATTGAATTTTGAAACTTATTGTGTCTTTGAATGTTTTCTAATGGTTGTTTAAAGGGTGGTGTGAATTCCCAATTGACTTTTAAAGGTGTTTTGATAAAATTGGTCTGAATAGTTTTTTTGGATGACTTTTATAAATGATAAAATGG
Source organism: Viscum album (assembly GCA_963277665.1). Classification (NCBI taxonomy): domain Eukaryota; kingdom Viridiplantae; phylum Streptophyta; class Magnoliopsida; order Santalales; family Viscaceae; genus Viscum; species Viscum album. Next base: position 1,310,653,496 of record OY728130.1, on the reverse strand, counting down.
ATTGGGATTCCAAGCATGTTTTGAAAAGAGAAGGCCCATTTGAAATTTTATAAAAAATGAGTTTTTATAAAAGGTTTAATACCCTCTTAAGCCACTTTAAAAAGTGTTCTCAAATGAGAAAAGTTATAATGGTTTGTATTTGAAACTCTAAGAGTGTGTGAGTTTTGAAAATGGGGTTTTAGGCCACCATGCCTAGTTTTATGGAAATGGTTGGTTTTCAAACATGTTTTAGAAAACTGTATGATAGTTGAAAACCACATTGAGTTTTGAAATGTGTATATCAAAAATGGGTGTTTATGAAATAATTTAAATTCAGAATTTAAAATGGATATTTTACCAAGTGGTGTTGGATGAGGAAAAAAATTTCCATGTGATTATTTACATTTAATGAAAATATTAGAAAAATATTTTAACACACTTTTATGTGTTACTACTTATTTGATAAAACTTTATAGAAAATGTTTATTTTTATAATGTATTTCAAACTGAATTTTTTAGGATGTAATATTAAAGTGATATCTTAGATTTTCTAGGTTGTGGTGACATACTAAAATTTTAGATCATGCCTATATTTTATAGTTTTAGGTTTGTTCTAGCTTGTTTCACTTCCTTTAGATCTTCTGAGAGGGATATATGGTCGGATGGTGACCCTAGTTGAACATATTTTGTGTATTTATTTTGTTAAATATTAATATTACCAAATAAAATAGGATGGATATGAATAAAGAATGGATGGATTCCAATTGTATTACAAAATATTATTAAGATAGAGTGAAATATTTCATCAATTTTTCAATAGATCATGCATATGACCCTTCTCAAATCCTTTATCCATATTTACACTATTATTATTCAAGACTAATTAGTTGAGAGGAGTTATAAGAACACTTGATTTATTACAGAATAGATTGAAGTTATAAATTTTGGAGTAAGCACGTGGAATCTTCTAATATACCTAGTGGTTGGGATAGCACTGTGTTTTATGGATCATATAATATAATTACATGTGTGGAAACTAAAGAAGACTATATTGAGTATGTGATTATAGGTGTGAATGATGATGAAGATTGTATTAAGTAAATGACAAGGATAGTTGAATATGAACTTCATGATTTTCCAAAATTGTTTTAGAAGTTAAATAGTTGTGTAAAGGCGCCATTGTATATTGGTTTTACTGAATATATAGCATTGCCAGCCATAATGAATCTATATAATTTGAAATCAGGCAACAGATAGAGTAATGTTGATTTTATAGAACTACTTTCTCTCTTGAATTGCATGCTCCCAGAAGATAATGTGCTCATTATCCAAACATATGAATCCAAAAAAAAATCTATGCTTGATGGTTATGATCTCTATAAGAATACTCGTTTTCTTGAATGATTGTATATTGTTTCCCAAGGGCCAAAAATCACTTACAGAATTCCCAAATGTTGGTGCTTCTCGATACAAGAAAGATTAATTTGGTCCTATGAAAGTTGTATAGTACTTTCCAATCATTCCAAGGTTTAGGTGCCTATATGAATGTGAACAGATAGCAGGGAAATTAATATGGAATACAGATACAAGAAATAATGATGGGAAAATACATCAGCTGGAAGACTCTCCTTGGGAAATAGAATTGATCGTGAGTATCCTAAATTTGGAAACGATCTGAGAAATTTTTTTCTTGCATTATCTATAGATGTAGTGAATCCTGTTGGTTTTCAAAGTATCACACAAAGTACATGGCCAGTTATAATGGTAAATTATAACTTTCCATCGTGGTTATGAATTAAATGAAAATGAATCATGTTATCTATACTTATATTAGGGAAAAAAACAACCGGGTAATGATATTGATGTTTATTTGGATCCATTCATCTAGGATTTGAAATTATTGTAGGATTTATGTGTTATGTTGTATGATGCTTACATAAATGAATATTTCACATTGAGAATCATTTTGTATGAGACAATAAATGACTTTATTGCTTACAGAAATTTTTCAGGATATAGCATTAAAGGAACTCAAGGGTTTCCCATTTTGAACAAGTTAAACTCTAAATTAGGTTGAAACATTCATTGAAAAATGTGTTTCTAGGACATCATATATTTCTACCCTGATAGAATAAGTACCAATCTTGGACAACATCATTCGATGGAAGTTTAGAAGAACGTAAATAAATATCTCCACTAACAGGTGATCAACTATTTGAGAAAGTCAAATATGTGGAAACTACTTTTTTTATATCAGAGGAGACCATAATGAAGGGATTTGGATAGTTGATAGAGGATTCAAATTCCTTTACCCTTTTAAAAAATATACTGTTAAATAATTAGGTTATATTTTTTGTAATATACATTGTGTTACCTCATGTTATTATTTGTTTACTACTGTATTTATGTAATATAAATTAAATATTAACCCCATTCTATAAATAATGAATTATTCACATGATGGTGCTCCCAATTCTGCAGAACAACAGGTCTCTCAACCTGCTATTGTTCACTGTCTAGTGGAACAATGACCTTCTACTTGTGATAGTGCTCCTAATCTTAAGGAACAACAGGTTTCCAAACCTTTTATTGCTCCAATAGCAAAGGTACAATGACCATCTATACATTTTTATGCTAACGCGGTATAGAAAAACATATTTATGTTATTAAATATGAGTAAATGGTAGGTGATGAAGGACCAGAGGTGTAGAAAAAATAGGATCATTTTAGTTTGATGGTGTTATAAGAAAATCATTAAGGTGAAAATAAAATTCATCAAATACGAGGTCCGATGGAATAAATAGGGTCAACATGTTAACCCCAACAAGGCCATGTTTAGTATTTATATTAGAATCGTCACTCAACAATGCGTGGTGATTTATGTAGATTTGTGGTACCATGTTGTTCATACACTTAAGACACTGATGTGGAAAGAGATTAATGTAGCATTATAATATAATTTCTTTATTTTACTAAAAAATAAAATAATGAAACATTGATTTACTCTTAATCATCCCTTGTAGAGTGCATTTATAGTATATGAATTCCATAATAAATATGAATTAATTATTGCTATAAGGATTCAAAAATGATTTCATAAAATTCTAATGATATATCATCTTAAATAATTTGAAGTAAACATAAACCCACACCCACCACTTATGTATGTGCACCTAATAACCCAAGAAGCATGGGATGCATTTACTGGTTATCATGTGGATGTGTCGTTTTATTTACATTGTGTCTAGTAATATATTGTTTGATGATATGTGCATTCATCACTTTGATTTACAAGTTTTTATTTATTAAAAAATAGCTGAGTGTTGAAAATAAGGAACCAGAAGAAAAACTAACATACCCCTACCATAAAGCAAGGATGGGGTATTATTCACTTGAAAAAAAAATGGTACGTATATTAAATCTATCATAATACTTTTATGTGACATGAAACAAAAACATAATTATATTTCTTTATTTATATACAGATTAATGACTCCAAATCCAAATCCACTTCCATCCTAATTCATGTGCTATGGAAGGAGTCACGTGTACATAAATATGGGATACTAATAGATAAAAATACATAGTAAGTGTTGGAAACATGTGTAAGTATGACATAATAAATAAAATATTTAAATTGATATTACATAAAAATGATTACTTATTTTCCTATATTTTCTATCTAACATATTCATAGGAATAGGCAACACCAGCACTGAATAAACACCTACTATCGATGTCCTTGAAGTGGCCAGAACATTATGTCTGCATCAAAGGTGCGGGTTTTGGGGAGACACCCTGAACATATTTTGAGAAAGAAACAATAGTGGATAAATATAAATAAATGAAATAGATGAAAGAAATACTAACTACCCTTGAAGAATAATTCCATTGTCAAAGAGATTTGTTATCAACTTTTATGGGGGGAAAAAAGAGAATAAAAAACTCAAGAATAACTATTGTGTGATGATCCTTCCCCACACCCCCACCAACTTTGAGGAGATCTATTCCAATTAAAGAGATATTTTAGTTGAGGTAATCCATATTCTAATAATTTTTTATGTGAAATTTGAATCAGAAAAACACTGATAAATTTCTTGTACTGATATTCTACATGGTGAAAAATATTGTGATTTATATCTATAAACATCCACCCATCACCTTGTAGTGAGGGCTACGATGTTCAATATCCAAGATGATAGTATACACAACATACAACTTCTAATAGGTCATGTGAAAGTGGTGATTAGCATATCTCATGATCCAAGCACTGAGCAACTTATTCCACTTGATGATGATGATATTCATACGGTCGAATGAGCTATTGAAACATTCATTACATGCCCATCACATCTTGTAAAAAAACATTTCGAAAAGTAGGTATTCATTTTCAATTTATTTTTCAATATAAACTTCTAATAATTAATGAAAAAAGTTCTAAACTGAAGAATGTTATTTCTAAAAGAAAAAAGGAAGAGGTTAAAATGAAATTCTGAGTTAAAACCATCTAAAGGATCAACCAACTAATTGAAAAGATCTTCCGAAATCACCTTTACCTCTCCCATTCCATATCCATATTTACTAACATTGAAGGTTCATGTGGATAAAAAGATAAAAAATGGTAGTAGTCATATAGTTTATTTTTATTAAAATATGTATAGAGAGGAGGGTGAATACTACATTGGTGTTGAGAATGTAAATGAAATCCTCGACTATGATTGGCTAGGCACCTTAGTTGTAAATTTATACATGATGTGTGTTTTCATGATTTGATTTTTAAAAATCTGATATACTATGTTAATTATGACTAAATACATTTCATATTTTTTAAAGGGGTAAATAAAAAAATAATTGAAGGTATTTCCCCATGAAAAAAAATTAGACTCATTAGTCCTCACACCACCTCTACAGAAAAAACAAAAATAGAATCCAAAAAAAGGGATGAAATAGTGGCAATCATGGTCAACTTGTTTGAAAGAAAACTTTCGGATGATATAGTCTTATTAATACTAACATTATAGGGGTAAAACTCTATAATTTAATCATATCAAATATATTTTAATTTCTTTCATCAGTTCTTCCTTTTTGTGTTTTTAGGAAACATTGGATGCTCTTTACATTCAATTTGGATGCTCTAAATATTTATTTCCTAGATTCACTGCATGGATATCCAACAAACCGACCACGCATGATGGATTTTGTAAATTTTTAATACACTGCGTCCAATGTTTTAGAACTAAAATCATGTTATATAATTTATGTTATCTTTTAATGAGGATTATATTATGATAGGGTGGTGCATCAATATCATGAAAAACAAGGAATGAGGCCAAGGGATAAGTAAAAATACCCTATCAAGTTCTATAAGTGGACAAGTATTATGGTATATATAATAATATTTCACTATCCAAATGTATATAAAAACAAATTCCTTGTTCTGCTAAATTTTTATAGAGTGTCTGAAACAAAAAAAATGGAAAAGATTGTAGTTATTATGTTTGTAAATTTGTGAGAGAGACATATTCCATGAATAAACTAGCATCCCTGAAGAGGTATTTTTGAAGTTAATTACTATTTAATTTAAAATATTTATTAATAATTTGTGTATTATATTTTTCTAGTACTAATATAACTATTTAAAAGACTCATATTCAATAGATGATATAGATTTTCTTAGAAATGAATGGAAAAAATACTTAATAGAAGAATGTACAAAAATGGCATGAAGATGTGACTTCCATAAAAGTGGTGGATTGTTTCATATTTATTTTTAATTTAAATATTTTTAGTATTACTAACATAATATTTTTTTTCTTATACAGGTTGATTCCATTCATATTTATGGGTCAAGAATGTATACAACCATCATGAAAAGGTGAATTATTGGTACTTCTTAATGATTTTTTTCATTATTTCATCTAATATTTGTATGTTAATTTTCCTATCCTATTTATCTAATACTTATTTAGATATTTTCACAAATATTTTGGGAAGAGATAAAATGTTTATTTCTTCCAATGTTATCATGCTTTCCATTGCTTTTCTTTGTCGAACTGCCAATACTGCAAACTGATTCAATGTACTTAGCTAAAAAACCTTTAACAAATAAATATGCAGTGTTGGAAGTTCAATAATTAAAGAAACTATTAATTATGGTAACATTTTTAGTTATAATGTTTTTGAGACTTTGGGATGTGTGGGAATCAGGGGAACCTCAATCCGACACACGGTGTGACTGGTATGACTCTAGGTGCATCTTTTTATTTAAAATTGACATTAATTTTAGTAAAATAGATGAATGACATATTCAAAACTGAAAAAACACATTCATATTGTTTTGATAATTTATTAAAACAATCCATGAGTCATTTAAGATGTTTAGGAATCAACCATGCCTCAATCCAATGCATGGTGTAACTAGTATAACTCTAAGTGTCTGTTATCAGTTTAAAATCGATAGTTTACTTCCAAATGTGTCGCTCACTAAAAACTAAGAAAACATTATCATACATTCTTGATAATTTATTACATCGATTCATAAATAATTTTTGATGTGTATGAATCAGTCTCATGTAAAATCAATGCACGATGTCATCGGTATGGATCAATGTGCATGTTTCTAATTTAAAATGAAATTTTAGTAAAAAAGACATGTGACGTACTGAAAACTGAAAAACATAAAAATATTATTTTGATTCTTTAGTAAAACGGCCCATGAGTCACTTGGTACATGTAAGAATCAGTCTCACCTTAATCTAATGAATGGTGTAACCGGTATGACTCCAAGTGAATCTTTTTATTTAAAATTGACATCAATTTTAGTAAAACGGAATAAGTGATGTGCTAAAAATGATAAAATGAATTTAGATTTTTTGATACATTAGGTAAATAGTCCATGAGTCATTTGGGATGTGTAGGAATCAATCAAACCTCAATACGAGGCACAATGTGACTGGTATGACTCCAAGTGCATCTTTTTTATTTAAAATTTACATCAATTTTAGTTACAAGGAAAACTAACCTACTCAAAACTGAGAAAATGAATTCATATTGTTTTGATACTTTATTAAAAAGATCCATGAGTCATTTGAGATGTGTATTAATCAGTCGCACCTCAATCTGATGCATGTTGTGACCGGTATGACTCCATGTGTGTCTTTTATTTAAAATTGGAAAAAAATTAGTAAAAAGAACAAGTGACCTAATAAAAACTAAGAAAACACATTCGTATTGTTTTGGTAATTTAGTTAAAATATCCATGAGTAATTTTTTATGTGTATAAATCATCTGAACCTCAATTTGAGACACGGTGTGACCATTGTGACTCTAACTGTGTCTTTTTTATTTAAATTTCACATCAATTTTAGTAAAATGGACAAGTAACCTACTCAAAACTGAAAAAATGCATTCATATTGTTTTAATACTTTCAGAAAGATATTTATAAGTCATTTTTGATGTGTGGGAATCAAACACACCTCAATCCAATGCACATTTTGACCGATATGACTCCAAGTGTGTCTTTTTATTTAAAATTGACATTAATTTTACCAAAAGGAATAAGTGTCGTACTAAAAACCAAGAAAAATAATTTTTATTTTTTTGATACATTAGGAAAAAGATCCATGAGTCATTTGGGAAATGTTGGAATTATCGTCACTTCAATCTGACGTACGATGTGACCAGTATGACTCCAAGTGCATTTTTTTATTTAAAATTGACATCAATTTTAATAAAAAGGAAAATTGACCTACTCGAAACCAATAAAATGCATTCGTATTGTTTTTATACTTTAGGAAAATAATTTACGATTAATTGGAGACATTTAGGAATCATTCACACCTCAATCTGACACAAATTGTGACCAGAATGATTCAAAGTGCATCTTTTTATTTAAAATTGACATCAATTTTAGTAAAAAGGAAAACTAACCTACTCAAAACTGGGTAAATGCATTCATATTGTTTTCATAATTTAGTAAAAAGATACATAAGTCATTTTTTATGTTTATTAATCAAATAAAACCAAAATATTACACATGATGTGATTGTTATGACTCTAAGTGCATATTTTTATTCTAAATTGACATTAATTTTATCAAAAGGAACAAGTGGCATACTGAAAACTAATCAAACACATTTAGATTGTTTTTATAATTTATGGAAACATTCCATGAGTCATTTTTTATGTGTAGAAATCACCCAAACCTCAATATGATGCACGGTGTGACCGGTATGACTCAAAGTGACCATTATCATTTTAAAATTTACATTTTAGTTCAAAACGTGTGTCACTCACTGAAAAAACAAGAACATTCACTCTGATTTTCTTGATAATTTAGAAATTCAAATCATAAGTCATTTGTGACATGTAGGAAGTAGTATCGTGTCAAAATAACATACAATGTGACCCATATGACCCAAATTTCTTGTTTCTAGTTTGAAATGACATTTTAATAGAAAACAAAAATAACATATTAAAAACTGAGAAAATGCATTATGATTGTTTTGATACTTTAGGAAAATGATCGTTAAGTAATTTTTGATGTATAAGAATCATTTTCACCACAATATCACACATGGTGTGACCATTATAACTCTAAATGTGACTTTATTTAAAATTTACATTAAATTCCTTAAAAATAACAAGTGATATACTCAAAACCAAGAAAACGCATTCGAATTGTTTTGATGATTTAGGAGAATGATCCATACTTCATTTTTAATGTGTAAGAATCAACCAAACATTGACACAATATATAGTGTTAATGGTATAACTCTAATTGTATTTTTAATTAAAGTTGACATTTTTTTAATGTATTCATTCATATTAATGTTTAATTTATTTCTTTATAATATTACTGATATAGGATTTGTTTTATTATATAGGTGGATCTTTTTTCTCAAGTTGATGTGATTTTTTCAGCAACAGATATCATGGAAGGACCTTTTTGAGAGGTTATCACAGGTTCCAAAGAAAAACATTGATGTTTTAAATTATTTTTGGATAGTAATTATAAATGTAATTATACAAAACATTGTTTGAGATGTATATAGTAGTGTTTTTTTATTATAAGGTCCCAACCTTAAACCTCAATTAATATTTAATTAAATGAATAATTCACATTGAGGATCCTTTCAGGTTTAGAGTTTTAGAGAATTAGATCACAACTATTACATCTCAAAAGATTACACAGTAGACACTACTATAAAGTTTCCTTTTTTAAAAAACATGAACTCTTAAAAAAAAGAGACATGTCTAGCTCCATGTTTAAGACAGCATGACTTTTCCTTGATCCCATCATTGACCCTATTCCACATTATGTCCGGTGAAAAACATTTCAAAAACTTGGGGTGATTATAAAAAGCTCAGTAAGGGATACACAAAGAAGGAAAACTGTTAGTTTTTCAAAACATCAAGTAAACCATGAATACTTTATCAAAGTAATAATTCTCACCTTTAATAATTAGTAAATACTCTTCACTGAATAACAGATCATTACTTACCCTTTTTAACCAAAATATTACCATAAAACCCATATAAAGAACACATAACATATAAAGGTAACTTGGTACATAAACATACTTAAATGGAATAATCATACGGTCGACTTCAACACATATCACTACATGGAATAGCCATACGTCTGACTTCCATACCCAATGCATTGGAGGTTATAACATAACCACCCATCCTCGTATTCACATCACCACCCGTCATTTGGTTTTTCACGTAACCACCCGTCAAATGTCTAAGTACCAATATAAAATCATAACACATAAAACAATTATAAAGGAAAGAAAATATTTACAAATTTCAAGCACAATATATCACTTAAATATATTGACATATCAAATCCATTATCAAAACCATTTTCAATACCAAAATACATAAAAGAGTATATGGTATTTATTTACTTTTAAAAATATTATGGCTTGTTGAGGAAGTCAAAGATCAAATAATACTCACGGTGGCGGAAAGGTCGTTGTCAACACATACGTTAAAAAGAAACATAATTTTTTCATTTATTAAAATGATTCATATAGAAAATATTCCTTTTTAATAAAGGTAGAAGTCAAAGGGGTTTAATACAGCATATAGAAGAAATTCTTTTATTAGAACAAAATATGCCTCAATGAAAGGAGATTGAGACGAAGTCCCATACCTCATGTCCGACTAGACTTGATCGCTCTTTAATCTCCTGAATAATAAAATAGAGATAATTTATGCTTTCTTAATAAACTTTTTCAAGTTAATTATTCCTTTTATATCACTTATTACTATGTTCTGAACATTATGTACTTATTTAAGTTAAAAACGGTTATTTTGTCGATCTTTGGTACTTGAGCCAAAAATAAACTTCTTATAATTACAAGTTGTTCATGTGGTAAAATATTCATTATATCCATAATTATATGCATGATTTATATATCATATATATCATATATATCTAGTATATACATGCATTGATAATATTACATAACATTTAGAGGTAAGAAATTAAATGCACAGTTCATAGAGACGGTAAGTCGTACGTATGCATGAACGCTACTTTCATTTATATTTCGTATCTAAATGAGTGAAATCATAATGATATAAAGGTATATTATAGTTACAGTATAATATCATATATAACATCATAAACTCCATACTTTATACATCCCACATATGTCATTAATGAATCAAATCACTTTGAGGGGGCGGTAGTCCGCACTTCCTAAAATAAAATATCGTGTTTACCAATAATGGAAACCATAAAGGTATGCCATAAAATAAAAATAGAGAATCATATGGAAAACATAAAAATAATATATATCATATATAAATATAGTGAAATATTAATTTCCACCATGAAAGGTGTTAGAAAAATATTGAACAATCATCGTTTCGTGAGGCAGAAATTCGCTAACCACAGAAACAGTTTGTTCTTTAACCATTAGACGGAGGTGTGTGTAAGTGTAAATGAAATAATTATCATAAAAAAATCCTATTATATTGAATATAATGGTGTTGTTATAAAAGGAAGGAATAAAAAGAGTTTAGGGGGGTGGAGGATCAAAATAAAACAAAAGAACACAAGTGAATACATTACCTTTAAATCGGGTAACTCCTCTTGGTTTGAACCAAAAGGGTTTCTTGAAGAGATTTCTGCCTAAGGTAAGGCTTCTAGGATAAATATAGGGATGTGTAGAGATAAAATTAGTATATATTGGTCGGTCTAAATGCTTGAGAGGTGTGGTTAAGGGGGTAGAGGTGGGGGCCTTTTATAAGAGGGAGGAGGGGCACTCTTGGAAAGTCAATAAATGTTACTTTATTACAAAATGAGTTTCAGATTTTAAAGGTCCCACAATGATATATTTAGAGGATAAGGAGATAATGGTTCTAAATCCACCCATCCAATAGGTTTCAGACAAGTGTAAGTCTTAGATTTTACCTTATCTTTTCATTTTATTTAAATCGTTTATTAATGAGGTAATCGCTGCTTCATCATGGTGTCATAAATAAATATATTTATTTAATGTCTAAAAATTAGAAAAAAAAATATCATGATGTAGGAAATCTTTTTATCTTTATAATGAATATTTATATACAAAAATATGACTTTTATAACCCCATGTAAAAATTGTTTTAGTAAAACAATACATGTTTGTGATATTTTTATTTTAACTTTAAATAAAAAGTTATTAATGTCATTTTCCTACCCAAGTGGCTCCATGGGGTCCCCAAGTTTACCCATAGATTTTCTTGGTCGGCCATGACACATCCAATAAGGGTAGGACATGTGTCAAGGTAATTTCATATTATTATAACATTATTTTTACCTTAAATTACACTAATTACCTTTAATCGCGATTAATAAAACTTAAAAGTTACTATTCACCAAAAAATTATTTTAATCCCATTGAACCACATTTTACTTCCTAATGACAACCATGTATGTCAGAGTTTTGAAATTCAATTCAAAGAAGTGGTAAAGTTTCATTTAAACGAAAAATTGGTTTTTTAACTACCACTTAGTGGTTTCACTATTCATCAAAAAATTGAAGTTTTCCAGAAAAATACCAAAAATTCACCCTAAGCTATATTTGATATTCCGAATTCAAAAATGATGTCTATTTTACAAAATTCAAAACATATAAGTTTCATTAATCAATTTTATAATTAATTCCCATTGTCAAACCAAATAGTGTGTTTTTAAGAAACAAAATATATCAAAAGATTGACACTAGTTCAAGTCTAATTTCAAAGTGAAATTAATTCCAATGACCACCATTGGATTAAATGGTAAAAATATATTCTAATTGAACTTTAAAACCAATTAAAAAGATAATCTAATCATATAAATAAATTAGATTAAAAATAGTTTTTGAATTAAAATACAACATTTTTCACTATTCATTAAAAAATGAACTTTATCGGAAAAATACCAAAAATTTACAAAAAGTAAATTTTGATGTCCCGATTCTAGAGAAGGATTTTATTTGGTCTAATAGAATTTATAAGATTGACCAAAACTATTTTTAAAGAGGGTTCTCCATCAAAAGGCGATAAACCATCCTTTTAGTGAATATTAGAGTATTTATGCTTAAAATTGAATTATTTTCTTATTTTAAGCCTTTATCTTTTATTGGATAAATGTAAAAACATTTAACAAACATATATAATCATATTTTAGTTATTTCTATTCATTCCTGCCAATACAACGGCTACGTGTTAACTACCATTTGAAATAATATTATTATATTATTAGTGTGCAACATAAGATTTCAAAGAAACTCGTTGTTGCGTATCGAGTACGCTATCGAACATAGAAACCCCTTTAAAGTAAAATTAATATTTAATTCAAAAAATTTAATAAATATGAAAATGTATTATTCTTTATTTACCTGGGATGTTACATCCTTCCCCCCTTTTGGGAATTGTTTCCTCGTAATTTTATTCACTTATCAAAATAAGTGGGGGTATTTATCCCTCATAGAATTTTCAGATTCCCACGTTGCCTCTTCAACCATATGGTTTTTCCATAAAACCTTCACCTGATAAATTACTTTATTTCGCAACACTTTCACTCTTCGGTTAAGAATCTGGACTGGTTGTTCTTTATAAGAGAGATTCTCCTCCAACTGAACTACCTATGGGCTCAAAACATGAGATGGATCTGGCATATACTTTCTCAACATTGAAACATGAAAAACATTGTGTACCTGGGAAAAACTTGGAGGTAATGCCTCTCTGTATGAAACTGATCCAACTTTCTCTAGGATTTCATAAGGTCCAATGAACCTCAGACTCAACTTTCCCTTCTTACCAAAACGCATCACACTTTTCCATGGAGAAACTTTGAGAAAGACATAATCACCAACCTCGAAAGATAGATCCTTCCTCTGGTTATCCGCAAAACTTTTCTGCCTGCTTTGAGTTGTTCTCATGTGTTTCTGAATCAACTGAACTTTTTCTACCATCTCTTCTACCAATTCTGGTCCCATCAGCTTCCTTTCCCCTACTTCATCCCAAAAAGCTGGAGTTCGACACCATTTTCCATATAATACCTCAAATGGAGCCATCTGTATACTAGAATGAAAACTATTATTATAAAAAAATTCAACCAAAGAAAGATATTGGTCCCAACTTCCCTGGTAATCCATCATTCAAGCACGTAACATATCCTCCATATTCTGAATTGTTCATTCTGAATACCCATCTGATTGCGGATGAAAATTTGTACTAAAATTTAATTTAGTACCCAACGACTTCTGAAGGCCCTTCCAAAAGTTAGAAGTAAACCTGGGATCATGATTAGATACAATGGAGAGAGAACTCCAGGCAACCTGACTATCTCTTTAAGATACAATTGAGAAAGTTGATCTAGAGAGAATGTATCTCGAATAGGAAGAAAATGAGTAGATTTAGTCAATCGATCAAAAATAACCCAGATTTCATTATTACCTCGAGATGTCTTTGGTAATCCCACAATGTAGTCCATGGATACATTTTCCCATTTCCACTCTAGCACCGGTAATTACTGAAGCATCCCTTTTGGTAACTGCCACTCTGCTTTAACCTGCTGACAATTCAAACACTTCACAGTAAAATCAGCAATATCTCTTTTCATTCCATCCCACTAGTAATACTCCCGTAGATCTTTGTACATCTTAGTACTGTTAGGATGAACTGAAAACGGGGAACTATGAGCCTCACATAACAACTCATTCTTCAACTGTGAATCACAAGGCACACATAATCTCTTCCCAAACCTCAAAACACAATCATTATAAATGTTAAATTCAGGAAACTTACCCTTCTGAACCATCTCTACCTTTTTCTGCAACCCACTGTCTTTCTTCTGCACTTGCTTAATTCTGTCTGATAGAGATGATCTCACTGACACCTAAAATAAAATAGAAGAACTTCCAACACCAACAACTTCATTTCCAAATTTAATAAAATCAAAAAGTAAAGGATCTCGTTCCAAACGTAGCATGGTTAATGAAGCATTACTTTTTCGACTCAAAGCATCAGCCACTTTATTTGATTTTCTCGGATGGTAATGAATTGTATAATCATAATCCTTGATTAATTCTAGTCATATCCTATGTCTCATGTTAAATTATTTCTGATTGAATATATACTTTAAACTTTTGTGATCAGTATATATTTCACACTTTATATCATACAAATGATTCCTCCAAATTTTTAAAGTGAAAACCACAGCAGCTAATTCCAAATCATGTGTATGGTAATTTACCTCATGAGTTTTCAATTGACGTGAAGCATAAGCAATTACCTGATCATTCTGCATAAGGACACAACCAAACCCCTTCAACGAAGCATCACTGTAGATAACAAACTCACTATTCCTGGAAGGTAGTGCCAAAACTGGATCATTCTCCAATCTTCTTTTCAATTCCTGAAAACAATCATCACATTATTTTGTCCAGATAAACTTAACACCCTTCCGAGTTAGCTTAGTCATTAGACTAGATAACCGTGAAAACTTTTCAACAAACCTTTGGTAGTAACCTGCCAAACCAAGAAAACTACGGATCTCGGTTATATTTGTAGGTCTTGGCCATTCTTTAACAACTTTTGTTTTAGTAGGATCAACAGTTATACCATTTTTTGAAACAATGTGACCAAGGAAAGAAATTTTTTGTAACCAAAACTCACACTTGCTGAATTTTCCATACAATTTATTTTCTTTTAAGGTTTGAAAGATAACCCTTAAATGACTTTCATGCTCCTCTTTACTTTTAGAAAACACCAAAATATCATCAATGAAAACAACCACAAACTTATCCAAGAACTCATGAAAAATTCTATTCATAAGGTCCATGAATACGGCGGTGCATTGGTTAACCCAAAAGGCATAACTACAAATTCATAATGGCAATATCTAGTACGAAACACAGTCTTTGGAACATCTTCTTCTTTTACTTTCAACTGATGGTACCCCGACCTCAAATCAATCTTTGAAAAATACTGAGCTCCCTGGAGCTGATCAAAAAAATCATCGATATGAGGCAAAGGATAATTTTTCTTAACAGTGATGTTATTCAATGCTCTATAATCAATGAAAAGTCTCATTGAACCATCTTTCTTTTTAACAAACAAGATAGGAGAACCCCATGACGATGTGCTAGGTTGAATGAAACCTTTATCTAATAACTCCTGCAACTTCTTCTTTAACTATAAAAGTTCAAATTGAGCCATTCGATAAGGGGGTTTTGAAATTGGCTTAGAATCAGGAACTAAGTCAACAGTAAATTCAACTTCCCGATCGTGTATAATACCAAGCAACTCATCAGGAAAAAAATCAAGATACTCATTTACCACTGGAACATCATTAATCTGAACAATTCCATTATTTTCAACAATATGTGAAAGGTAACATTCATTTCCATCTTTTAGTAGTTTCTCAAATTCCTGATATGTTATCAAATGCAAGGGTTCATTCTTGTACACAAACTGAAAATCTTTCTGAAAAGAAACCATTTTAGCTCTGCAGTCAATCTTAGCATGATAAACAGAAAGCCAATACATTCCCAAAATAACATCAAAATCTACCAAAGGCAAAATAATAAGGTTTTCAGATATATTCTTTCCGCACACAAGGATAAGAAGGTTCTTATAATTTCTTTTTGTCTCAACATTTCCTCCGGGTGTTTTTACCATAAGTTCAGGATTCATATCTTAAGATGAAATTCCCAATTTACTAGAAAACTTCTCAGAAATGAAAGAATGTGTAGACCCTGAATCAAACAACACATTGTCATAATCTGAACAAACAAATGGTGTACCTGATACTACTTCATTCGATGGCCCAACATCTGCTGAAGTAGTTGCAAAGGATTTCACCACCCCTTTCTACTTGTAGTCTGGCTTCTTTCCCTCAGTTGAGTTCTTCGTTAGACACTTATTTGCATAATGACCCATTTCATAACACTTAAAACATCTTACCGCTGGCTTTTCATTGCATTCTTGATCATCTTCCTTACAGTTACGAGCAATATGACCAGACTTACCACATCGAAATCACTTTCCAGACTTGGATAAACATTCTCCCAGATGCATTTTACCACACTTCTCACAGGATTGATATTTGCTTTTCTTACCTCCTAGATTCTTTGGTGAATTCTTTCCCTTTTCCTTCCAACTGGACCTCTTATTATGTTGTTTTTCAAAGAACACATGATCATCAGCAAACTCCATTTCCACATTCTCCGCACATCGAACAAGTTTTTCATAACTTTTAAACTCATGAGAAGCTAAAGCCCTTCGATACATTGGCTTTAAGCCTGAGTAAAAACATTTGATTTTACTATCAAGATCTAGTATGAAATTTGGATCATACCTTGCCATTAGAGTGAACTTTGCTTCATAAGTAGCCACTGAGTCATCCTCCTGCCTCAATTATAGGAATTGTTTTTCCATCCTAAGACAAACCACCTTGGGAAAATATTTCTCAAGAAACATACCTTTGAATTCATCCCAGTGAAGATCATCAATCTCATCACTATCCATGATATTTTTCACCATCGACCACCACTGATCAGCTTCACCTTCAAAACGGTAAACAGCAAGACTAACCTTTTGATTTTCTGAACACCCCATGACATCAAAAATCTTCTCCAGTGCTTTAATCCACCATTCTGCTAGAACAGGGTCAGATGATCCTCTGAATTATGGGGGATGTTGCCTCGTGAAATGTTCCACCACTGAAATGTTCCTCTGCGGTTGATCTAGCTGATCTCATGCATGGATACCACCACCATTTATAGCCTAAGTCAATTGTTCCATCACTGCAACAAACTGTTCAGTTCCGATTCCGACCATCTCAGGTTTCTAATTTGGAAGGTTGTCTTCCTCCTGATGACGTCCCAACATAGCTGCCATGTTTTCTCTATGGAAAACCATTCTGAACACAGAAATATCTTAGGCGAAGCAACATGGTAATCATTAAATTTTATATCATTCAATCATACCATAAATTAATTTATGGACATAAATTTAACAATTTTTTCTAACTCCTAAAGTTTTCTAAACTGACCTTTGATACCAACTATAAGGACCCGGCCTTAAAACTCACTTAATATTGAATTAAATGAATAATTCACATTGAGGATCTTTTCAGGTTTAGAGTTTTAGAGAATTAGATCATAACTATTACATCTCAAAAGATTACACAGTAGACACTACTACAAAGTTTCCTTTTTTTCGAAACATAAACTCTTAAAAAAAAGAGACATGTCTAGCTCCATGTTTAAGACAGCATGACTTTTCCTTGATCCCATCCTTGACCCTATTCCACATTATATCCTGTGAAAAACATTTCAAAAACTTGGGGTGAGCATAAAAAGCTCAGTAAGGGATACACAAAGAAGGAAAACTGTTAGTTTTTCAAAACATCAAGTAAACCATGAATACTTTATGAAAGAAATAATTTTCACCTTTAAGAAGTAGTAAATACTCTTCACTGAATAAAAGATCATTAATTACCCTTTTGTAACCAAAATATTACCATAAAACCCATATAAATAACACATAACATATAAAGGTAACTTGGGACATAAACATACTTAAATGGAATAACCATACGGTCGACTTCCACACATATCACTACATGGAATAGCCATACGACCGACTTCAATACCCAATGCATTGGAGGTTATAACGTAACCACCCATCCTGGTATTCACGACACCACCCATCAGTTGGTTTATCACGTAACCACCTGTCTAATGTCCAAGTACCATTATAAAATCATAACACATAAAAAAATTATAAAGGAAAGAAAACATTTACACATTTCAAGAACAATATATCACTTAAATATATTGATATAACAGATCCATTTTCAAAACCATTTTCAATACCAAAATACATAAAAGAGTATATGATATTTATTTACTTTTAAAAATATTATGGCTTGTTGAGGAAGTCAAAGATCAAATAATACTCGCGGTGGCGGAAAGGTCGTTGTCACCACGTACGTTAAAAAGAAACATACTTTTTGTCATTTAGTAAAATGATTCGTATAGAAAATATTTCTTTGGAATAAAAGTAGAAGTCAAAGGGGTTTAATACAGCGTGTAAAAGAAAGTCTTGTATTAGAACAAAATATGCCTCAATTAAAGGAGATTGAGATGAAGTCCCATACCTCATGTCCGACTCGACTCGATCACTCTTTAATCTACTGAATAATAAACTAGAGTTAATTTATACTTTCTTAATAACCTTTTTCAAGTTCATTATTCCTTTTATATCACTTATTACCATGTTATGAACATTATGTACTTATTTAAGTTAACAACGGTTGTTTTGTCCATCTTTGGTACTTAAGCCAAAAATAAACTTCTTATAATTACAAGTTGTTCATGTGGTAAAATATCCATTATATCCAGAATTATATTAATGATGTAGATATCATATATATCATATATATCCATTATATACATTCATTGATAATATTACATAACATTTAGAGGTAATAAATGAAATGCACCGTTCATGGAGACGGTAATCCGTACGTACGCATGAACGCTACTTTCATTTATATTTCATATCTAAAAGAGTGAAATAATAATGATATAAAGATATTTTATAGTTCCAGTATAATATCATATATAACATCATAAACTCAATCCTTTATATGTCCCACATATGGCATTAACAAATCAAATCACTTTGAGAGGGCGGTAGTCTGCACTTCCTAAGATATCGCGTTTACCCATAATGGAAACCATAAAGGTATTCCATAAAATAAAAATATAGAAGCATATGGAAAAAATAAACATAATATATATCATATATAAATATAGTGACATCTTAATGTACACCATGAAAGGTGTTAGAATAATATTGAACAATCATCGTTTCGTGATGCAGAAATTCACCAACCACAGAAACAGTATGGTCTTTAACCATTAGACGGCGGTGTGTGTAAGTTTAAATCAAATACTTCTCATTAAAACATACTAATATATTTAAAATACTGGTTTTGTTATAAAATGAATTAATAAAAATAGTTTAGGGGGTTTGAAAATCAAAATAAAACAAAATAACACAAGTGAAGACATTACCTTTAAATCGGGTAACTACTCTTGGTTTGAACCAAAAGGGTTTCTTTAAGGGATTTTTGCCTAAGGTAAGGATTATATGATAAATATAGGGATGTAGAGAGATAAAATGAACAGATCTTGGTCGAGCCAAAGGCTTGAGAGGTGTGGGTAAGGGGGTAGAGATGGGGGCCTTTTATAAGAGGGAGGAGGGGCACTCTTGGAAAGTCAAGAAATGTTACTTTATTACAAAATGGGTTTCAGGTTTTAAAGGTCCCACAATGATATATTTTAAGGATAAGGTGATAAGGGTTTGAAATACACCCATCCAATAGGTTTTAGACAAGTGTAAGTCTTAGATTTTACCTTATCTTTAAATTTTATTTAAATCGTTTATTAATGAGGTAATCACTGCATCATCATGGTGTCATAAATAAATTTATTTATTTAATGTATAAAAATTATAAAAAAATACAATGATGTAGGAAATATTTTTATATTTCTAATTAATATTTATAGACCAAAATATGACTTGTATAACCCCATGTAAAAATTGTTTTAGTAAAAAAATACATGTTTGTGATATTTTTATTTTAACTTTAAATAAAATGTTATTAATGTCATTTTCTTACCCAAGTGGCTCCATGGGGTCCCCAAGTTGACCCATGGATTTTATTGGTCGGCCATGACATATAAAATAAGGTTAGTACATGTTTCAAGGTAATTTCATATTATTATAACATTATTTTTACCTTAAATTACACTAATTACCTTTAATCGCGATTAATAAAACTTAAAAGTTACTATTCACCAAAAAATTATTTTAAACTCATTGAACCACATTTTACTTCCTAATGACAACCATGTATGTTGGATTTTTGAAATTCAATTCACAGAAGTGGTAAAGTTTCATTTAAAAAAAAATCGGTTTTTTAACTACCACTTAGTGGTTTCATTATTCATCAAAAAATTGAAGTTTTCCAGAAAAATACCAAAAATTCACCCTAAGCTATATTTGATATTCTGAATTCAAAAATTATGTATATTTTAAAAAATTCAAAACATATAAGTTTCATTAATCAATTTAATAATTAATTCACATTGTCAAAACAAATAGCGTGTTTTTAAGAAACAAAATATATCAAAAGATTGACACTAGTTCAAGTCCAATTTCAAAGTGAAATTAATTCCAATGACCACCATTGGATTAAATGGTAAAAATATATTATAATTTAACTTTAAAACCAATTCAAAAGATAATCTAATCATATAAATAAATTGTATTAAAAAGGGGTTTTGAATTAAAATACAACATTTTTCACTATTCATTAAAAAATGAACTTTATCGGAAAAATACCAAAAATTTACACAAAGTAAATTTTGATGTCTTGATTCTAAAGAAGGATTTTATTTGGTCCAATAGAATGTATAAGAGTGACCAAAACTATTTTTAAAGAGGGTTCTCCATCAAAATGCGATAAATCGACCTTTTAGTGAATATTAGAGTATTTATGCTTAAAATTGAATTCTTTTATTATTTTAAGCCTTTATCTTTTATTGGATAAATGTAAAAACATTTAACAAACATATATAATCATATTTTAGTTATTTATATTCATTCCCGTCAATACAACGGCTACGTGTTAACTACCATTTGAAATAATATTATTATATGATTAGTTTGCAACATATTATTTCAAAGAAACTCGTTGTTGCGTATCGGGTACACTATCGAACATAGCAACCCATTTAAAGTAAAATTAATATTTAATTCACAAAATTTAATAAATATGAAAATGTCTTATTCTTTATTTACCTGGGATGTTACATTTATCATAGGTGTTGTTTTTTTTGTACAAGATGTTTCTTCAGTGTGATGTTATACAAAAAACATGATGCAACAAATGAGTCCTTTATTAGCGTTATTTCTAGCGATGGCTTCACACCGGTATAGTCAAAGCATAGAGTTATTCCCATCATTTAAGGATGGTACTTCCACCATTTTGGAGTGTTTCTTCTTCTACCGTAGTTGAAGAAGGAGAGTTTCTGAGTATCAGTGGTTCTTTCATTAGATGGGATGGCATAGTTTTTTGTCACATTAAAGATTCATGTGAAGTGGATACTGGTGTCATGTTTCTTCACATGGACAGATCATGGAAACATGTGATTGAGAGAATCTACAGCAACCTCTTTTGCTGGTGATCATGAATGAAGAAGTAAGAGATGAGGTCTATTTGATGACCATCTAATGTGAAGACAATGATATAGTCAAGCTTCTTAATTTTACTAATGCACATGCATGGATGGGAGATGGAGATGCGAGTGCGCTGCGAAGGAGAAAAAAGTTACACTATATGTGTGTGTGTTGTGTGTGTATATATACAGTTTCAAATATAATATATATATATATATAATGGAATATATAAAATGAATAAACATAATATAAAATTTTAATTTTGAAATTATAATATTAAAAAAATAATTAATAAAATTAAAAGGTTTTAAAAAATTATAAGTGAATCGTAAAATATTGATATTTTATATGGGTAAAAAAATATTAATTCTATAATTAACAAAAACCGTAAGGCTAAAATTTTAAGAAGTATTATTAAAATATTTCAAAAATTAACATAAGAAATAATATGATAAAAATATTTAAATAATATAAAATATAAAAACATCTAAAGAAATTTTTTAGATAATGTGAATTTAATATAATGTGATCTATGACAAAACATTTTAATCAGTTAACATTTATCAATTAATATTATGAAAATATAAATGTTTAAACAATTTGAATTTAAATAAATGTGATGTAATTATAATTTAAAAAAAATATCAAAACATTAAGATACAAGTCCAAACACTAACAATTTCTCCCTTTTGTTAATTACAAAACCAAACATTTAGTTATGCTTTCAAAAAAACATTATCCCCTTTTTTAAATTTATTAAAAATATAAAAAATCAGATTTATAAAGTATTCTACCTCATAAATAATAACAGTATGAAATACCTAGTATTTAAAAAGTATAATATTTTCATAAGAATCAACATTTAATAATAGTAATCATGTAAGTAGATTTATAAAACTATATCCAGTTTAAACAAGCAGTAAACATAATAAAAAAATATCATGCTTATAACATACCCATTTCAAAATTTATTTTCTCAAATTTTACTAAATCAAATGTTTTAGTTGTTGGAGTTGGTGCCCTAAAACTAACTACTTTGTACTTTGGATTACATATATATATTCAAAGAAGTGAATATTAATATTAATATTAATAATTATTGCATGTTTGTTTTTCGGCATAACATTGATGTGATAATGTCCTAGAGTATTTATCGCATTGATAAGGTCATATAATTTATCCTCTATGGTGATAACCTTGAAATTAAATGAAAATATTCTTAAATATAGTTTTGTGGTTGGATACCATACTATGATGTGGCACATAGTATATAGACCATCAGGTGTTTACAACTCATTCACTTAGATGTATTTCATAAACCATGATAATAAAAGTTCTTGGCATAGTTTGATATGTTGGGTGTGTCATGAGTGATGTGTTACTAATGAATAATTTGAGGAATGATTTTTACCTTCCATATTTATAGAATCTTACATCTCAACCCTTTGATTGGAATAGAACTGTCACATTAAATTCCATGGTCATGGTGCAATGATGTGTTTATTTATGATAGTAAAAGAAAGACCTATCAAGCATATATGTTGATGACACATATTTGCAACCCTCTTGGTGATATATTTAGACAAAGATATTATATTACACAGCGAGAATTTTTATGGGGTTTTCAACATTGTGAAATTAAGTTCTTTCTCTTAGGTGCATTGACCCATTGGTAGACAATAATCTAGGAATTTAGGAATACCCACCTATTGCTAATGAGAAAGAATCCTAAAGGGTCACATACTAAGTTTTTATGTTTATCTTGATTAGATTATATTTGATTTTAATTAATGGAATAAATATTATTCTTAAGACTGAGGAATAATTTTACTCAAGTTTATTGATCACATAAATTAAATAAATATTTATTCATCAGATTGTGAATATAATTTATTTATTTATTTTATAAAATATTTAATAAATATTTATTCACTCTTTTATGGATAAAAAATTATTAATTAATAAAAAAATTAATTTTGGTATTCAATAAATGTTAAGGAGTTTGAATGAACCAAGAACACACTAAATATTAATTTACAAGTCGGTAAAATAATATTTGTTATTGCACAAGTTAGTGAATTTCATACAATAATAATAATTATATCATTATTATTATGTGGAATGGGGTTTTATAAATATTATAATATTATTTAAGGGCTAGTATGCAATTGAATAATATTTTAACATAAACCCTAGCTTTATATATATATGGTTATGTCTATTTTGTAGGGTTAATCAAGAAATAGGGAATTGTTACACACAATGTATTTCTCTCACAAATTTTTTTCTCTCTCACTATCAAGAATGAGATTCCTTCAATATAGAAATATGAGTGATCAACATGAATGATGGCACATAATTGATTCATCGTGATAGCAACTAAAAATAAATTAGTGTTGGTCGAAGAGAAAAAGAGAACATGTGGATCACCAATAGAGGGATTCTATACTTGGATCTTTACATCTCAGTGAAGTTAATGTGAAAAGGGGTTTTGGATGATCAAAATCTACATTGAATAAATAATTCTAATATAAGGTAAACCATTTCTTCCGATCTTAAAAAAAATTAATTATAAATTTAACATGAAAAGAACCTTCATTGGGGTTTCAGAAAACTCTATGTTAAAATAAATTTTAATTTAATGCCCACCAAAGATGCTTTTGATGTGCCTGAAACCTATAAGTGATATCAAAACGTTCACATTTTAAACATATAATTATTTATTTGATTTTTGATCTATGCGCAATAGTGGTTATATTTTCATCTCATATTATTAGTTATTTAATTTGTTTTTAATTAACATGTTATCAACATATTAATAATGTTTGTTCAATTTTCCATTTTCTTAAAGGTCTAATAATATATGAAGGGTTATCGGAGATGCCATCGGGAAGTATTGAGGATTTTGGCTAGATATCATGGAACTACATAGCGTGTAGTCGGAGTACACATCGTGTACCCAAGTGCACTGGACATGGTCGTGTCACAAGAAACATGAAACTCCAAGTAGTAAATTGCATGTGGTGAATTTATTATACACCACATGTTGACTAGGAAAACCTATCACATGGAATGTTAGATTACATAGCATATAGATGACGTTCACATTGTGTATTCTACATGGTTTAGCAGTAAAATTCATGCATCATGTGTGGTCATAAACACAGTAAAGCTACATAAGATTGACATCTTGGATCATTAATTATATACACAATGTGTATGCGGTGTACACGTTGTGTAGTTAATCATTTATCATGTCCAAGATACACACCAATCCATTCAAAAAGTCAAACTGACACATGAAAAGTAGAACACATAGTGTGTATCCGACGTACACATTGTGTGGTTCCCCATCCAAAAAACACACTGTTTCCTTCAGCGAGTTTCACAGACACACAAAAATAGTAATACATAGCATGTGGCTAGCATTTACACATTATTTAGTCCAACTAAGGAACACATTGAGGCCCTAGGTGTATAACCCAGATACATGAAAATCGAGATACACGATGTGTAACTCATAAGTACATGTTGTGTAGTCTCCCAATTAATGGCATAATTAAATTAAATTAAATTGATAATTCTAGTATTAAAATTTTATTTTATTGATTTCCACCTATTGTTTTTGAAAATTTAAAAATAGTTTTAATAACTTTAAATGATCAATTAATTTATTGTAATAAATATATAATTATTAGTTCTTCCTTTTTTTCATGAATTCCATTAATGATATATATCTCCAACTAAGTTCATATGGTTATTAAGGTGAAAGGGAATTAATTAATTAATTAATTAATGAAATCATGTTTATCTTAATAATAAATAATAAATAAGAAATTAATTTTATCCAGTTCCTTTTGCATATATATTGCATGTATGACCGTTCATGATCTTGACCAAGAGTTGTGTATATGTTAGATATTTTAATTTAATTTATTGTATGGGTTTTCAATTATTTAATATTAAATTAAATTTGATATCCTGTGATTCATCCCTCCTTCCATTATTATATAGGACTTATGTGTCCAAGGATATTTATGTAATTCCCCTTAACCAATTCATTGGTTCCCCTCACCTGTGTGTGGGTTATAAATACTTGTAATTAATGGAGTATCCCAATGTGCATAGAGGTGGTTCAATATGGAACCATAATGATGACAACTTGAGTGATACATAGGTGGATAGGTGGAATGTTGCAACTCATTCCATGTATATAAAAATGAATTCCCTTGAGTAATAGTTTGATTTATTGTTCGCTCAATAAATCAAATGTTTAGATAAGTTAATGATCAATTCATTAATTATTTATTTATTTTTTGTCTTATGCATTATTTATTTTATGGATACAAGATCTCTATCACATAAATAAATGAATGAATATGAAAATATGGAATTTAAATAAATTGATTATGCGTAAATGTCTTATCCAACATGGTTAATTAATTAATTAAAATCTACTTAATATTAAAAAGTTATGTAAAGGATAAATCATCATAAAATTTATGGATGATATATAAAAATACCTCAAGTAATATTAAGTCATTCAACCTTATATCGTCTGAATTAAGATGAACCCGTATTTTAAGTGTCAATTCGGCTTCTGTTGGGGGCACTTTTAATTAACAAGAATTATTAACTAAGATAGTAGGTCAACTTAAGAAAATATGTATTGGGTTTAATGACCTATATTTGTCTAATAAATATTTGTAGGAAAGTGTTGAGGAAATCCCAGTCAGGGTTTTTGGATTTGGGAGCTCACTCAATGGATCAAGGAGTTGTTATCCCACAGTTGGAAATACCACCTACCGAAATACTTTCAAGTAATTTTCATGGACTTCATCTAGATTATAAGAAAGGAAACATGGATCCTTTATAGTAGAATGTGAGAGAAACTGAACATTCTAAGTTCAATAGTGAGGGATATTACAACATGATAAAATAGTGGTATAATTAATAAAATTAATTATTATTATTTCTCATAGAATATATAATCAAGTATTAATCACCTATTTTAATTATTTTAGAAAATTGAAAGAAAAAACATGAATATAATGTGATCATTCCATAACTCATGGTATGTCCTTATAAATACAAATTTATGGATATGGTATAATCATTTATGTGATTCATTATTATCAGGAAGTTTGTATTATGTGTTAGAATCCCCTATTCATGTTCTTCCACCTCGGTAGGTGAGTGAAGGTGAAAAGGGTGCCTACCAGAGATATATTGAGGATTCATAATATGTCCATTATATTATATTATAAATTATATCCAAAGATTTGATGATACAATATAAATACATGTATGATTACACCATAATATCTCATTTCCATTCTCTTGAGAAATATGAGGAAATATGAGAAATTAATAAGATTGTAAATGCACTGTATATCAGTGTAAACTAAAAGAATTCACTAAAGATACTGATAATCCTATGAAAATGTTGTGGTATATTGATCATTTATAAAAATTTGTCTTCCAATAAGATAATAAAATATCCATTAATCTTATCTTATTATCCTTACCATCAAGTTTATCCATATTTTTCTAAGACTGGATAAAAAAATGGATAAATCACTTAGGAAAGTTTTTTCTATACTTCACCATGTGGATAAGGATTGGTAGAAAATTGTTTATACAACCCTTTTGGTGAAAGTTTTGAAATACAATGCTAAAGGTACCACGGATAATCCAAATCCAAAATACCATTTATATCATCCTTTAAAGAGACCAAATATTCAATATAGGAAGAATGAACAAGAGGATATTTTCTTCTTATATGAAAAGAATGGATACTAGAAAATAAATTTCAATGAATTGAAGAAGCAATAAGATATATTCTCTTCAGGTATATTTATCCAGTTTCTATTCACCGCTTGTGTATTAAATACAATATGATTACAAAATACAAGTATTTAAATATAGGAAATGAGAAAGAATAGAAAGGTTATAGAATGAACTCAAAAAGAGCTGATAAATGGCTATTCCTATGTTAGTCAAGGGGACTTCACTTTTTCTCATCACCGGATTGGATTGATTCAAGTTTTTAATAATTGTTACCAGAACATTTATCTTGGTTTTGGGATAGACACAGTGATACATTATTTAGTTTTTAGAATTAATGTTTGTAGGGTACTTTAATACTAAAATAATAGTTCATTAACTCTTGAATAATATATATACATTTCAATGAATGATGAATATAAAATATAATACTCTTACCATATTGTGGCATGATAATTATTTTTCAAATAAAACTGAAATTAGTTAACCTATTTACACCTATAAAAGTTTTTTAGTCTCAATTGATCTAAGATACTAGATATAAAAAAACTACTTATCATGCTTTAGATGAATAAACCTTTATAAAAAAGGTATGTCACAAAACTTTTAGAATTAGTTCAACATGGACATATAAACTATTCTTAATTTAAATGTAACTTCATATAATTCATGAGATTTATTTAAGTAATTTTAGAAATAGTCAGTGAAGTAAATGAGTGCACTTAGTAAACATTGAGGAATCTATGAGCTGGATTTTCATAAAAAACATATTATCCAAGTAATCATTGATCATATATGTGGATTAAAGGTTATAACTAATTCTCATTTCCTTAAATACATCAATGTCATGATGGAAGTAAAAGGAATATAAATGGTAAGTCTTTTATATATTGCAAATATTTCATCATTCCTTCCAATATATGTTTTGAAAATAGTAGTAGAACAACCAACCATATGCCAAAAATATTTTCTAGTGAATATCGTATCAATTGTTATATGATAATAATATATTAGGACACTGCCACAATTTTTTGGGAAAAACCATTTGTTTAAGATTTCTCCTTAGCTACATATAAACATAAAAACACTAAGGTTCATCTGAGTTAATGATCCTATAGCCACTAAGGATATTAATTTCCAGTCAAGATCAACTATATTTTCATAAAGTAATCCTATATCTTTGAAGATATTGGGATAAGACTTAACTTCTATGGGTTAATACTCTAGATGCACATGAGTTGGCATAGAAATACTAGACCCCACACAGCTTAGTGGGAGGATTAGTTCCATAGACACACACTGTGTAAGACTTTATAACCAAAGAGGTGGTTTATGTTCACTATAGTGGGTGATACATGTATTATTATTTTAGAATAAAGATTAATAAAATGAAGCAGTAAATATTAATATTATAAGGTTGAAAATTATGTATAAATTCAAGTAATGGACTTTATGTATCAAGATTTGGGGACTCCATATTTTGAATCTCTATAATAATTGATAGTATCAATGAGTATTCAAGAGAAACTAGGCATGGATGGTACAATACAATACCAATAAAGTATATTTTATTTTTGAAAGTTCTAGTATATAAAAACCTATACGCTAATCATCATGAATAAAATACTTCATTAATTATACTTGGTAAAAGCATATTTCTATGATCATCATATTGGGATATTGATTGTCAAGGATGACACACTTAGAGGAAACATTACTTTGGATTTCTATATGATGCAACCAAAAGGAGACCATGTGATATATGTATACTAGGAATAACTTAAAAGGGTTAGTGACATCAATAAATTCCAATAAGATATGAAAATTACATAAATTCAATTATGAATAAATCATTCATAGTGATTATAGAATATTCATTTGGAAATTAATGAGTGACATGTGTCTCTATTTTGTTAGTGGGAGTACTATAAGTTTTTAAGGTTGATATATTAATAACATATAGAAAACAAATGTTGTGTCTTAATATTTTGTTAATAATAAGGAATTAAATTTCTTCAATTATGACTTAAATTAGAAACCATGTTATAGGGAAAAAGATATAAAAGATAGATCCATGAGTTTGATTAATTTAGTCACAGTGCATATATTATCTAAGTATTGAGGAATATAAGTTATAAAAATTCAAGACTGAATTGTTGTTGGCATATAATCCTTCCAGTAGAAAATTCATAAGAATAGGAAGAGATTATTGAGATTAATATAATTTCAAAAACTTAAGTGATGATAATTTATCTCGTGTTCCATGATATGTACTGATGTTTTATATTACAAATTCATGATGCATAGTATGTAAATATCAAACAAATCTAACATAATTGCATCGAATTATAGTTAGAACTATCCTATGGTACTTTTAAAAGTATAAATGGATGAGTTATTGGTGTCTAGAGAAGTGATAATACTAATAATAAAGGTAATCGAACACTTGTCTACACTTGGTTCAATTTGATCCAGAATCACCAAAAAATCCAAGGTAATATACAAGAAAAACTTATTATAGCCAGTTGTTTACATATCTATAATATCTAAGTTTTTTGTGACTTCTGTTGTAGCTTAAGAAGTGGTTTAGTAGTGTTCTATTATGATTTTGGGTTATAATAAAACAAATATATTTATCATTTTATGATAAGAATTGACTATGGATTTAGTCAGGATGTCAGGATTTTGATATGAGAATAAGAGGTGGATACTCAGCAATATCATCACTTGAGGGATTTTATCAAGATAGTAATGTTGTGGTAAATAGATTCTCTACACATACATGTGGATTTACCAACCCCTACCATGGAAATGCGGTAGGCCTAGAATTTTTATCCATACTTAGAAAAAGAATTTTTTCATGTGAGGAATAATTGGTTGTTAGTAATTGGCTTAAGTAAAAGTGGGAGTTTGTTGGAGTTAGTGCCCGAGAACCATATTCTTTGTACTTTGGATTACATATATATATTCAAAGAAGTGAATATTAATATAAATATCTTATTACATATAATTTTTTCTTATACATAACATTAATGCAATAGCATCCTAAACTATTTGTAATGTTGATAAGGTCATAGCAGTTCCCTATTACTGGAAATGCTATGACAATATTCTTAAATATAGTTATGTGGTTTGATAATATACATTGATAGGGAACATAGTATATATACTATCATGTGTGATTACTATTAAATAGATGAGGCTTTTTCCCATGAATTTCACACTTTGTAATCTCTAAGATTGGAGATTATGATAATAGAACCACCAGTAGGAATTCTACATGTTTTAGTGTCATCAGATATTCTTATATTCAAACATGTGTAATGGTCCTTAGACTTTAAGTTTATTATTAATATATATCATAACTCACACACTTAAATGTATTTCGTAAACCATGAGTATAATAGTTCATTCCAATGTTGGATACGTTGGGTGCATCATGACTGATGTGTTATTAATGAATAAGTAGAGGAAGGACTTATCCCTTATATCTTTATAGAAGCTTATATCTCAAACCTTTTATTGGAATATAACTTTCACATTAAATTTCATGGTCATGGTGCAATGACATGTTTATTTTATATCTTCAAAGAAAAATGTATCAACCATATAGGTTGATGTCATAGATGTACAACCTACT
This sequence comes from Viscum album, assembly GCA_963277665.1. Classification (NCBI taxonomy): domain Eukaryota; kingdom Viridiplantae; phylum Streptophyta; class Magnoliopsida; order Santalales; family Viscaceae; genus Viscum; species Viscum album. The sequence continues at coordinate 1,310,622,342 of OY728130.1, read as the reverse complement.
CAATAAGATATTGGGAAAAATGGATTATAATACATAGTGAGCGTTCGTATGTGGTTTTCAATGTTGTGTGACATTAAGTTCTTTCTCTTGGGTTCATTGACTCATTTCTAGATAGTAATCTTGGACTTTAGGAATATATGCATAATGCCAATGAGAAAGAATCCAAGAGGGTCACGCATTAAGTGTTTCTGTTGATCTTGATTAAATTATATTTGAATTTAACAAATATAATAAATATTATTATCAAGACCAAGGAATAATTTTATTCAAGTTTTGTTGATTTCATAAATTAATTAAATATTTATTCATCAGGTTTTGTATAAAATTTATTTATATATTTTATTGAATATTTAATAAATATTTATTTATTGGTTTGAGGATAAAATTATTTATTAATGAATAAAAGTGTTTATTCAAGTGTTCAATAATTATTGTGGAGTTCGAATGGACCAAGACTATATCTGATAATAAATATTAATTTACAATCTAGTAAAATAATTATTTTTTTTGTTGTAAAAGTTAATGTGAACACCATAAAATAATAATAATGATATTATTATTATTATGTGGCATGGGGTTTAATAAAAATTATAATATTATTTAAGGGTTGGTACACAATTAAATATTATTTTAATCTAAACCCAAGATCTATAAATAGAAGATTATGTCTATTGTGTAGGGTTAATCGAGAAATAGAGAATCATTATTCACAAAGTATTTCTCTCTTGAATTCCACTTTCTATCTCCCACTCAAGAACTAGAGACCCAAGAGAGATTCCTTCAAGATCAAAAGACAAACGATCCGCCAAAACGAAAAAGGACAATTGATTCATCATGATAGAACCCAGAAAATAATTGGAATTTCACCTATATCAAAGGATCATGTGTGGATAACCTCTCGAGGGATTCTATACTTGGATCCTTACAGCATAATGAAGGTAATCTTGAAAAGGGTTTTTGGATGATCAATATTTATATCAAATAAAGGATCCTAAGACAAGGTAAACCATTTATTATGATCTTAAATAAATTAATTTTAAATTTAATTTTAAAATATCATTTATTTGGGTTTTAGGAAAATATATGTTAAAATAAATTTTAATTTAACACCCACCAAAGGCACTTCTAATATTCCCAGAACCTACAATAGTGAATATGTCAGCCAATTTGTTTCAGTGGGATTGAATTCTAAATTGATATCCCCTTTATTCACATGATCTTTTAGAAAATGAAATCTACATCTATATGTTATGTTTAATAGTGTTGAAAATTATTTTTATAAATTGAAATTATACAAGAATTATTATAGAAAATTGGAATTTTATCAAAACTAATATTAAAATCGCATAAAGTTTGTTTAATCCAAATGCTTTGAGTATAAAAAATAGAAATAGTAAAATACTCAACCATAGATCTTGATAGTGAAAATAATGGTTGTTACTTAGAACTCCATGAAATTAAATTTTTACCCAAAAAATGACACATACCTATTTTCTTTTCTAGTCAAGACTATAACCTCTAAATTCAGAGTCTGAGTGAGATAATAAATCAAAACAGTTCTGGTTTAAATAATATAAACTAGTTCCAAAGATTCCTTTAATATATCTAATAACTTTATTAATTACTTTAAGATGACTTTCCTTAGTATTTGACTGAAATCTATTCCATAAACAGACTGAAAACATTATATCTAGTCAAGATATAGTCAAATATAGTAAACTACCTATCATGCCTCTATACAGTTTTATATCAACACTCTTTATATATTAATTTAAATCAAATTTGGAATTTATAATAATATTTGTTTTTATAGACTTACCTGAATCAAGGGAAAACCATTTACAAATTTCTTTATCATTCTTTAATTGATTTAAGAAAATACCATCTTTTCTTTGATTAATTTGTAAAATAAGAAAAAAATTCAATTATATAACACCCCAAAATGATAAAGGGTTAAATGGATAAATGATATGACTCATGTCAACAAGGTGTGCCTTCCTTTTCAGAAGCCTTCCTGATTAGAACATCACAGTTAAGCGTGCTTGGTTGGGAGTAGTGATCAGGATGGGTGACCTTCTAGGAAGTTTCTCAGGTGTGTGTGAGTGAGGAAAAAGCAAACTAGAAAGGATATGTGTTGGCCTGTGGGGACTTTTATTGGTCAGATGACCCGTTCAGGAATGTGGGTGGGCCTCAGGGTGGGGACCACATGTCTGTGGGGCAACTGGTGGTACCTGGCGGGCCGGGACCCGATGATCATGTTAAGGTGGGGTGTATGTGCTATAACTAGGACCCGGTTGTCACTTTTGGTATTAGAGGAGGAACCCAGCCTTAAGTGCACTCCCTGGGTTGAGATGTAGGGCCCACAATGAGGATGTTGTGCTCTAAAAGAGGGAGTGAATGTAACACCCCAAAATGATAAAGGGTTAAATGGCTAAATGATATGACTCATGTCAACAAGGTGCACCTTCCTTTTTAGGAGCCTGCTTGATTAGAACTCTACAGTTAAGCGTGCTTGGCCTAAAGTAGTGATCTGGATGGGTTACCATCTAGGAAGTTTCCCAGGGTGTGTGTGAGTGAGGAAAAGGCATACTGGAAAGGACATGTGTTGGCCTGTGGGGACTTTCATTAGTCAGATGACCCGTTCGGGCATGTGGGTGGGACCCAGGGTGGGGACCATGTGTCTGCGGGGAAACTGGTGGTACCTGGAAGGTCGGGGACCCAATGGCCACGTTAAGGTGGGGTGTCTATGCTGTCACTAGGATCCATTTGTCACAAATTATATCATTAATCTCATATCAAACTCACTTATCATTAATTTAGAAATATCATTAAAAATTAAATAATTTATAGAACCAAATTTTATATCATCAACATATATATGAATAATCAAAATGTCATTTGAAACTCTCTTTATAAACATGGTAGGGGCCTAGAGTAGTTTTCAGGATGGGTGACCTTCTGGGAAGTTTCCCAGGGTGTGTGTGAGTGGGGACAAAGCACACTAGAAAGGACATGTGTTGGCTTGTGGGGACTTTCATTAGTCAGATGACCCATTCGGTCATGTGGGTGGGCCCTAGGGTGGGGACCACATGTCTACAGGGAAACTGGTGGTACCTGGCGGGTCGGGACCCGACGGCCATGTTAAGGCGGGGTGTCTATGCTGTCATTGGGACCCGGTTGTCACAAATTATACCATTAATCTCATATCAAACTCACTTTTAATTAATTTAGAAATATCATTAAAAAGTAAATAATTTTTAGAACCAAATTTTATATCATCAACATATATATGAAAAATCAAAATGTCATTTGAAACTCTCTTTATAAACAAGGTAGGATCAACCTTTCCTTTAACAAAATCATTTTTCAATAAGAATTGAGTAATTCTTTCATACCAAGATTGAGGAAATTTATTAAGACCATATAAAGCTTTATTAAGATTAAAAACATGATTTAAAAATTTTTCATTTTCAAATCTAGGGGGTTGTTTCACATAAACTTCATCGAGAGTTATTCTATTTAAAATACACTTTTTACATCCATTTGAAATATTTTTTCCTTTTGAAAAAAAACAGAAAATTCTAATAAAATTCTTATAGATTGCATCCTAGCAACAGGAGAAAAAAATATTCAAATTTTATTCCCTTTTCTAGGGAATAACCTTCAGAAATTAATCTTGATTTATTTTTAACTATGTTTCCAACTTCACCTAGATTATTATGAAAAATACACTTAGTTACTATTATTTATTTAACCTTTTATAATTAAACTAAACTACACACTTTATTTATTTTAAATTGATTTAATTCATCAAGAATAAAATTAATCTAATTTGAATAAATTAAAGCATCATCAATGTTAACATGTACAATATCTACAACAAGAGTAGAATCATTATAGTAATGTAAAATAGATTTTCTAGTTTTTATACTAGATTCAACATTTCCAATTACTTTTTCAATAGGATAATATCTAACAGTTTTCCATTATTTAGGTTTAGATTGAGAATAGATATTATGATGCATTATCATTTTCTTGGTCATCATCTTCTCCAAAATTAAATTCCTTGAATTCATTGTCATCCTTATTTGAATTAAAATTCTTCTTGCAATTAATATTTTCATTCAATTTAACATGCACAAACTCTCCAATAATTAAAGTTCTCTTATTGAAAAATCTATATGTCTTGCTAGTATTAGAATACCCTAAAAATATTCCTTCATAACTTTTAGAATCAAACTTATCTAAATTATATTTTTTATTTAGATAAATTCCTTAAAACCAAACACCCTATAATATCAAATTTTGTGTTTAAATCCTTTAAACAATTCTTAAGGTATATTAATTAAAATTTGACTAATAGACACTCTATTTAAAATATGAAAATATATATTTACATATTTTTTACAGAAATATTTTGGCTCATTAAATTCCATAACCATTGATCAAGACATTTCTTGTATTAACATATTTTTTCTTTCAACCACACCATTTTGTTGTGGTGTCCTAGGGGCATAAAAATAATACTTATATCCATTGTCTTCAAAATACTTATCAAATTATAAATTAAAAAATTCATCACCTCTATCACTTATGATAGAGATGAATAAAATATTTTTGAAATGTTTAATAAGTTTATAGAATGCATAGAATTTAGTTAAAGTTTCATTTTTATGCTAAAATAAATAAATCTAGATGAATCAACTATAATAATCTAATATTACAAATACATATTTATTTACACTTAAACTAGTAGGTTTTATATTACCACTTAATAAATATGTAATGATTCAACAAATATATTTGTATTAAAATCATTTACATATATAAATATTTATTTATGTTTCTTACCCTTTAAATAGAAATCATACATAAAGTACTTACTTATATGTAACTTTATAGATTGATGAACTTGTTCATGATTTAACAATTTGTGCAACAATCTAAAATTTTCATATCCAAGTCTATTATGAAATATAATATCATTCACTTATACATAATTAAAACACTTTACCTTTTGTTTAGTTAAATCATAAAAATCAATAGTATAAACATTGCCTTTTCTATTTTTAGAAAATAAAACAAATTTATTTTTTAAAACTGTGCATTTATCATTTTCAAAAATTATATTTAATCCAGAATCACAAAGTTGTGATATACTTATTAAATTATGTTTTAAACCATATATAAATAAAACTATTAAAATAATAATAGATTTATAAAAAAATCTCCACTACCTTTAATATGTCCTTTAGAGTTGTCTCCAAATGTGACTTGGCCTCCATCACATGAATTAAGAGATAAAGATTTTGAAATATCACCTGTCTTGTTTCTGGAACACTAAATTTCTAAATACCACAAATCTTTGAGACTTTTAAGCCACATTTCTTAAAATTAAACAATCAAGTATGCTATTTTGGTACCCAAGCTAACTTGGGTCCAATTGTATTAGTAGCTAAAATTTTTGGAATCCAAACTGATTTAAAACACATGTTTGATGGTTATTTAGAAAATAAATTATTATAAATAAATTTATTTATATACCCAAATGATTGTGTAAATATTATAGAATATTTATTAGTATTTTACCCTTTCATTATAAATTTAAAACATGTTACAATGAAAATACATCCTTTTAAACTTTTAACGAATTTAGTTTTATTCAACCTTGGTGATAAACTATAATAACCAAAACTATTCTGGTTATTTTTTGGTTTCATCATAAACATATTTTTATCATATTTTTCTTTTCCTTAAACAAATGTAGATAGATTTTCTATAATATTGGAAACTTCTTTTTTTATATTTATATTATTTTTTTGAATAGATTCTAAATCAGTACAAGCTTTATCATTAGAGCCAGAATCTATATTTCTCAGTTTATCATTTTCCTATTTGAGCTTCTTGAATTTATTATCAATATTATTTATAACATCCCACATAGAATTAAACCTTTTTTATTGATCTTTATTATTTACTACCGTAAATTACTTAAGTTTGTCATTTTCTTCTTTTAATTTAAATATCTCATTATTACAATTCCTTTAAGATTACTCATTCTAGGAAATATATATATATATATACATATTCAAATTATAAAATTTCCTTTTCAATGTAAAGACCCATAAAATTCGATGAATTTTTTTTAATTATTTGGTATTATTATGAGTCTACAAAAATTGATGGCTCATGATTCTGAGGCCCGGTGTGCCCGGAATGAATTTTTTAACTTTTTTAAGGTACGTTCGGTAAATGTGTGGGAGGCATTTTTTATCTTTTGAATCGGTTATTGGATTAAAAATATGAGGGCACTGTTGAATCTGTAGTGCCGGGAATCACTTAAGGGAGGTTTCAATTCGACCGCAGTAGGTCGGGAGAAAAATTTAGTTTTTGGACTTTTTAAAGAAAAGTAAAATTACACGTAGTTGTTATTTTATTTTTATTTTTCTCCAATAGATGAGAGGCGGTGGTGGGACTAGTGACTTTTCAAGCCATTTAATGTCTTAAATCATCAACTACATAACTCCACTATTGTGAATTAAAAGAGGTTCATTAATTCATTTAATAAACCTCATTAATTCCTCAACGTGTTACTCACCTTTCCCCATCCTATTTAAATGGAGTTCAGAGTGGGGTTTTGGCACGACTTCTTCAAATGAGGAAACTCTGGTGGAGTTTTACAACAACATCCATAGACAGAGGATGAAAGCTCAGGCGGCAACGATCTGGGATTTACGAACGCTGACGACTCTATCCAACGTGGAAACCCCTCCCGCCACAACCGCGACACCTCCAACAGATCTCGAGGTAGGAGGTTTATGTTTGGTTTTGGTTTAACATTATTGAAATGAGTTTATTTAATCTTTAATGTTAGATAAATATTATCTCACTAGTAATCATGTTAATGTGGAGGGTGCGGGCCGAACGAACAAGGCTTGGACCCTCCACTGCTTCGTTCATGTTACATCCTTTGAGAATAATTTTCCTCAATTATAACAAAAATGCAAGACAGAGGGTCACGATATGACAGTGGCAGTCCAGGAGGCTCGTAGGCATAGACAAAACCATAAATAGACCACCAGAACATATCTGGTGGCCCGCAGAAAGAATCGTCGGCACGCCATGCTGGTGGCGGCCGGCAGTGGCCGAAGGAGGGTCACGAAAACCGGTCGTGGGTGGTGGGAAGGTAGTGCACCGCGGTGGATAGAGGCGGCCAGCCTGAGATGGTCACTTGGGAGAAGGGTGGTTCCCATAGGTACCCCCGGTGGTGGCAGACGCGACCAGCAGGCCGCGGCAGGAGGGGGCGGCGCGCCGCATCGGTTGGAGATTGGTTGGCCATCTAGCTGACCGTTGCACATAGTGGGGAATCACCCCACAAGCCGGATGAAATATCCCCATATCCGCTGGGCTAGCTGGAGAAACGGTTCTCCATCAGGCTTATCAGGCTGTATGTGGGGCGTCCGAACGGGCCGGACCTGCGGGCCAGCGCTGGTGGGCCGAGCCCCACCCGACTGAACAGGCCAATCGCGGTGCGGGCCCGAAAACCAGCGGAGTCAACAATGATGGGGTGGACCCAGTGAACCGGGCCAACCCTTAACTGGCTGGACCTGGGCGGGGTCAGGTAGACCCCGGGACCCATTGCGTCGATCCGGTATGACCGAGTCGGACCGAGCCCAGACCCAACCGGCCCCCAAATAAAGAAATGCTCATAACTGACGAACCAGGTGTTTGTTTTACATGCCATTAGTGGCGCTGGAGACCCTTTTGGGAAGCGGTCCCTTTAGCATATTCTCGTGGGCCCGACCGAGCCAGGCCAGACTGAGGTGTGATCACCCCCATTTCACGGAAAGGGGTGTAACTAACAAACCAGGCATCCAATCAATGCATTGTCTATGGCATAATGACACTTGTGACAAGGCGGTCCTTTGGAGATACTCTAAGAGATACTTTATGGAGTTTTACATTCAACCTTGGTTGGATCAAACTTGAATCCAACTGGGCCCTTTTTACAAATGTTCCCATATCTCACAGACCGGGTGTCTGATCGACACGTAGTCTGTCATGCTGGGACCGCTATGATGGGGCAGTCCCTTGGGTATGCTTTTTGTGAGACTTTGTACCAGTTTAAATTAGACTAATGGATTGAGTAGTAGATTCTTCCAGAGATCGGGCGTGCTTCATGCAGGAATCCAGTGGCTGGCTGTGACATGAAGAAAAAGAGAGACCAATACGGGTCAGCATCAAAAACTCCAGAGTGGGATGATCTAGTTGTATGACTAATCATCCCTACCCCTTTACCAGTGACCAATACTGGTCATCACCAGTGACCAATACAGGTCAGCACTAGAGACCAATACGGGTCAGCACCAGCGACCAATACGCGTCAGTACTAGCAAACAATACGGGTCAACACCAGCGACCAATATGGGTCAGTATCTAACGAGTAATATGGGTCAGCATATAGTGACCTATACGGGTCAACAATAGTGTTACTATGGATAGGATAATTTGGCTTAAGGATTATTCATCCCTATCCTCGTAACCTTGAAGTTATACTGTTAGAGTGAGCTCTCTCTTTTGCATTGTGCTTCATGATTTAGATCATGCTTGTGATATTACATTTGTGGTATTTCTTTTGATTTTTTACTTTGTGTATTACTGAGACCTTCGGGGGTCTCGAGGTCCCCTACTGGGTATTGTTATACTCACCCCTGCATGGGCTTCGCCTGCACGTGTGTGTCTGGTGTAGACTACTAATTCTCTGAGGTAGACTTTAGAGGATCAAGGCTTCCTGGAGCTTGGTGTGATGAGAGAAGTCGAGATCCTCTTATTCGACTTTATACTTACAGCAAATACCCTCAAGGTATAGCTCTAGGGCAGATGCGACAGCTGTTTAATTTCTTTTCAGTTTCTAGGGATTGTATTCTGGTCCACTGTTTTCAGTTTTCAGTTGTACTTTTGGTTATACTTTACTCTCATGGTTATACCTTACTTTTGTTGGTTTTTTACTTCAGTTCCATTTTTTGAGTGTGTACAGATCTATAAGGCAATGTCTTCCCTCTTTGGGAAAATCCTTCAAGTGCTAGTCACCAACCCCTAGCCTGTGGAAGGGGTGGTCAGTTCTACTAGATGAACTGAGAGTATACTTTTAATGAGGAAATGGTGTGAAGTTTCATGAGTTTGGTTTTCAGTAATGGTTTTATAGTGTTAGTGTGGTGGTCGACATATCCATACACCAGGACCCTGAATTCTGTTTTTTGACTCGGTACATAAAAACACCAGTTGCTGGTGTTTTGAACATTTTTCTTGGTCTTTCTTGAGTCATCTCAATGGGTATTACTTATTGAATGTGGTGAATATGTTTCTTACAGGATTCCTCCATGAACATAGCCAGCCATTATTTTGATTAGAGATCATGATAGTGGCCCACCGAGTGATGAGGCTTTGGTACAGGGACTACTCAAAGTGATGGAACCTTTGGGTGGTTTACCATCAGCACCACCACCCGTTGAGTAGAAAATGCTACCGGTGGATCATGCACGCCGATTGAGCACATTTCATGTGTTCTAGAGATAGAGGTCTCCAAGGTTTTGAGGTGAGACGGACACCCAGGCAGCAAAGGACTGGCTTGAGGCCGTTTCATGTGTCTTTCTCTTAGTAGAGACACCCACTGAGAATATGGATATCTTGGTCGCTAGCCTTCTTTAATTCTTGGCAGGATGATGGTGGAGCTCGATGCTCGAGGTGCATGAGGAGATGACCCACACCTAGCCGGACTTTGAGATCTATTTTAGGGTAGAGTTTTTCCAGTGATACTATGATCTGTGCGTATTCAGGAGCTGCTGCATCTGCAGTAGGGTAGCCAGACTATGGCTCATTACTCATCAAGATTTACTAACCTCTCCTGATACTCCACTGACATGGTACGAGACCCTTACTTCAGGGCCTAGACCTTCGAGCAAGGGATCCGACGAGAGATCGGAGCTGCGACAGTTTCTCATAGCATCCCAACGTAGTCTGGGTGCTACAGAGAGCTTTGTTGATGGAGAGATTCCTTGTTGAGCAGGCACCAGCAATGAGAGACCATGTTGTATGACAGGTAGCAGAGTTATCTACAGCTGGAAGTAGATAGACGACACAAAACCCCAAGCGGGCTAGACCTTCTGGAGGGTGACCCAGGGATGTAGGGTCATAGGTGTGAGGCTCAAGAGGCCGATGGAGCCACCAGTGAGGCATGATCTATTTTTCCTATGGGGGACAGGGTCACAGAGCTCGTGACTGTCTAACTCCCTATGCTGATGATCGGAAGAGGGTGGAGGGTCCACCGAGGCAGCGGCAGGTGCATGAGCATCATCCCGGCAGTGGACGAGGTAGGGGAGAAGGACATGCAACAAGAGGTGGTTGAGGTCACCAGGAACAACCACCACCACCCTCAAGTGGTCCACCATGAGCTCAGGAAGCATGTGGATAGGGACAGGCCCAGCTACTGGCAGTAGAGGCTCATGATCCTGACGTCCCTGAGATGATATGAGGTATTATCTGTATCTTCTCTACTTTAGAATTAGTTCTTATCGACACAAGTTCTAACCATTATTTCCTTGTTGCGGACTTAGTTCAGGACTCTGAGATTCTAACTAAGCTTTTAGCTTGACCTTTGCGTTTTGATACTCCAATGAGAGGAGATTCAATAGTCACACACCAATGTTGATAGTGTAATATTACTCTTGGAGGATAGAGTTTCAGATGGGATCTTCTAGTAGTGTCATTGAAACCCTACAATGTCATTCTAGGCATGGAATTGCTATCAGCAGTTCACGTACAGATTGACTACTTGAGATGTAAAGTGCGATGTATGCATAGAGATGGAGGCCAGTTTTCCTTTGTTGGTGATAAGTAAAACAGAGCAGCACGAGATGGACTTGCACTCAGGAGGGTGCATCCGATTACATATCATCTGGCTTGCATGACCTTCGACATGGGGGATGAGGCAAGTCCACAGTTCCCAACAGTGGTGGACGAGTATTTGGACATCTTTCTAGAATATTTTATAGGACTACCTCCTCATAGAGAGGTATATTTCTGCATTGAATTGTACCTAGGAGCAGCACTGATATCTACACCGGCGTATATAATTTCCCCTGTGGATCTCTGAGAGCTAAGCGTACAGTTGGAGGACTTACAGAGGAAGGGATTTGTAAGGCCCAGTGTTTCTCCATGGGCATCCTAGGTGTTTTTTTCAATAAGGCAGACAGAAGTTTGAGGCTATGTATGGACTTCAGGTACCTAAACTAGGTGATCGTGAAGAACAAGTATCCTCTATCGAGGATCGATGATCTCTTCAACCAGCTGAAAGGAGCTCGTTGGTTTTCAAAGATAGTCCTCAGATCAGGCTATCACCATCTCAGGGTATGAGACAAGGACATACCAAGGACAACCTTTATATATCGGTATATCCATTATGAGTTCTTGGTGATGCCTTTCTATGTAGCCAATTCTCTGGCAGTGTTCATGGAGCTCATTAACAGGATCTTCCAGCCATACCTCGATCGCATCGTAGTGGTCTTCATCAACGACATCTTGGTGTACTCAACATTTGAGGAGGAGCACATTGTATACTTGAGGATAGTTCTGGACACACTCTAGGAGCACTAGTTATATGGGAAGCTCTCAAAGTGTGAGTTCTAGATATGGAAGGTTCACTTCTTAGGACACGTCATCTTAGAGGCTATATTTGCAGTGGATCCAGTGACGATCAAGGCAGTACTTGCTTGGGAGCCACCTATGAGTGTTACTGAGGTGCGGAGCTTCCTTGGATTACCAGGATACTATCAGAGCTTTGTAAACAATTTTTCTAGAGTATCAATACCTATTACTTCCTTGAAGAAGAAGGGGAAACCCTTCCTATGGTCAGAGACATGTCAGCAGAGCTTTTAACAGCTAAGGCAGAGCTTGACCAGCGCTTCCATCCTGAGGTTGCCGGAGGAGGGAACTGACTATGTGGTTTACTATGATGCATCAGGGACCGGAATTATTTGTTTCCTGATATAGGATGATGCATCTATTGCTTATGGGACACAGTAGTTGAGGCCTCATGAGTAGAATTATGTGACTCACGACTTGGAGTTGGTAGCAGTTGTCTTCCCACTGAAGATGTGGAAACACTGCTTGATGGGCTAGCGGTTCATTGTGTACTTAGACCACAAGAGTCTCAGATATATCTTCACACAGAAAGATCTGAATCTAAGATAGAAATGTTGGCTAGAGTTCCTCTAGGAATATGACTTTTTGATAGTCTATACTCCTGGGAAGGGGAACATAGTGGAATATGCACTTAGCCGGAGATCGAGTTTGTAGCTACTGAATGAGGCTTTAGAGTAGTTAGACTCGCTTCAGATATCCTACGTGGATAGAGATGAGATAGTCTACCTACAGTTAATGGTAGTTTCCCCTCCACTCCTTTATTGAGTTAGGGAGGTTCAACTCAGAGACAGCAGCTGTGAGACTACACGTGCTCAGATATCCTCAGGCCATGCACCTAATGGATATTCTAAAGGTGGGGATCATGCTATCCTTTTTAGAGGATGTACAGTTATACCAGTGACACTATGAGATGAGGTTATAAGAGAGTTTAATATATCCCCCTTGGAAGTACATCCAGACATCATGAAGATGTATCAAGACCTCTGGCATCAGTACTGGTGGCCAACGATGAAGAAAGTTGTGGTGGAGTTTGTTTCTAGATGTCTCACTTTCCAGCAAGTGATGGTCGAGCACCAGGTACCAGCAGGATTGTCCCAACCCCTTGAGATACCAGAGTGGAAGTGGGAAGGGATATCGATGGACTTTGTAATGGGGTTACCAAGTACATCCAGAGGTCACGATACCATCTGGGTGATCATTTAATAACTCACCAAGTCAGCCCACTTCCTTGATTTTCAAGAGAAGGGTTCAGTAGAGAGCTTGATAAGTCTCTAAATTCAGTAGATCGTGTGACTTCATGGGGTTCCTTTGATGATAGTCTCATACTGTGATGCATTCTTCACATTCCCAGTTGTGGAAAGGATTGCATGAGGCTTTCAGGACTCAGCTTCGCTGGAGCACAGCTTTTCACCCACAGATAAATGGTCAGACTGAGCAGACCATCTAGACCATGGAGGAAAAATCTTTGTGCATGTGTCATAGATTTTGGTCACAGTTGGGAGGACCAACTACCCTTGGTGGAGTTCACGTACAACAACAGTTATCACTCCACCATTGGTATAGACCCTTTTGAGGCATTGTACAGATGACCATGCAGATCACCCTTGTGCTGGACGGATCCAGGAGAGCCAGCACTCGTGAGCCCAGAGATGGTACAGGCTACCACTGAGAAGTTGAAGGTCATCCAAGAGTGGATGAAGACTACATAGAGCTGATAGAAGTCCTATACTGATATATGACAGAGACCACTAGATTTCCAGGAGGGGGACTATGTATTCTTGCGAGTCTCCCCTCGATGGGGACTATAGAGATTTGACAAGGGTGACAAACTCTCACCAAGGTTTATCGGACCATTCCTAATAATTCAGAGTATTTTCAAGGTGGCATACCTCTTATCACTGCCACCGTAGTTTGAGAGGGTTCATGACGTCTTCCATGTTGTAAAGACCCGTAAAATTCAAGGGAAATTTTTTTCTTAATTTTCTTTAGAATTTTACAAGAGCGCGGTTTCAGACGGCACCTGATTCCGAGGCCCGGAGTGCCCGGAATTAATTTCCGAAGTTTGGCTCGGGTACGTTCAGTGAACGAACGAGCGGGAATTCCTAACTTTTGATCCGGTGCTCGGAATTGAAATCTGAGGGCACCGATGAACTCGCAGCGCCGATATTCGCTTAAAGAGACCTTTTCGGGAGTTGCGTTTGTTGCGGGTTGAAAGTTAGTTTTGGGGTTTTTAGTTTGAGTTAAATAAAATTGTGTAGAACAATTTTATTATAACTTGTTAAAACCTATCAAAGGAGGTTGGAAGTGGGACCCACACCCACTTAACCTCCCTTGGGAGGATTAAGTGTGGTGGGGCCCACACGAACCCCTAATCCTTTCAATTTCTCTCAACTTGCATAACCCCTAATTAAATGACTCGAGTTACTTTTAATTATGGGAGTTAAACCTTTTGAATTTCAAACTTTTGAAATTCTAATGTGTTATGTGATAATAAAATAAGATGTTGTCTTATTTTATTTTGGGGGTTATTTGTTTGTCTTCTTGAGAGGTGGAGAGCTCTTCTTCTTCTTCAACTCTGACGAAGAACTCGAAGAACGTTCATCTTGACGAAGAACGTTCAAGCTCCGACGAAGAACGCCGCACCTCCATTCTTCGTTTACCGTGTCAACGAAAGGGGACGCCACTTCTTCCCCGGACAACCTTCGTCGGCGTACAAGTTTCGCCAACGACGTGTCTCTTCGAACGCATCCCTTCGTCATCGGATTTGACGAACGGCTACCGCGACGCCCGACCTCCGCGACGTCGTCTTCCGCGGAACGTTCACAATCTTCGAACCTTATACCCGACGTAGGGGTTGTTCATTTCTTTTTGGTTTCCTTATTTTATTCTTGATCGTGAATAGCAAGTCTAACGTGTGGCTTGAATTATTTAAGTTGCGTTATTATTTTAACGTGAGGGGGACGGACCGCACGAACATGGCCGAACCCCCCTCCATCGTTCTTGTTTATTCTTGCGGGTGGAAGCAAGTGGCGTGGTGCCGTCGCACCACGCGGATGATCGTGCAAATATTTTACGCGGCGCCGTCGCGCTACGCCGAGGTAGAATCTTCAAGAACGCGACGCCGTCGCGCCGCGTTCAAAGGAATCAAGGCACGGCGAAAGGGGCGCGGTACCGTCGCACCGCGCCGGACGACGAACACCGCGGCCGGTTCCGGGCCGCGGCGGGACGAGGAGACCGCGGCCGGTTCCGGGCCGCGGCGGAAGAGAAGACCGGCGGCCGGGCCGCCGGCGTCGGAAGCCGAAGGGGGGGACCGGAATTTCCGGTCCCGTTAGAGAAAACCGGCCGGCCAGCTGGCCGGCCGGATACCATTAAAACCGGGGGAATTAATCCCCCGGCCACCTCATAAAAACCCCCCCTCTTTATGAGGGGGCGGTTCTTTGAAGGAGGGGGGCAGCTGGCCCCCCGGTTCCGCACCAGCAGGCCCCCCACGTGGGGGGGGGGGGGGGGCGTTTTTAAAAATAAAATGGTGCGGCTATGCCGCACCGCCAGATGAAGAGCGAGGGCTTGTTCCCCCGCGTGCGGCCCCTCGCGGCGCCAGGCCGCCGCGGCCCGCCGCGCCGCCGCGCCGCCGCCGCCGCCCCAGTGGGGGGTCGGGCCGGGTCGGCCCGGACCCGGACCCCCCCGTTTCGAACCAGAATCGGTTTTTTGCCCATAACTTGAGCCTCGCACCTCCGATCGACGAACCGTCAGCGGAAACGCGATCCTTGGATCGAGACGGTCGTTTCGGTATATCGCACTCAAGGTTTCGGATTACTTTGAGTTCGGCCGGGTTGGTTCGTTCACGAAACCAACCGGGCCTTCGGAGTGGAAACGCTCATATCTTGAGCTACAAACGTCCGATTGACGCGTCGTCAGTCGCGTTGTGTTCCTCTTAGTGATACGGATCTTTTGACATACTCCGCCCGAGGTTTGGACGCAGGTGGAGTACGGTCGGGTTGGTTTTGCCTTAAAAACCAACCGGGCCCCGGAGACGAAAATGCCAATAACTCTCAGACCGGGCGTCCGATCGACGCGCCGTCTGTTGCGTTGAGTTCCTGTTGACGATACGGAACTTTTGGATACATCAACTCTGGTCTTTGTGACAGTTGATGTATCAGCCTCTCGGCTCGTGGAGCGGACCCTCCGAACGAGCTTGCTGTGTGCGGGAACCCTAGTGCTGGCTGCGACTGCTACAGGTGCTACTACTGTTGCGACTGTTACTGTGACTACTACTGCTACGACTGCTACTGTGACTGCGACGACGACAGTACAGAGATCCTGTGTGGATTCGACGACGACAGTACAAGAGATCCTGTGTGGATTCGACGACGACGACTACAGCACTCAGCGATCCTACGTGGATCAGTGCTACAGGTCCTGTGTGGGCCCGATCCTGTGTGGGTCCTTGCGCTCAGCGGTTCTGTGTGAGCTAGCGCCTACAGGTCCTGTGTGGGCCCGATCCTGTGTGGGTATTTGCGGGGGTTAGTTACCTATCGATCCTTCGTGGGTCCGACGACTTAGATGGATCAGTGATCATCTTTATCGTCCTTGAAGAAGTATACTTGTGTGAGATGAATCCTATTGCTTTCCTGTGTGGATTGTGTTGTGCAATCCTGTGTGGATTACGTTTTGCTTTCCTGTGTGGAATACGTTTACTTTCCTGTGTGGACTGAGTTGTACTTGGGCTCGGAGGTTAGAGCGTATTTGAATTGATGACTTAGGTATATGTATGGGCATATACCTAAGCAGTGTCGGTTATTACTTCGTGATTGTTACTTTTCTTCGTGGTTTATCCTTTGTGGATTTGAGAGACCTTCAGGGGTCTCGGGGTCCCTACTGAGTAGCTTATACTCACCCCTGCATGGGCTTTGCCCGCACTACGTTGTGTTGGTTGCAGACGACGGAGAGCGTTGACCTTAGCTGAGGCTTGCAGAGCGGGACGGTACCCGGAGGTGGACCACAGGGCGGGACGTGCATGGAGCGGACGGCGGGACCCGTGGAGCAGAGGAGCTATCTGTACCCACCCTTCAGGTGGGATTTCCAGTGGACAGCTCAGAGTAGCGGCTTTTACTTTTCAGTTGCTGTTTTCCCTTTCGAATTGTACTTTACTTTCAGTTTGGGTTTGTATACTGGCCCATTTACTTTTCCGCACTTTCAGTTGTACTCTGCTTTTGTTTAGTGTTTACTTTCCGCTTGCTTACTCTGTGGTGATGTTTACTTTTCAAAGGCAATGCCTTCCCATTTTACTGGGATTTACGCCTTGGTGCTAGTCGCCAGCCCCTGGCCTATGGAAGGCGGGCTTGGGGTAGTCACGGCACGGACCCCGAGGGCGGGTCGTGACAAATTGGTATCAGAGGAGTTCGGTTCTACCGTGAACTCTGATCTTTTCTATGTGAAGCAATAATGTTTAGCGTATTGAGTGTGGATATCAGTCCAGGGAGTCCAGTGTTGGTGCGGCGGCCGACGTATCCGTACACCAGGACCCTGACTTCTGATTTCCGACTTAATGCACGAAAACATTGATTGCGTGTGTGTTTCAAAGTTTTCTTTGTGATTACTTATATCAGCTCACCAGGTATACTGTTCTAACCGTGGCGCACCTGTTTCCTTTTCAGGATGGCCCCACGACGGCAGCCAGCTAGGGTTCCGAGAGTCGAGTGTGACGACAGCCCACCGAGCGACGAGGCCTCGGTGCAGGGCCCTTTGCCAGTAGTGGCACCGGCGGTAGCTTTACCCGCCGAGCCCCCGATGCTTCCAGCAGCAGCCGCTGACGATGCACGTCGCCTCAGCGCACTGCATGAGTTTCAGCGCCAGCGACCGCCCAGGTTTCACGGGGAGACGGATCCCCAGGAAGCAGAGTACTGGCTGGAGGCAGTGGTTCGAGTGTTTAGGCTAGTGAGGACACTAGCAGACCTCATGGTGATCCTCGCTGCGAGCCTACTACACGCAGCAGCAGGACGATGGTGGAGCTTGATGCTCCAGGTGCACGATGAGGCATCTCTACTTTGGACGGACTTTGAGAGCCTCTTCCGCTCGGAGTTCGTCCCAGCCACCCTTCGTGCGGTGCGTATCCAGGAGCTTCTACAGCTGCGGCAGGGCAGCATGACGGTCGCTCAGTACTCGGCGAGATTTACCGATCTCTCGCGCTACTCGACCGACATGGTACGGGACCCATTCTTCCCGGCCCGGACCTTCGAGCAGGGTTTGAGACACGAGATCAGGGCATCACTGATCTCCCTCAGCATACCGACTCAGATAGGAGTACTGGAGCGGGCCCTTCTGATCGAGAGCTTCCTTGCTGAGTCTACACCAGCACAGCGACCCACCGCAGGGCGGCACGTGGCAGAGTCATCTGCAGCAGGCAGTCGACGGATGACTCAGGGGTCCAGACAGACCAGACCTTCGGGCAGACGATCTCAGGGCACTGGCTCAGCAGTGCGGGGCACACAGCGCGGAGCCAGTCTTACGAGAGGCAGACAGTGCTACTCGTGCGGCGGGCAGGGCCACATGGCTCGCGACTGCCCGACCCGCCGTGCCGAGGAGCAGCAGTCAGTTGATGGACCACCGAGGCAGAGGCAGAGGGTCGACCGTGGCGGTCCGCAGGGAGGAGGCGGACGAGGCAGAGGAGCTGGACGAGCATCCGGTGGTGGCCGACGCTTTGAGGCTCTACCACCACCACCACCAGGAGGTCCACCCCGACCACAGGGAGCTGGCGGGCAGCGACAGGCACAGCTCCAGGAAGCAGAGGCCTACGACCACGGCGCACCCGAGATGATTCGAGGTACTATCTGTGTCTACTCCACCCTTTCTGTAGTTCTTATAGACACAGGAGCGA
This sequence comes from Viscum album, assembly GCA_963277665.1. Taxonomy (NCBI): domain Eukaryota; kingdom Viridiplantae; phylum Streptophyta; class Magnoliopsida; order Santalales; family Viscaceae; genus Viscum; species Viscum album. The sequence goes on along the minus strand of OY728130.1, from coordinate 1,310,603,768 downwards.
GTCATTCTTTCATAGCCACTGCCCTTGTTCGGAGCTCGGAGATTCCGACAGAGCCGTTGGCTCGATCCTTACGGCTAGAGACTCCTACGGGAGCAGACTCGACGATTACGCACTGGTGCCGGCAGTGTGAGCTTACTCTAGGAGGCGAGAGCTTCGGCTGGGATCTTCTTGTAGCAGCGTCGAGGCCTTACGACGTCATCTTGGGCATGGATTGGCTGTCTACGGTCCATGCACAGATTGACTGTTTTAGGTGCAAGGTGCGTTGTGTACGCACCGACGGGAGCAGATTCACCTTCACCGGCGAGAAGGGAGCCTTAGCAGCACAGGATGGACTTCCGCGGAGGAGAGGACAGCCCATCACTCATCAGTTGGCTAGCCTTATCCTTGGAGCAGTTGACGTGTGGAGTCCTACTTTTCCTGCAGTGGTGGATCAGTTTGCGGACGTTTTTCCCGACGACGTTCCAGGGCTACCTCCTCGCAGAGAGGTAGACTTTTATATTGACTTGTACCCCGGGACAGCCCCGATATCCACTCCAGCATATCGGATGGCCCCCGCCGAGCTTCGAGAGCTACGGGTACAGTTGGAGGACTTGCAGGGCAAGGGGTTCATCTGACCCAGTGTTTCACCCTGGGCTTCCCCGATATTGTTCGCCAAGAAGGCGGACGGGAGCTTGCGACTTTGTGTTGACTATCGTCGCCTGAACCAGGTGACAGTGAGGAACAAGTATCCGCTACCGAGGATTGATGACCTCTTTGATCAGCTCAAGGGAGCACGGTGGTTCTCGAAGATAGACCTCAGGTCAGGCTATCATCAGCTCAGAGTCAGAGACGAGGGTGTGCAGAAGACAGCCTTCAGATGTCGGTATGGCCACTATGAGTTCTTGGTTATGCCTTTCGGTGTAACCAATGCTCCAGCAGTGTTCATGGCTCTCATGAACAGGATCTTTCAGCCATACCTCGATCGGTTTGTCGTGGTCTTCATCGACGACATTCTGATTTACTCTACGACAGAGGAGGAGCACGCCTATCACTTGCGAGTTGTTCTTGACACACTCCGAGAGCACCAGCTTTATGGTAAGCTCTCGAAGTGCCAGTTCTGGATACGTGAGGTCCACTTTTTGGGACACGTTATCTCTGAGGCGGGAGTTGCAGTGGATCCCGCAAAGATTGAGGCTGTGTTAGCTTGGGAGCCACCCAGGAGCGTGACTGAGGTTCGGAGTTTCTTGGGACTAGCTGGATACTATCGGAGATTCGTTCCAGATTTTTCTAGAGTTGCATCATCACTCACAGCTTTGACGAAGAAGGGGAAACCCTTCGTGTGGTCAGACAGATGTCAGCAGAGCTTCCAGGTGCTGAGACAGAGATTGACTAGCGCACCTATCTTGAGGTTGCCTGAGGAGGGAGTAGGGTACGTAGTCTACTGCGATGCATCAGGGACCGGACTCGGATGTGTTCTGATGCAGGAGCGGGCCGTGATCGCCTATGGATCACGTCAGTTGAGGCCGTATGAGCAGAACTACGCTACCCATGACCTGGAGTTAGCAGCAGTGGTCTTTGCTCTTAAGACATGGCGACACTATCTGATGGGCGAGCGCTTTACAGTCTTTTCCGATCATCAGAGTCTCAGGTATATCTTCTCGCAGAAGGACCTGAACCTGAGACAGCGACGATGGATCGAGTTCCTCCAGGACTATGACTTTGAGATAGTCTATACTCCTGGGAAGGGGAACGTAGTAGCCGATGCCCTCAGCAGGAGGACGAGCATTCAGCTACTTGAGGAGGCGACGGAGCAGCTAGCCTCTTTGCAGATATCCTTCGTGGATAGAGATGGAGCAGCCTTTCTTCAGTCTCTCACAGTCACCCCTCCACTACTGCAGCGAGTCAGGGAGGCACAGTGTGGGGACGCTGACTATGAGACACGGCGTGCACAGATATCCTCGGGACAGGCACCTGATGGTTTCTCCCTTGGAGCAGAGCACGACATCCTTTTCAGAGGACGTACCATGGTACCAGTCGCTTTGCGAGAGGAAGTGCTGAGGGAGTTTCACACTTCACCTTTAGCGGTACATCCTGGAGTGGCGAAGATGTACCAGGACCTCAGACGACAGCACTGGTGGCCGGGTATGAAGAAGGCTGTAGCAGAGTTCGTTTCTCGATGCCTCACCTGTCAGCAGGTGAAGGCAGAGCATCAGGTACCAGCAGGCTTGGTACATCCCTTGGAGGTTCCGGAGTGGAAGTGGGACGGCATATCTATGGACTTCGTGACTGGACTTCCACGCACTTCCAGAGGTCACGACTCCATCTGGGTGATTGTTGACCGACTCACCAAGTCGGCACACTTCTTACCCATCAGAGAGCAGGGCTCAGTGGAGAGTTTGGGACGTCTCTACGTTCAGTAGATTGTGCGGCTCCACGGCGTGCCATCATCTATCGTTTCCGATCGAGATGCCCGCTTTACTTACCGGATTTGGAAGGGGTTACAGGAGGCGTTCGGTACGCAGCTACATCTTAGCACAGCTTTTCACCCTCAGACGGATGGTCAGACGGAGAGGACCATTCAGACTCTCGAGGACATGCTCCGCGCATGTGTCCTCGACTTTGGTCGTAGCTGAGAGGACCACCTACCCTTGGTGGAGTTCGCATACAACAACAGCTACCACTCCACCATCGGGATGGCACCGTACGAGGCGTTGTACGGCCGACCATGTAGATCTCCTTTATGCTGGACAGACCCTGGGGAGTCAGCACTGGTGGGACCGGAGATGGTCCAGGCCATGACAGAGAAGGTCCAGGTCATCCAGGAGTGGATGAGGACAGCTCAGAGCCGGCAGAAGTCATATGCTGACAGGAGGCGGAGGCCACTGGAGTTCGAGGATGGCGACCACGTCTTCTTGCGGGTCTCACCTCGACGTGGTATTCGGAGATTTGGCCGAGGCGGCAAGTTATCTCCGCGCTTCATCGGACCTTTCCAAATTCTCAGCAGGATTGGTGAGGTGGCTTATCGCCTGGCTCTACCACCTCAGTTACACCGGGTGCACGACGTCTTCCACGTATCTCAGCTGAGGAGATACGTGCATGACCCGACGCACATCATTGACCATGGGGAGCTTGACGTTGACGATGGGGCGACTTTTACGGAGGCCCCGGTGGAGATAGAGGATCGACAGGAGCGGGTCCTGCGTGGGTGATCGATTCCTCTTGTGCGCATCAGATGGCAGCACGGGAATCTCCAGGAGAGCACATGGGAGCGGGAGGCTTAGATGCGTGCTCAGTACCCTCATTTGTTTCCCTAGTTTTTGATGTATCTTTACGGGGACGTAAAGCCCTGAGGTGGGAGTAATGTAAAGACCCGTAAAATTCAAGGGAAATTTTTTTCTTAATTTTCTTTAGAATTTTACAAGAGCACGGTTTCAGACGGCACCTGATTCCGAGGCCCGGAGTGCCCGGAATTAATTTCCGAAGTTTGGCTCGGGTACGTTCAGTGAACGAACGAGCGGGAATTCATAACTTTTGATCCGGTGCTCGGAATTGAAATCCGAGGGCACCGATGAACTCGCAGCGCCGATATTCGCTTAAAGAGACCTTTTCGGGAGTTGCGTTTGTTGCGGGTTGAAAGTTAGTTTTGGGGTTTTTAGTTTGAGTTAAATAAAATTGTGTAGAACAATTTTATTATAACTTGTTAAAACCTATCAAAGGAGGTTGGAAGTGGGACCCACACCCACTTAACCTCCCTTGGGAGGATTAAGTGTGGTGGGGCCCACACGAACCCCTAATCCTTTCAATTTCTCTCAACTTGGTTAACCCCTAATTAAATGACTTGAGTTACTTTTAATTATGGGAGTTAAACCTTTTGAATTTCAAACTTTTGAAATTCTAATGTGTTATGTGATAATAAAATAAGATGTTGTCTTATTTTATTTTGGGGGTTATTTGTTTGTCTTCTTGAGAGGTGGAGAGCTCTTCTTCTTCTTCAACTCTGACGAAGAACTCGAAGAACGTTCATCTTGACGAAGAACGTTCAAGCTCCGATGAAGAACGCCGCACCTCCATTCTTCGTTTACCGTGTCAACGAAAGGGGACGCCACTTCTTCCCCGGACAACCTTCGTCGGCGTACAAGTTTCGCCAACGACGTGTCTCTTCGAACGCATCCCTTCGTCGTCGGATTTGACGAACGGCTACCGCGACGCCCGACCTCCGCGACGTCGTCTTCCGCGGAACGTTCACAATCTTCGAACCTTATACCCGACGTAGGGGTTGTTGATTTCTTTTTGGTTTCCTTATTTTATTCTTGATCGTGAATAGCAAGTCTAACGTGTGGCTTGAATTATTTAAGTTGCGTTATTATTTTAACGTGAGGGGGCCGGACCGCACGAACACGGCCGAACCCCCATCCATCGTTCTTGTTTATTCTTGCGGGTGGAAGCAAGTGGCGTGGTGCCGTCGCACCACGCGGATGATCGTGCAAATATTTTACGTGGCGCCGTCGCGCTACGCCGAGGTAGAATCTTCAAGAACGCGACGCCGTCGCGCCGCGTTCAAAGGAATCAAGGCACGGTGAAAGGGGCGCGGTACCGTCGCACCGCGCCGGACGACGAACACCGCGGCCGGTTCCGGGCCGCGGCGGGACGAGGAGACCGCGGCCGGTTCCGGGCCGCGGCGGAAGAGAAGACCGGCGGCCGGGCCGCCGGTGTCGGAAGCCGAAGGGGGGGACCGGAATTTCCGGTCCCGTTAGAGAAAACCGGCCGGCCAGCTGGCCGGCCGGATACCATTAAAACCGGGGGAATTAATCCCCCGACCACCTCATAAAAACCCCCCCTCTTTATGAGGGGGGCGGTTCTTTGAAGGAGGGGGGCAGCCGGCCCCCCGGTTCCGCACCAGCAGGCCCCCCACGTGGGGGGGGGGGGGGGGGTGTTTTTAAAAATAAAACGGCGCGGCTATGCCGCGCCGCCAGATGAAGAGTGGGGGATTGTTCCCCCGCGTGCGGCCCCTCGCAGCGCCAGGCCGCCGCGGCCCGCCGCGCCGCCGCGCCGCCCCAGGGGGGGGTCGGGCCGGGTCGGCCCGGACCCGGACCCCCCCGTTTCGAACCAGAATCGGTTTTTGGCCCATAACTTGAGCCTCGGACCTCCGATCGACGAACCGTCAGCGGAAACGCGATCCTTGGATCGAGACGGTCGTTTCGGTATATCGCACTCAAGGTTTCGGATTACTTTGAGTTCGGCCAGGTTGGTTCGTTCACGAAACCAACCGGGCCTTCGGAGCGGAAACGCTCATATCTTGAGCTACGAACGTCCGATTGACGCGCCGTCAGTCGCGTTGTGTTCCTCTTAGTGAGACGAATCTTTTGACATACTCCGCCCGAGGTTTTGACGCAGGTGGAGTACGGTCGGGTTGGTTTTGCCTTAAAAACCAACCGGGCCCCGGAGACGAAAATGCCAATAACTCTCAGACCGGGCGTCCGATCGACGCGCCGTCTGTTGCGTTGAGTTCCTGTTGACGATACGGAACTTTTGGATACATCAACTCTGGTCTTTGTGACAGTTGATGTATCAGCCTCTCGGCTCGTGGAGCGGACCCTCCGAACGAGCTTGCTGTGTGCGGGAACCCTAGTGCTGGCTGCGACTGCTACAGCTGCTACTACTGCTGCGACTGTTACTGTGACTACTACTGCTACGACTGCTACTGTGACTGCGACGACGACAGTACAGAGATCCTGTGTGGATTCGACGACGAAAGTACAAGAGATCCTGTGTGGATTCGACGACGACGACTACAGCACTCAGCGATCCTACGTGGATCAGTGCTACAGGTCCTGTGTGGGCCCGATCCTGTGTGGGTCCTTGCGCTCAGCGGTTCTGTGTGAGCCAGCGCCTACAGGTCCTGTGTGGGCCCGATCCTGTGTGGGTCTTTGTGGGGGTTAGTTACCTATCGATCCTTCGTGGGTCCGACGACTTAGATGGATCAGTGATCATCTTTATCGTTCTTGAAGAAGTATACCTGTGTGAGCTGAATCCTATTGCTTTCCTGTGTGGATTGTGTTGTGCAATCCTGTGTGGATTACGTTTTGCTTTCCTGTATGGAATACGTTTACTTTCCTGTGTGGACTGAGTTGTACTTGGGCTCTGAGGTTAGAGCGTATTTGAATTGATGACTTAGGTATATGTATGGGCATATACCTAAGCAGTGTCGGTTATTACTTCGTGATTGTTACTTTTCTTCGTGGTTTATCCTTTGTGGATTTGAGAGACCTTCAGGGGTCTCGGGGTCCCTACTGAGTAGCTTATACTCACCCCTGCACGGGCTTTGCCCGCACTACGTTGTGCTGGTTGCAGACGACGGACAGCGTTGACCTTAGCTGAGGCTTGCAGAGCGGGACGGTACCCGGAGGTGGACCACAGGGCGGGACGTGCACGGAGCGGACGGCGGGACCCGTGGAGCAGAGGAGCTATCTGTACCCACCCTTCAGGTGGGATTTCCAGTGGACAGCTCAGAGTAGCGTCTTTTACTTTTCAGTTGCTGTTTTCCCTTTCGAGTTGTACTTTACTTTCAGTTTGGGTTTGTATACTGGCCCATTTACTTTTCCGCACTTTCAGTTGTACTCTGCTTTTGTTTAGTGTTTACTTTCCGCTTGCTTACTCTGTGGTGATGTTTACTTTTCAAAGGCAATGCCTTCCCATTTTACTGGGATTTACGCCTTGGTGCTAGTCGCCAGCCCCTGGCCTATGGAAGGCGGGCTTGGGGTAGTCACGGCACGGACCCCGAGGGCGGGTCGTGACACATGTATCACAGATGAGGAGATACGTGCATGACCCATCTCACTTCATCAACCATGGCGAGCTGGAGATTGACGATGGGTCTACTTTTGCAGAGTACATGGTGAAGATAGAGGATCAACAAGAGAGGATCCTTCGTGGTCGGTTGATACTTTTGGTTCGCATTCTATGGTAGCAGGGGAATCTCTAGTAGAGCACATGGGAGCGAGAGGCTCATATGAGTGCCCAGTACCCCTCTTTTTTTGTGTATCCTTGTTTGGATTTTGGGGAAATAAAGCCCCAAGGTGGGGAGAATTTAAAGACCCATAAAATTTCATTTAATTTGTTTTAATTATTTGGGATTATTATGAGTCTGTGAAAATTGACGGTGCGTGATTTCAAGGCCCGGTGTGCCCGGAATGAATTTTTGAACTTTTTTTAAGGTATATTCAGTAAACGCATGGTCGGTATTTTCTATATTTTGAACCAGTGCTCAGATTAAAAATCTGAGGGCACCGTTGAATCTGCAGCGCCGGTATTCACTTAAGGGAGGTTTCACTTTGAACTTAGTAGATCGGGAGAAAAATTTAGTTTTTGTAATTTAAAAAAAAAAGTAAAATAACAAGTAATTGTTATTTTATTTTTATTTTTCTCCAATGGGTGAGTGGCGATGGTGGGACCGGTGACTTTTCAGGCCATTTAATGGCTTGACTCATCAACTCCATAACTCCACCGTTGTGAATTAAAAGAGGTTCATTAATTCATTTAATGAACCTCATTAATTCCTCAATTCATTACTCACCTTTCCCCCTCCTATTTAAATGGAGCTCGAGATGGGGTTTTGGCATGACTTCTTCAAGTGAGGAAAATCTAGTGGAGTTATGTGGCAACATCCACCGATGGAGGACAAAATCTTGGGAAGCAATGATCCACGATCAATGAACCCTGACGACTCCATCCAACGTGGACACCCCTCCTGCTGCAACCGCGACACCTCCAACAGATCTCGAGATGGGATTTTATGTCTAGTTTTGGTATAACATTTTTGAAATTAGTTTATTTAATCATTAATGTTAGATAAATATTATCCCACTTGTTATCATGTTAATGCAGAGGGCGTCGGTCAAATGAACAAGGCCTAGACCCTCTGTCACTTCGTTCATGTTGTGTCCTTCGGGGATGGCTTTCCTCAATTTTGATGGAAACCTGAGACAGAGAGTCACGTTGTGACAGTGGTAGTCTAGGAGGCTTGTAGGTACAGATGACACCAAGAACGGACCACTGGTGCATGTCCGGTGGCCTGCGGAAAGAACCGCCAGCGCGCCATGCCAGCAACGGCCGGCAATGGCTGGAGGAGGCCCGCAGCAACCGGTCGTCGGTGGTGGGAAGGTAGCACGTCGCCGCGCACCATGAGGGCCAGAGGCGGCCAGCCCAAGCCAACCACACGGGAGAAGGGTGGCACTCGCAGGTGCTTCCAGTAGTAGTAGTCGCAGCTAGCGGGCTGCAGTAGGAGGGGGCGACATGGCCCTGCACCACGTCACATTGGTTGGAGACCAGTCGGCCATCTAGCCAGATATTGCACATGGTGGAGCAGTGCCCCACTGGCCAGATAAAATGGCCCCACATCCATGAGGCTTGCTGGAGAAACGGTCCTCCATCAGGTGGACCAAGCCGAACATGTGGCCCAGCAAGCCAGTGAGGTTGGGTCAAGCCCCACTCGGCAGGCTGGGCCAATTGTTGCCCGGGCCTGTAAACCAATCGGGTTGACCCCAACAGGCTGGACCTAGTGAACGGGGACAACCCTTAATGGGCCAGACCCAGGCGGGGTTAGGTAGACCCCAGGACTCGTTGCGTCGGGCTGGCCTAACCGAGTCGGACCGGGCCCAAACCCAATCGGCCCCCTAATAAAGAAACGCTCGTAACTGAAAAACCCAGTGTCTATTTAACACACCATCAGTGGAGTTGGGATACCTTTTGGGAAGCGGTATATTTGTCATATTTTGGCGGGCCCGACTGAGTCGGGCCGGACCGAGGTGTGATCACCCTCATTTCACGGAAAGAGGTCTAACTAACAGACTGGGTGTCCGATCGACACGTCGTCTGTGGCATAAGGACCCTTGTGAAAATGCAGTCCTTTGGAGATACTATAAAAGATTTTTGACTAAGTTTGACATTCAAACTGGGTTGGATCAGACTTGAATCCTACCGGGCCCTTTTTATAAAAGTTCTCATATCTCATAGATCAGGCGTCCGATCGACATACCGTCTATCACGTTGGGACCCATATGATGGGGCAGTCCCTTGAATATTATTTTTGTGGGAATTCTTAGAGGTTTAAATTGGACCGATGGCTTGAGGAGTAGAGTCTTCCAAATAGTAGAAGTGCTTTGTGCGGGAATCCAGTGGCTGGATGTGACATGAAGAAGAAGAACGACCAAATAAGGGTCAGTATTAGAAACTCCAGAGTGGGATGATCTAGTTATAAAACTAATAATCCTTACCTTTGTACCATCGAACAATACGGGTCATCACCAGAAACCAATACGGATCAGCACCAGCGACCAATACGGGTCAGCACCAGCAACCAATATGGGTCAGCACCAGCGACCAATACGGGTCAGCACCAGCGACCAATACGAGTCAGCATACAGTGACCTATATGGGTCAGCAGTAGAGTTATTATGGATAGGATGATCTGGCTTTATGACTAGTCTTCCCTATCCCTATAACCTTGAAGTTATACCATTAGAGTGAGCTATCTCTTTTTCATTGTGCTTCATGATTTAGATCATGCTTGTGATATTACCTTTGTGGTATTTCTTATGATGTTTTCCTTTATGGATTACTGAGATACCTTTGGGGGTCTCGGAGTCCCCTACTAGGTATTGTTATACTCACCCATGCACGGGCTCCGCCTGCGTGTGTGTGTCTGGTGCAGACTACTGACGCTTCAAGGCAGACTTTGGAGGCTTGGGACTTAGTGGAGCTTGGTGTGATGGGAGCAGTTGATATCCTCTTCTTCGAATTCAGACTTACAGCTACTACCCTCCAAGTAGATCTCTAGGCCAGATGTGATATCTATTTAATTTCTTTTCAGTTTCTAGATCTTGTATTCCAGCGCACTGTTTTCACTTTACAGTTGTACTTGTGGTTGTACTTTACTATCGTGGTTATACCTTACTTTTTTTGTTGTTTAATTTAGTTTCCTTTTTTGAGTGTGTACAGATCTATAAGGAAATGCCTTTCCTATTCCGAAAAATCCTTCAGGTACTAGTCACCAACCCCTGGCCTATGGAAGGTGGGCTTGGGGTAGTCACGTCTGGGCCCTGTGGGACGGGTCGTGACATTCAATTTTTCATTTTCCTTAACTAACTTATTATTTTTAATTTTTATGTCAGTGTATTTTTCAATTATCTTGGCTCTATAATTCCTTAACTCCTCATTTTATTTAAGTAGTTGTTTAACTTTAGAATTAACATAATAAGAATCATAAAATGAATCATAATTAGTTTATTTTTCATCTTAAAATATAGAAATATGATAAAAATTAGTTGGAGTAATTAATTGATTGAAAAATGAATCAGTTACCTCACAATATTTATCCATCAATCAATGTTTCCAGTCTTCAATTCACTTCCAGAATCACTGCTAGAGTTAGAACTATTTGAACAGTCCCATCCTCCAAAAAAATATTGTTTTTATTTTCTCCTTTTTTATTTTACTTTATTTTGATGTTTGAGTTTGGTTAAATCAGTACTTATTTGACCTTTATTCCTACAATCATATCATGTTAATTCTGAAAATTCATTATTATTATTGGAATTACCTTTCTTGTACTCCTTTTTAAACTTTCTTTTGAACTTCCTCCTACCACCATTGTTTTTCATAAACTTGAAAAAAATATTACTAACGTGTAACATCTACTTTTCACTTTATTGGAACTTATATTCAAAATAATTAGATGAATCATTAACATTATACTTAAAATATATTACTTTTCTCTTTATAGTCACCTCATCAACAATGTTTTTCAACTCAATATCATAATGCAACAAAGAAATAATCAATTCATCTAAGGTGTAATGTCCTGGTTCTAGGTGCCACCCAAAGGTGCCCCCATAACCAGTTGGTCACATAGCCTCAATCATATTTCCCCTAATGCCAGAGGATGATGACTAGTAGAGATGTCCTTAGGTGTGATATTGGGGAAACTATTCCCTTATTGGCAGAGTAACACAGTGGAAAAGAAATCAGATAACAATAGAGAAAGTAGTAATAACATACAATAAGTAAATAGTGGAAGACTGGAAGTAGATAGACAACTAGAGCACATATATGTAAATGATGCATGATACATATGTCTTGGAAAGCATCCAAACAAGTCACAATTCTGTAATATAGTACTAAACCAAATTATGAAGAAAACAAATAAACTCTAGTAGCATCGCAAGCTTAATATTAGTTACATGCTCTCTAACTTCATAGCAATCAAGTGCCTAAAGTAGAAGGGCTCTTACCCTTATTTATACCTGCAGTAATGTAATCTGTTTAGACCCAAAAGCATGACCCAAATAGGGTGTGAGACAAATCCTAGTAGGCAAACACCCAAATATATGTGCCTAATAGTCAGTGAATATATATGATAGGAAATAAGAAAAATGAAGTAGTAAACAAGGAATTCCTCAAAAGTAAAAAATCTTACAGTTTCAATTTCATTAATTTTCATATATCAAGTAAGAAGTTAATAAAAAAATAACCCTCTAGAAAGTACTCATAGACTAACCCCTCTAGTTAAACCAATCAAACACAAGCAACCCTCTAAGAAGCACTCACAGTCTAACCCCTCTGGTTCAGCTTTGGCAATAACTCTCTGAGGAAGCACCCACCGTCAATTCCCCCTGGGGTATTTTATCGGTAAACTACAGACACTATGGGGAATAACTCAACATCTAATTCCCCCTATGGTCTCACAATGTGGATCTACAGAAATTTTGAGGGAGCACTTACGTCCATCTCCCATATGGTCTCGCAACGTGAAAATTAAATAGACACTCTGGAGAATCCCTCAGCGTCCATTCTCCCAATGGTCTACTACACCAGGTTCCCACAGCCCTGTGTAAGTCAATCATGCACAAAGATGTTCAACAGCTAAAGTAAACATTAATAACTACTTGGATAACTACTTTCAAGAACTACTTGTCTAAAAAGCTACAATAATATAATAGCACCAGATAAAATCACTCCATCCTAACAACACTAGGCATGGAAAACAAGCAGCCTAACCAGAAAAGATAGACTAAACAGACAATATCAAATCAAACATGGGAAAACACCTCCATAGCATGGAAAATAACCCTATTCAAAATAAAAAAACCTCTACTCAGGAACACAAGGCATAGTAGGCAATAACAGGACTAAAAACCCTAAACACGCAATACCCCGTTCCAGGGTATTGGGAACTTTTGCACATAATATTCAAAGAATAACTATGAAAAGGAACAAACCACCTACCTCGGAATTGTACGATCGATATACTCTGTATTTGGAACTTGAATCAACCTAGAACGTGGTATATCATGGAAATTTAAATGCAATCAGCGGCAGTTGATTCAAAGAATGGATGGTGGGTCGGTGGCTCCGAGAAGATTTGTGGGCTTCGGTCACTCCTAGACGAGACAGGATGAGAATAAGTTCATTATGTGAATGAGACGCAATCCTGGTCCGATATAACAATTAAAAATAAAAGTAAATAGCGTGTTATTTAAAAGTACATGGTGTGTACTTGCCTTCACTAGCCCCCACTTTAGGCGGTCTCCAGGTCACCCCACATGGCTATGTACTCGGCCATTATACAGCCAGTACACAGTCACCTGCAGTGTAACGACTCAAAAATTCATTAATGAAAATTCATCTTGGTCTATTTAAATGTTTTCTTATGGTTATGTAAAACATATGAACTTATTTGGTTTTATGTTTTGGATTTTAAAATAATGTTAAGAATTGTGATGATTTATAATATATTCATTGAACAGTGACCGCATGATTAGTATAAATATAGGGCTTTAACAAATCCAATTTACTCAGAAAAAGGAAGCGATGACCTCATTCAGTAGACTTTCCCTATAAAAAGCTCATATTTAGAAGCTCATAAAGGATGTGGCATCATTGGGCTTCACTCTGGACCAAGCCCAAGATGATCTTGAACACGTTAATCTTGAGCATAACCAACTATGGGAGAAGTGTAAGTTAATATAGATTACCACCCAAGCGATGTTATCCAAGCCACCCCAAGAGTTTGTCACCATCTCACACCTTACCCTTCGGTCTTATGTGGATGTTATAAGGGGTTATGTAACAAGACCTTAGCACTATTATTTTTTTCATTATTTTGTATATAATAATGAATATACATTCATTTTATTATTGTTACTTTGTAATTAGGTTTTAAAGCACAAATAGTATTTTTAGTTAATATTTAACCAATAAATCTATTTTCATGAATTAATGTATTTTTGAATTAAATTACATTTTAATAAAATATTATTATTATTATTATTAAATTAATTCTTATTAAATATAAATTATCATATAATTTTATGAATGCAATTGTAATTTTTATTAAGTTTTGAAAGTTGTTTTTGTCAAAACCTGTGAATTTTTAATAAATGTCGGTTTTTATTTTAAAAGTAAAAATTCATATATTTATAAAATTATTTATATAAAATGAATATTATTTTTGGAATCAGGATGTCAAAATTATCCAATGGTGAAGTTTTCATAATTTTATGAGACATTCGAATTTTTGGGTAAAAATTAAATACCGTTTAAATATATAATGTGTTTTATTACATCATAATGATCTAATAGTGATGTAATAAAATACCATAAACATTATGTTCAGACAATATATGTTTTATCATTAAAATAATGTGATTTTATATTTTTTTGATTTATTTTACAAATCTTTAGTGGACCCTCCAAGATTTATAAAACATTTTCTCTTTTTAAATTGTTTTCCTTGAGAGTGTGACTCACCTCCACATAAGAAACCCTATTATTTTAAGAAGTTTGGCCATTTTCCTTATAAAATATTTTTTTTCCACTCCCCTTTGGAAAAAACCATGGGCAAAGACCATGGGTTGGTTTGTGGTTTCAATTAGTTTAATGTGAGGTGTCCCAAACCTAAATAATAAAGAATTCTCTCTCCTTTCCTATATAAACCCACCCAAGCTCCCACTTCCTCTTCACTCAAAGGCTTTGGAGTTTGTAAAAACTCTGAAATCCTCTCTCTATAATCCTTCCAAGGTTCTAAAAGCTCCCAATAATACTCTCTCAATCCTCTCCTAAGCTTTTGGGACCGCACTTCCAAGTAAGGGATTTCTTCTTTTCTCATTTTTGTCTAATTTTCTTTAAGTTGTTATGCCATTTTTCAATTAAAAATGTTGGGGTATCATTTATAACCTCCCTCATACTTCCCTATTTATTTTTTGATTATGGTATACCCTTTCTATCTCATTAATGCCTCCCATGTACACCTGTTACCATGCCAAAATTCTGGGAGGGATTTCTCTCTCCTCTTTTACATCCAAGTAATTATTTTTTATTATGAATCTAAATTCTATTAAGCTTATTGGGACATATATCTATATGACCCCATTACTATCCATTTCATGTAAATATGATGAGACACCCCTTTCTCTCTCATCATCCATTTTTTATGAGTTCTTATTTCACACTGTTATGCTGCCAAAATTGCACTACGATTTTCCAAGACAATGTCATTATGTAGTGAATACCATGCCCATTTCTCTATCAAGGGTATTCTTATTTATGCACATTTACTTATTGATTATAAATCTTCATGTATGTATTCCACATCCCTTTATCGTGGAATAAATGATGATGATTTATTCCATGTTGTATGATCCATGTGGCACAGTTATGCATGAAATGAAATGTTTAAGAAGGGTGTGCCCTGATAGCGGTCCAATGCATTGGGTAAAGTATAGTATCATGATACGTCATGTGCAATGAGTTTTGACTCATTCTAATTAAAGTGAAACTATGTTTTACTCATGCTTCATGGGCAATGAGGGTTTACTCATGCTCCATGAGCAATTATCCTTGGCTCATGCTAATTCCATGTTAAGTGTTGTTGCCACATTTCTATGTTATGATTATCATGCTTTATCATGCCTTTATGTTCATGTTTATCTTTTGATCCATTGATATGCATGTTGTCTAATATGTATTTTATTCTTCATGTTATTCCATGTTTATTCCCTTACTGAGCTTTATAGATCACCCATTTCTTATGCATGTCCTCAGGTTATCCCATGCAATGCTAAGTATGTGGGAATATAGTGGTCATGTAAAGGAAGTTTTCAATAAAGATGTTGTATTTCATGTTTTAAGTTTTTATGTAATGATCCTAAGCCCCAAAGACACTAGAACTCTTGATCTTATTGTTGTATCAAGTGAAGTTTATGTAATAAATCATGTTTTAGTGTGTAATAAAGAGCAGGGTTGTCATAGATGGTATCAGAGGATAGGTTTAGTTATTTTTGGGATTAGGATTATAAAAACCTATTGAATCCTTAGAGACAAGACTAAGTATGATAAAAACGTCCCTAAGTTTTGTTGGGTATTGAGTAAGTGGTTTATCAAGTAAATACATCCCTGTCTGGATACGAGCAGGTAGAGGTGGCTCTGGCACAGATGTACCTAGTGGTGAGAACCCCAAAAAGGAGTTTCGGTCTTGACCTAGGGTATCCTGGTACATGACAACGGGCATTGCTGTACTCTTGGTTATGACACTCCCGGGGGATATTCATTGGTAAATTCACAAGCTTAGTATGAACCATTATTAAGGGAATTAAAAAAACCCCTAAAAATATATGTTGGATAACATAGATTGAAGCCTATATATTCATAAGTAAAGGAAATAAAATCTATTTATAAGTCATATGTTTTGTCCTTGGATTACCCTCTATGTGTTACCTCTAACTTTCCTTCTATTCTAGCCAATGGACAGTAATAGGAGGACTCAGGCTAACAACCGATGTGAAGATCAATGTGATGACTATGATAATGAGATGCCCAATCCAATGGGAGTGGGAATCATAAACTTTGTCACGATTCTCTCTCAGTTAACTCAAGATTTGAATAGAAACATGGGTCAAGAATAACATTCAACCCCCCCCCCCCAAGTAATAACAATTTGCTATTGAGGGCTTCATGAGACAAAGGCCTCTTACTTTTAATGGATCATCTGATCCCTCAATCGATGAACAATGGATCAACTCCATTGAAAAGATATTTTACATCCTTCAATGTTCTGAACAAGATAAGGTTCTTCTAGCTGCTTATCGTATGGAGGGTGAAGACGATCTATGGTGGACATTGATCAAAAATATGAATCCAGAGGAGGATATCAAGTTTTTGGAATGGAAAGATTTCTGGAAGATGTTTTTTGATAAATATTTTCCGCGAACCCTCCGGCTTAATATGGGAAGGGACTTCCTTTCCCTTAAGAAAAAAGACGACGAATCTATCAGATCTTACAAGGAAAACTTCACAAGGTTTTCACGATATGCTTCCATCTTTGTTGTTACCCTCGAAGACAAGGTTGACCACTTCTTTGGTGGGCTGAAACCTAGCCTGCGGAAATCCCTGGAGATCTGCGTCTTCGAAAACTATGAGGAAATTTTCCGATGTGCCCTCAAGTTTGAAATGGATATCGGTGAACCTCAGGGGTATCATGGGGATAAGAAGCATAAGGTAGACTTCAATTCTGGTGGTCTGATGGATAAATCCAATGGTGCTAAGAAAATATATCACCCCACTTGCCAAAAGTGTGGAAAAAAGAACCCCGCAAATTTCTTGAAGGGGACGAGGAAATGCTTTAGGTGTGGAAGAGAAGGGAACCTAGCTATTAACTGCCGACAAGAAAAACTCACAGCTATGATAGAGGAGAAAAATGCTCCATTCGACTCTCAATTCATTTTTAATTGCTTCAACTACAAAGAACCAGGGCATCTTTCAAATCAATTCCCTAAGAAAAGGGTTTTTAGAGGCAACCAATAACCTCCAAGGCAGAAAGGGCGAGCTTTTTCCATCACTACTACCTAGGTAAACCCCAAAAACGAATTGGTGAAATGTACCCTTGTAACACCCTGAGATTTTATTAAAAATATTCTTTTTAATTTCATTAATGTCTTGTGTTGTATGCTACACCAAAAGGAGATTTCACAACACGCATCCTTGACTTTCCTTGCATTACACGCTATCACGACCTTCCTCGATAGCCTGTGTAGTATGAAATACCGAGTTTCACTAAACAACGATATGCTATTAAAATATTATTAAAACTAGCCGTTATGAATAGTAATAACCACCTTTTAAAATTTTAGAAATTTTATCTCTCAAAATGGACTTCATTTTTGGATTCGGAGTATCGAATTTAGCCTAAGGTGAAATTTCGGTACTTTTCAGATAACTTTCATATTCTGATGAATAGTGAAAATTACTAAATTTTAATTAAAAACTTTTTTAATAGAAATAATTAATAGTGTTAAATTATTAATTTGAGTGGTTTTAAAGTATATTTAGAATATATTTTTACAATTTAATACAATTTTGGTCATTGGATGTAATTTCACATTTAAACCGGACATAAACAAGTGTCAATCTTTTGATAGTTATTATCTTTTAAGAACACGCTATTTGTTTTGACGACGGGAATTAATTTTTAAATTAATTAATGAAAATTATATGTTTTGAATTTGGTAAAATAGATATCATTTTTTAGTTCATAATATCAAATATAGATTAGGCCTAATTTTTGGTGTTTTTATGGAAAATTTCATTTTTTGATGAATAGTGAAACCACTAAGTGGTAGTTTAAAAAAATGAATTTTTCATAAAACATAATTTTACCGCTTATGTGAGTGGAATTTCAAAAATCTGAGAGACACAGTTGATGTCAGTAAGTAAAATGTGGTTCAATGAGATGAAAATAATTTTTGGTGAATAGTAACTTTTTACTTTTTTTACCACGGTTAAAAGTAAATAGGGTAATTAAGGGTAAAAATGATATTATTATTACCCTAACACATGTCCTAATTCTATTTTATAAGTGTAAGTCGACCAAAAACAATATTAGGAATAAAATATGACCATTTAGGCCCACTTGGATTAGATTAGGACATTTATTATCAATTTATTTAAAGAAGAGTTAAAATAGTTAAAATCAAAGTTTAATAACTAAATCATTTTTAATATAGGGTTATACATAAGATAAATTTGACTATAAATATTAATTAGAACTATAAAAAGATTTAAAACATAATATTATTTTATTTTTAATTTTTAGACTTAAAATAATTTAATTTATTTATGATAAAATGATGATGCAGTAATTATCCTACTAATGAAATATTGACATAATTGATGTTATAAATACCCAAATAAATGTAATTTGAGACTTTTTACTAATTCAAATAATTTTATATGTTAATATGATATGTTATTATTGATTTAATTAACTTTTTTCAAACTAATCATTCTGTTATGATTTTCACAAAAATCAATTACTAAATAGTGTCAAAATTGACATAAAATAGTTTTTAAAACAAATATTATATTATTAATTGTTATTTTATTCCTAAAAATCTAAGGTTCGGCCAAATGACTTAGATAAGGTTATATATATTAATAATAAACAACTTGGGGTTCGTTTGGCTTGTTATAGTAAGTTTATTAACCTTATAGTGTAAGAACAAAAAAAGACACGGTAAAAGTAAAATTATCTAAATTAAAGTTAAATATAAATGATAAGGTTAAAATAGGAACATAAACTTGTCTAAATTCTATTGGATGAGAGGATTTCGACCCATTCCCACCTTATCTTCTAAATAAATCAATTTAGAGCTATTTAAAACCGAATATGACTTTATAATAAAATAATATTTTTAGTTTTCCAAAGGAGCCCTTCTCCTCCCTTAAAAAAGGGCACCTCCTCCCCCTCTTCCTCACACCACTTTGAGCCTTCAATCTCAGCCAACCCCTACCATATTCTCTTCTCTACTTCCCAAAAAACATCCTAGAGGTCCTGGTCTTCTTCAAAGAACAATTTTAGTGCCCTAAGAAGAGGACTCAAAGAGGCGCTTCAAAGAAGAGGTAATGTCTGTTACCGATTCTTTCAACTTTATTTCTTCTTCCACTTATTCTTCTTAGGTTTTTTCATTATGAAGTAATAACATCAGTATCAATAATATACTGATATGTTATTATAAGTATGAAACAACCCTATTTCACCATCTATCCATCCTACGGAAAATGAAATCACCGCGCGTGCGTACGTACGGAATACCGTCTCCACGCCGTGGTGAAATCTATTTTCCACCACCACCTTACTTGGATGGGTATAATGGTGTAAATAATAACTATATATTATTATTTTAAAGTGATATTGATTCTGAAATAGTATACATACACTATAATACAGTTCCACGATCATGAGAATGATATCATCGCTCGTGCGTACGTACGGACTACCGTCTCCACTACGCGATGAGATTCATTCTCCACATTAACCATTCATGAATGATTATAAAGTATATATAATAAGTAATCATGAATTATATGACATAATAATGATACTGTATTTATTTGTATATATATGTATGTCATCTACTTAATTCGATTCAACTCAATAAGGAAACTAAAACAGCGTTCATGCGTACGTACGGCCTACCGTCTCCATGAACGGTGTATTTCTTTCCATTTACTGATTTATTATATATATGTATATTCTGAATATATATTATATATAAATCATGTTTTATATTCTGGAATTAAGTAATCATGATCTAAGTAATCATATGAATAATTACAAGTCAAAACACGGATGACAAATGAAACAATTTTACCCAAAACGCTCTTTAACATGGAATTTACAAAAGAACAGGTAATATAAAGTCATAAGTGAACCATATATGAATCATAACAATGAGTATGATTCTTTAATAAGTTAATGACATTATTTAAATCATTATACAGGAGTTTCGGACACTTAAGAAGCAAATCGGACCTAAGGTAAGGGAAATATCACAATCTCATTTTTATCTGAGATTGTTTATACTTTGGTATTTACTGGGGTATATTTTATCATCCACATCCATGTTTCCTCAATATGTAATATTTATATCCTCATACAATATTTTATATCCAATTTTACCCTTCGGTGAGTTTTTAGTAAAAGATATGAAAGGAATCTTTTGTCGTTTTTCATACGAGGTACTTTTTGACTTTTCTGACAAAAGTACGAGAAGAGTGTTTTTTTATCTTATACGGAATGAATGGATTTTTAAAACAATATTTCCAAGAATCTTACTTTAAAAGTTTTCAAGTTTATTTTTAATCAACTTCTTTTAGTTTAAAATTGTATGACATGTTAAGAAAGGAAAAATGTTTTTGAAGTAGAAAGGATATTTTCCTCAAGAATGGAGTTCAAGAGTTTTATCAAAATTATTTTCCATCTAAGATAATATAGGGTTATGTTTCTATCCCTATTATTACATGGATTTGATTATGTTGTGATGTAAATATTTGTATGAATTCCTTTATCTGATATGAATTGTTTTATGATGTCATGAAGTTTAAGATTCCCATTTTTATTACATGGGTTATGCTATGATGTATGGTTTATGATTTTGTGGCACACATAAGAATGGTGTCATTATGAGATGGGTGGGACCTATATCTCCCTCCAATGCATTGGGTAAAGATTTTATATCTCATGATATAGACATGGCTAGAACGGCAGGTTAAACCGGTTCAAAGAAACAGGACTGAAATGAGGAATGAACTCGGTTCAGAAATGGACTTTGTCCACTAAGATAGTCTCGGCAATGAGTCTTGACTAATAAGAAATTATTATCTATGATTATGTGTGTACGCCAAAAAGTTTCATGTTTTAAGTTATGATTATTGGGATTACATTTCACTACTATGATTTATCCCATGTTATGATATTATGATCTCTTTTGCAGGTTAAGATTTCCAAAATGTTATGTTCTTATGAATATGATGTGATTGATATTTCTTTTGTTTACCCTTACTGAGCATTTGAGCTCACCATTTTATGTTTTCTTTTCCCCAGGATATAAATAAAGGTTTTAGGTAAGAAAAAAAAGGGGGAAGATCTTTATAGGAGATGTTGAAGATCTTTCACCATGATTAGAAGATTACGTTCCATGTTTCCAAAGACACTAAACTATTACGGTCCTTGTGTGTGTGTTTTTGTTATGTACTAAGTATCCTGAAAAAGTAATTTAATGTTCATGTATGTCAGGCTTAGGGTCTCTACAGTTGGTATCAGAGGAAAGGTTTAGTCAACCTTTGGAAACTAGGATGCGAGAACTTTAGTGAGATCCCTAGAGATATTTCTAAGGTATTTCTAGGGATGTCCCTAAGGTTAAGTATAAGTATAGGTTATAGTACTATAATTACGGTAATGATCTTAGAATTAAACCTAAGATGTTAGATATTGAAGGTACTCCTCCTTTATTGTGTTGTTTTCCCTAGCATGATTTTTGCCTCTCACACTATTCTTTTTGGGTTTTAGACGATGGTTGGAACCCGAAGGAACCGTGTTGATCAATGTAATGGACAATGAAATGATTGTCCTCCTGAGCAAACAAATTTTATGGGAGATGGAGTGAAAAATCTTATTGCTATACTTACACAAGCTATGAATCATTCTGGACTTCCAAATGAGCAGAGAAGGGAACAATATTCTATTCAGTCCTTCATGAGGCAACGTCTACCTTCTTTCAGTGGGTCTTCTGATCCACTTGTTGCTGAACAATGGATCAGTACTACTGAAAAGATATTTTCAGTTCTTCAATGTTCTGAACATGATAAAGTCATCTTAGTAGTGTATTGTTTGGAAGGTGATTCTGATCAATGGTGGAATCTTATCAAGAATATGAGGCCAAGAGATGAAATTGAGTCCATGGAATGGGACGAGTTCAAGAACTTATTTTTCAATAATTACTTCCCTCGTATTCTTCGAACAAAGATGGAGAAGGAGTTTCTTGAACTAAAGCAAAAGGATGATGAATCTGTTGGTATATACGAAGCGAATTTTACAAGGCTTTCAAGGTATGCATCTGGATTTATCATCCAACCTGAAAGTAAAGTTGATCGATTCTTCAGTGTCTTAAAACCAAATCTTCTAAGGGCATTAGCTATAAGAGACTTTAGTAGCTATGAAGAAATTGTGCGTTGTGCTATCAAGGTATAAATGGAAGTTGGTTTTACTTATCCATCTCATATTTTTGACAAGAAATGAAAGATGGAGTTCAAGGAGAAATCTCAGAATAATGGTGAAAAGAAGATGAATGTTTCCTTATGCTCAAAGTGTGGAAAGAAGCATGGTGGAGATTGTCTTAAAGGGACAGGTAAATGTTTCAAATGTGGAAAGGAAGTTCATCGGGCATTTGAATGCCGCAATGATGGGAAGAAGATGTCTAATGATGCAAACAAAGTAAAGGATACACAGAATGAACCTACTACACTTCAATGCTTCAAGTGCAAGGAAATGGGGTATTATGCTAATAAATGCCCTAATCCAAGGGTTAGTGATGATCAACATGAGAAACCACTTAAGGCAAAGGACAAAGGGAAGTCACATGCGATCACCATTGGCGATGTTGAATATGACAACAATGTGGTGGAATGATTAAGTGTTTATGTAATGGGATTCCAAAAAAATGTTGTATATAGTATCGTGGAATATTGGAATATTTATGTATTGGTCTATTGTAGTTTTCAATAATTTTATGGTACCGATAACCATGGAAAGTGATTGAGATATTTTTGGAAAAAGATGATATGCGCATAATGAAGGGATAAGGAAAAAATGAAATGTTTGAAAGTTTCATGAGCTCATGATTGATATAAGGACTAAGTGATATCATGGTTTGAGTATATAGAATTTTGAGGATTTTGGTATGTGGAAATAGTTAACTTTTAACAGCATTCATGTTTTCAATAAGGTTCAATGGGTATTCATTTTTTTTTCAAGAGAATACATGATTAAAGCCTTTGAATGTTTGGAATGTGACCAACAAGACATATCTCATGATATATGGGGATCAACAATGGTATTAACATGCTAGTTGTATGAACTCTTTGGTAATCGTTTTCACTATAATATGAGATTAGATAGCATTATTTTGGATAAGCCTAAAGATTGGAATGGATTATGTTGGACATAAGTTAGTATTGTTTAAGGATAGAAGTTTTTTTGATATTATTTATGGGATGTTATAGTAATGTAGTTTTAGAAAAAGGACAACCTGCAGGATGGGCGACAGCCCATTGCGTTGGACAAGGCTGTGGGAATCGAACCCACAACTGAAGTGCGACTGGCATTTATCGCCTACCACTGGCCTACAAGAAGTTCCTATTTCGTAGAAACTAGTTTTATTATATTAAGCAGTATGATATATGAAGTATATGTCCATTTTAGGAACCATATATGATTAATCTCACTATAGATGGACTTATGTATTTTTTGATAACTTTTCTAACCTTTTGTTTGAGACAGATGGAATGACCCATCATTCTATCACATGATCTGCTAACACATCACGAATGAAAAATTCAACTTCATTTATTTAAGAGATGAAGTGGAAATTGTCCAAATAACAACCAACGGTGAGACTATACCAAAATCACAAAAGTATTTCTTCTAATTCCAATTTCATCAACTTTAGGGAAATGATCTTGAAAACCAAAAATGTTGTCCTAGTGCTCTTATATCTGATGAATCAGATGGTACCTTAGATCGTCACAAATTTATGGCTTTGTGATTTCTGGCTTTTCTATATCCATGTTCTCTACCACTCTCCATCAGAACATGATGGTTAGATTTCTCTTCCATATCCATATTTTCACCTATGTTGGGTAACCATTACGTTTCATACTTTTGTTTTTAAATATTGGTTTTGGTATTCCTTTTTACTATGTGGGTTTCTATTAAAAAACTTTCGAATAGTAAACCATTTATAACCCCGATGAATTTCGAGGGCGAAATTCATTTTAAGGGGGGTAGAATGTAACACCCCGAGATTTTATGAAAAATATTCTTTTTAATTTCATTAATGTCTTGTGTTGTACGCTACACCAAAAGGAGCTTGCACAACATGCATCCTTGACTTTCCTTGCATTACATGCAATCGCGACCTTCCTTGATAGCATGTGTAGTACGCAATACTGAGTTTCACTAAACAACGATATGCTATTAAAATATTATTAAAACAAGCCGTTATGAATAGTAATAACCACCTTTCAAAATTTTAGAAATTTTATCTCTCAAAATGGACTTCATTTTTGGATTCGGATTATCGAATTCAGCCTAAGGTGAAATTTTGGTACTTTTCGGA
The DNA here is from genome assembly GCA_963277665.1 of Viscum album. Classification (NCBI taxonomy): domain Eukaryota; kingdom Viridiplantae; phylum Streptophyta; class Magnoliopsida; order Santalales; family Viscaceae; genus Viscum; species Viscum album. The sequence goes on along the minus strand of OY728130.1, from coordinate 1,310,579,562 downwards.
TAACTTTCATATTCTGATGAATAGTGAAAATTACTAAATTTTAATTAAAAACAACTTTTTTAATAGAAATAATTAATAGTGGTAAATTATTAATTTGAGTGGTTTTAAAGTATATTTAGAATATATTTTTACAATTTAATACAATGTTAGCCATTGGATGTAATTTCACATTTAAACCAGACATAAACAAGTGTCAATCTTTTGATAGTTATTATCTTTTAAGAACACGCTATTTGTTTTGACGACGGGAATCAATTTTTAAATTAATTAATGCAACTGATATGTTTTTAATTTGGTAAAATAGACATCATTTTTGAGTTCATAATATCAAATATATCTTAGGCCTAATTTTTGGAATTTTTCTGGAAACTTTTATTTTTTGATGAATAGTGAAACCACTAAGAGGTAGTTTAAAAAAATGAATTTTTCATAAAACTTAATTTTACCGCATCTATGAGTGGAATTTAAAAAATCTGAGAGACACGGTTGATGTCAGTAAGTAAAATGTGGTTCAATGAGATGAAAATAATTTTTGGTGAATAGTAACTTTTTACTTTTTTTACCACGGTTAAAAGTAAATAGGGTAATTAAGGGTAAAAATGATATTATTATTACCCTAACACATGTCCTAATTCTATTGGATAAGTGTAATTTGACCCTAAACAACCTTAGGAATAAAATATGACCATTTATGCCCACTTGGATTAGATTAGGACATTTATTATCAATTTATTTAAAGAAGGGTTAGAATAGTTAAAATCAAAGTTTAATAACTAAATCATTTTTAATATAGAGTTATACATAAGATAAATTAGACTATAAATATTCATTAGAAATCTAAAAATATTTCAAACATAATGGTATTTTATTTGTAATTTTTATACTTAAAATAATTTAATTTATTTATGATACAATGATGATGTAGTAATTATCCTATTAATGAAATATTGACATAATTGACGTTACAAATACCCAAATAAATGTAATTTGAGACTTATTATGAATTAAAATAATTTTATATGTTAATATGACATTTTATTATTTATTTAATTAACTTTTTTCAAACTAATCATTCTGTTATGATTTTCACAAAAATCAATTACTAAATAGTGTCAAAATTGACATAAAATAGTTTTTAAAACAAATATTATATTATTAATTGTTATTTTATTCCTAAAAATATAAGGTTCGTCCAATTGACTTAGATAAGGTTTTATATATTAATATTAAACAACTTGGTGTTAGTTTGGCTTGTTATAGTAAGTTTATTAACCTTATAGTGTAAGAACACAAAAAGATACGGTAAAAGTAAAATTATATAAATTAAAGTTAAATATAAATGATAAGGTTAAAATAGGAACATAAACTTGTCTAAATTCTATTGGATGAGAGTATTTAGACCCATCCCCACCTTAGATTCTAAATAAATCAATTTGGAGCTATTTAAAACCGAATATAACTTTATAATAAAATAATATTTTTAGTTTTCCAAAGGAGCCCTTCTCCTCCCTTAAAAAAGGGCACCTCCTCCCCCTCTTCCTCACACCACTTTGAGCCTTCAATCTCAGCCAACCCCTGCCATATTCTCTTCTACACTTCCCAAGAAACATCCTAGAGGTCCTGGTCTTCTTCAAAGACCAATTTTAGTGCCCTAAGAAGAGGACTCAAAGAGGCGCTTCAAAGAAGAGGTAATGTCTGTTACCGATTCTTTCAACTTTATTTATTCTTCCACTTCTTCTTCTTAGGTTGTTTCATTATGAAGTAATAACATCAGTATCACTAATATACTGATATGTTATTATAAGTATGAAACAACCCTATTTCACCATCTATCCATCCTACGGAAAATGAAATCACTGCGCGTGCGTACGTACGGAATATCGTCTCCACGCCGTGGTGAAATCTATTTTCCACCACCACCTTACTTGGATGGGTATAATGGTATAAATAATAACTATATATGATTATTTTAAATTGATATTGATTCTGAAATAGTATACATACACTCCAATACATTCCAACGATCATAAGAACGATATCATCGCTCGTGTGTACGTACGGACTACCGTCTCCACGACGCGATGAGATTCATTCTCCACATTAACCATTCATGAATGATTATAAAGTATATATAATAAGTAATCATGAATTATATGACATAATAATGATACTGGATTTATGTGTATATATATGTATTTCATCTACTTAATTCCATTCAACTCAATAAGGAAACGAAAACAGCGTTCATGCGTACGTACGGCCTACCGTCTCCATGAACGGTGTATTTCTTTCCATTTACTGATTTATTATATATATGTATATTCTGAATATATATTATATATAAATCATGTTTTATATTCTGTAATTAAGTAATCATGACCTAAGTAATCATATGAATAATTACAAGTCAAAACACGGATGAGAAATGAAACAATTTTACCCAAAACGCTCTTTAACATGGAATTTACAAAAGAACGGGTAATATAAAGTCATAAGTGAACCATATATGATATCATAACAATGATTATGATTCTGGAATAAGTCAATGACATTATTTAAATCATTATACAGGAGGTTCGGACACTTATGAAGCAAATCGGACCTAAGGTAAGGGAAATATCAGAATCTCATTTTTATCCGAGATTGTTTATACTTTGGTATTTACTGGGGTGTATTTTATCATCCACATCCATGATTCCTCAATATGTAATATTTATATCCTTATAAAATAGTTTATATCCAATTTTACCCTTCAGTGAGTTTTTAGTAAAATATATGAAAGGAATCTATTGTCGTTTTTCGTACGAGGTACTTTTTGACTTTTCTGACAAAAGTACGAGAAGAATGTTTTTTTAACTTATACGGTATGAATGGATTTTTAAAACAATATTTCCAAGAATCTTCCTTTACAAGTTTTCAAGTTTATTTTTAATCAACTTCTTTTAGTTTAAAATTGTATGACATGTTAAGAAAGGAAAAATGTTTTTAAAGTAGAAAGGATATTTTCCTCAAGAATGGAGTTCAAGAGTTTTATCAAAATTATTTTCCATCTAAGATAATATAGGGTTCTGTTTCTATCCCTATTATCACATGGATTTGATTATGTTGTGATGGAAATATTTGTATGAATTCCTTTATCTAATATGAATTTTTTTATGATGTCATGATGTTTAAGATTCTCATTTTTATTACATGGGTTATGTTGTGATGTATGGTTTATGATTTTGTGGCACACATAAGAATGGTCTCATTATGATATGGGTGGGACCTATATCTCCCTCCAATGAATTGGGTAAAGATTTTATATCTCATGAGATAGACATGGCTATAACGGCTGGTTAAACCGGTTCAGTGAAACAGGACTGAAATGAGGAATAAACTCGGTTCAGAAATGGACTTTGTCCACTAAGATAGTCTTGGAAATGAGTCTTGACTAATAAGAAATGATTCTCTATGATTATGTGTGTATGCCACAAAGTTTCATGTTTTAAGTTATGATTATTAGGATTACATTTCACTACTGTTATTTATCCCATGTTATGATATTATGATCTCTTTTGCAGGTTAAGATTTCCAAAATGTTATGTTCTTATGAATATGATGTGATTGATATTTCTTTTGTTTACCCTTACTGAGCATTTGAGCTCACCATTTTATGTTTTCTTTTCCCCAGGATATAAAGAAAGGTTTTAGGTAAGAAAAAAAGGGTGGATGATCTTTATGTGAGATGTTGAAGATCTTTCACCATGATTAGAATATTACGTTCCGAGTTTCCAAAGACACTAAACTATTACGGTCCTTGTGTGTGTGTTTTTGTTATGTACTAAGTATCCCGCAAAAGTAATGTAATGTCCATGTACGTCAGGCTTAGGGTCTCTACAACCCTAGTTATTCATTCAATAAAATCGAACATACTTTTTGATTCAGGTTTTATGCATTCTTTTATATCCCAAAAGTTTAGTAGAATAATCCCAACACCACCACAAATCAAGGAATTAAAGATGTCGGTGAGTACGAAAAATGGGACAATCATTTCATCTCATGAATATAACTCCTCTACTATCATAATCGATGGATTGAACTTCCCGAAAAACTTCATCGTACTCCCTTTGGTGGAATTTGATTCAATTCTTGGCATGTATTTTCTTTCCCAATATAGATCCAACATAAATTGTCGTAAGAGGAAAATCACTCTCCATATGGAGAATCAACTCCCGATTCTATACATGTGCAAGGAGGAAGAGGAATCTTCTTTAGCTCTATCATCTCAAGAATGGATATTAATGCCCTATGAGGGCATGTATCTGGCTCAGATGATTGAGTCCAAGGAAGCAACCATCCTTGAAGACATGCCTATTGTGAGGGAATTCACTGAAGTGTTTCCCAAGGAATTGACTGGTCTTCCTCCTAGAAGATATGTTGAATTCTAAATTTATCTTATACCTAGGCCATTTCCAATATCCAAGACTCTATATAGAATGTCTATTGTGGATCTTGAGGAGTTGAAGAAACAATTACAATAGAATTTGGATAAAGGGTTTATACGCCCAAGTGCTTCACCATGGGGTGCACCAGTCCTCTTCATCAAGAAGAAGGATGGGTCAATGCGCCTTTGCATCGATTATCATGAGCTTAACAAAATCACGATAAAGAACAAGTATCATATCCCATGAATTTATGACTTGTTCAATCAGCTATGTGGAGCACAATACATCTCCAAGGTATATTTGAGGTCAGGATATTATCAAGTAAGTGTGAAGAAGGAAGATATCCCTAAGAATACTTTTTGTACAAGATACGGGCACTATGAATTCATAGTAATTCCTTTCAAAATCACTAATTCTCCAGAAATCTTCATGGAATTTATGAATAGTGTCTTTAGATATTACCTCGACAAATTTTTGGTAGTATTTATAGATGATATTATAATATAATCCAAAACCAAGGAGGATCATGAGGAGCATATAAGAACTGTACTAGAGACATTGTGAAAGGAGAAGCTCTATGAAAAGTACAGCAAGTGTGAGTTCTAGTTGAAGGAGGTCTCATTATTGGTCCATATCATCACAAGTAATGGGATATTTGTGGATCCCTCCAAGACAACTATAATAGAGGGATGGTCGAGGCCAACATCGATAACAGATATTCATAGCTTCTTGGGGTTAACTGGATATTATCAATGATTTGTGAGAAATTTATCACGATTTTCCAACCCTCTTACCAAGAAAACTCAGAAGGGAGTAAAGTTTTATTAGAGTGATGAATGTGAAGAAAGTTGTAAGAAGTTAGAAAGGAGGCTTATCACTATGCCTGTGCTCACTTTACCCACATGTGGAGAATTTTTTTTTTTGTATTCAGTGATGCTTCGAAGAAGGGAATGGGCTGTGTGTTGATGAAAAATTACAAATTCATTGCCTATTCTTCAAGGAAATTGAAATTTCATGAGTAGAATTATCCAACACAAGATCTGGAGTTGGCTGTAGTGATCTTCACTTTAAAAATTTGGCGGCATTATCTCTTTGGGGAGAAGTGTGAAATATATACAGACCACAAAAGCCTCAAGTATATATTCACACAGAAAGAGTTGAACATGCACCAATGAATATGGTTATAGTTGATCAAAGACTATGAATACTCAATCCATTACCACACTCAGAAAGAGAACAAGGTGGTGGATGCTCTAAGTAGCAAGGACCCAGCAATTCTATCATTGATGAGAATTTAAAAGGACCCAATCTTCTTAGATTTGATGAAGATGGACATAGGAATCATAAATAAGGGAACATAATCAATCCTTTCACAAATTATTTCTCAACCATCTCTTTTGGAAAGGTTAAAGGATGCTCAAAAGGGTGATGTAAGAATTCAGAAGAAATTGGAAGCTATCAGAAAAAATAAATCCTCGGAGTTCAATGTTAATGAAGAAGGAATTGTGAGATTTGGGAAAATACTATATGTTCCATCAAGTCCAGATCTAAAGAATGAACTTTTGGATTATGCACATAGTTCAAATTTCTTTATTCACCCAGGAAACACAAAGATGTATCGATATCTTAGAGAGAATTATTAGTGAGATAATATAAAGAAGGAGATCGTTGAGTATACATCAAAGTGTCTGGTGTGTCAGCAAGTGAAGGCAGAGAGGCAGAAGTCTAAGGGGATGATGCAACCATTTCCCATACCGGCATGGAAATGGGAGAACATCACTATAGACTTTGTCATCGGATATCTGAATACATCCAAAGGAAACAATTCAATATAGGTTGTTGTGGATCATATTACAAAGTCTTCACACTTCATTGCAATTAGAGATGATTTCTCATTGGATAAACTGGCATGCATATATATCAGGGAAGTGGTGAGGATATATAGAGTACCACTATCTATTGTATCTGATATAGATCCAAGATTAACCTCTAAGTTTTGTAAGAGTCTCAACATGCTATGGATACTAAACTAAACTTCAGTATGGCCTATCATCCTCAAACTTATGACCAATCTAAGTGAACTATTCAGACACTAGAAGATATGTTAAGATCATGTTCAATGGAATTTAAACGAGTTTGGGATCAATATCTTCCTCTGGTTTAATTCTCCTATAATAACAGTTTCCACTCGAGCATCTGAATAGAACCTAATGAAACCTCGTATGGTAAGAGGTGCATAACACCGACATGTTGGGATAATGTTGGTGAGCATAAGCTACTAGGACCAAAAATGGTGGAAGAAATGGTGGAGAAGGTGAGAACCATTCAGCAGCATATCAAGGTATCCCAGAGTCGACAGAAGAGTTATGTAGATAACCGTCGATGAGACCTTGAGTTTAAATTGGGAGACATGTTATTTCTACGCATATCTCCATGGAAAAAGGTCATGTGGTTTAGAAAGATAGGGAAGTTAAGTCCTAGGTACATCGGCCACTTCAAGATTCTTGATTGTGTTGGGGATGTGGTCTATCGACTAGCACTTCCACCTACCATAGACAAAATACATGATGTCTTTCATCTATCCCTCTTAAGGAAGTACATACTAGACCCTTCACATGTACTCTCTTCAAAGTTAGTACAACTAGAGGATGATCTTTCTTACGAGGAGAAACCAGTAAATATCTTAGATCGTAGAGAAAAAAGTTCTACAAAATATGACAATGCCCCTCATCAAGGTGTTGTGGAAAAAACAAAAGTTTGAATAAGTGAAGTGGGAATCAGAGGAATTGATGAATCAGAGTTACCTTCATTTATTTTTATTTTTTTGAGTGGGAAAAGAAAATTTTGAGGATGAAATTTCTTAAGGTGGGTATATTATAATGACCCAAAAAATTAATAAAAATTCTTCTTGGTCTATTTAAATGTCTTATTATAGTTATGTAAAATGTATGTACTTATTTGGTTTTATGTTTTGGATTTTAAAATACTATTAAGAATTGTGACCATTTCTAATATAGTCTTTGAACAGTGACCACATGATTAGTATAAATATAGGGATTTAACAAATCCAATTTACTCAGACAAAGGAAGCAATGGCCTCATCCAGTAGAATTGCCCCGTAAAAAACCCATTTGTCAGAGCTCGAAAAGGAGGTGGCGTCATTGGGCTTAGATCTTGACCAAACCTAAGACGATATTGAACATGTTAATCTTGAGCCGAACAGATTATTGTCGAAGTGTAAGTTAATAGAGATTACCACCCGATCGATGTTATCTGAGCCACCCCAAGAGTCAGTCACCATCGCACACCTTACTCTTCGGTCTTATGCAGATGTTATAAGGGGTTATGCAACAAGAAATTAGCACTATGATTATGTGCATTATTTTGTATATAATAATGAATATACATTCATTTTATTATTGTTACTTTGTAAATACTTTTTAAAGCATAAATAGTATTTTTAATTAATATTCAACCAAAAAATATATTTTGATTAATTAATGGATTTTTGAATTAAATAATATTTTAATAAAATATTATTATTATTATTAAATTAATTTTTATTAAATATAAATTATCATATAATTTTATGAATGCAATTGTAAATTTTATTAAGGTTTGAAAGTTGTTTTTGTCAAAACCCGTGAATTTTCGATAAATGTCAGTTTTTATTTTAAAAGTAAAAATTCACATATTTAGAAAATTATTTATATAGAATGAGTATTACTTTTGGAATCAGGATGTCGAAATTATCCAATGGTGAATTTTTCATAATTTTATGAGACGGTCAAATTTTTGGGTAAAAAATAAATACCGTTTAAATATATAATGTGTTTTATGACATCATAATGACCCAATAGTGATATAATAAAATACTATAAACATTATATTCAGTAAATATATGTTTTATCATTAAAATAATGTGATTTTATATTTGTTTGGTTTATTTTACAAAGCTTTAGTGGACCCTACAAGATTTATAAAACATTTTGTCTTTTTAAATTGTTTTCCTTTAGAGTGTGACTCACCTCCACATAAGCAACCCTATTATTTTAAGAAGTTCAGAAATTGGCCTTATAAAATATTTTTTTCCACTCCCCTTTGGCAAAAACCATGGGCAAAACCCATGTGCTGGTTTTTTGTTTTGATTAGTTTAATGTGAGGTGTCCCAAACCTAAATAATAAATAATTCCCTCTCCTTTCCTATATAAACCCACCCAAGCTCCCACTTCCTATTCACTCAAAGCATTTGGAGTTCGTCCAACCTATTATCTTGTCTCTCTATAATCCTACCATGGTTCCCCAAGCTCCTAAGAATCCTCTCTCAAGCCTCTCCCAAGCTTTTGGGATCGCACTTCCAAGTAAGGGATTTCTTCCTTTCTCATTTTTGTCTAATTTTCTTTAAGTTGTTATGCACTTTTTTCAATTACAAATGTTGGGGTATGATTTATCACCTCCCCCATAATTACATATTTATGTTTGGATGATTTTATATCCTTTTATCTCTCATTAATGCCTCCCATGTACACCTGTTACCATTCCAAAATTCCGTGATGGATTTATCTCTCCTCTTTTACATCCAAGTAATTCTTTTGTATTATGCATATAAATTCCCTTAAGTTTGTTGTGACATGTATCTATATGACCCCATTACTTTCCATTTCATTTAAATATGATTAAACACCCCTTTCTCTCTCATCATCCTTTTTTTTAGTTCTTATTTCACATCGTTATGCTGCTGAAATTGCACTACGATTTTCCAAGCCAAGGTCATTGTGTAGTGAATATCATGCTCATTTCTCTATCAAGGGCATTCTCCTTTATGCACATTTACTTATTGATTATAAAGATTCATTTATATATTCCACATCCCTTTATCTTGGAATAAATGATGATGATTTATTCCATGTTGTATGATCTATGTGGTACACTTATGCATGAAATGAAATGTTTAAGAAGGGTGCGCCCTGATAGCGCTCCAATGCATTGGGTAAAGTATAGTATCATGATAAATCATATGAAGTGAGTGTTGACTCATTATAATTAAAGTTCAATGAGGGTTTAATTTTTCTTCATGTGCAATAAGGGTTTACTCATGCTCCATGTGCAATGAGCCTTGGATCATGCTAATTCCATGTTAAGTGTTGTAGCCACATTTCCATGTTATGATTATCATGCTTTATCATGCCTTTATGTTCATTTTTCTATTTTGATTCATTGATATGCCTCTTGTCTAATGTGTATTGTATTCTTCATGTTATTCCATGTTTATTCCCTTACTGGGATTTATAGCTCACCCTTTTCTTATGCATGTCCTCAAGTTATCTCATGAAATGCTAAGTACGAGGGAATGTAGTGGTCATGTAAAGGAAGTTTTCAATAAAGATGTTGTATTTCATGTTTTAAGTTGTTATTTAATGATCCTAATCCCCAAAGACACTATACCTCTCGGTATTCTATGTTTTATCAAGTGAATTTTATGTAATAAATCATGTTTTATTGTGTAATAAAGAGCAGGATTGTCATATGTGGGAACCAGTTACACGGCTTGTACTCCAAAGTACACGGTGTATACTATTTAAATTTTCAGATTCTCCTATTTCTTCTCAAAAACACTAGAAAATAAAATTTACCTGAAAAAAAGGTTAGGGTTCTTACAAACTTCCCCCCTAAAGAACTTTTTCCCCGAATTTCCATAGTAAGGCAGCATAGATGAAGAAACCTTGAACAGCTCTGACCACTATGATCGCACATCAGCCTCCCTCTCCCAATTATTGTCTTGTACTCACCCTTGTTGTCATAGCACTCGTACCAGAGGAACATACTGGACTCGGAGAACCTTCACACTACGATCAAAAATCCAGATAAGATGCTCCTCGAATAAGGCATCCACTTCCAACTCAAACTCCTAGGGTTGAAAAACATGATACGGGTCTGAGAAGTAACGACGTAGCTGAGAAATGTGGAAGACGTCGTGCATAGCCCAGTACCTTTGAGGTAACTACAACCGATAGGCAACTAGACAAACCCTTTCCAAAACCTCAAACGTCCCGACGTACCTCGGAGAAAGATTACCATATCTCATAATCATCCTGTGTCCCAACCTCGGTGTAATAAGTAGGAAAACCTGATCTATGACCTTGAACTCTAGAGGTCGTCCTCGTCGATCAGCATAAGACTTCTGTCATGACTGTGCAGTATCCATCCTCTTCCAAATCAACTCCACCTACTCTGTGGTCTCCTGAACAAGATGAGGTCCCAGCATAGCTATCTCTCCTGCCTCCAGCCAATGTAGGGGAGATCGGCATGACCTATCGTACAAAACCTCATAAGGCACTATCTGAATAGTTTCTTGAAAACTATTATTATAAGAATACTCCACAAGAGGTATGTGTTTCGCCCAAGAACCACCAAAATCTAGGACACGTCCTAAAAGCATGTCCTCTAGCACCTGAATTGTACGCTCGGACTGGCCATCTGTCTGGGGATGGTAAGTCATACTTAGAAGTACCTGTGTGCCCAAAGCCCTCTATAATCCCTTCCAGGCCCGAGAAGTAAAATGTGTGTCCCTGTCTGAAACAATGGAGTGTGGAACCCCATGTAGATGTACAATATCTTGGATGTATAGCCTTCCTAGATCATCCACACCGATGGTTTACTTAACCGGAAAGAATTGTGCAACCTTCATGAGTCTGTCAATGACAACCCATAATGCATCATTCCCTCGAGGTGACCTTGGTAAACTTTTCATGAATTCCATCGTGACGTCATCCCACTTTCACTTAGGAATGGGTAACTACTGAAAAATCTATGTTGGTCGCTGATGCTCTACCTTTACCTGTTGACAGGTGGAACACCTCATGAAAAACCCAGCAACATATCTCCTCATACCTGGACACCAATACTAACGGTGAAGATCTCGATACATCTTGGTGACACCGGGATGAACTGCCCAAACTGAGAAAGGAAAGTCTCGTATCATCTCCTTGCATATGTCTTCTAACACCCATACATTCCCATGAAAATGTAAGACCTCATCCTCACCTACGGTCCATACTATAATAGGGTCCTCTCTTGACACACTCTCTCATAGGAATATGCCTTCAGATTATGATAGTTGCATCATTCTCACTCGATCGAGTAGAGTATGGGTAATATCCATAGAAGAAATAAACATCTACCCATGTCTGTCATTCACCTCCAAATGCATCTTAGAGAACAGATCCATAAGTTGTCACTCACTACTGGCCTCTTGAACTACCTGTATATGAGTCCTCCTGCTCAGAACATCATCCACTGTGTTGCCTTTCCCAAGCATTTAGGCAAGCTCAAAGTCAAAAGACTAAAGGTACAAAACCCACATTTGCTATCTCAAATTCAGATTGCACTGAGTAAAGATGTACTTGAGACTTTTGTGGTCTGTGAAAACCACAAAATGATCTCCCAACAAATAATTTATCTAGGAGCATAAGGCATAAACAATTGGATCCAACTCAAGATCGTGCGTCGGGTAATTCCTCTTATGTGGCCTCAACTTCTGAGACCCGTACGCAACAACTCCTTCTCCCTGTATAAGCACTTCTCCCAGCCCGATACCTGATGCATTACAGTAAATAGTATATCACTTGATCGGTTCTGAAAATACTAGTATCAGTGCTGAATTCAACCTCCCTTTCAACTCTGGAAAAGCTTACTCACAAGAATATGACCACAAGTACTTCACACCCTTCTTAGTTAGGCCTGTCAATGGCGCTGCTAAAAATGAAAAGTCATGTATAAAACATCTTTAGTAACCATCCTGCCCTAGAAAACTCCATACCTCAAAGACATTCTTTGGATACTCCCATGAAACTACTGCTCTCACTTTCTATGGGTCTACTAATACTCCTATCTTTGAGATAACATGACCCAAGAAGTGAATTTGGTCCATCCAAATGTGGCATTTTGAGAGCTTAGCATATAACTGGTTCTCTCTCAGTGTACTCGAAATGATCTCAAGATGGGTATAATGGTCATGTCGAGTGTGATAGTACACCAAGATATCATCCATGAAGACTACCACAAAAGAATCCAAGTATGGATTGAACACTTGGTTCATTAGTGCCATGAAAACTGCTGGTGCGTTTGTGAGACCGAACGGAAAAACCACATACTTGTATGCTCCGAAAGGATATAATAGGTATATTAGATGGTCTATGTAACACCCCAAGCTTCCACGGTATGCTTGTCTTTGAATAATACAATCTGTGTGTTGTACACAACTTCGAGTTCTAACACACCACAACCAATCAAACTAGCTGTTATGAATAGTAATACCCACTTTTTGAAATTTTATAAATTTTATCTTTCAAAATGGACTTCATTTTTGGATTCAGAATATCAAAATTAGCTTAGGGTGAATTTTTGGTATTTTTCTAAAAACTTTCAATTTTTGATGAATAGTGAAAAACACTGAGTTATAGTTTAAACTCGAATTCTTATTTAAATAATTATTTATTTTATTTAAATTAATTTTAGGTCAAAATAGATACATAATACATTTATAAGTTCAATGTAATTCATTGGATTTAGTTTATAATAATTTTAGATATATAAAAATTTTATTGAACTTTTTACCGTCTTTTACCCACCTACTAGGAGCATTTACAAATTTATATAAAACTTAATTTTACCGCTTCTGTGAGTTGAATTTAAAAAATCTGAGAGACATGGTTGCTATCAAAAAGTAAAATGTGGTTCAATAAGATGAAAATAATTTTTGGTGAATAGTAACTTTTTACTTTTATTTACCACGGTTATAAGTAAATAGGGTGATTAAGGGTAAAAATGATATTATTATTACACTAAAACATGTTCTAATTATATTGGATAAGTAAAATTCCACCAAAAATAACCTTAGTAATAAATATTAACCTCTTTGGTCCACTTGGATTATATTAGGACATTTATTATTATTTAATTCAAAGAAGAGTTAAAAGAGTTAAAATCAAAGTTTAATAACTAAAACATTTTAATATAGGGCTACACAAAAGATAAATTGGACTATAAATATTAATTAGAAAGATAAATAGATTTTCTACATAATGGTATTTTATTTATATTTTTTATACATTAAATAATTTAATTTATTTATGACATAATGATGATACAGCAATTACCTAATTAATGAAATATTAAAATAATTGATATTATAAATATCCAAATAAATGTAATTTGAGACATTTTATGAATTACACTAATTTTATAGATTAATATGACATATTAGGGTTGGTTAGATGAATTTCGTTTGAAGTAATAATGTTGTTATAAATTTATAAAAAACAAAATACCAAATAGTTTCAAATTTGACATAAAAGAGTTTTTAAAACAAATATTATATTATTAATTGATATTCTATTCTTGAAAATCTAAGGTTCGACCAAAAGACATATATAATTATATTTTTATCATTAATGAACCATTTTGGGTTCTCTTGGAATTATATAGTAAGTTTAGTAACCATATAATATAAAAATACAAAGAGACATGGTAAATGTCAAACTATTTAACTAAGAGTTAAATCTAAAAGATAAGGTTAATATAGTGAACCAAACCTGTCTAAAACCTATTGGTTGAGTGTTTTTAGACCCATAACCACCTTATACTTTAAATAATCCATTTTGGAGCCATTAGAAACCGAAAATGATTTTATTATAAAATAATATTTATAGCTTTTCTTAAGGTGCCCCTCACCCCTCTTATAAAAGGTCACTCCCCCTTCTCTCTAATTCACACCTTAATAGCCATTTGGATCAGCCAAACCCTGACCAAATACCCTCTAAACTGTCCTCCCTTCATCCTAGATGCATTACTTTAGTCATAAATCTAACCTAAGGAGCCCTTTTGATCAAATCAAAAGGAAGAACCCGAAGAAGAGGTAAGTATTTCATCACCTTTTTCAAGTTCCTTTCTTCTTCCACTTCCTATTTATTTGTTGTTTCCATTCTAAAATAATAACTCTGGTATATTATATATACTATGATGTTATTATAAATATGGTACAACCATATTCATTATTCTATCCATCCTTTGAATGACATGTCACTATACGTGCGTACGTACAGCTTACCGTCTCCACGTCATGGTGTAATTGTTATTCAATGCATTATTATTTTTATGGGTATAATAATGATGTTTAATTGATGTAAATAATAAATATAACATGATAATTATTCGGTATATATTATATACCATCCAATTATATATTATTTTAATATCAAAATAATGAAATTGTCGCTCGTGCATATGTACGGATTACCGTCTCCACGAACACGATGAGATTCATTCCCCATCGTATCTATTCAAGACTAGTTTTCATTTGATGATTAAAAATAATGTCAAAAGACTTAATATAATTCTGAATATTAATAAGATACATCCTATCCATAACAAACATTACTTACGTAACAAAGCATATAAAGGAAAACGAATTAGTTAACACCTGAAACGATGATAATACTAAAATATTATTAACAAAGCAATATTAGAAGATCATATATGATATCATATTAAAGTATATAGTTCTTTAATAATTTAATAACAATTATTTCACCATTATATATGAGTTTAACCTAACCTCGACCAAATAAAAGTATAAGTTAAGGGTTAATTCTATAATCTCCTTATTATCCAAGGTTGTTTTTACACAAGTATCTACTGGGACCTCTTTATCATCCACATCCATGTTTCTTAAAAAATGTATTTCAAAACATTTTTTTACTAGATAATGGGTTAATGTAATTTATACCCTTATTTGACCTTATATGTTTTTAAAGTAATATTTCCGTCATTTTCCTAACAAGTTACTTTATGACCTTTTCGACAAAATTATGGTAAGAATTTTTTTTAACTTGTACGGCAGATGCGGCTATTTTCTTCCATTCTAACATCATCGAAGCTTCCCTTACCAGATTATAATAATGTTTTAAAAATAAATTTTTTTTTATAATTATGTGAATCTTAAATGATTTCAAAATAAAAAGTGATATTTCTCTAAAAAGGGTTTTGATTTCATCAATGTCAACATCCTTTGATGGATTTTAAGTTTATTTGAAATTGATTTATTATGATACAAAACTCTGATATTGTATTGAAGGTTTTATGATATGTTTGACTATGAAAGTTCTATTTTTATACCATTTATTGTTTATGGTTAATGTATTGAAATTTCATATGCTAGTTTTAATACAAATGTTTATGTTATATTTCAACTTTTTCATATGAGGAATGTATTGGACTTAGTAAGTGATGGGTGGAGCCCGTTATATCTCCTCGATGCATCGATAAGTCTCATGAGACAACTAGACGTGGAATTGGTTGAGGCCTTTCCCAATTTGATATATGGTTTTGGCTGAGGCCTTAATCATTTTTATACATCTTGGTCGAGGCCTTGACAAAATGTTTTAGAATTCCCGACATTATACATTCCCTCATTATGAAAATAATATTGATGGTTCATGAGGTCATTCGACTAGTAGAATACCCATGATTATGTTTTTTTATGTAATTATTTACTCAGCTCATATTCCTCCCATAAAATTATTCATGTTTATTGGTAAAGGCGTGTGGTTTCAATTATTCACCATGCTTAATATTTATGTTATCTTCTGCTGTATTGCTTACCCTTACTGAGCCTTTGAGCTCACCCCTTTCTTATGTTTCATTTTCCCAGGATATGAAGAAGTTGGTTATGAGTGACTTACAGGAATAATCTAGGAGGATTGGATGTTTCTAATGGAATAAATTTGTGTTTTATTTCTTTTCAAGTTGTAAAGTTGAACTTATGTATGAATCTTGTTTCCAATAATACTAAACTGGTCGGTCTTTCGAGACATGATTTCCTTGTGATCATGCCAATGTTATATAATAATGCACTGACTCTAGGTAACTAGGGTTGGGGTGTTACAGTTGGTATCATAGTAAGTTTAATACAAACCTTAGAAACTAGATTTAGATAAACTCTAATTAGAGCACATAGCCCTAAGATAGACTTTGAGGATTAGTATAGAAGAACTTCCTAAAATTTTGGTATTGTCGAGATTTTGTGAGTTTTCCGAGCAATACATCCTTTTCTAGATACTAGCAGGTAGAGGCGGCTCTGGAACAGATATACCTAGGGGTAAAAATCGAAAACACCGCTTTAAGCTAGACTCGAACGGGAACTGGTGCACGACAATGGGCCTTTCTGCACTCCTGGTTACGACACTCCCGGGGGATATGATTAGGATAATTCTCATTTTATTTACAAATCATTATGAAGGGTTTATGAGTATATACTTACTCAAAGAAAACATTTTTATGATTATGGATTATATCCATAAACTGTTCAATTTATATTAAGTGTTTTACAAGTTTGGATTTATGTATTGCGATTCATAAACTAATCTAGTGTATACCATTGTTTAGAAATGGCGCCTAGTGGAAGGAATGAAAACCATATAAATGAACGCACTCCATGTAGGGATTTCCCTCCTACTCAAGATAATTATAGTATATCTGGTGATAAAATTGGTGCTAATCAACTTATCACCATATTGGGACAACTAATACAGGTTATAAAAAATAACCTTACCTATATGGAGCGCCCTGATCTACAACACGGAGGATCAATGTTATACCACTTCATGAGTAAAAAACCACCAACATTAAATGGGGGTACAAATCCCTTAGTAGTTGAGAAATGTATAAATTCCTTAGAGAAAATATTCCACGCCGTGGGAGTAACAAAAGGGAAAATGTTTTCATGGTAGTTTACCGCCTCACTGCAGATGCTGATCAATGGTGTTCATTGATTAAAAACATAAAGGAAGATGATGAAGTATCAAATATGGAATGGAGGGAGTTTAAAGAAATTTTCTTAGAAAAATAATTTCTTAATGACCATCGAGCGGATATAGAAAGACAATTTCTGAGTCTGAGGCAAAAGGAGGATGAGAATGTCACAAAGTATGAAGCTAACTTTACAAGGTTAGCGAGGCATGCTACAGATTATATACATAACCCAAGAAGTAATATTGACCATTTATTTTATGGGTTAAAACCATTTCTCTGTCGAGCATTATTAACAGAATCCTTGTCATCATACGAAGATATTGTCTCGTGTGCTATCAAGATAGAAAAGGAATTATCTAAGTCTTATGACTTTAAAGAAAAGAAAGAGAACAAGAGATCTTCTAAACACACTAGGAAAGGAAATAAGGAAATAAAGAAGAAGGGAAGAATTTAATTTCCACCCTGTGATAATTGTGTAAGGAAGCACCCTAGTGCCTGTCTAAAAGGAAAAGGAGTATGCTACAAATGTGGACAGAAAGGCCATCTCTGGTGATTGTAAGGAAAAGAAAGACGCTACTAATGTTCAATGCTACAATTGCAGGGAGATGGGAAATTATGCAAATTAATGTCCTAAGCGTCAGGGAAACTTACCTCAGAAAAGGACATGGGATCATGGCCAATCTTATGTGATCACTACTGCTGAGGTTGAAGCTCCAAAAGACATGGTGGCAGGTAATTTAATGGTTTCCTCATGTTTAGCCAATTCTTTATTTGATTCTGGATCATCAAATTATTTCATATCTTCCTAGTTTTATAAGAAAATTAGATATTTACAATTTGATTTAACAAGGTAATTTTCAGTAAAAACTCTTAAGGGAAGTATCATTGCTATAAAGTTTTGTGAATCAGTTCCTATTACGGAATATAAATGTTCTTTATCTGTTGATCTCATTGTCATACCCATGATTGAAATTGATATAATCCTCAGTATAGATTGGATTTTGGACCATGATGAAAAAATTTATTGTAAGAAGAATGAGGTTACTATTTTTGATAATGATGATAAAGAACACCTTATCTTTAGAGCAGAATCGTCACCACCTAATTCTTATCTAGATCCACCCCCAGTAGCTCAACTAAATTCAATTATTGGGGAAGAAGAGAATGAAATAACTGTGGGTGAGGAAAATAATGTTCAAATAGAGGATGTACCTATTTTTCAAGAGTATGTTGATGTATTTCCAGAGGATTTACCTATACATCCTCCAGAATGAGAAATTGAGTCTTCCATTGATTTAATTCCTAGTTCAAGGACCATATCAAAGACCCCTTATATAATGGACACTGTGGAATTAGTGGAACTAAATAAAAAACTAGAGGAATTGAGTAATAAGGGATTTATTCACCCTAGTGTTTCTCCATGGGGAGCCCATGTCCTTTTTTTAAGAAGAAAGATGGATCTATGAGGTTGTACATTGACTATAGGGAGATTAATGCTATAAAAATAAAGAACAAGTATCCCCTACCTCACATTGATGATTTATTCGACCAGCTTCATAGAGCTCAATACGTTTCAAAGATTGACCTTCGATCTGGATATCATCAATTATGTGTGAAGAAGGAATACATTCTAAAAACAGCATTTCAAACCCGGTACGGGCATTAGGAGTTTATAGTAATGCCTTTTGGATTGACTAATGAACCCTCTGTCTTCATGGATCTAATTAATAGAGTTTTCATGGAATATCTTGATGACTTTGTAGTGGTATTTATTGATGATATCTTAGTATACTTAAAAAGCTACGAAGATCATGAAAATCACTTGTTCATTATT
The DNA here is from genome assembly GCA_963277665.1 of Viscum album. Taxonomy (NCBI): domain Eukaryota; kingdom Viridiplantae; phylum Streptophyta; class Magnoliopsida; order Santalales; family Viscaceae; genus Viscum; species Viscum album. The sequence continues at coordinate 1,310,560,491 of OY728130.1, read as the reverse complement.
CTAAAGACTCTTAGAAGACATGAATTATATGGGAAGTTTAGAAAGTGTGAATTCTAGCTTCAGGGGATTTCTTGTCTTGGCCATATTGTCTCTAAGGATGGAATCTCTGTCGATCCTTCTAAGACCATGGAAATCCATGAATGGCCAGCACCGACGAGTATAATTTAGGTACGCAGTTTTATTGGTTTAGCTGGTTATTATCGGTGTTTCGTCCAGAATTTTTCCCAATTGGCTAACCCATTAACCAAGCTCACACATAAAGGGGTTAATTTTTTTGGAAAAAGGAGTGTGAAGAATGTTTTTAAGAACTGAAGAGAAGATTAGTCAATGATCCTATATTGACTCTACCATTAGGGAATGATGGGTTTGTTATTTATAGTGATGCTTCAAAGAAATGACTTGGTTGTGTCCTTATGTAGAATTATAGAGTTATTGCCTATGCATCACGACAGCTGAAAATTCATGAGAAAAACTATCCTACTCATGATCTTGAGTTAGCAGTTGTAATCTTTGCTTTGAAGATTTAGAGACACTATCTATATGGTGAAAAATGTGAGATTTATACTGATCACAAGAGTTTGAAGTATATTTTCTCACAGAAAGAACTCAACATGAGGCAAAGGAGATGGCTTGAACTATTCAAGGATTATGATTTCATGATACACTACCACCCGGGGAAGGAAAATAAGGTGGTATATTCTTTGAGAAGAAAAGATCATGGAGTTTTGAACAATATGAGAGTTGAAAGGGATCCTATTTTCATGGATTCAGTAAAGATGGATATGGGAATAACCATGAAAGGTGAAACATCAATGCTTTTTCAAATGGTTTCCAAACCATCTTTACTAGAAGGGATAAAAATTTCTCAGGCTGATAATGAGTAATTTCTAAAGAAGATTAAAGATGTGAATGATGGGAGGTTGAGTGACTTTGTATATAAAGATGGAATTTTGAAATTTGGGAAGAGACTTTGTGTTCCTAATATACCTGATCTAAAAAATATAATTGTTGGATGATTCTCATAGCTCCAATTTTTCTATACACCCTAGGAGCACCAAAATGTATAGAGATTTGAAGGAACATTTTTGGTGGGTCAACATGAAGAGGGGGATTACTGATTTTGTGTCAATATGTATGGTTTGTCAATAAGTGAAAGCTGGAAGGCAACAGCCTGGAGGAGTCTTGCAACCTCTTCCCATAACTGAGTGGAAATGGGATAATATTATGATGGACTTTGTCATGGGACTACCAAAGACACCTAGAAGGAACGATTCAATATGGGTCATTGTTGATCATCTTACCAAGTCATCACATTTTCTTGTTATAGGATAAGATTTACCACTTGAACATTTATCAAGATTGTGTTTAATGATGTTTTAAGACTTCATGGAGTACCTCAATCAATTGTTTTTTATTGTGATCCCCGTTTTGCATCAAGATTCTGAAAAAGTCTTCAGAAAGCCCTAGATACTGAACTTTGTTTGAGCACTGCCTACCACCCCCAAACGGATGGACAATCAGAACGAACTATTCAAACATTAGAATACATGTTGAGATCATGCTCACTTGACATTCAAGGTTTGTGGGATCAATATTTACCTATGGTAGAATTTTTCAATAATAATAGCTTCCCTTCAAGTATTCAGATGGCACCATATGAAGCGTTATACGGAAAGAGATGTCGCACACCAACCTATTGGGATTATGTTGGTGAAAGAAAACTCGTAGGCCCAGAACATGTGGAGGAAATGATGGAAATGGTGAAGGTAATCCAAACCCACATCAAAGTAGCTAAAAGTAGTCAGAAGAGCTATGCCGGTAACCGAAGGAAGGATTTGGAATTTTAGGTAGGAGACCATGTTTTCTTGAAGGTATCTCCATGGAAGGGTGTTATACGTTTTGGTAAGAAGGGAAAATTATGTCCCAAGTACATCGGACCTTTCCAAATTCTAGAACGAATTCGGTTTGTAGCTTACCGGTTGGCAATTCTGCCAAGTCTCTCCAAAGTCCACGATGTGTTCCACGCATCACTGTTGAGAAAATACATGCCTGACCCAACGCATGTACTCACCTATGAGGAATTAGAGATGGAACACGATCTGTCTTATTGTGAATATCCTATCAAGGTTCTTGATACAAGAGAACAAGTGTTGAGAAACCGGACGACTCGTCTGGTAAAAGTTCTATAGAGAAACCATAAGATGGAAGAGGCAACGTGGGAACCCGAGGAACTTATGATGAAGAACCACCTGATTCTTTTTACATAGTAATACTCTAGAAATTTCGAGGACGAAATTATTTGAAGTAGGGGACAATGTAACACCCCAAGCTTCCATGGTACGCTTCTCTTTGAATAATACAATAGCATGTGTTGTACGCAACTTCAAGTTCTAACACACCACAACCAATCAAACTAGCTGTTATGAATATTAATACCCACTTTTTGAAATTTTATAAATTTTATCTTTCAAAATGGACTTCATTTTTGGATTTTTAATATCGAAATTAGCTTAGGGTGAATTTTTAGTATTTTTCTGAAAACTTTAAATTTTTGATGAATAGTGAAAAACACTGAGTCATAGTTTAAAACCAAATTTTTATTTAAATAATTATTTATTTTATTTAAATTTATTTTAGGTCAAAATAGATACATAATACCTATATAAGTTCAATTTAATTCATTGGAGTCATTTTATAATAATTTTAGATATATAAAAATTTTATTGAACTTTTTACAGTCTTACCCACCTCCTAGGAGCATTTGCAAATTTAGATAAAACTTAATTTTACTGCTTCTGTGAGTTGAATTTAAAAATTCCAAGAGACATGGTTTCTATCAGTAAGTAAAATGTGGTTCAATAAGATGAAAATAATTTTTGTTGAATAGTGTCTTTTTACTTTTATTTACCATGGTTAAAAGTAAATAGGGTAATTAAGTGTAAAAATGATATTATTATTACCCTAACACATGTACTAATTCTATTGGATAAGTATAATTATACCAAAAACAACATTAGTAATAAAATATGAACCTCTTTGGTCCACATGGATTAGATTATGACATTTATTATTATTTAATTCAAAGAAGAGTTAAAAGAGTTAAAATCAAAGTTTAATAACTAAAACATTTTAATATAGGGTTACACATAAGATAAATTAGACTATAAATATTCATTATAAATATAAAAATATTTAATACATAATGGTATTTTATTTATATTTTTTAGACATTAAATAATTTAATTTATTTATGACACAATGATGATTCAGCAATTACCTAATTGGTGAAATATTAAAATAACTGATATTATAAATATCAAAATAAATGTAATTTGAGACTTTTTATGAATTCCACTAATTTTCTAGGTTAATATGACATATTAGGGTTGTTTAGATGAATTTTTTTCGAAGTAATAATTCTGTTATCAACTTAGAAAAAACAAAATACCAAATAGTGTCAAAATTGACATAAAAGAGTTTTTTAAAAAAATATTATATTATTAATTGATATTATATTCCTAAAAATTTAAGGTTCAGCCAAAAGACTTATATAATGATAGGTGTATCATTAATGAACCATTTTTTGTGTTCTTGGAAGTATATAGTAAGTTTATTAACCGTATAATATAAAAATACAAAGAGACATGGTAAATGTCAAACTATTTAACTAATAGTTAAATCTAAAAGATAAGGTTAATATAGTGACCCAAACCTATCTAAAACCTATTGGTTGATTGGTTTTAGACCCATTACCTCATTATCCTTTAAATAATCCATTTTTGGATCCATTAGAAACCAAAAATGATTTTATTATAAAATAATATTTCTAGCTTTTCCTAAGGGGCCCCTCACCCATCTTATAAAAGGGAACTCCCCCTTCTCTATAGTTTACACATTAAAAGCCATTTTTCTCACCCAAACCCTGACCAAATACCCTCTCAACTGTCCTCCCTTCATCCTAGAGGCCTTACTTTAGTCATAAATCCAACCTAAGGATCCCTTTTGATCAAATCAAAAGGAATAACCCGAAGAAGAGGTAAGAATTTCATCACCTCTTTCAAGTTCCTTTCTTCTTCCACTTACTCTTTCTTTATTGTTTCCATTATAAAATAATAAATCAAGTATCTTATATATACTGTGATGTTATTATAAATATGGTACAATATTATTAATTATTCTATCCATCCTTTTAATGACATGACACCATACGTGTGTACGTATGGCTTACTGTCTCCACGTTGTGGTGTAATTATTATTCAATACATTATTATTTCAATGGGTATAATAATTATGTGTAATTGATGTAAATAATAAATATAAAATGATAATTATTCTGTATATATGATATAAAATCCAATTATATATTATTTTAATATCAAAATAATGAATTTGTCGCTCGTGCATACATACGGATTACCGTCTCCACGAACACGATGAGATTCATTCCCCATCGTATCCATTCAAGAATAATTTTAATTTGATGATTAAAAAAAATTTAAATACTTAATATAATTCTGAATATGAATAAGATACATCCTATCCATAACAAACAATACTTATGTAACAAAGCATATAAAGGAAAACGAATCAGTTAACACCCGAAACGACGATGATACTAAAATATTATTAACAAAGCAATATTAGAAGATCATATATAATATCATACTAATGTATATAGTTCTTGAATAATTTAATAACAATTATTTCACCATTATAAAGGATTTTAACCTATCCTCGACCAAGGAAAAGTACAAGGTAATGGTTAATTCTACAATATATTTATTATCCAAGGTTGTTTTTATGTAAGTATCTATTGGGACCTCTTTATCATCCACATCCATGTTTCTTAAAAAAATGTATTTCAAAACATTTTTTTACTAGACAATGGGGTAAAGTAATTTATACTCATATTTGACCTTATATTTTTTGAAAGGAATATTTCCATCATTTTCCAAACAAGGTACTTTATGACCTTTTTGACAAAATTAAGGTAAGAATTTTTTTTAACTTAAACGGCGGGTGCAGCTATTTTCCGTCATTATAAGATCGTTGAAGCTTACCTTACAAGATTATAAGAATATTTTAAAAATATATGTTTTCTTTATAATTATGTGACTCTTAAATTATTTCAAACTAGAAAGAGATATTTCTCTAAAAAAGGTTTTGATTTCATCTATGTCAACATCCTTTGATGGATTTTAAGTTTATTTGAAGTTTATTTATTATGATACAAAACTTCCATATTTTATTGAAAGTTTTGTGATATGTTTGAATATGGATGTGCTATTTTTATACCATTCATGGTTTGTGGTTAAAGTATTGACATTTCATATGCTAGTTTTAATACGCATGTTTATGTTATATTTCAATCTTTTCATATGAGAAATATATTAGACTTAATAAGTGATGGGTGGAGCCCGTTATAGATTCTCGAGACAACTAGATGTGGAATTGGATGTGGCCTTTCCCAATTTTATATATGGTTTTGGCTGAGGCCTTAATCATTTTTATACATCTTGGTCGAGGCCTTGAAAAAATGTTTCAGAATTTCCAGCATTAAACATTCCCTTATTATGAAAATAATATTGATGGTTCATGTGGTCATTCGACTAGTATAATACCCATGGTTATGTTTTATTATGGAATTATTTACTCATCTCATATTCCTTCCATAAAATTATTCATGTTTATTGGTAAAGGAATGTGATTTCAATTATTCACTATGCTTAATATTTATGTTATCTTTCACTGTATTGCTTACCCTTACTGAGCTTTTGATCTCACCCCTTTCTAATGTTTCATTTTCCTAGGATATTAATAAGTTAGTTATGAGTGAATTTTAGGCATAATATAGGAGGCTTGGATGTTTCTAATGGAATAAATACGTGTTGTATTTTTTTCAAGTTGTAAAGTTGAACTTATGTATGAATCTTATTTCCAATAATATTAAACTGATCGGTCTTTCGAGACATGATTTCATTGTGATCATGTCAATGTTATATAATAATGCACCGACTCTAGGTAACTAGGGTCAGGGCGTTATAGTCTAACATGCAACAGATGATAACTGGATCTCAAGTCAATCTTCGAGAACACTCAGGCTCCTTGAAGTTGTTCAAAGAGATCATCAATCCTCATAAAGGGATATCGGTTCTTGACCGTCAACTAGTTAATCTTCTTATAATCCAAACAAAGTCTGAGGGTATCGTTCCCCTTATTCATAAAAAGGATAGTTGAACCTCAAGAAGAAGTATTGGGTCAGATGAAACCCTTTGCCTACAACTCCTCTAACTACTTCTTGAGCTCTTGTAACTCTAGTGTAGCCATACTATAAGGAGGAATGAACATCGGTTCCGCTCCTAGCACAAGATCAATAGAAAATTCCACCTCTCGCTCTGGAGGAAAACCTAAAAAGTCATATGGTAAGTCATCCCTGAAACAATCCACCACTAGAGGAAATTCCATCTATGAAGTCCCCTGGTCATCTAGATACAGACTAGCAATCTGGGCTGTAATTCCTCCTAACCCATGATGCTTGGGTCCTGCTCTTCTCACCTAAACATACCATTTTCCCTTATGTAAAAAGGATCCACCCACTAGTGACATAGAACTCACCCTATGATGATATCAATCAATAATAATCTTGAAGGGAACTAACCAGTCCATCCTGAGAATGACGTTATAGCACGCCATCTCTAAGACATAAAGGTCCCATGAGAAGTGACACCCACCAACCTCAAGAGGGCACTCCTTACACTGATATACACTATTCATTCTAGTCCCCAATGGTGTATCCAGCATCAAGACATCAACATAAGTAAATATACAGAGCCTAAGGATATCCACAATAGAAAAAGATATGAAACTATGGGAAGCCCCTGTATCAAAAAGTGCAGAAGCAAAGACTGTGGCAACTAGAATCATACCTCGAACTGTAGAGGGTACGGGATCCTACTCCTGCTGGGTCTGCTCCACTGCAAAATTTCGGCCTGCACCATGGCCCTATGACCCTTCCTGACCACCCTGAGCTAATCCGCATTGCCGTCGCTGAAATCTTGGTGACTGGCTACCACAGTCGTGACCTCCACCTCAGCCTGAACAGCTGGAAGAACTCCAGTTCCCTGACTGATGAGAAACCGGTGGCCCTGCTCTAGTACGAGGAGTCAAAACAGAACCTCTATCACCAGTTTATGGTGAGAAAAACTGACAAAAACATTGAAGATGACCCATATTTCCACAAGATCTACACTCCATTGGGTCTCTTAGGTAATGTAGCCTCGTATGCCCGCTCTTCCCGCACTAGTAGCACACCACCTGGCTACTAGAAGAAGTATTCTTCTTTCTCAGATCCCCACACATAGACTCCCTATGGTTCTTCCTGCTGTCAGTATGAGGGGTACCAACTTCAGATGTCGAGTTTCCCTAGCTCACAGCTCAAGAATCCCCCATATTTCTCTTCGTGATTAGCGCCTGGTTGACTATAGAGGTTATGGAAGTCAACCTGAATATGTTCACCTGAGATAGGATGTCGTGCCTGATACCATACTCAAATTTCCTTGCCATGAATAACTCATCTCCCCTTGGAATAGGTGTAAAGCATTTTAGCTCTGTGAGGTGAGAAGAATACTCCATAACTGAAAGAGTACCCTACTCCAGACTCATGAACTCTTAGGCTCGATCAGACCTCAATGTCTCTGGGTAGAAGTAATCGTAGAAGGCATGTTGGAACTCATCCCAATCCATAACCTGTTGGTGTCCCACCTATGAGATCATATCCTACCATCTCTTGGAGGAATCATGTATCATGTATATAGAGAGCTTCACCCTCCTCTCTAGAGGCGTCTCCAAATGCTTGAAGATCTAAGGCATGGCCTCTAACCATGATTCTTCAGCATGAGTTCCTCCATTCCCTGAGAAAGTAGGAGGATACTGCTGCTGAAATACCTGTGTCAAATCTACCATAGATGAGGCAGGAGGCGGTACCCCTCAGATGGTCTACATGAACCTCATAAAACCCTCTCAGAACTGTGCATCGGCACCTGTATTCAGGATAATGGCTAGTGCTAAGATGGGCATGACTGGAGGATCTACTAGCAGTTCCTGATCTGTCATGTCCAGTGTCTGGTCACTGCCCTATAACTAGCGTACAAGTGGAGGATGACTTGGTGTCATTACTCTGTAAGGTCAAACGCACACCTTAGATCAATATTAACAAGGACTTAAACTTAGAAGTGAAAGAAGGGAACATGAGAAAAAAAACATTCAATATTTATAAAAGGTGGATACACTGTGTGTACAACTCCTACATAGTGTGTTCCCTTAAGCTTTCACATGGATGTGTACTCCTGCCAACCCTGGTTGTGTAACACCCCATACACATGGTGTGTTCTCCCAAGACATGGCATGTACGTGAATCGTCTTCCCTTGCCCGAGTTCTTCTACATGACTTAACCCACACAATTCTCCTAGAGCAAGACTACACACCATGTTTGTGCTAGACACGGTGTGTACTAGAAAGAACTTCACCAACCTATGTTGTTAGTCACACGGCTAGTTACACGGAGTGTTTTTTCTAGACACAGCGTGTAATAACTACCCATAATCCACATGTGTCGTTGGTCACATGGATGGACACATGTTTTATACACACGGTGTGTACATCCAGTACACGGTGTGTTCCACCAAGGATTTTCCAACCCTGTTTCTCTGCCCACACGGCCAGTGACATGGTTAGGTACTACACGGCATGTACATACAGTACATGGCATGTAATTAAGAAAAATAGTTCCTTCCTAAATAGAAGGATACACAGAGTGTATTCGGCAATACACACCATGTATTCTAGGTTTTTCTGGACAGTAAGCCTGAGAAACTACTCTGGAACCCAGAAAAACCCTAAAATGAACATTAAAGATCCAAATTCCAACCCTTGAGGGTTCATACTCCCCGCGAATCAAAGTTTGTCATCTTATACATGTCATATACAAGCATAACAGTGCAATGATTCACCAAATTCCTATCCATGAGGGCCCATAACACCTCAAGAACCAAAGTTCGGTGTTCATTCAAATGAAACCTTACACAATCCAATAACCTATCAAATAGTAGTTATTCTATCAAGGCATCTATCACAACAGCATGAATATCTATCATAACATCTATCACAATAACATGCAATCAGTAATGCACCCTAAATGGCATGGAAAGACTGCATGACATGTGATCTATAGAAAGTGCCTATATAATACATGAGATGGCATACCATTATCTCATCATATTCCAACAGAAATAGAACCTCAATAATATCAATTATAAAAGTAAAAAACATGTGAATCACCCAATGGTGAAATCAAATCAACTATAATAATTGAAAAACTAGAAAAATTGAAATATATGAGGTAAATTGGATTTTCCTTGTACATGGGTTAGCTACTCCTTGGCACATATTATTACCAAGTACCTGTTCTATCATATCCCTAAATACATGCTCCAAACAGTAAGTCAAGAAGAAAATAATTCCTCTGATACCACTTTGTAACGCCTTGGTTCTGTGTGCTGCCCAAAGGTGCCCCGTAACCAGTTGGTCACATGGCCTCAAGAACATTTCCCCTAATGTCAGAGGCTCCCGACTATTAGCGAGGGCCTTGGGTGTGATAGTGGGGAAAGTTTTTCCTCATTTTCAGAGTAACACAACATAAATGAAATCAGATAATAATAGAGGAATTAGTAATAACATACAATAAGTAAACAGTGGAATACTAGAAGTAGATAAAAACTGGAGAACATATATGTAAATGATGGATGATAAATATGTCTAGGAAAGTAGCCAAAGAAGTCACAATACTAGAATATAGTACTAAACCAAATTATGAAGAAAACAAATAAACTTCGGCAGCATCGCAAGCCTCATCTTGGTCCCATTCTCTCCATCTCCACAGCAATCAAGTACCTGAAGTAAAAGGGTGTCTGCCCTTATCTATACCTGCAGTAATATAATCTGTTTGGGCCCAAAAGCATGACCCAAATAGGGTGTGAGACAAATCCTAGTAGGCAACCACCCAAAGATCTGTGCCAAACAGTCAGTGAATATATATGGCAGGCAATAAGAAAAATAAAGTCGTAAAAAAGGAATTACTCAAAAGTAAACAATCCTACAGTTTCAATTTCACTAATTTTCATATATCAAGTAAGAAGCTAATAAAAAAATAACCCTCTAGGAAGTACCCACATCCAAACTCCTCTGGTTCAACCAATCAAACATAATAAACCCTCGGGGAATCTCTCACAGTCTAACCACTATGGTTTAACTTTATCAAAAACTCTCTAAGGAAGAACTCATCATCAATTCCCTCTGTGGTCTTTTATTGATAAACAATAGACACTCGGGGAAGAACTCAACATCCAATTCCCTCTGTGGTCTCACAACGTGGATCTACAGACACTCTGAGGGAGCACTTACGTCCATCCCCCCTATGGTCTCACAACGTGAAAAGTAAACAGATACTCTGGAGAATCCCTAAGCATCCATTATCCCTATGGTCTACTACACCAAGTTCCCACAGCCCTATGTAAGACTATCACACACAATGATGTTCAATATCCAAAGTAAACCTTAATAACTACTTGTATAATAGCTTTTAAGAACTACTTGGCTAAACAGCTACAGGCATATAATAGCACCAGATAAAATAACTCTATCCTAACAACACTAATCATGGAAAACAGGAATCCTAACTAGAAAAGATAGACCAAACGGTCAATATCAAGTCAAACATGGTAAAACATCTCCATAACATGTAAAATAACCCTATTCACAATCAAATAACCTCTACTTAGGCATACAAGGCATATCAGGCAATAACATGTCTAAAACCCTAAACACGCAATACCCCATTCTTGGGTATTGGAAACTTTTTCACATAATATTAAAATACTAACTATGGAAAGGTACAAAATGCCTACCTTAGTATTGTAAGATCAATATACTCTAACTTTTTCCCTTTAATCAACCTATAACGTATTATATTGTGGCGATTCCAACACAATTGATGGTGGTTGATTCGGAGAAAGGATGGCGGGTCGGTGGCTTGAAGAAGATTCATCGTATTCAATCACTCCTAGACGAGACTGGCCGAGAAGAAGTGATTTCTATGAACGAGATGCAATCCTGGTCTGATATAACAATTAAAAATAAAAAGTACATGATGTGTTCTTTAAAAGTACACAACATTTTCTTTAAAAGTACGTGGCGTGTACTTTCCTTAACTGGCCCCCTCTTTAGGCGGTCTCCAGGTCACCCCACATGGCCATGTACTCGACCATTACATGGCTAGTACATGGTCACCCGCGGAAACCGGGTACACGGCATGTACTCCAAAGTACATGGTGTGTACTCCTTAAATTTCCAAATTCTCCTCTTTTTTATCAAAAACGCTAAAAAAGAAAACTCACCTGAAAAGAAGGTTTGGGTTCTTACATAAGTTATACTTGATATTATTCATTTATTCACAAATTTTATCTACTCCTTTTACTTATTTTCAAGGAAAAGTTCATACTTGATTTTAAATACTCATATTTTAATATTAAATATAATTTTTTAGTATTATTTGAATTAATCCATATTTGAGTCAGTATATTATTTTACTCATAAATCTCACCCAAGTTATCTAAATTGTGTGATTATTATTTTATAGTATTCCTTATTCAAGTTAATACAAATTTTTTTAACTATATCATTAAATAATTTTGTCATTTTAAAGACCATATGGGCCACATAATAACGCCCATAGAATCTTTGATGAAAACTAGACCAGCCATGATGATTGAATTTTTGAGCTCAATCTAGAATTCCAAATTTTCTAAAACAACATAATATGTTAAAGGATATCCAAATAAAAATTATAAAAAAAAATTATGTCCCAACTAAACCAATAAGTGGCCTAATTGATGCATGAAATTCCAGCCCACAATCCTATTAGGGATTTGAAAACAGCCCACAAATCTTGATTTTTCTCCCAATAAAAAAGTCCAATTGATCTGTAATTTTCATCCTTAATAATTAACTCACCCAAATATTTATAAAATTATTAAAACTAAATTCATACATATATAAATTTAATTAATATCTATAACCCCCCCCCCCCACCACCACCCCGCCTCAAAATATAAAACAAACAAAATCGACTCCAAAAATTATCATCGCAGAGAATTCAAACCGACTGCCACAATACACATTATAGTAGAGTATAATACCTTTGAAGGGTTGATAGGAGATAATAGGATAATCTTAAAATGGTAATATTTCTTGGGATGGTGTAATAAGTATTCGGTTGTTTTTTATTTATGTAAAAAACAAAAAAAAAATCAAAAAGAAAACAAAAAACCAAAAAAATATGAAAAAAAGAAAAACTGACCTTCCTCATCCTTTAAAACTTTATCTAAATGTCCCTTAGCTTACCAAAAAATCCATCATATTTGTTTTATCCATAAATTAGGTGAACACTTAACTAAATTAGGAGGATCATTAGGGATAATCAAACCACTCAAGACCAATTCATTGCCCATCAAATTGAACTAGATGTAGAAAATCCTAAGGAACAAACCCTTAAGGAACTCACTACCATTGATATGAATTAACAACCCCTTGATATTCAATACCCAAACATATAGGTTGGTTTTGAATTCAAATCAAGATTGATTCATCTTTTTCCTCATTTCTATGGGCTTGTAAGTGAGGATCACCACCTTCACCTCAAAGAGTTCCAATGTGGTGTGATCTACTATTAATCCTCAAGGAGTTTATGAATAAAAAATAAAAGTTCAATAATTAACATTATACCTAGACAAATCTATCATTTAATTTCTCTATTACCACCCTCCTGGTTCCATAAACGCATGGAATAACATGAAGTGACTCTTCTTAAATAAATTATTCCCTGCTTCTCAAAACACTTCTATCATGAATAAAATTAGGGGTATCCATCAATTCCCTAATAAATCACTCCATGAATACTGGGGGAGGTTCAAAAAACTTGTGCCAACATGATCAAACCAACAAATACCTATCCAAATCTTGATACAATACTTCTATGAGGGGTTATTGGATATTGAGAGAACTATCATCGATGCTGCAAGTGGTGGTGCTCTAGTTGGAAAACACCAAAAGATGCATGATATATCCTAATCAACATGGATGAAAACATGTATAAATTCAATAATCGAGAACATTATAAAGTAAAACAAGTCCAATAGAATCAATACATATATACCAATAAGAAGACTAAATGGATAATTGAACTTACAAGTCTATTGAGACAACTATTTGTGGATACTAAATCCCTAACCTTATCTTCTCCACAATACCTATTCCTTGGACCTATCAAAAACTATGGAATTTTTAGTTTATTGGATCATCCAACTGACACATGCCCACAAATACAAGATAAACCATTAGATTTGTCTAGACCAATGCAGTTAAAAGCTATATATTCTCAGTGTAACACCAACCCTCAGCTATCATGTCAGTTCATTAGAAAATCTAACCAACCCCACTTTTATCACCTTTATTATACCTATAACCCATTATTGAGGTAAGGAAATCCCCACCTCTCATACCCCTCAGTTACCTCCTCAAAATCCAAACTAATTCAAATATGGTAAAGGTGGTGTTAACTTCCAACAACCTTATCCTTTTGTTCCTAAAAATCAAAGGGGAACTCATCCTCATGCTTCTCCTAGTTTACACTATCCTAGTGAACCTTCTCAATTCCCAACCCAATAAAAGAGCTTTCCTAAGAACCCAAATCAAGGAAATCCCAATGTGGGACATGACTCTTCTTATAAGTACTCATGGGAAATTGTTGTATAAGATCTTATATTCTTAACTCATTCTAGACTTAAAAACTTGAAAAAAAAATAGTCAAATTATATCCCACCTAAGTCAGCAATAATAATTCAATTATTTCCAAATCTCATCTCAACCATTGCCCAACCCCAAGGGTAATATAAGTGAAATTGAACTTTGATTGGAAAAATAAATTTCCATGCATCACGATGTATCCTCTAAAGAACCTTTGAATGTTTATCTAGAAAAATAAAAGAACAAAAATTCAGAAAAAGAATCCAAAGCCACTCCCTTACCTATTTTCATTCCTCTAAGGAACCCAGTTACTTTTACTTAACCCATATTTAAGTCTAAAAATCACTTTGAGTCTGATTATAAAATTCTTTAAATGTTTAGATGCATTGAATTCAATATTCCCATCTTATATTCCATAAAAAATACATAAGTATGCAAAGTTTTTTATGGAATTTTTCACCCATAAGAGACAACTTAATACAACTGAAAATTTTTCAACCCAACATTCCATTCCCATGAAGTGTGAAGATCCAGGGACCTTTACAGTTTCATACCAAATAGGGAGTTCCAAATTTGACGATTCACTCTTAGACCTAGGAGCCTTGATAAATGTCATGACCAAATCCATCTTATCCAACCTTGTTATAGGTCCCTTTCACCCAAATAGTGTTGTCATCTAGTTAGCTAATTGAATCACTACTAGTTCTAAGGGAATAATTGAGGATGTACTTGTCTGGATCAATGATCTTATCTTCACAACTAATTTCTATGTCCTTGACATGTAATGTGAGATATATTCTTCTTGATATACCATTATTTTAGGAATGCCATTCCTCGTGATATCTAAAACTAAAATTTATGTCTATACAGGCATCTTATCTAGGGAATTTGGTGACCAACTAGTCAAGTTCAATATTTTTCAATCCATGTTATACCCATCAGATAATCACTCTAAATTCTCTATACATTCTTCTCAATGAACTTATAAGAGTGGATTAAATCACATTCCATCATGTTATTCCTATTCTAATGATAATGGAGTTTGTGAAATTTGTACCATTATTAACCAAGTCATAAATGTAGAAGTTGATGTTGACCTTCATTTATAGAATCCATCAATAAAGGATCTTAAAAACTTTTTGGAATCCCATATCACCTATAATATCTACTATTCCACCTTATATAGTAATGAGGAAAATGAATCAAAACCAAATGAAATACCTTCCTCTATTCTTAAGTTATATGGCCTACAAATTAAGGATTATACTGATCTAAAACCTCTTCCTTCACCCATAAAGTATGAATTACTTTTCCATGATCACTCTTATCATGTCATTTTATATTATGTTATTACCAAAATAGAGGATTCCAAACTTTTCTAAGTGTTAGAGGAAAATAAAAAGGCCTTAGATTGGAACCTATATGACATACCAGGCATTAACCCTATCCTTTTCATTTATAACATTCATTTAGAAGAATCATCCAAACCAATTATATAACCTCAAAGAAAACTCTATCCACTCATACTTGAGGTAGTTAGGGAAGAGATCGCCAAAATTCTTCAATCTGGTATTATCTACCCAATTTTCGATAGTGAATAGGCTATTCTGATTCAAGTGGTACCTATGAAGGGTGGGATAATTGTTATCACAAATGATCATGGAGAGGTGGTAAAAACTTGAGTGAAAATGTAACAGCCCAAGATTTTATAAAAAAATATTCTTTTTAATTTTATTAATGTCTTGTGTTGTACGCTACACCAAAAGGAGCTTGCACAACACACATCCTTGACTTGACTTGCATTATACGCAATCACGACCTTCCTCGATAGCGTGTGTAGTACGCAATACCGAGTTTCACTAAACAACGATATGCTATAAAAATATTATTAAAACTAGCTGTTATGAATAGTAATAACCACTTTTTGAAATCCAGTAAATCTTATTTTTCAAAATGAACTTTATTTTTGGATTCGGAGTATCGAATTTAGCCTAAGGTGAAATTTTGGTACTTTTCGGATAACTTTCATATTCTGATGAATAGTGAAAATTACTAAATTATAATTAAAAACAACTTTTTTAATCGAAATAATTAATAGTGATAAATCATTAATTTGAGTGGTTTTAAAGTATATTTAGAATATATTTTTACAATTTAATACAATGTTGGTCATTGGATGTAGTTTCACATTTAAACTAGACATAAACAAGTGTCAATCTTTTGATAGATATTGTTTCTTAAAAACACGCTATTTGTTTTAACAGCGGGATTTAATTATAAAATTAATTAATGCAACTTTTATGTTATGAATTTGGTAAAATAGACTTCATTTTTGAATTCGGAATATGAAATATAGCTTGGGATGAAATTTTGGCATTGTTCTGAAAAACATCAATTTTTGATGAATAGTGAAACTACTAAGTGGTAGGTTAAAAACTGAATTTTGCATAAAACTTAATTTTACCGCTTATGTGAATGGAATTTCGAAAATCCGAGAGACACGGTTAATATCAAGGACTAAAATGTGGTTCAATGAGATGAAAATAATTTTTTGGTGAATAGTAACTTTTTACTTTTTTTACCACGGTTAATAGTAAATAAGGTAACTAAGGGTAAATATGATATTAATATTACCCTAACACATGTCCTAATTCTATTGGACAAGTTTAATTCGACCAAAAACAAACTTAGGAATAAAATATGACCATTTAGGCCCACTTGGATTAGATTAGGACATTTATTATTAATTTATTTAAAGAAGGGTTAAAATAGTTAAAATCAACGTTTAATAAGTAAATCATTTTTAATATGGGGTTATACATAAGATAAATTCGACTATAAATATTCATTAGAAAGCTAGGAAGATTTCCTACATGATGGTATTTTATTTGTAATTTTTAGACATCAAATAAAGTAATTTATTTATGACACAACGATGATGCAGTAATTATCTTATTAATGAAATATTGACATAATTGATGTTATAAACACCAAAATAAATGTAATTTGAGATTTTTTATGAATTACACTAATTTTCTAGGTTACTATGATATATTAGTGTTGATTTAATCAACTTGGTTCGAACATATAATTCTGTTATGACTTTTACAAAAATCATATATCAAATAGTGTCAAAATTGACACAAAATAGTTTTTAAATCAAATATTATATTATTAATTGTTATTTTATTCCTAAAAATCTAAGGTTCGGCCAAATGACTTAGATAAGGATATATGTATTAATAATATACAATTTGGGGTTCGTTTGGCATGTTATAGTAAGTTTATTAACCATATAGTGAAAGAAAACAAAAAGACACGGTAAAAGTTAAATTATTTAACTTAGAGTTAAATCTAATTGATAAGGTTAAAATAATACCCTAAACTTGTCTAAATCCTATTGGTTGATAGGATTTAGACCCATCCCCACTTTAGCTTCGAAATAAGACCCTTTGTAACCATTATAAACCGATTTTGACTTTAATATAAAATAATATTTTGAGATATTCCTAAGGTGCCCCTCTCCTCCCCTATAAAAGGACACCTCCTCCCCCTCCTCCTCACACCAATTTGAGCACTCAAGCTCGGCCAACCCCTGCCAATTTCTCCTCTACACTTTCCTAGCAACATCCTAGAGGTTCTGGTCTTCCTCAAAGACCAATTTTAGTGCCCTAAGAGGAGGTCTCAAAGAGGCACTTCATAGAAGAGGTAATTACCGTTACCAATTCTTTCATCTTTATTTCTTCTTCCACTTCTTCTTCTTAGGTTGTTTCATTATGAAGTAATAACATAAGAATCACTCATATACTGATATGTTATTATAATTATGAAACAAACCTATTTCACCATCTATCCATCATACGGAAAAAGAAATCACCGCGCGTGCGTACGTACGGAATACCGTCTCCACGCCGTGGTGTAATCTATTTTCCACCACCACCTTACATGGATGTGTATAATGGTGTAAAGAATAACTATACATAGTTATTACAACATCATATTGATTCTGATATATTGTATAATCCACTCCAATTCAATTCAATATTTGTAGAAATGATATCATCGCTCGTGCGTACGTACGGAATACCGTCTCCACGACGCGATGAGATTCATTCTACATGTTAACCATTTAAGAATGATTATAATGTATATATAAGAAATAATAATGAAATATATGACATTATAAAGCTACTGGATTTATGTATATATATACATATGTATGTCATCTACTTACTTCCATTTCAAGACAATAAGGAAAGGAAAACAGCGTTCATGCGTACGTACGGACTACCGTCTCCATGAACGGTGTTTTTCATTTTATTTATCTACCTATTATATATATATATATACTGAATATATTTGATATATAAATCATATTTTATATTCTGGAAGTAATTAAATCATGATATAAGTAATAATGATGTCAAGAACAACAAGTCAAAACACCTACGATAAATGAAACGATTTTACCCAAAACGCTTCTTTAACATGGAATTTACAAAAGAACGGGTAATATAATGTCATAAGTGAACCATATATGATATCATAACAATGAATATGATTCTGTAATAAGTCAATAACATGATTTAAATCATTATACAGGAGGTTCGGACACTTACAAAGCAAGTCGGACCTAAGGTAAGGGATAAATTTTCAATCTCATTTTTATCCGAGATTGCTTATACTTACGTATTTACTGGGGTTACGTTTAACATCCATGACCATGTTTTCTAAAAAAATGTTTTTATAAAATGTTTACCATTATCCCATGAATGTTTAAAGTCGTTTTTACCCTTTATTGACTTTTTACCACATTGTATGAATGGAATCTTTCCTTTGGTTACCATATAAGGTACTTTTTGACTTTTCCGACAAAAGTACGAGGAGAATGTTATTTTTAACTTATACAGCATGAAATGATTTTTACGGTTTCATAACACCTCATTTTCAAGAAGCTTACTCTACAAGATTTCATGATTATTTTCAAAAAAACTCTTATCTTTTAAAATTGCATGGAATTTTGTGAAAAGAAAATGATTTTAAAGAAGAAAGGATATTTTCCTCAAGAGTTCATTTCGAGTGTTTTTCTCAAAACTATTTTCCATATAAGATGACATTATTTGATATGTATGTTTCATGTAAAATGTCTCTATGATTTAAATGGTTTCAATATTCTTATGATTGAATGATATCAATTGTTTATGGATTATGATGGCATGATGTTTAAGATTCCCATTTTTATTACATGGGTTATGCAATGATGTATGATTTATGATTTTGTGGCACACATAAGAATGGTATCATTATGAGATGGGTGGGACCTATATCTCCCTCCAATGCATTGGGTAAAGATTTCATATCTCATGAGATAGACATGGCTGGAATGGTAGGTTATACCGGTTCAGTGAAACAGGACTGAAACGAGGATTACTCGATTCAGAAAGGGACTTTGTCCACTAAGATAGTCTTGGCAATGAGTCTTGACTAACAAGAAATGATTCTCTATGATTATGTGTGTATGCCACAATGAGTAATGTTTTAAGTTATGATTTCATTTCACTACTATGATTTATCCCATGTTATGAAATTATGCTCTCTTTTGCAGGTTAAGATTTCCAAAAATGTTATGTTCTTATGAAAATTATGTGATTGATATTTCTTTTGTTTACCCTTACTGAGCATTTGAGCTCACCCTTTTATGTTTCCTTTTCCCCAGGACATAAATAAAGGTTTTAGGTAGAAAAAAAAAGAAGATCTTTATGGGAGATATTGAAGATCTTTCACCACGATTAGAAGATTACGTTCCGAGTTTCCAAAGACACTAAACTATTACGGTCCTTGTGTGTGTGTTTTTGTTATGTACTAAGTATTCCGCAAATGTAATGTAATGTCCATGTACGTCAGGCTACGGGTATTTACAGTTGGTATCAGAGGAAAGGTTTAGTCAACCTTTGGAATCTAGGATGCGAAAACGTTAGTGATATCCCTAGAGATATTTCTAAGGTATGTCTAGGGATGCCCCTAAGGATAAGTATACGTATAGGATACAGTCCTAGAACTACGGTAACGATCATAGAATTTAACCTAAGATGTTAGATATCAAGGATACTCCACCTTTATTATGTTGTTTTCCCTAGCATGATTTTTGCCTCTCACACTATTCTTTTTGGGTTTTAGACGATGGCTGGAACCCGAAGGAACCGTGTTAATCAATGCAATGGACAATGCAATGATTGTCCTCCTGAACAAACAAATGTTATGGGAGATGGAGTGCAAAATCTTATTGCTATACTTACACAAGCTATGAATCATTCTGGACATCCAAATGAGCAGAGAAGGGAACAATATTCTATTGAGTCCTTCATGAGGCAACGCCCACCTTCTTTCAGTGGGTCTTCTGATCCACTTGTTGCTGAACAATGGATCAGTACCACTGAAAAGATATTTTCAGTTCTTCAATGTTCTGAACATGATAAAATCATCTTAGCAGTATATCGTTTGGAAGGTGAGGCTGATCAATGGTGGAATCTTATCAAGAATACAAGGCAAAGAGATGAAATTGAGTCCATGGAATGGGACGAGTTCAAGAACTTATTTTTCAGTAAGTACTTCCCTCGTATTCTTCGAACAAAGATGGAGAAAGAGTTTCTTGAACTGAAGCAAAGGGACGATGAATCTGTTGGTACCTATGAAGCAAATTTTACAAGACTTGCAAGGTATGCTTCTGGTATTATCATCCAACCTGAAAGTAAAGTTGATCGATTTTTCAGTGGCTTAAAACCAAGTCTTCGAAGGGCATTAGCTATAAGAGACTTCAGTAGCTATGAAGAAATTGTGCGTTGTGCTATGAAGGTATAAATGGAAGTTGGTGTTACATATCCATCTCATGGTTTTGACAAGAAACGAAAGATTGAGTTCAAGGAGAAATCTCAGAATAATGGTGAAAAGAAGATGAATGTTTCCTTATGCACAAAGTGTGGAAAGAAGCATGGTGGAGATTGTCTTAAAGGGACTAGAAAATGTTTTAAGTGTGGAAAAGAAGGTCATCGAGCAGCTGAGTGTCGAAGTAATGGAAAAAGGGTTTCTAATGATGTGAATAAAGCAAACACTACAGAGAACGCACCACCAACACTTCAATGCTTTAAGTGCAAGGAAATGGGGCATTATGCTAATAATTGCCCTAATCCAAGGGTTAGTGATGATCAACATGAGCAACCACTGAAGGCAAAGGACAAGGGGAAATCACATGCGATCACTATTGGCAATGTTTAATATGACAACGATGTGGTGGAATGATTAAGTGTTTATGTAATGGGATTCCAAAATAATGTTGTATCTTGGAATATTGGAATATTTATGTATTGGTCTAATGTGGTATTCAAAGTGATTGAGATATTATGCGCATAATGAAGGGAAAACGAGAAAATGAAATGTTTAACAGTATTCATGAGCTCATGATTGATATAAGGACTAAGTGATATCATGTTTTGATTATAAAGAATTTTGAGGATTTTGGTATGTGGAAAGTGTTAACGTTTAACTGCATTCATGTTTTCACCAAGGTTCAATGGGTATTCAAGAGAATACATGATTAAGGACTTTGAATGTTTGGAATGTGACCAACAAAACATATCTTATGATATATGGGGATCAACGATGATATTAAATCTCTGGTAATTGTTTTCACTATGTTATGAGAGTGGACTGCAGTATTATGGATAAGCCTAAAGATTGGAATGGATTGTGTTGGACGTAAGTTAGTATTGTTTAAGGATAGAATTTTTTTTCGATATTATTGATGGGATGTTATAGTAACGTAGTTTTAGAAAAAGGGACAACCTGCAGGACGGGCGACAGCCCATCGCTTCGGACAAGGCTGTAGGAATCGAACCCACAACCGAAGTACGACTGGCCTTTATCGCCTACCACTGGCCTACAGGAAGTCCCTGTTTAGTAGAAACTAGTTTTATTATATTAGGCAGCATGATATATGAAGTATAAGTCCATTTTAGGAACCATATATGATTAATATCACTATAGATCGATTTATGCATATAATTTTTGCTAACCTTTTGTTTGAGACAGATGGAATGACCCGTCATTCTATCACATGATCTTCTAACACTTCACGAATAACAAATTCAACTTCATTTATTTAAGAGATGAAGTGGAAATTGTTCAAGGCATGAACAACAGTGAGATTGTACCAAAATAAAGTAAGTATTTATTCTAATTCAAATTTTCAACTTTAGCGGAAATGATCTTGAAAACCAAAAATGTTGTCCTAGTGATCTTATACCTGATGAATCAGATGGTACCTTATATCATCACAAATCTATGGATTTGTGATTACTGGCTTTTCCATAGCCATGTTCTCTACCACTCTCCATCAGAACATGATGGTTAGATTTCTCTTCCATATCCATATTTTCACCTATGTGGAAACCCAATGATTAGTTTATTTGGGTAACCATTACGTTTCATACTTTTGTTTTTAAAGATTGGTTTTGATATTCCTTTTTACGATGTGGGTTTCTATTAAAGAAACTTTCGAATAGTAAACCATTTATAACCCCGACGAATTTCGAGGGCGAAATTCATTTTAAGGGGGGTAGAATGTAACAGCCCAAGATTTTATAAAAAAATATTCTTTTTAATTTTATTAATGTCTTGTGTTGTACGCTACACCAAAAGGAGCTTGCACAACACACATCCTTGACTTGACTTGCATTATACGCAATCACGACCTTCCTCGATAGCGTGTGTAGTACGCAATACCGAGTTTCACTAAACAACGATATGCTATAAAAATATTATTAAAACTAGCTGTTATGAATAGTAATAACCACTTTTTGAAATCCAGTAAATCTTATTTTTCAAAATGAACTTTATTTTTGGATTCGGAGTATCGAATTTAGCCTAAGGTGAAATTTTGGTACTTTTCGGATAACTTTCATATTCTGATGAATAGTGAAAATTACTAAATTATAATTAAAAACAACTTTTTTAATCGAAATAATTAATAGTGATAAATCATTAATTTGAGTGGTTTTAAAGTATATTTAGAATATATTTTTACAATTTAATACAATGTTGGTCATTGGATGTAGTTTCACATTTAAACTAGACATAAACAAGTGTCAATCTTTTGATAGATATTGTTTCTTAAAAACACGCTATTTGTTTTAACAGCGGGATTTAATTATAAAATTAATTAATGCAACTTTTATGTTATGAATTTGGTAAAATAGACTTCATTTTTGAATTCGGAATATGAAATATAGCTTGGGATGAAATTTTGGCATTGTTCTGAAAAACATCAATTTTTGATGAATAGTGAAACTACTAAGTGGTAGGTTAAAAACTGAATTTTGCATAAAACTTAATTTTACCGCTTATGTGAATGGAATTTCGAAAATCCGAGAGACACGGTTAATATCAAGGACTAAAATGTGATTCAATGAGATGAAAATAATTTTTTGGTAAATAGTAACTTTTTACTTTTTTTACCACGGTTAATAGTAAATAAGGTAACTAAGGGTAAATATGATATTAATATTACCCTAACACATGTCCTAATTCTATTGGACAAGTTTAATTCGACCAAAAACAAACTTAGGAATAAAATATGACCATTTAGGCCCACTTGGATTAGATTAGGACATTTATTATTAATTTATTTAAAGAAGGGTTAAAATAGTTAAAATCAACGTTTAATAAGTAAATCATTTTTAATATGGGGTTATACATAAGATAAATTCGACTATAAATATTCATTAGAAAGCTAAGAAGATTTCCTACATGATGGTATTTTATTTGTAATTTTTAGACATCAAATAAAGTAATTTATTTATGACACAACGATGATGCAGTAATTATCTTATTAATGAAATATTGACATAATTGATGTTATAAACACCAAAATAAATGTAATTTGAGATTTTTTATGAATTACACTAATTTTCTAGGTTACTATGATATATTAGTGTTGATTTAATCAACTTGGTTCGAACATATAATTCTGTTATGACTTTTACAAAAATCATATATCAAATAGTGTCAAAATTGACACAAAATAGTTTTTAAATCAAATATTATATTATTAATTGTTATTTTATTCCTAAAAATCTAAGGTTCGGCCAAATGACTTAGATAAGGATATATGTATTAATAATATACAATTTGGGGTTCGTTTGGCATGTTATAGTAAGTTTATTAACCATATAGTGAAAGAAAACAAAAAGACACGGTAAAAGTTAAATTATTTAACTTAGAGTTAAATCTAATTGATAAGGTTAAAATAATACCCTAAACTTGTCTAAATCCTATTGGTTGATAGTATTGCGACCCATCCCCACTTTAGCTTCGAAATAAGACCCTTTGTAACCATTATAAACCGATTTTGACTTTAATATAAAATAATATTTTGAGATATTCCTAAGGTGCCCCTCTCCTCCCCTATAAAAGGACACCTCCTCCCCCTCCTCCTCACACCAATTTGAGCACTCAAGCTCGGCCAACCCCTGCCAATTTCTCCTCTACACTTTCCTAGCAACATCCTAGAGGTTCTGGTCTTCCTCAAAGACCAATTTTAGTGCCCTAAGAGGAGGTCTCAAAGAGGCACTTCATAGAAGAGGTAATTACCGTTACCAATTCTTTCATCTTTATTTCTTCTTCCACTTCTTCTTCTTAGGTTGTTTCATTATGAAGTAATAACATCAGAATCACTCATATACTGATATGTTATTATAATTATGAAACAAACCTATTTCACCATCTATCCATCCTACGGAAAAAGAAATCACCGCGCGTGCGTACGTACGGAATACCGTCTCCACGCCGTGGTGTAATCTATTTTCCACCACCACCTTACATGGATGGGTATAATGGTGTAAAGAATAACTATACATAGTTATTACAACATCATATTGATTCTGATATATTGTATAATCCACTCCAATTCAATTCAATATTTGTAGAAATGATATCATCGCTCGTGCGTACGTACGGAATACCGTCTCCACGACGCGATGAGATTCATTCTACATGTTAACCATTTAAGAATGATTATAATGTATATATAAGAAATAATAATGAAATATATGACATTATAAAGCTACTGGATTTATGTATATATATACATATGTATGTCATCTACTTACTTCCATTTCAAGACAATAAGGAAAGGAAAACAGCGTTCATGCGTACGTACGGACTACCGTCTCCATGAACGGTGTTTTTCATTTTATTTATCTACCTATTATATATATATATATACTGAATATATTTGATATATAAATCATATTTTATATTCTGGAAGTAAGTAAATCATGATATAAGTAATAATGATGTCAAGAACAACAAGTCAAAACACCTACGATAAATGAAACGATTTTACCCAAAACGCTTCTTTAACATGGAATTTACAAAAGAACGGGTAATATAATGTCATAAGTGAACCATATATGATATCATAACAATGAATATGATTCTGTAATAAGTCAATAACATGATTTAAATCATTATACAGGAGGTTCAGACACTTACAAATCAAGTCGGACCTAAGGTAAGGGATAAATTTTCAATCTCATTTTTATCCGAGATTGCTTATACTTACGTATTTACTGGGGTTACGTTTAACATCCATGACCATGTTTTCTAAAAAAATGTTTTTATAAAATGTTTACCATTATCCCATGAATGTTTAAAGTCGTTTTTACCCTTTATTGACTTTTTACCACATTGTATGAATGGAATCTTTCCTTTGGTTACCATATAAGGTACTTTTTGACTTTTCCGACAAAAGTACGAGGAGAATGTTATTTTTAACTTATACAGCATGAAATGATTTTTACGGTTTCATAACACCTCATTTTCAAGAAGCTTCCTCTACAAGATTTCATGATTATTTTCAAAAAAACTCTTATCTTTTAAAATTGCATGGAATTTTGTGAAAAGAAAATGATTTTAAAGAAGAAAGGATATTTTCCTCAAGAGTTCATTTCGAGTGTTTTTCTCAAAACTATTTTCCATATAAGATGACATTATTTGATATGTATGTTTCATGTAAAATGTCTCTATGATTTAAATGGTTTCAATATTCTTATGATTGAATGATATCAATTGTTTATGGATTATGATGGCATGATGTTTAAGATTCCCATTTTTATTACATGGGTTATGCAATGATGTATGATTTATGATTTTGTGGCACACATAAGAATGGTATCATTATGATATGGGTGGGACCTATATCTCCCTCCAATGCATTGGGTAAAGATTTCATATCTCATGAGATAGACATGGCTGGAATGGTAGGTTATACCGGTTCAGTGAAACAGGACTGAAACGAGGATTACTCGATTCAGAAAGGGACTTTGTCCACTAAGATAGTCTTGGCAATGAGTCTTGACTAACAAGAAATGATTCTCTATGATTATGTGTGTATTCCACAATGAGTAATGTTTTAAGTTATGATTTCATTTCACTACTATGATTTATCCCATGTTATGAAATTATGCTCTCTTTTGCAGGTTAAGATTTCCAAAAATGTTATGTTCTTATGAAAATTATGTGATTGATATTTCTTTTGTTTACCCTTACTGAGCATTTGAGCTCACCCTTTTATGTTTCCTTTTCCCCAGGACATAAATAAAGGTTTTAGGTAGAAAAAAAAAGAAGATCTTTATGGGAGATATTGAAGATCTTTCACCACGATTAGAAGATTACGTTCCGAGTTTCCAAAGACACTAAACTATTACGGTCCTTGTGTGTGTGTTTTTGTTATGTACTAAGTATTACGCAAATGTAATGTAATGTCCATGTACGTCAGGCTACGGGTATTTACAGAAAAAATGGCATGTGTGAATTTATTATAATAAATTGAATGATAAAAAATGAAAATATCATTATTCACTTCATTTACTTGATCAAATTATAGAAATATTAGTCGTAAAGTCACATTATTTCTTTCTTGAAGGGTACACTAGCTACTTTCAAATTCCAATCAGGCCTCATGACCAAGAAAAGGTGACATTCACTTTCCCCTTTAGAACATATTCATATAATAGAATGGGTTTTGGCCTTTTTCAATTATCCTACAACATTATAGATGTGTATGATGAGTATCTTTTTCAAATTCATTGATAATTTCATGGAGGTGTTCATGGATGACTTTACCTATATGGTTATTCATTTGAATCCCGCTTTTATTCACTCTCGTTGGTCCTAAAAAAGTGTGTCAAATGTATCATTGTGTTAAATTTTGAAAAAAATCACTTCATTGATCCTAAATTTCCCATTGAACACCTCTCATATATCACTCCAAATTTTTCATGGTATTCCCCAATTCTAAATCACTTGTTTACTTGTGTTTTCCTAAAAAAAACTAAAGTGAAATGTGATTTAAAATACTATTTTTTGGATTATAATAAACTTTGGAAAACTGGGGTTGACATGGTGATTATGATATGAGTTGATAAAGATGAGCATTCCTCCATCTTGTAATTCTTCCACTCAATTTCTGAATTTGGCCACTTTATACAAAAAAGGACATACCTAAAGGTTCTTAACTCTAGATTCTTATGGTATTCACTTTTTAAGGACTCACATGAGTTTTTCCAATCATATACCACTTGCCAAAAGATTTTTGAAATTTCTAAAATAAATTAAATTCCCTAAAAGTATTTAATATTCTGTGAGATCTTCAATATTTGGGAAATCAATTTCATGGGACCCTTCCCCATTTCCAATGTATTCTACTATATTATTCTTGCAGTTGGATATATTTATAGGTGGTTCAAGGAAAAATCCACTAGAAAGGATGATGCACATACTATTAGTGAGTTCCTCAAAACCCATATCTTCCATCAATTTGGAACTCTGTATGCCTTGTTAAGTGACATAAGAAACCATTTTTATAATAAAACCATGAAATATATTTTGAAAAACAATGG
Organism: Viscum album; assembly: GCA_963277665.1. Taxonomy (NCBI): domain Eukaryota; kingdom Viridiplantae; phylum Streptophyta; class Magnoliopsida; order Santalales; family Viscaceae; genus Viscum; species Viscum album. Next base: position 1,310,532,678 of record OY728130.1, on the reverse strand, counting down.
GGTTATACATAAAATATCAACTGCATATAACCCCCAAAAAATTAAATGTATGAACTTTCCAATAGACAAGTGAAAAGAGTTCTTGAGATAATTGTTAAGACCACAAGAAAATACTGATTTGAAAGACTTAGTGAAGCTCTTTGGGCTTATCAAAATACATAAAAACACTCATTGGGATGTCTAATTTTAGTCTCATTTTTGTTAAAGTATTTCATTTACCAGTTGAAATCCAACATAAGTCATTTTGGGATATGAAAGCTTGTAATTTTTATTGTGAAAAATATGGTGAAAGGGGGATTTTTATAGTTGAATGAACTAGAGGAGAATTGACTTTATTCTTATAAGAATTCTAATATTTACAAAGAAGATTCTAAGGTACTTCATGACAAACACATCCTATAAAATGTATTTCAGGAAGTTAAAATAGTAATTCACTTCAATTTTTGATTTTTACTTCACCCAGGTAAGCTTAATTATCGTTGGGAAGGTTCTTTTATTGTTACTAATATTTACCCATTTGTTGTAGTGAAAGTACTAGACCCCTATTCCAAAAGGATGTTCATGGTTAATGGATATTGGTTAAAGAATAACCATGAGAGGACATGACCCTAGGAACCACATCTACTTCCATAGAATCCCCAACTGTTGGAGTTAACCCTCCATTGAATAGAGACGGTGACCCCCCAAATCCAAACTAGGGGGAACCTATTTCCCTTTAACTCCCTCTCCATATCTTCCTCCTTCTCTATCGCTCTCTTTATCTCTCTTTATTCTTCCTCCTCTCTTATTATCACTGTATATCTCATTTTTATACCACTTTCTTTATTCGGTATTTTTTTTCTTTTGTATGGGTGCATTTTTAAAAAAAACTAAAAAATTTATAAAAACAACTAAAAAATACAAAAAAAATAGAGTCACAATTACTCGATATTAAATTCTGAAATTTGGTCCAAAAATTTTGGAGAGTCAAAATACTTTTTTTCAAATAAAAAATATTGTATTTTGATCATAAATTGGATAAACAATTTTTTGTCAATTTCATTAAGTTTTGAATACTCAGTTTTTTATTGGAAAATATGTTTACCCTACTGTGAGGAAAAATGCCATCTTTCATTACAAGGTCACATATGACCATATTTTCATATTATGTGTTTTTCACCACCCCCCCTGATTTTGATTCTTTATTTTTTGGACCTTTGATATGAATTTCCTACCTCAATATGAGTTAATATGATAGATTCATTTTCGGAACTACATGAGAATCAAAATCTCTAAATATCCTTCCATTACCCTTAAATTGATCCTCCTTTTGAAATACACTTTGATCCTATGAAAACCATTTTTTTTATATACAAATCAAAACTAAATAACCTTGTCCCACCCAACATCTATATGGACTTTCATTGAATGATTTACTAAATTTTAAATATGGGGGGAATGGATTTCATTTTGGGCATACTTTTCGTGATTTTCATTATGTCATCATATGCTTGAGGTAAATAATCCATTTAAGTGTGGTGGAGAGTTTTTCATTTAGTAGGTATTGTAACTTTATATATGTTTTGTCATTTTTTACAAATATTATTTAATAGTGTCCAAAAAAATTGAAATAAGTGAAAAAAAACAAAAAAACAAAAAAAATGGTTTGTGTCTTGGGTGGGTCAAAAATCACTCTTTCTCAACATTTTATCTTGTTATAACTATTATTTTTTTTTTGAGGAGATAAAACATGTGTTTGAAGATGAGTGTGAGATTTCTTCCAAGTTCAACCCTAAAAAAAGAAAAAAGAACAAAAAAGAACACTTGCATCATCTTTTCTTATGTTGTTGGAAGAAGTTTTGTGTTTTTTAAATATTTCATATTTTAATCCTATTCCAATTTTTTTCTATTTTGTTACATACTTCACACATTCATACCCTTTTAAAGATGTGTTTTTATTTCCTTCCATGTCTTATTTCAAAAATTGTGCATCATTTTTCCATGTTGGTGTTTCACCCCTTTTTCTACTCTTTTAAAAATTATATTCCTACAACCCTATAGGCACTAAAAACCCAAAAAAACACCTCTTTATTCTTGTACACTTTATAATAGGTAATTTAATATGATAGATCTTTCAAAATCTATGATTTTCACTTTTGGTTAGTGAATGAGTGAGCTTCCTTGAAAAAATTACATCATCTTGAGAGGAGTATGTTTTGAGTGCTCACATTTTCCAATTCAAATTTTGAACATTAAAAATGAAATGTATTAACATATTATTGTAGTAAAAATTATGGTGGAATTCTTTATGAATTAACTAGTCCTATCCTCCCCTGATTGGTGAAAAAAAAGTTTAATATTTGTTGGTGATTGAAAATTATTTTGAAATGTTTTTGTATTTATTGTACATGAGTACATGCACAAGAATAACAGTGGGGGAGTTGATGTTATTAATTTATTAATAAATTTTTAACTAATACTTTTACTTATTTTCAAGAAGTTCACAATTGGTGTGAAATACTAATGTTTTAATATTTTAATATAATTTTTATCATTATTTGAATTAATCTAGATTCGAGTCAGTTTAATATTTTAATCATAACTCTCACCTTACTTATTCAAATTGTGTAGTTAGTTTTTTTTATTGATTATAAAAATTAATACAAATAATCCAACTAGATCATTGGATAATTCTTCCATTTGAAGGTTCATATGGTCCACAAAAGAAGGCCCACTAAATCTGTGATGAAAAATGTACTAGCCATGATGATTGAATTTTTGGACTCAATGTAAAAGTCAAATATTTTATGAAACTAAATAATATATTATATGATATAAAAATGAATATTGTATAAAAAATTTATGTCCCAAATAAACCAATAAGTGTCCCAATTTATGTATGAAATTCTAGCCCACAATTCTGTCTGGGATTTTAAAACATCCCACAATTCTTTACTTTTCTCCCAATATAGAAGCCCAATTGTGAATTAGTTTTGTGAAGAGAAATTAAATTATATATTCCAAACTTTTTAGAATAAATTTTTCATATTTTAGGTAATATTACTAGCATAAACCCTATTCACATTGTGGCCTTTGAAAAATGATGGATAAATCGGGACAGCAGCACATGGTTTAGGAAAATATCCATAACTTTGGATCCAAAATTCCAATGGCCACAAAGTTTGTATTTTGAAATATCCACATCCATATATAAAACTTTTGAGAAGAATATATCTCTATATTCATCTATCTAAGTGGAAAAATTGGAGAACCAACTTGAAGGGTAGTTTTGGAATGCAAATAGTCTACCACCTTGGGCTATAAATATACTCCCTTCTTCTCCTTGCAAGAGGTTGGAATTTTAGAACTTATGAGGATACATTAGGATGACCAAAAGTTTTCCAAAGTATTGGTAGGACCTTAAAAACTCAATTTTCCACTTGATAAACTTTTCCTCCTATCTTTTTCATGTTCTTTTGCGTTCTCCTTCATTTGTAATCTCATTAGTGTTTGATTTGTAATTATAGTGCCCCATTCCATATTGACCAATGATAGGGGAGGGGTGAAACAACGGTTTATTTTTATGAATTCCTTTTATTTAAAATTCAATATTTTTAACTTTTTAAGGTTCTCAATCCACTCAATATTATCTCTCAATCTCACTTCATGTGTATTGATAGTAATAGTGACAGAAGAACGTGGTATTTACAAGGTTTGGTACAAAGACCTACTCCTTACCATGTTGGTCCCAAACATAGATTATTTAATATAAAATAAGTTATTATAATTCTTAGGCTCAAAACAAGAGGCTTATTTTTCTTACAAATCCAACTAAAAGACTTCTACTCCAACTCCAATTGAGATACTCCTTATACTCTTGGCTCCAACCAGAATACTTCACCTTCTCTCGGTACCAACAGAGAGACTTAACCTTTACATAAGGACTGATACACTTCAGGATGATATTTTATCTTCCTTAATTATTATGTAGGATCTAACTTGATCATGAACTCTTTTAAGTATCTTCAACAACCATTAAAGATGTTTGTCAGTCTTTCTCAATTAATTCTAATCACCTGTAAGGACCAGTTGTCGCAGTGCAATAATGCTCAAGAAAATATTCCTTATGTATAAAGTACTGACCTCAAATATATGTGTTCAAGTTGTGAATACAATATTTTATATTATTTTATGAAAGAATAATATTTTCATAATCTCAAACTTCTTGTTCTTGAATTCTGAACTCAATTCATTCACACATCATGTATAGATTGAAAGGAATCTAAAAGTGTCTTATTTCAGTAATCTCAATGTTGGTATATATGCATGTATATGTATACACAACATTCACTTTCTTATTTAAAGCCTCACACACCTCACTTATATATCATACATGTATGTTATCATATACATGTTTTTCCCATATACCAAGAAAATCCTTTGTGCAAGGGGTGTGTATAAACTTTCCACCTTGTGTCATGAACACCTTGTATGCACACACACATTTTCCACCTTGTGTTTCTTCACGCCCACCCTATATTCACACACACAATTTCCACTTTGTTTCTCAATGCATGTGAACACATGCACCAACTTTATTCACTGAATTCTTATGCACAAACCTGAATAGGAGTTAGGTATATTTATGTGTGAAAGTTCTTCTTCTTTGTGAACACATTATAAGGATACACTATCTCACGGTTGTCTTAGAATTATTTACACAAGACAGTAAATCTTATTCATACAATCCTTTAAAAAATGGTTCTTATTGTTATTCATGAAAAATAGGGAGACGCATTATTGTGTTATTTTTATTTCTTCACATAAATAAGTTTCTTTGTGAAGTAATTCAAGATTAGTTTGAACTTGTTGAAATCTTGTGATATCCTCTTCTCCCTTATGCAAGTAAAGATAAAAGGGAGGTATTATCTCTTCATGAACCATAGGATCGAGGTGCTCTGGTTTTCAAGACCTCTCTCAAAATGACGATTGATATACTCTCATCGGCTACAGACTCCTCCTTTTATAGGTAAGGATCACAGTGCCTTGCACCAACTAGATCTACTTTCTATTACATATTGAATACTCCTTCAATGCTCTAAGAATAATGTCATATATCATATCATATTCAAACAATTGAGTCATTCAGAATAATTCAAATGTACATCAAATCTCATGGAGTCTCTACATTACTCTTCATTGATTCCTCACATGCATGTGATGAGTATTGAATGATCCTCATTTTTTTATGCTCGAACCCCTCTATGGTAATCAATTGTTCGAACAGTCTCCTACAACAACATTTTCATTTCAACCATAGCTCATTCCTTAAGCTATATGCATTCATTAAAGACATTATATTTCATGCATGAATTTGGTTCAATCCTGAATAACTCATCATGTAAGTAACATCTTAAAAGATGCATAGAATTGATCAATTGGTGGGTCGATTATGCTCCAGCATAATAAAGATTCATGAGGAAGCTATAGGTTGAAGATGATCACCGATTTTTATTGGATGGATCATATCCACTCAATACAATGGTGAAAGAAATGTCTATAAGTTTTTTAAGTAAAGGAATAGCACCCCACCTTCATCTGTCCCACATCAAAACTATATCAGGGATTCTATTTGTTTTATCAATCAATGTTTGACTGACACTCCATAATATGTCTATTGGATATTATCACTAGTTACACATTTAACACACACTAACATAACCACGCTGCTAAATATCCACCAGAACCCTGTAGGCATTCTCTATGCACCCATCTACTCTTGTGGGCCTTATACACAGACCCATATTAGGCTTTTACATAGCCCAGGCACCTTTTGGATTACCTGGTTTGGCTCCCACTAGGCTTGGTAGACCTTGGTCCCACATGATCCTATGTTTGATCCTTGACCTTGGTTGGACAGTAGGACTTATTTTTTAATGTAATTCACAAAAACTACCTATAAAAATGATAAGTATAAAAAATAATAAAAACCGATATCAAATAAAATGTCAATCCAACCATCTTAATAAATCCTTCACTTCCTCATGAAATAATCATTTATTTTTTCATGGATACTTCTCAATATAATTTTCTTCATGCAATATGAAATTCACATTGCATGGCCTTCCTAATTCTTCAAAACATTTTTGTAAATAATGTGTTCCTTCTTAACACATGTCTTGGACTTTTAATATCAACACAAACAATCATCATATTTTTTCAAGGATAATTTTCCAAGAATGAAATCCAATTCCATTAGATGAATACATAACAATTCTCCAGGCATCACCACTTCTTATCATCAACTTACCAAACACATATGGGCATATCATTGACAAAAAATGCTACACTAAGCCCAAAAATATCCCCCTTTGTATTTCATTTTCAATACCTCTTTATAACGCTTTGTAAGAGTCAATATGCCTACTTAAAATTTTATCCCCCTTATTGGAAACCAAATACAAAGGAAAATTGGGGATTTTCTTAAAAATATATTCTCCTCCCTTTGAAGATTATTTCTTTAATACATTTGAGAGAGGGATGATATCACATTATTCTATTAGCAAAGTTCCTTTCGTTAAACAAATCTAAGTCTACTTGGTCTAACCCAGTGTAGAAAACAAGAAAGATATTACCAATGTTTCCAATACTGTCCATAAACAATCATTCATGTGAAATCATGCTTAGAATATCTCCATTATCATTTAAGGGGCTGTAAATAATCATATTTATCAATAATTTATATATCTTGCACATAGTTCAAAAAACTCATCAAAAAGTTTAGGTGAAAAATATAAAGCTACCCCTTTTCTTATTTTTTAATAAACCAACCAATCCCCCATAATTGAAAGGATAATACAATTAAGAATAAGGGATGAAAGAGTGATTGGAATACCTTGACCTTTAATGTTGAATTTCTCCCAAGTTTTTCATATTAATTCTCAAGGTTTCTACCCCTTAATGGATTTACACTTTTATTCCATTTAATGGAATTTAGTATACTATATAAAGTATAATATCATCATGCTTTCCAAATGTGATATCCTCAAACATTTCCTTCAATTCATTGCATTGTTAGTTAAAAACACAGAAAATGATAGGGAATAAGAAGTGACCTCTTGGTTTTTTTGAAGAAACATTCATGCTGAGAGATTCCTCTCAATCTGCTTCATTATTTTCTACCAATATCAACATGAGAATATTCTTTTGAACACTTCTTTTTATTTTTAGACCCTCTAATTTGATTATATTATTTTTTTTCTTCTTTATTATGTTAAATAAATTTTTCAACCTCAGTTTTTAGGATTTTCATGTTTCCACCTATGGATAACTTCTCATCAAATTCCACTTCATTTTATGAGACTACTTTATTTTCTTTATATTTAGAAATTTTCTCAGATTCCTCTAATTTTATATCCAGTTTTAACTAATGATTCCAAACAACTAGGCAATATTTCTTGACATTCTCATTTTTGTCAAAATATTTACAAGAATTATCATTGTTTTTATTTTGGAACCTCTCCACTTTCAAATCATGGGGAACTTGTCTTTATAAACTTTTCATTGATACATCAACCTTGTGAAATTATAAATTTCATCTACCAAAACATTCTACGAGAAGATGAATTTTTTTTAGATAGTTGTGGTGAAAATCTTTTCACATTTTCTTTTCTTTGAGGTTTTTTCCTCTAATTATCATTGAAACTAAACCTTTTGTCCTACCTCATTCCTATTAAAGACATGTTAAACCATCAAGTGTATGGTTTGTGATCATTATTACCACAACACTAACAAAATCCTTGAAACTTTATTCTCCCATATTGGTTAGAGGTGAATCCATATTTTTGTTTTTGTTGTTATATTTTCTTGGGGGTTTATGGCATTATTGGAATTTTTTCTCTTCAAAATATGTAGAATATTTCCCCTCATTCTCATTAACACTTATATTCTTCACTTTTTATTTCACACCTTCACTATTTTAAGTAACATATCTATAAAAATGATTAATTTCTCTTTTATCTTTATTCTCTATAGCTTGAGAAGTTCCTCCCTTTATCTCAATAGATTTATTGAAATATTATTTTTCCATTTTCAACTGAAGTTAAAATATTACACATATGGATTGTGCCTCTATTTCGGGTCAGTCTTAAAATTCCCAACAATTCCATATCTGATGACGCATGGACCTGCTTTCCAAAGGCAGGCATTCGCCGGATGGTCTGACCAGCGATGCTTAAGAACTCACATTGGTCGAGAGGATGGGAATTCAGGCTCATCGCACCCTTTTGGGGGAATTATTACCTATTCCAGGACTCTCTTATAGATTTAAGACGTATTCATATGTTCTCAAATCTTTGGTTTATACCCAAGCATAGTATTCATATATTTCTCCTGGTTGGCAATGGTCAGCTGAACGCAGGGGTTCGGAATCATTTATGCCTGAGGTTTACCATCCCTCGTTGGATTAATGACCCCGAGGAGTTGGAACTCATTGAGGCGGCACTAGGAGTGGCGTGGTGAACTGATGTGAAGATAATCGGATCGACCGGTTGTTGGGATTGAACCTCATGGAGGATTCCTACGTACCCTGACTAGGGGACAGGGATCAAAGTCCATGTAGTTTGAATTGGCTTGGGACTTACACTCTGAGGTAGCCCAGAATGATGGATTGGGGCTTACACTCTGAGGAGGCCCAGGGCGATGGATTGGGGATTACACTCTGAGGAGGCCCATAAGAGGATGTCATGGTCGATGCTTACTCTAAGCCCACGTGAGTCATGCTCGGTGTGAGAAACAATAGGAAACAGGGACCAGAGGATCATGTCGTGAAAGGTGAGTCTGTGAGAAGTGGAGTGGGGCTTACACATGAGGTCGGACCATAAAGTTAGGGTTTACTCCGGGATGGACGCCCATGGCGAAAAAGCACAGTGGGAGAGGGAAAGGGGTGCTCCTATGCCCGTCACCTCTCTTGTTCCCTAGGTAAGTACTCGGGGAAGTTCTGAGGTTCATGGGGATGGCTACCTTTATATGGGTATGTCGCCCCCTCTCTAGGGAGGGGAGAAGTGCCCAACTGTCGAAGCGTGCAGTCCCCCAACCTGGAGAGTAGAGTCAGAAAGGGGGCTCTCGGGCTCAGACCCCGCATTACCGTTGGAATGTGAACCCAGGCATGCTTCGGGAATCCATCCAAGGGTCGGGGAAACCCCTTTTCCCCTGTTTACCATGGGTATGTGAACTCAAAACGGTGCACTGATGCGCCTGAGGGTTACACCACATGGATTTAGTGGCTCTGGTGGAGGCCTCGGCTCGAGGCTGATGAGTAGGACAATGAGTAGGTTGCGAAGGATCAGGCCGGATTAAAATTGTAAGGATTTTATCTAGCTCGGGGAATGGGAACTCTGAAGGTTTTGGCAGGCCACACAGGGGTATGGGTGGTGGCACCCTTCGCGTAGGGAAGTGCTTCGAGGATGGAGAGGTCGTCCGCGAACTAGGGTGGTCTGTGGACTGATGGGAATCCCACGAACCAAGGTGGTTCGCGGCTCCGGGTTTGATCCGCGAAGTAGGGTGGTCCGCGGAGGGTTCCATGTAGGCAGCGGTGGCCAAGGGCGGTGCCCACTGGAGGCTCATCGGTCGAGGCTTTTCCCGCGTAGGAGGGTACTACGCGGTGCGGCGGATCGGAAAAGAGGCATAAACTCCCTGGTCCGTGAGGAGTACATCTGCGGAGGGACCCTGGTTTGCAGTTTTCTCTTCTTTGTTATTTTAAGTTCACGGTTCACCAAGTTATTATGCGTTTTTTGGTTCCTTATTAGTTCTTTCCCAGGTTCATACCCGCTCTGGTTCGCAAACTAGAACTTCCAAAATCCTAATCCTTCCTTCGAAATCCTTTCACCCAAATCTGACTGATCTCCTCTTTGTTCTTCCCTTTTTTCTTTCTTCTTCAATATCCTTTTATAGAGAGGGGAAACGGACATATCTATGGTCATGCGGCACCTTTTGCGGAGGCCCATGACTGAAAACCCGGTTCACAGATGACTTGGTCAATCCGTAACTCGAGGGGTATTAAACACTCCTCCACGAACCAAACTCGAGGAGTGCTTCGCGGCTGCGGAGGGTTCCGCCTCCATTTCATGAATGACAGTAGAGGTGGTTTGGGCCGGCTGACGCATTTCGCGGCTAGGGTGGTCCGGAATGGTGTATTGGGTTGGCGCCTGTCCCGCCTTGTGACCGCGGAGGATCTCCGCCTCCATCTTGCGAACGACGACAGTCCGCGGGGGAGGGACGCTTCGCGGAACCGGTCGTGCATCGTTAACATTAGACCGGTCCGCGGACCGGTTCCTCCTTCTCCATCCTTGAGTATTGTCCACATTTTCCCAATCCTTTTGTGGGGAAATTTGGCAGAATCTCCCTTGATTTAAAGGGGATCATCATTCTCCTTTGTGGATATTTTTCAGGACCCTACATATTTCCCCCATCGAAATGGGGTCTGATCGGAACGAAGAGGAAGCTATTACGATGCTGAGTGGTCCTAAACCTCGGGTAGTTCACAGGAGAGAGGTGGACCCGGTAGGGGTCCACGCCTATAAAAATGGTGGGGCCTTCATTTTTCCTTTACCAGATTCTTTACAAAACCATAGCTTTTTTGCGTGTTTGTGCTTGATCCTTTGAAAAACGCTTCGTCCGCGAACTGATTGCTACTTACGCAAACCATTTCTCGTTCACGTCGTTCTTCATCTGCGGATCAACGTCCCAGCTGTGAACTAACACTTTTAATTAATTACAAAGTAATTCATGAAAGGCTGCGTAGCAACTCTCTTCGCGGTTTTGGTGCTCCGCAGTTTTGATGCTCCGCGGTTTCGATGCTCCGCGGTTTTGATGCTCCGCGGTTTCGATGCTCCACGGACTAAAATCTTCTGAACTTTAAAATTTTCTAAGTATTCTGAACTTAACCACTTAAATTTGGGATTGAAATTCTTCGGAGCAACCTGTTCCATGGTTTCCTGACCAACGCTCTGTGGGCCAGGGTTTCGCGGACTACTTTCGCGAAGGGTTGGTTCGCGGGATGCTGTCGTCGCGAACCATCCTTCGAGGCCTCCTCGTGGACTTTGCTATGAAGGTTCCTCAACTGATCCTCAACCATATATTTGGTATTTTTTTCCGAAATTTTTTTTTATTCTAGACTAACCGCTTGTTGGATCTCGTCGTACAGGGAGAAAATATGGTTCCCCCTCGTTCTGCATCAAGGCCTGCTGTAGAGCCTCTCACAATTGGTGATCAATGCCTGAAGGACATGGCCAGCTCTGTTCAGTATAGAATCCCCCACTCCCCACCATCTTAATTTCTTGTCGGCCGGCTCTCCAAGTCACAGCAGAAGTACCCCTTTTCTAATAGCCTTCCTGCCTATGGGTTTGTTTTTCTATCTGATACCCCGATTCCGGTACCATATTGTGACAACAATCATGAAGCATGGATATTTACTTCCACTATCCCTTGGTTCATGATACCTGTCAGTGGGCGGCCTGCCTCGAGGGATACAGTTGTCGGATCTGTGTTGAATCACCTTCCAATATCTCCAACAGGAGAACAACGTCAATAGGAATGAACAATTCACTACTACCGGAGCATTGCCTGCAATGCCATGGTAAGCAACCAGCATGGCTGGTCAGCGAATCGGGACCTTCGACCTTGAGGAGCATTTAAGTCCTTGTATTGGGGGTGGCCCTTCTGGGTCCGCCAAAGCTGTGCGGAGTTTGAGGCAGAATCGCAAGCCGTAGGCTTGTATGAAGCTGCCCGGGTGTCCCAAACCTATACCCACCAGCCTCAAGCCCTCGCCAGGAAACTTATGAGCCGTTGGAGCCTGGACACCAACACCTTTCATCTGGTCCATAGGGAGGTGGGCATTAGTCTTTGGGACATCTTTCAGATTTCAGGGGTCCCCATTATTGGGGGTATGTATGACGAATTCATGCCTCCCCCTTCTATGTGGGACGACAAAGGGAGAACCCCTCCCTTGGTGAAGCGGCTCACTGATCTGGCCTAGAAACGTTCGAAGTATACATCTCCGAGAAATCTTGTCCCTGGTCGCAAGGAGCATTCGAAGGATACGTCTCTAAGACAGCTTTCCCTGTATCGCGACTGGATCAAGGCTTTTTCCAAAGAGAGCCAATCTGTAGCTCTTCCAAATAGGCCCACGACCTGCCCTACAATGGAGTCTCGAAAGAAGAGGGGCAGCTATTGGCTGAACTTGGAGCAAGGCTAATTCCACGACTGGGGTTGGGAGCTTGTCTCAGATGTCGATCGGCTGCTTCATCTGGCGGCATTTCTGTCCATGATTTTTAGTGGATGGCTATTTCCTGTACGTGAGTCTGGTGGAGTACGTGTCTCTACCTTTGTCATGGAAGCACAATTGGCTACCGGCAACGTTATCAACCTAGTCATCCTAGTACTGGCCAGGATTTACTGGTTGCTCGGTAATATTACCGATGGGAGTCAGCCAAACCAATTAGCCGGCTCTTTTCAAATTCTTTGGGGATGGCTAGGCATTCATATCAAGAATTGCTACACCTTCATCAACCCTCTTCAGATTCTGGGCACCACATTTCGGCCATACTTGCAACTGACCAGCGGGGTTATGCCCAAAGAGTGGGCGATCCAAGAGAAGGATAATCAACAGATAGTTCAAAAAAGGCGTCGGTTATCGATTCGAATCTCGTGTTATGATCATTTCAATTTCCATCTGTTCTCTTCCCCAACTGGTGCAATCACGAACACCATAACAGAGGAGTTTATCAAGTGGGGATACCTCTTTTCCCTTCGAGAGGGTATTCTGGTAGCTCGTATTGGCGGGGAACTGATCTACAAGGGGTATGTGCCTTGCCGATTCGGGCGCCAATTTGGCTGCGTCCAGGCACTATGTCCTCCCGCACTTAATGGTGCCCATGAGAATCTTAATTTAATGGTGGCCAGGAAACTATGGTTAATGTTTACCCAGGAGGATACTGGCTGCGAGGTTATGACCCCCATGTTTGCAGACTCCACGCCCTTCTTATCCAAGAATTATGCTGACTTCTGGGTAAAATCATACCCAAATGGCCAGCTAGGGATGTTGGTTCCTACCATCTCAAGTCCCAAGCCATCAAAGGGAAAGAGGAAGTGAAAGGGGGATGGTTCTTCAACTAGGCCGGGAAAATTCCTTCTCCACCCTGCCGGTCCCGTGCTCCCAGGAAAGATTTTAATAGACAGAGGTGTATCCTCTCATGCCCCCGAAGCCGCCTGAGGGGGGTTGGTTATTCCTATAGATGTTGCCTTCCCGACAGCCTGGGGCCAATGGGACAAATTCAAATGTCGATTATCCTTCCATAGCTAGTACCCCCATACTCTGTGGCAGTATCTTTAGGAATCAGAAGTGGCATTTGACAGGCTGGGCTACATATCTGCGCCTGTTGAAATCCTTTATGATGTGGACCCAGAGTGGGTCAATCGGTATCTCCAGGATCTCGAAGCCTATATTTATGTGCGCCAGGGTTATGCAGTATTAACCCACTAAGTCCAGGCCATGCTGCACCCGATGACCGATGAGGAGGGGGAAGGAAGTGACCACTCTTTAGGGGGTGATGATTTCGATGATCTCCCCATCATGGATAAAGCAAGGGAATTCCCCTCCCTACCTGTGAGGTCCTGTCCACAGGTAGCCCCAGAGAGTTCTAGGGAGGTAGCAAGATCTGGAACATAAATACATCCATTATCACCCCTACCAACCCCTGTTGTTGCCCGGCCCTCTCAAGTTGATACTTCTAGGCTAGCCATTCCTATTACGGCTGCATTCCCAGATGCATGGAGGATTTGGGGTGACCTGAGGGCCAGGGGCTCAGATGAAGAGGTTTGGGCATCACTCCAAATGATCCCTCTCAAGCTCCCAGGTATTGGGGTTATCTTCGCTCCTCCACACCTTCAGTTGGAATAGGACTTGGGTGACATAGTCGTGTCATTGAAGGATATGTACGCATATGTGCACTCACTCCGAAATCGGGTCTATGGGACCACCCGAGTGTCCATGATGATTAGACATCCCAAATTGTCTGATCCTGAAGAAGAGGTTGCTCTGTTCCCCATTCTGGCTTTCTTACTCCTTTATTGTATAAGTTCTAAGGTTTCTCCCCCCCCCTTCTTTTTTATGCAGGGCGCTGAGGAATCCCATGGGGAAATTCCCTCCCCAGAGTATACTCCCCGTGGGACCGCAGCAGGTGAACACACATTCTCGGCCATGGGGATCACCGAGGAGGGATCTCCTGGTGCAGCTGAGCTTATGGAGGCGACCATTGCGGACCCAGCTAGGGAATTTTCTCCCCCGGATTCTCCCAGTGTTCCGAGCAAGGAATTGTCCTCGGGGTAGATCCAGAGGCGTCAGCAGTCATCCCGTTTGTTGGAACGACTCAGGAAGGGGACGTGGGGTAATTACGACTTCCCGTTTCTTTGATTACCGACTCGTATGCTCTGATTCTGTCAGTTGTTGAATTTTCTGGCGCTACGGTGCAGGGCCATTCGGAGACCTGGTCGTGGCTACCCAAGTGACTGTACTTTCTATCCCTTTATCATTTGGGGGATCACCCACAGTCACCCCTGAGCGTGAAGAGACAACGGGCCCCACTGATAGGGCAAACGACATAGATTCTCTCTTTACCCCTTCATCTATCATAGATATGTCTGAAGAGGGACAGCTAGAAACTGAGACTCCTGCTGATCCTACAGCCTCTATAATTGCAGGTGAGGATGGGGTTTCGATGATTACCGAAGAGGCCTCAGATCTGATAGGGCCAGATACCTCAAACCTAGTGGGTCCCATGGTGATGGAGGAGGAGCCTGCTATCAGGACAATCATCAGGAACCCGGAGCGGGCTATCATTTTATTTACCGGGGGAGTGATTTCCCAGGGCTTGATCTTCGTAGCTGATCGCTTGGGGGCAGCTTTGGGAGTTGCTGGACTTGGGTATGGTCATAGGTCCTGGATTCCCCTGCTGATTCTCAGGACTTCTCTGCCTTTTGAGGATTTAGCATCTTTCTCGAGTGTCTTTCGCAGCAGTGTGGAGCTTGAGGAAGCTGACGCTTTAAGGATCAGGATTAAGCTTCCCGATCTTTTGCCACTGACTCCTTTTTCTTCCCTTTTCTAGTTAGGGGTACTTATCTGTCTGATTGACTCTTGGGCTTCAGGACCACAACCTTTGGCGCTGGCGATTGTGTCGTCAGACCCAAACGTGCCTATGATCACAACTGTCAGGGGTGAAGTTTCCGTAGTGCCATAGTTTGCGGGTGAAGCCGCATCGGGTCCATCCTTAGTGACGTTCATCCCCGAGTATGTGTCCTCGTCCGGGAGTGATTCTGAGCCCGATCAACAAGTCCTTTCCATTCTTCTTCCTTCTCGCCAAAGGGATTGGGAGAAAATCTGGAGGCTGATCTCTCAAACGCCCTTGGTCGAGATGCCAACCAAATTACCGAGGCTATGCATTTTTTTTATGCTGCTAGGATTTGATGACTTTGACTATCATGGTGTTTATGACATAGTCAAGTAGGTGGTTGCTGATCGAAAAACACTGGGTGGTTTTGAATCTCACCTTTCTGCTGCCTAATCTGAAGCCTACCTTTCCGCAACTCGACAACTTTGCCTAACAGAGGCTCATGATCACGCCAGGGTAGTTGCGAGGATCCAGGGAGAATTTATTGAACAGCGTTCTCACCTGGAAGTGCTGAAGAATGAGATACAGCGACTACAGCAGGAAGAGGCCAACATTTCCACCATAATTGAAGAAGGGGAGCGGCAGATGGAGGAGGAAATTAGGGCGAGCACAAAGGTGGCCCAAGAGGCGGAAGATTTGTGGGCTGGTGCAGAAGCTGAAATGACCTTACTGCAGAATCCCTCTCAAACAATCGAGGATTATTACCAATGCCTGATACAACTTTGTGAATCTGTCTAAAACCTCCTGTAATAACCTTTCACGCTAGATGAGGCTCCGGATTGTGGATGCCCTTCCTACCAACTTTTTTATGGAACAAAGAAATATTTCTCCTCAGTTCTCTTGTCGTCTTCTCCTGTGATAGAAATTATTTTTCATGATCGATGCATATGTTAATTCCCCGAACATAGAATAATCAGAGTCCAAGACCATTGATAAAAATAAAACGAGCTCTAACTTTTTCCTGGACCATGGGATCTAGCGTGCATAGTTTGACTATTGCTAGGGATTTGTAGAAAATCACTACAAACTTTTTTTTCTTTTATTTTAATGCACTAATTTTTCTTGGGGTCATTTAGTGTGAACCCAACAGGTATGGCCTAACTTTTTCTTTGGTCTCCCTTTTTGGGTTTTCAGCCTAACAGGCTTTGTGCCTCTTTTCTTGGGCGGTTTAAAGTCCCACCATCAAGACTATCATTACTAATGTTTTAGGTCGAACATCTTTGACCAAATATGTTGGAGAAAGGGCCCCAGTGGGGTTTGGTTGATTAAAAGATGTCTCGGTGTCCTTCAGATGCATTTGGAGGGAGTGTATTTAAATTTGAACGACATGAAAGGCATGTCTCAAGGCATGGAAGTCGCGTCAGTGTGCAGAGGTGGGAGGATCATTGCCTAAAGAAATATTGCCTTTGGTAGACAGGCCATGGGAGATCAATATGCAGAGCCACTGAGGGCATGGTATGCATAGTCATGCAAAGGTGTCCTTAAGTCAATGACTCTCCATTTCTGATGGCCATAGGACTTCATGAAAGTCCGGCTTATGGAAACCACCATGGGTGGCTTAGAGAATTATAAAAACCACTGGGGGTGGCTCAAAAAGGTTATGTGACATCTGAAAGGTTTTGAGAACATCTGTATCAATCAGGAGTATGGAAGCAAGGTTCCTATCCTATGCATTTATCTAGCATAAAGGATGGTTGGGGCTTGGTTCAGTTTAAATTCATGCAGCTGGGACATCATCTGGAATAAAACGGCTTCTCCTGGTCCTCGGTAATCTTTTCAGAGACGTTCCACCATATTCAGGAAGGTTTGTGAAAGAGGTTAGTAAACTGTAACTCAGAGGGTTTCCGAATCCCAGGATAGACATGGGGGCTCGGAGGCCAAGAGGCATACAGAGAGAATCATTGCCTAAGTAAATCCTGCCTTTGGTAGATGGGTCAGGGGCGATCAATATGTAGAGCCACTGAGGGCATGGTATGCATAGTCATGAAAAGGTGTCCTTAGGTCAATGATTTTATTCCCCCCGATAGCCAAGAAACTTCAGGGAAGTTGATATTTGGGACCACTAGGGGTGTCTTATGATAGTCCAGCTTTTTCTGAGTACAGAGTATGGTTTATGATGAGAGGGTACCTGGATACGGTGGAAACATCTAGAATGAACTTCCCGAGAATGGGTGAAGTGATCCCTTCTCATGCGGGTGTGAGATGGTGGCTTGTGCCGGTCTGACCCGTGCACTGAAGGACAGAGAAAAGCCTATGTTTCTTACTGAACCCGTGACAGGTTTGACCATGCAGTTTAACATCATGCAGTAAAGATGAAGAGCATTGTTGAAGGATGTTGTGCAGTTTAATGTCATGCAATGAGGACGGGGGGAATTTTTCTTTCCTTTGCCAATGTTGTGCAGTTTAACGTCATGAAGCAAGGATGATTGACCGTGCAGTTTAACGTCGTGTGGTAAGGATGAGGAGCATTATTAAACCAGTGAAAATGCTTTTTGTTGGAGTCATTCCCCTGGATGTTTGATGCTTGGTCTTTTCAGCCTTACTCCAAGTGTCCAAGATGTGCTCCATGTTGCTTGACGTCATGTGGCAAGGACGTAGTTAAAAAGGCCGCTCTTGATTAGAATGTAACTGGGCCCAAGTATCCTGGCATGTCTAAGACGTGGAGGGGGTTTGATGGTGTAAATCATGGTTTCAGGGCTTCTTGGATCAGGAGAGATGACATGGAGGCTCTGGGGATGGTAAGCATACGGATCTAGGAAGAGTATCGCCCAAGTAAATCTTTCCTTTGGTAGACGGGCCAGGGGATATCAATATGCAGAGCCGCTGAGGGCATGGTATGCATAGTCATGCAAAGGTGTCTCTGGGTCGATGACTTTCCACTTCTGATGGCCATGAATGGTTATGAAGATCTGCAATTGTCCGGGCCACGAAGTCTGTCATCGGGGAAAAAAATGTATTAACATGTTGGGAATACTCATCCCTAGTTGTTGTTAAAGCTTAGAGAGCTCCCTGCGCTGATTTATTTTTGTGTGGGGGTGTACCTTTACTCCATGCAGTTTAACGTCGTGCAGTAAGGACGAGGTACTCCTAGTTTAGCGGTCATAGAGCTCGAACCATTGGGTGACTATTAATGCAGTTACTCGAAGGATAACTAGGTCAATATGTTCTGATATACTTGGAACAAGGTGGGGGATGAAGGTCGTAAACTACAACTTTGAGTTTTCCCGGATCAGAAGGTGTGGTGTGGGGGATCTGAGGCCAATAAGTGTACGGATCTAGGAAGAGTATCGCCCAGGGAAATCTTTACTTTGATGTACAAGCTAGGGGCTATCATTATGCAGAGCCACTGAGGGCATGGAATGCATAGTCATACAAAGGTGTCCCTGGGTCGATAACTTTCCACTTCCAATGGCCATGAATGATTATGAGAATCCGCGATTGATCACAGTGCAGAGTTCGGCACATGGGGATAATGGTGTCTGAGTATACAAGAAACATATTTACTGCCATTGTTCGTTGAGTCAAAGTATCCTAGTCCTGGATTGATGTTCGTTGACTCAGGTCGCTATGTGAACCACCGGCGGACACATAGGCTAGCCAGGTAGGGGTACCCTGGAAACATTTGAATGTGAAAAGGGGAATGAACTTGTAAACCACTTCTCCATATATTTTTGGATCGGGAGATGTGATACGGGGCTCTGAGGATGGTAGGCGTACGAAGCTAGGAAGAGTGTCACCCGAGGAAATCTTGCCTTTGGTAGATAGGACAGGGGCTATCAATATGCAGATCCGCTGAGGGAATGGTATGCATAGTCATGAAAAGGTGTCCACGGGTCGATGACTTTCCACTTCCGATGGCCATGAATGGTTATGAAGATCCATAATTATCTGGGTCATGGAGTCTGATGTATGGAGAGGATGCATCCAAATGTGCAAGGAGTATCTCCA
Organism: Viscum album; assembly: GCA_963277665.1. Taxonomy (NCBI): domain Eukaryota; kingdom Viridiplantae; phylum Streptophyta; class Magnoliopsida; order Santalales; family Viscaceae; genus Viscum; species Viscum album. Next base: position 1,310,513,527 of record OY728130.1, on the reverse strand, counting down.
TCTCGTATCTCCATGTGTCTTGGGTGGGTCATGACGAAGTTCGTGCAGTTTAACGTCATGAGGTTAGGACAAGGTATACACCCCATGCAGGTCTGGTCTATACACAGGGGAAGGGGGCATTTTTAACATTATTGTTCATGATGTTTAACGTCATGCGGCAAGGACCCAAAACTACACCCCATGAAGGTATAGCCCATTCATGGGGAAATGGGAGCATTTTTAAATCTTTCTATCTGTGAAGTTTTACGCCGTGCGGTAAGGAAGAGGAGTACACCCCGTGAAGGTCTGGTCCATACACGGGGGGAAATAGAATTTTTATCTTTTATTCAAGGGGATGGGCCAGGACGAGGAACCCTGGCATCACTACGTATCCTGTGAGGGCAGGAATAAAGACACACTTAGTTCTCTGAAAGAAGTACACCCTGTGCAAGGATGGTCCGTACACGGGGGAAGGGGACATTATCTAACTTTTATTTTCTTTCATTTGGAGGTGGTTGGGACATGATGGGGAACCCTGGCATCACTACGTATCCTGCGAGGGCAGGAATCAATCCATACGTAGTTCTCTGAAATAAGTACACCCCGTGTAGGTCTGGTCCATACACAGGGGGAGAGGGGCATTGTTAAAACTTCTTGTTCGTGCAGTTTAACGTCATGCGGTGAGGACGAGGGATACACTCCATGCAGGTCTGGTCTATACACGGGGGGAAGAAGGAATTTTTAACTTTTATTTGGGAGTGGATGGGCCAGGATAGGGGATCCCGACGTCACTACATATCCTATAAGGGCAGGAATCAAGCCGTATGTAGTTCTCTGAAATTTGTGCAGTTTAACGTCATGCGGTGAGGACGAGGAATGCACCTCGTGTAGGTCTGTTCCATCCACGGGGGCAGAAGGCATTTTTAACTTTTATTATCCGTGCAGTTTAACGTCGTGTGGTAAGGAAAAAATCCATACAGTTTAACGTCATGTGGTTAGGACGATGGGTATTATTAGATTCTGTGTAGTTTAACGTCGTGCGGTAAGGAAGAACCCCATGCAGTTTAACATCATGTGGTGAGGACGTAGTCTACTTTCGGTTTCTATGTGAAATTCTTACTTAGGAATCTCGCATTGGTAGGAGCCATGGTGACTTTCCTGTTTATGGAGATCAGGGTATATGCTTCGTTGGATTAGACCTTTTGTACAACGTATGGTCCCTCCCATTTGGGATCCAGATTTGGAGTCTTCTTGCCGGGTATCATTGGGGTCTGGAGGACCAACACTAATTCTCCTTCCAAGAAAGACCAAAGATGAACCTTTTTGTTGAAGGCTCATGTGATCCGGTTCTGGTATACCTCCAGATGGTGCAAAGTGCACAACCGCTTCTCATCTAGCTGTTCCAATTCACCTATCCGATTTTCTGACTGCTCATCATCAGATAATTGATCATAGATGGAAACACGGAGTGAGGGAATTTGGAGTTAAATGGGTAGGACCGCCTCTGTGTCATACACCAATGAGTACAGGGTAGCCTGAGTAGCGGTGTGGATTGTGGTTCGATAAGACCACAATGCATGGAGGAGTTTATCCGGCCATGACTTCTTGTCTTTGTCCACCATTTTCTGGAGAATTTTGGATAGGGTCTTGTTGAAAGCCTCTATCTGTCTATTTTCTACTGCATGGTAGCGGGATGAGTGGTTATACTTGATACCATACTCGTTGTATAGTTTCTCAAATTCATCAGAGCAGAAGTTAGTGTCGTTGTCCGTCAGTATGGTATGAGGGACACCAAATCTGGTGATGATATTGTTCTTCACAAAGCTGACAATATTTCTTTCCTCGACTTCCTTGAGGGGTATGGCTTCTGCCCATTTGGAAAAGAAATCGGTTGCTGTGAGGATATACTTCAGCTGTTTGGTCGTGGCAGGAGGATATGGTCCCACGACGTCCATCCCCCACACGGCAAACAGCCAGGAGTACTTATCTTGATGAAGTAACTCTGGGGGTTGGTGTATGAAGTTTGCATGAATCTGGCATGAGTGGAATTTTGTGGTAAAATTCTCATAGTTTTGTGCCATTGTGGGCCAGTAGTACCCAAGACTTCGAACCTGATGGGAAAGCTTGGTCCCCGGTTGATGTGCTCCACATGCTCCGGCATGTACTTCATTCATTATGGCATCGGTTTCTTCTCCATAAATGCATCTGAGGAGCACTCCATCGAGGCCTCGTTTGTATAGGACCTCTTACTGACACGCACCTCTATATAGGACAAAGTTGATTTCCCTTCACCGTATTTGCTCTCGTTCAGCCCTTTCTGATGGAAGTTCTCCCCGTTTAAGGTAGTTTGTAATGGGGTTCATCCAGCCGGTGGAAGGAGCATATGGATTGGGGACAGGACTAACTTCGTGGATTTATTCCATCTTGGTCTGAATAAATGGAAATACCATTCGACGGTGAGCAATACTGATAACCGTTTCATCCCGGCCTGGTTCATCTAGGGTTGTGGTCGCATTGGCCAATGCATCAGCCTGAGCGTTATGAGACTGGGGAATATAGGTCAATGTTGGTTCTGTGGAGAATTCCTCCATTAAATCTCAGACATGGTCAAACAGGGGGATCAAATCCTCCTTTTTAATAGCATAGTCACCATTGACTTGCTTGATGACCAGTTCTGAGTCACCTTTTACCTTAAGGTGTTGTACTTGTGCCTGGAGTGCGAGTTCCAGGCCTAAAATGAGATCTTGATATTCCACTTCATTGTTCGTACATCCTTCTGATAGGAGGAAGGAATATGGAAAGACTGCCTTTTCTAAGGACACAAGTATTATTCCCAAACCCACTTTGTTGAATCTGGGATCCTCCATCCTTTTCCTAGTTGGGCTTCGGGATGCGCCGTTGAAGTACATTTCCTATGCTGGGAACTCCTCTCGAACCGAGAATATGTCTTCATCAGGTAGCTCGGCGTCCGGTGCAGTGGTCCCTATCAAAGGGTGCTCTTCCAGAAATTCTGCTAATGCCTGACCCTTGATGGCTTTCTGAGGTACAAACCAGATGTCAAACTGTTGCAGGATGACCGCCCATCAGGATAGGCATCAGGTTAGCATTGGGCGGCTGAGGATTTACTTGAGCGAGTTACTCCGCGAGATCAAATAGAATTCATGATGCTGCAGATAATGTCGCAACTTTTGAACCATGAAGACCAAGGCTAAACAGCTCTTCTCAATATTTGAGTATCGAGTCTCAGCATCAATCATTGTTCGGCTGAGGTAATAGAGACTATTTTCACTGCCTGTGTCATTATTTTGTGCGAGGAAGGCTCCCAGTGATCGCTCTAAGGCTGTAACGTACAAGATGAGAGGTCTTCCTTCAACCGGGGGAATGAGCACCAGTGGTCTTAAGAGGTACTTCTTCAATTTTTTGAATGCCTCTTGGCAGTCATCCATCCATTGGTACGTGATCCCCTTCTTCATTAGCCTGGTGAAGGGAAAACATTTTACTTCCAGGTTGGCTATGAACCACCTAATGTAGGATAGGTGTCCTTGGAATCCCTTCAACTTGGTGAGATTTCTAGGAGGTGGTAATACAAGGATAGCCTTTGTCTTCTCAGGGTCGACTTCAGTTCCACGATGGCGTACGACGAAGCCAAGGAATTTCCCTGGGGTAACCCCAAAGGCACATTTCAAGGGGTTCATCTTCAAGCTATGCTGAGATTTTGTTGAAGACGGTCTCAAGTTCTGAAAGGTGATTCGAGCGTTGTCTGGAATTGAACACCAGGTCATCCACATAACATTCAATGAATTTCCCCAGGAACGATTTAAAGATCCGATGCATGGCACGCTGATATGTGGCGTCAGTGTTCTTGAGACCAAAGGGCATGACCCTGTAATAGAATACCCCTTTAGGGGCCTTGAAGGCAGTGTATTATTTGTCTTCTCGGGCCATTTTGATTTGATTATATCTAGAATATCTATCCATGAAGGATAGAGCCTTGTACCCGGTCGTCGCATCGATTAATAATTCGGTGATTGGGACTGGGAAATAGTCTTTCGGACAATGCCAATTGAGATCTCTGAAGTCAATACAGACGTGGATTTGTCCATTATTTTTCTTGACAGGGACGATTTTGGCCAACCAAATGGGGTACTGGACCTCCCGAATGAGGCTTGATTTAATGAGCTTATCGACTTCAGCCTCTATTTTGGTGGCATGTGAGGGATGCGTCCTTCTGGCGGCCTGTTTATAGCCCCGGTGGTCTTTTGGAAGACCCAGGTGATGTGTCGCCACTTCGGGATCAAGACCCAGCATTTCTGTGTAATTCCAGGCAAAAACATCCCAATGTTGCCTCAGGAAAGAGGTATATACCTCGTGCTCCTTGGGGGACATGGTTGCACTAATGAGAGTAGGCCTCGGATCTTCCTCGGTACCCAGGTTAATTTCCCTGAGCTTGTCCACTGTGGTGGAGATACCCTCCTCAAATTCAAAAGGTGCATCCTGGAGATCTTTCTCCTCTTATTCTCCCAAGTCCTCATCTCCTTGATCTGACGGGGGGATAGTTTCTGACACAATCTCTTGGGAGTCTTGAGGCGAGGTGTCGTGGGCGTCCTTACTCAAGTTTCCGTCCCCATATTGAGGGTTAGTGGACGTCCCTACATTTTCACGCTCGGTCGTTATGGATGAAGTCATGAGGATATCCGAGTGCGTGTCCGGACTTGAACTCCCACTTTCAACATGGTTGATGGGCAGGACAAAGTCTATGCCAAGCTGCCTGAGGCGGTTATCAGGAACCATTTCCAGGCCATTTGGAGTGGGAATCCAGTCAACACCATCGACCAAAGGCTTCTTTTTCTATTTCTCATAGAACCCAGCGTCAATTTAATGTGACTCTGAGAGCTCAAAAGGTGTTTTTTCGACGTGCAATGTTCCACTTTGTCCATTGATGCAGTACTTGATACACTGGTGGTAGGATGAAGGAACGACCATGTGCTTATGGAGCCACATCCTTCCCAGCAGGACATTGAATGCTGTGCTCTGCCGGACCACCAGGAATTCCGTATAGGCTACCAGGTCACCAAAATGGGTCTTTCGCTTAATTTGTCCCATTGGTTTCTACTCACTCTTATAGTAACCCAACAGAGTTATGGCCAATGGAATTAGGTCGTCCTCGCTATATCCCAACTTACAATGTGTCCATAGGGGAAGGAGGTTAACTCTAGAGCCATTGTCTATAAAGACTTTCTGGATCTCAATACCATTCAGTGTGTTGGACATATATAGTGTTCTGATACGTCCTTGCATGATGGAATCTTCATCCTGATCGGTGAAGGAAATCACCGCATTGCATTCAGTCGGGTCAGTCTCTGTCCAGTAAATATCAGTGGCAGCTACCTCGTCTTGAAACATCTGGGGGCTGAACAAAGCTTCTATAAGCACCTCCCTGAGGTCTGCTGACAGACTTAGGGCATCGAGGATTGACAGCTTGGCTGGAACCGATGCCAGCTGCTTAAGGATATCGTATTTCTTCTCCAGCGGCCGATGCTTCTCCATTGGCATGAGAGTCTTAGCAGGTGCTTTAAGGTCTGTAACATTTGACGAGGAGGGACCATCCGCGGGGTCGGATATCGATGATGTTATCGTGTTTTGAGGACTTAGACCGGACGGTCTGTTTGTGTGCACCAGGCGGCCAGACACTTGCTCCTCCTCTAGTGGGTATCGCAGAACAACAGGGCCAGAGTGGCTGCTTGTGGAGGTGGAGGGGCATTCTTTCTCCTGCTGAGTCCGTTCAGGGTCTCTCCCATGGGTTTCCGCGATATTAACGGTTTGGGTCGGGGTCCAACCGTAGGGTTGGTTTCAGTCGCGGTTGTGTCTCCCCTAGTATCCCCTACCTCTGCGATTCCTCCTCCCGGCTCCTTATGCAGGGAACTCGAGTTCATAACCATACCCTTCGTCAGGGAATGATTCCATAAGATGGATGACGTTAATAGAACCAAAGATTGTCTCTTCATCCTCTAACAGGTCAACCTGGTCGGTTGTCCCTGATGGTGCTGTTTGGTGGGTCGGTGCCTGTGGCGCCAAATTTGAGGGCATATAATCTTCCAGGGTCGGGACTAACTTTGGCCCCGTCGCGGACTGCTCCTCTTGCGATTGTTTCCCCCTTCTTCGATTATGCCCAGATGATCGTCTCGTGGAGGGTTGTGAGGCCGATACTGTTGGCTCTGCGGCTTCAGGGGCTATTGGTGGAAAAAATGGCTGTTGTAGTTGAGCTCAGAGTATGCCCTGGGCTCGGTTGATAGTCTTCCGAGTCATCCAGTTGTCAAATCTCTTCCCCTTCTTGCTGGTGACTTTCTGCCACCCCTCCTCTTTTTCGGAGTCGATGGTAGAGATACATTCCACATGTGCTGGGGGTGGTCCCAGCTTGACCTGTCCAGATTCTACCATCCTCTGCAGGAGGTCTTTGAAGACAAAGCATTCTCAGATATTGTGCCCCAACATCCGATGGTAGGGGAAGTAATCTGGCCTGTCATCGTGGCCAACCTCTTCAGGTTTCCTTGGCTCCGGGAGGCAGATCAAGTTTCAGTTCATGGTGGCAATGAAGTAGTCGCGGACTTGATCATCTCAGAATGAGTATACTTTTTGTCATTGTTCCTCAAACTGGTTTCGCTTCGGTCCTCGCTGATCGTCCTGTTTAGGCGGAGGTGGCCACTGATATACGGGAGGCCCTTGATGATTTGGTGGAGGCCTGAGCGGTGGAGCGGGCATAGGGGTTGGCTTGAGTGTGACAGCGGACGCTTTAGCTCTAGGGGCTCTTTTCGCATGAGCCTGCGAGGCTATTCAAGACTTCGAATTGGTCCGCTGTAGGGAGTCCTCAATTCTCTGGGCAATGGCCGAGAGATGGCGGAAGCCAGTGGTGCACTCCACTGGTATGAGTGGTGTTCGCATCTCATCTCGAATATTATCGATGCATATGGCTAGCATCTCATCTTAAGGCATTGGCATGTTTAGGGAATAGGTCAGAACTTTCCATCTGGTGATGAAATCTAAGACCCTCTTATTCTCTCTCTGCTTGCAGTTCATGAGATCGCTTACCGTTGTTTTAGAAAACACTGAGATGAAGTGGAACAGGAAATGCTGTCGAAGGTCCTCCCAGCTCTTTATTGACTGGGATAGAAGACTCGTATACCAGACGAAGGCAGATCCTTGCAAGGTATGTACGACGCATCTGAGTTTTACTGCTTCTTGTTGCTCCGTAGTTCCCATGATAGGGTCACAATAGGATGCGTAGTGCATCAAATGTTGTTCTGGATCACCTGATCCATTTAATATAGGGAATACAGGGCTCCCAAAATTGGGTGGAGGCGGTATGTTGCTCACCCAATCCAGGTAGGGTTTCTGATCTGGCTGTATCAGAGCGGGTCGACCTTCCATCGCTTCCAATCGAGATGTTAGTGCCTCGATGGTGTTGGTGAGACCCTGGTTTACATCCTGTTGGGTATGTTCCTAGGCAGGCATAGCCCAAGGTATTGCCTGAGTATCTGTATTGGCCGGCACCAGGGGTGCATGTGCCATTTGTGGAACCTTCGGAGGGTTCAGGCGTACTCCCTCTAGTTGCTTCCTGAGTGGAGGGAAGTCTTGGTATTCATCTGAATCTATGTTTAGGTAGTTTGACGGGTCGGGCGCCTCGTTGGACGGGAGCCCTGACCATGTTTTGTTTGGTAGGGAAAACCTTAGTCTTTGAGGTGAACTTGTTGGGATTTCATGATGTAGCTCCTCCTGGGATGCACTTTCGATAAGGCGGTTTTTCTGGAGTAGCTCGGCATTAAGCTGCCTCAGTTCTTTCATCTCCTCTTCCTGTTGAGCGAATCTCTCTTTGAGCGTGAGTGGATCATCTTTGTCGAGAGAAGGAGGTGGGCTAAGGGTAACCAGTCCTTTGTTCTTATACTTGTTGGAAGCTCGCAGGGTAGGCGGAGGAGGGTTGGCTGGAAGGACGACCATATTTTGGGCGGCCCTCTGGTTCCAGTTTTGCACACCTAGTGGTTCGTTGTGAGTCATAGCCTGACCAGAACTATTGTCTCCTGATCCCTCCTGATTTGTATTATCTCTGGTGTCACCCGTGGGGTTAACTTCTATGATGTTGATAGATGCGTATCGCGGGGCAGAGAAGATTCCATCTTCCAAATGGGAAGAGGATATCCCGTGTCTTCTGCTGGTCTTCCCTTTCATGACCTGGGATTGCCTTCGGACTTCTTGACGCAGGGTGACGCAGAGGGTTCTTTGGTGCGACCTTATGGTGTGCCTTCCTCTCGGAGGGGATGATGATTCAAATGATGGGATAGGATGCGAACCTCCTCTTCTGATTGTCCTCCCTAGACGAGAGAATACTGACTCTCGTAGGGGAGTTTTTTGTTGAGGGGGTAATAATTCCCCCAGCCCTGAGGGTTGGGGTTGGCTCTGTTCCTTGGACATCAAGTCTCTTCCCATTTTTATTGGTCTTATGGGGGAATTTGTTGTTAAAAATGCCCACAACCCTGAAGGTTGGGGTTGACCCTGGATTGCGATAGTGGCTACGGCTATCGCTACCTGCCTGATCTTGCGTGCCCCCATTCGGGGGTGAACTGGGTTTGGTGCCGAGTTCTTCTGTGAATCAATCCCTTCTGGCGAGGCAGGAAAAGATCTTTGATTGGCCTCTCTTAGGCGAGAGGCATGTTGTATGATTTTGGTGGCCTGATTCGGGAGTTCTTGAATGGCTTGTTCCCGTCGGGCCTGACGATTTTGGGACTTACTCAAGGCCTGACTTTGCTGGGTGTGTTTTCTTTCATGAATAGAGATACCACTTGATTGCCATCTTGATGTGATGACGTTTCAAGACACCATGCCGAACGGGTTCTTATGGGTGGGGAGTGGAGTGAAATTCAGGGCTCCATGTTCTCCCCATCCCCTGATATGGACTCCCATCGGAGCGTCACTGATGAGGCGGCGCAGATGGTGCAGCGCACGGAGGCAGGTTATCTCCATGTTTCCTTTACGCCTCTCGGGTCGTTGTTGCCGTGCTGAAGGAAGAGGTTCTAGGTCGATGTGATGCAGGAGGTCTCCTATTGTCTTGACGTGGTCTACATACCCATCGTAGGACAGGAATCTTGATTTCAGTTGGTGGAGGGTTGTCCATATATTATGGCGGATGTCATGCATGCATTCTTTCGACAACTTTCTAGGTATGTCGAACTGAGAGGTGTCCGTAGGCCAAAACATAACTGGTATATCATCCCTGGCCAGTCGTTTCCTCAGGTGCAGCATATCAGCATACTCCTCCGCTAGTGACTCCTCTACCTGTTCAGCCCAACTAAGATGCTCGCTGCCAATGTGGTCGGAGGCAGTGGGATAGGTAGGTGTTGGATCATTATGTGGGAGATTCCGAGGTGGTTCAGAGGATGAACGTGGCCCTGGACCGTCTCCTGATTGCAGAAGGATGTCATCGGCGACCAACTGGGAATCTGACATGCTTGATCCCGTCCTTCTGAGTGCCTCAGCACACGAGGGATTTTCTGTGCTTGATTCGGTGGGAGGAGGACCTTCTCGTTGATATGATATGTCATCATGGGGAGGAACTCTTCAATGGCAGTCGTTATGGTGAGGAATAACATTACTGCTTGATGCTTCACTTCATAGAGGACTTTTACAGTGCACACCCTGGGGAGGACCTTCATGGCGTGTCGCAGCATGGGGAGGACCTTCTGGCTGCGTAGCGTCGTTACGGGGAGGACCTTCGCAACAACTGCCATCATGGTGAGGATGACCATCATGGCTTGACGTTCAATGTGCATCCTGGGGAGGACCTTCATGACACACTACGACAAGGGTATGACCTTCTTGTTTCTTGGGGCCAATGCGAGGAGGACCTTCACAATGGCGGTCGTGGTGGTGAGGACTACCATCACAGCTGCGGAAATGGTGAGGACTACCATTAATACTACTGTAGGGAGAATATCTGTGGGATACATCCTGGGGAGGGCCTCTAGAATGTACCGCAACGAGGGGAGGGCCTTCTCATTTCTTGACATCTCTATGGGGAGGACCTCTGTTATCAGGGTGGAGAGGACTACCACCGTGATCTGATGCCTGGCTTCATGGAGTTCTGTTGTAGCGTAACCCCTGGGGAGGACCTTCAGGGCAGGCTACAACAAGGGGAGGACCTTATTTTCGTGATGAGACGTCACTACGGGGAGGGCCTCCGCTGTTGCGACTATGATAGTGAGTACTACTATCATAATCTATGGTCCCACTTCATGGAGCGTGTTTGCAGCTTATACCCCGGGGAGGACCTTCAGGGTGGACCGCAGCAAGTGGAGGACCTTCTTACTACTCGATATTATGTCCACGTGGAGGGTTTCCATGACTCGCATCAAAAGAGGATCTCTTTTGATCGATCATTATATGCCCATGGGGAGGCCCCCACGGGTGCTCTGGGGAGGACCTTCAGAGCTACCGGTAGTGAGATTGTGGGGAGGACCTTCGCAACTGCAACTGCCACTCCCATAATATGGTAATGGATGGGTAGGGTTCTGAGCCTTTGATGTATTCTTAGCGGCGTTGGGAACCCCAGCTTCCAGTAGAGCAGAGTCATGAACTCCCTCTTTATTTTCCAGCTGCCTTTGGCGCGTTCGGGGCGCTCTCTCGCGGGCAACAGGGACCGTCTGTTGTTGACAACGGCCTTCACCTTTGGGTCCCTGTCTAATTGGGTCATTTGATGCTACCGGGATATGCCGAAGAACATCTTTACTTTTAGTAGGGATATGTTCCTGCTCTGGAGAATCCACCGTGATGGACAGGTGTCCCCCAGTTGGAACGAGTGAAGTTTCTCAATCCGGTTGCCCTTGCGTCGCGGAATATGGCCGGCGACCCTCCTAGGCAGAATCAGGGATGTAGATCTACTCCGAGGCAGCTATCTCGTCTCTCAGATGAGTCGCCTCAATTGGGGAGACGGGCTCACGGGCCCGAGTCCTTACTGTTTATGCTGATGCAATTACATTCTGGAAAGTCTGCAAGATATGATCTGGGATCGATACCTACTCCTCCATCATTGCCAGGATATGCAGAGAGACATTTTTGGCTGGAACAGGTATGAAGGCTCATTCCAGTATCGGAGTAGGAATATCCTACTCCAGTCCTCCTGTGGTCAGTGGGTACTGAAAATTCTCCTGTATTGGGGAAGGTGAACAAATCTGCCCCTGTGCCCGGATACTCCGGTTTATCTCTCTATTTTCCACCACATCAGGATGGTGGAATTTACGTTCATCCACAGGGAGCTGGCCTTGCTTATATTGGTTTCCCACCGTATCGAGTCAGTGGCCTTTGTTGGCAGGGAGACGTGCCCACCTATGATTTTCCGCCACATCTGGGTGGCGGGATTTGTTGATCGCCACCATATCAGGATGGCGGGTGTCAGAAGAAACTGCTAGGAGCTGGTCCTGTAAGCACCGGGTCTCCACCAGGTCATGTTGGTGGGCTTCACGACCCTAGGCAGGGAGAGGTGCCTGCCTGGTAAGTATCGTCTTGTGTGAGCGACGGGCTTGATGGAGCTCGACGGGGATGCGCGCCAGCTTGTATGATGCCGCCATGTCTAGATGGATGGCTCAAGAGGAGAGAACAGGTGTAGGTGCCTGTTCATGGTACGTCTCCATGGCAGGGCAGCATAGCTACACCTCAGGGACCAGAGTGATGACTGGTCCCTGATTGTACGTCTGCCACCCTCATCGGGTGGTCCAAGGGGCCATAGCTTGGGGAGCATGGGCCTGAATCCTCGGGGAGACATCCTCCTCGGCGCGAGGATGTTGAATCGTGCCATGACCACGATGACGTCTGCTGGCACGGGCCTTGGAGCAGAACCCCCGTTCGGTGGGGATGAAGTCCTCAACGTCGACCTCATCCATCTCCCTAAGATAAGGGGGGTACGCATTGTCCCGTTCCGGGGAAAGAATCCCGAAACGGTTAAAGACAGCAACAGGGGATGTCTGGATCTACCTTTGTGGTCACTACTGGGTAGGAGACCAATGAGTTCTGGCGGATTAGAGGGCGTGCATGGCCGCCTCCACCGTTGGGAGAGTACCGTTCACGTGGTACTCTCAGGTCAACGCGTCTGAGACCTAGTATTGAAGACGCTGGGTGGGTGACGGGGTCCTCTGCAGGTGAGGACGTCTGGTCATTGCGTTGTTGGAAGCATGTGCTTGTGAGTTCCTTCGGGATTCTATTGGATCAAAGGGAGTTCTGAAGGTATTACCTGCAAAACATTTTATCAAATACAAACAACAAACCCGTCAAAGCAGCATCTCATGATCCCATGCGTAATTAATGACCTTGCTTGGACCTCCTTGTGAGTAAAAGGGGGAACACAATGGAATTAGGTTAAATCCGTCGTTCTTGGTTAAATATTCACGTTGGGTTCACCATTTTTGTTTCAGGTCGGTCTCAAAACGCCCAATGGTTCCGTATCCGATGACGCGTGGACCTGCTTTCCAAAGGCAAGCGTTCGCCGGATGGTCTGACCAGCGACGCTTAAGAACTCACATTGGTTGAGAGGATGGGAATTCGGGATCATCACACCCTTTTGGGGGAATTATTGTCTGTTCCGAGACTCTCTTATAGATTTAAGACGTATTCATATGTTCATGAATCTTTGGTTTATACCCAAGCATAATATCCACAAATTTCTCCTGGTTGGAAATGGTCAGCTGAACGCAGGGTTTCGGAATCATTTATGCCCAAGTTTTACCATCCCTCATTGGATTAATGACCCCGAGGAGTCAGAACTCATTGAGGTGTCACTAGGAGTGGCGCAGTGAACCGATGTGAAGATAGTCGGATCGACCGGTTGTTGGGCTTGAACCTCATGGAGGCTTCCTACGTACCCTGTCTAGGGGATAGGGATCAAAGTCCACATAGTTCGAATTGGATTGGTACTTATGCTCTGAGGTAGCCCAGAATGATGGATTGGGGTTACACTCTGAGGAGGCCTAGGGCGATGGATTGGGGCTTACACTCTGAGGAGGCCCATAAGAGGATGTCATGGTCGATGCTTACTCTAAGCCCATGTGAGTCATGCTCGGTGTGAGAAACAAGAGGCAGCAAGGACCAGAGGATCACATCGCTAAAGGTGTGTCCATGAGAAGTGGAGTGGGGCTTGCACATGAGGGCGGACCATAAAGTCGGGGCTTACTCCGGGATGGACGCCCATGGCGACAGAGCGAAATGGGAGAGGGAAACGGGTGCTTCTATGCCCGTCACATCTCTTGCTCCCTGGGGAAGTACTGAGGTGCATGGGGATGGCTACCTTTGGATGGGTATACTGCCCCCTCTCTAGGGAGGGGAGAAGTGACCGACCGCCGAAGCGTGCAGTCCCCCATCCTGGCGAGTAGAGGCAGAAATGGGGCTCTCGGTCTCAGACCCCGCATTACCGTGGGAATGTGAACCCAGGCATGCTTTGGGAATCTGCCCAAGGGTCGGGGAAACCCCTTTGCCCTTGTTTACCGTGGGTATGTGAACTCAAAATGGTGCGCTGATGTGCCTGAGGGTTACACCACACAGATCTGGTGGCTCTAGTGGAGGTCTCGGCTAGGGGCCAATGAGTAGGCCAATGAGGAGGTTGCGAAGGATCAGGCCAGATTGAAATTGGAAGTATTTTATCTAGCTCAGGGAATGGGAACTCCAAAGGTTTTGGCAGGACACACAGGGGTATGGGTAGTGGCGCCCTTCGCGTAGGGAAGTGTTATGCGGCTGGAGAGGCTGTCTGCGAACCAGGGTAGTCCGAGGACTGATGGGAATCCTGCGAACCAAGGTGGTTCGCAGCTCCGGGTTTGATCCGCGAACCAGGGTGGTCCGCGGAGGGTTCCATGCAGGCAGCGACAGCCAAGGGCGGCACCGTCCGGAGGCTCGTCGGTCGGGGCTTCGCCCGCGTAGGAGGGTGCTACGTGGTGTGGCGGATCGAAAAAGAGGCATAAAATCCCTGGTCCATGGGGAGTACATCCGCGGAGGGACCCTGGTTCGCGGTTTTCTCTTCTTTGTTATTTTAAGTTTGTGGTTCACCAAGTTATTATGTGTTTTTTTGGTTCCTTATTAGTTCGTTCCCAGGTTCATACTCGCTCTGGTTCGCGAACTGGAACTTCCGAAATCCTAAGACTTCCTTCGAAATCCTTCCACCCGAATCTGACCGATCTCCTCTCCATTCTTCCCTTTTTTCTTTCTTCTTCAATCTCCTTTTATAGAGCAGGGAAAAGGACATATCTATGGTCATTCGGCACCTTTTGCGGAGGCCCATGACTGAAAACCCGGTTCACGGATGACTTGGTCAATCCATAACTCGAGGGGTATTAAACACTCCTATGTGAACCAAACTCGAGGAGTGTTTGGCGGCCGCGGAGGGTTCCGCCTCCATTTCGCAAATGACAGTGGAGACGGTTCGGGCCAATTGACGTAGCTCGCGGCTGGGGCGGTCCAGAATGGTAAACCGGGTTGGCGTATGTCCCGCCTCGCGACCGCAGAGGATCTCCACCTCCATCTCGTGAACGACGACGGTCCGCGGGGGAGAGACGCTTCGTGGAACCAGCCGTGCATCGTTAACATTACACCGGTCCACGGACCGGTTCCTTCTTCCTAATCCTTGAGTATTTTCCACATTTTCCCAATCCTTTTGAGGGGAAATTGGGCAGAATCTCCCTTGAGTTAAAGGGGATCATCATTCTCCTTTGAAGATTTTTTTCAGGACCCTATAGCCTCAAACAACTCATTTTTTATCAGTCAAATTTTCTTCAAGATGCATATCATTTTATCTTTTTCACAAATTTTTAATTTGTACATCTTGATCTCATTGAAAAAAATATACTTCTTTTATAATCAGCTCCTTCTTTTCTTCATCAACATGAAATGTTTATTCCATATTTTTTTCATCAGTAAATTTCTTGTTTTCTTTCTCAAGCTTCTTCATTTATTTCTTGAGATATTTGATTTGTTACATGTATAATTATAATTGTTTTTTCAGATTCCACTCAAGTTTTATTCTTTCCTCTTCCTCATCAATACTACTTGATAAATCAATTCTTCTCTTTTCTTGGGAAAACAAACTAAATTCATTATCTGAAGAAAAAATTGATGATGAATCTTTCTTATTCTTAATAATAAGATTTATATTCTTTCTAATTTAGTTTTTATTCTTCTTCTTATCCCACTTTTTTTATGTGATATTTTAATATATGATTTTGAATCTGATTTTGATTATTCAACATTATCTTTTGGAAACTTCTTGGAAAAATGATCAGTACGACCACAGTTTAATCAATTAGGTTGTTGTTTATTCTTACCCTTTAATTTTACCTTCCTGAACCCTTTTTATATAAGAGAAACAATGAAATTATATTCATCATCATCCTCACCATTGTTTGAATCTTTATATTATTCAACCTCTTCTTCTCTGACTTTTACCTTTATCATGGTTTCAAAGTCCAATTAACTTTTATCTTTATTATTGAAAGATGGAATTTTCTTCATCTCATACTATATGAGAATGTTTTATTATTAATAAAGTGGTAAATAATATATTTCTTATAGGGGTGATACCTTTGAATCAAAATGATCTAGAAAATTTCTCATCGGTTTTTTGCAAATAATAGAGTCATCCATGTTTTCACCAAATCCTCCAATGTTGTTGACTATCTCATTTACTCTAGTGAAATAGTCATCAATAATATCTTCATAATTCATTTTAATTCCCTAAAACTTAATCCTATAAACTTTTAGTTTGTATTCCTTAACATTGAAATCCCCTTCATAGATGTTTCTAAGTTTATCCCAAATCTCCTTAGTAGTCTGGATACCCATGATATTTGTGTAGACCGTTTTTGTTAGATACATCAAGATGGAATTTTGATCCTTTACAACTAACTCCATATTTCTATTATCATCTTGTGTCATGTTATCATCATTAAAAATGGGTGTAAAACCCATTATTGCATCATTTCTCACTTCTAGGTCAAGTGATAAGAGATAAGGTAGCATCCTATTCTTCCAAATGTGATTATTCTTCCCATAAAATTTTGGAACACCTTAGCTATTGATAGAATTAATATTATGCATATTTCATAAGGATTTATAGATCTTTAGAGGGAACCTAAACCTCTAATACCACTTCTAGTTCCCCAGTCCAGATTAACAACTAAGAGGGGAGGGGTGAATCAGTGGTTTCTTTTTATGAATTTCTTTTTCTTTTAAATTCAACCTCATGAACTGGTTAAGGTTCTCGATCCACTCAATATTATCTCTTAATTTCACATCATGTGTAGTGGTAGTAATAGAGAGAGAAACACATAGTATTTACAAGGTTTAGTACAAAGGCCTAGTCTTTTCAATTTTGGTCCCCCAACATGGATTCTTCACTATCAAACAAGTGATTACAATTCTCTAACTCCAACCGAGAGACTTCGTTTGCTTACATCTCCAACTAAAATAATTTTGTTTCATCTCTAACTGAGAGATTCCTTCTTCTCTTGACTCCAACCAGAAGACTTCACCTAGTCCCAAAACCAACCAAAAGACTTCACCTTTAAAGAAGGCCTTATCCACTTTAGGATGATATTTGATCTTCCTCCGTGATCTTTTAGGATCTGAGTTGCTTATGTACTATTCAAGTATCTTCAACAACCATTGAATATGTCTTTCAGAATTGTTCAATTAATTATGATCACCTATAATGACCAGTTGACTCGGTGTAATAATTCTTGGGGAAATCTTCCTTCTATCTGAATTATCTACCTCAATTGTATGTGTAAAAGTTTTACACACAATCTTTTGTATTATTTTATACAAGAATAATTTTTGAACAATATAAAACTAATTATTCTTGAATTTTGAACTCAATTAATTCATAATTCATTCATGGATTTCATGGAATCTGAAAGTGATTTATTTTAGGTATCTTAATGTTGGTACATATTCGCGTATATGCATGCACCACATTTACCTTCTTCTTTAAAGCTTTATACCCCTCAATTATATCACATACATGTATATTATAATATGCATGTGTATCAAATGTACCATGAAAGTCCTTCATGCAAGGGGTGTGTATAAAATATTCACCTTGTGTCATGCACACCTTTATGCACACACACATTGTCAACCTTGTGCTTCTTCAAGCAAACCCTGTATGTAGACACACATTATCCACTTTGTGTCTCAATGTATGTAAACTTTTGAACCAGATTGTTTCACTTCCTTCTTGTGCACAAAACCAAATAGGATTTAGGTATATTTATGTTTTCAAATTCTTCTTATTCATGAACACAGTGTAAGGATACACTATCTCATAGTTGTCTTAGAATTCTTCACAAAAGAGAGGAAAGCTTCTTCATGAAAGTCTTTTTACAAACACTGGTTCTCAATGTTCTTCACAAAAACTAGGGAGATGCATTATTGCATTGTCCCTATTTATTCTCAAAAACAAGTTTCATCATGAATAAATTCAAGAGTTTTTTGCACTTGTTGAATGCTCACAGGGTAATCTTATCCCCCATGAAAGTGAGGCTTCATAGCTGGGATTCATGCTTCATGAACTAGTGGATTGTGGTGATCTTTTTTTTAGAACACTCTCAAAATGATGATCGATATACTCTCATCATCTACAGACTCCTCCTTTTATAAGAAAGGATCACAATGTCTTGCACTACCTAGATCCAATTTCTATGCCATGTTGAAGTCTCCTTCAATGATCTAAGAATAATTTCATATCTCATCTCATCTTCAAACACCCAATACATTTGGGATAATACAAACATTTGTCGAATCTCATGAAATCTCTGTGTTACACTTCACCAATTCCTTAAGTTCGTGCAATAAGGATTGTACGATCCTCAATTTTTGAATCTCAAACCCCACCATGGTGATAAATTGTTTGAGAGGACTCCTACAACTACATTTTTAATTCAACTATTGTTCATTCCTCAAGCTCTGCGTATACATGCAAGATGATAGATTTCATGCATGAATTTGATTTATTCCCAAATAATTAATCTCATCGAAAAAATCTTTACCAATGGATGGAATCGATCAATCAGTGGCTCAACTATGCTTTAGCATAATGAATATTATCAGAGGAGATGAAGTTGCAGAAGATCAATGCTTTTGATCATATATATCAGATCCACTCAATATGACGGTGTGGGAAATGTCCATAAATTTTTTAAGAAGAAGAACAGTTTTCCACCTTCATTTATCCCACATCAAAACTCCACTAGGGTTTATCTTAATTTTTTCAATCAATGTGTGACTATTTCTCCTCTAGATGTATACTGGGGATCAAAATCAGTTACACCTTTCACACACGCCACCATGGTCTTGCTCTTCTTTGAACACCGAAACCCTGTTGGCATGATCCATATGCCCATTCACTCATGTAGGCCTTATACACAGGACTTCCCTAGGCTTATACGTAGCACATCCACCTTCTGGTTGGCCTAGGATGTCTCCCACTGGGCATGGTAGACATTATTCCCACATGATCCTGTGGATGGGATTTTCCTTGGTTGGCTAGTAGGTTGGCCTTATTTTTTAATGTAATCCAACAAAAATTTTCTAGAAAAATGATAAGTGTATAAAATAATATAATGACATATCAAATAAAATTACAATAATACCTTCTTAATAAATCCTTCACTACCTCATGTAATAATCATGTATTTTTTCATGGATACTTCTATATATTCTTTTCTTCATGAAATATAAAATTCATATTGAATGGCCTTCTTGATTCTTTTAATCATTGTTTTAAACAATGTGTTCTTTCTTAACACATGTCTGGGACATTTAATATCAGCACAAACAATATTTATATTTGTCCAAGGATAATTTTGCAATCATTTAATCCAATTCCATTAGATAAATACATAATAATTCTCCATCCATCACCACTTCTCATTATCATCTTACCAAACACATATTGACATATAATTGACAACAAATGAAAAATTGGGCCCAACAGTAATTTTGTTTAAATATTAATTCAAGTCGCTTTATATTTTCTCATCTTCATCCAACTCATATAGTGTATTACAATTGTTCTTAATAAAATTCAAATTAATTTGAAACCCCTTTATCTTTCACTTCCTCATTCAATCCAAAGTCTATGTTTAACTTTCTTCATTGATCGTGTGTGTGTGTGTTCAGCACACAACACTTTTATTATCACATTCATTTTCTTATTATTTTAACTCATTCACTATAAACATCTTAAACTAGATTAATAACCAACTCAATGGATTAGTAAATCATCCATTGGGGTGAGTCATAATTTGGGGTTGTCAAGTGATTGAGATCTTTTGGTCATTAAATATTATTTAGGTTAAAATTGTGTGTGTTAAAAATTAAAATGTCATGGATTAATGAAATGATTAGTTTAACATATTGATTTCATGGATTATTTGAACCATAAATAAACTTCCCAAAAAAAGTTTTTATTGAGATCATTACCCTATTTTATTCTTGGATTAAATCCTCAATATTTGTGAATTTTGATCAAAATCATCCTGTGAAGTGGGTGGTAATTTAATTCAATATATTAGAAAGCTCAAGAATATCATAATCTTGCATATCTAATAATAAACTTACCCAAATATTTATAAAATTTTTAAAACTAAATTCATCCATCAATCAATTTAATAAATATTTTCAAACAACCCCCCCCCCCTAAAAGATAAAAAAACACAATAGACTCTAAAAATAGTACCATAATTTAGTATTTGACCCGAGTGTTTCTATACACATTATAAAAAAGTACCTAACCTTTTAATGCTCGATAGGTAAAAATAGGGTGCACTTCACTACTCATTAACACTCTTATTTTCATCAAAGTATAATTTATTTGCATGTACTCTTTCTGGTGTTGCACTCACTACTCTTTTAACTAAGGTTTTGTTGTCCAGTACTTCTCTAAGTCCACTCATACCATTTTCAATACTTATAAACTGGGGGAACATTTGGTTCACTAACTCATCTTCTGCCTTCTTGAAATTCTGGTATTATACTCATAGTTTTACCATCTTTGTTCTTTTAAGCTTTTTTATCCCATAGTGAGTGACATGAATAATTATACATATGTTTGGGATGTATTACAAGTTGAAACATAACTATATAAACTTCTACTTATAGAACTGTAAAAAAATATTCTTTACTCTATAATTCAAAACATACTTTACCATATCATTACCTACAAGTGTTTCTAGATCAAATTTTGGTAGTTTATATGGTTTCTCCATGATAGTCCAATGGTTCACACTTAACTGTTTCAGGTAAGATTCCATTCAGTCTTTTCAATACCCATAGTCACTTCTATTAAAAAATGGGATCTTTGTGGAATCCATCCATCATTGGAATTTATATCTACCATCTTTGTAAAGACCTATAAATTTCAAGGAAATTTTTTTTCTAAATTTCTTTGGAATTTTACGAGTACGCAGTTTCTGACGGCGCCTGATTTTGAGGCCCGGTGTGCCTGGAATCAATTTCTGAAGTTTAGCTCGGGTATGTTCAGTGAACGAACGAGTGGGTTTTTCTATCTTTTGATCCGTTGCTCAGAATCGAAATTTGAGGGCACCGATGAAACCGCAGCGCCGATAATTGCTTAGGAACACCTTTTCTAAAGGTGCGTTTGCTCGGGTGTTGATGTAAAAAAAGAGGGGAAAAAATATAATTGTTTTATTTTTATTTCTTCACTAAGCAGTTTAAGTGAAATAAAGTTGTGTCTCAACTTAATTTCTCTTTTATAAGTGTTAGATCCTAGGTGTGGGAGTTGGAGTGGGACCCACTAGTTGTTAAC
Source organism: Viscum album (assembly GCA_963277665.1). Taxonomy (NCBI): domain Eukaryota; kingdom Viridiplantae; phylum Streptophyta; class Magnoliopsida; order Santalales; family Viscaceae; genus Viscum; species Viscum album. Next base: position 1,310,492,700 of record OY728130.1, on the reverse strand, counting down.
TTCCCATGAGAGGATTAAGGGTGAGGTGGGGCCCACACGAGCCCCCACCTTTTCAAATTTTCTAACTCTTCTAAACCCCCTTTTTAATTAAGTGACTCCTCCTCTCCTCACCTCCCACATTAATTCATGCCACCTAAACACTAATTAATTTGACAACTTAAGATCAATTAATTAAGTATGTTAGGTTTGAATTTTGAAAGGCATGGCTTGAGTAATAAAATAAGAGCTATCTTATTTTATTTGGGTTTAGCTTGTTGTGTTGAGTTTTTGGGAGAGTTCTAGTTTTTGAAGAATTTCATCCTTCCACGAAGAACTCCTTCCTCATCATTGAAGAACGTGAAGAACGCCGGTGCCAACCTCGGCTTCCTTTTTCTCGACGTTTTACGAAGCGACGTCGTCATCCCGCGGCAACATCTACGGAACAACGGAGCTTCCCTTTCTTCGTCAAGCGATCAACCATCGTGAATCGAGGTAGGGAATAATTTGAGAATGATATCTTCTCACATGGATGTTTTCTTTAAAAACAGGGAACGCGGATCAACTCAATATTAAGTTGATCCATGAAAGAATATGTTTGCGGGTTGGGAATATTTGATTGCGGGGAAATACGTAGGGGTTGATTACTTTTTGTTTGTGAAATATCCTTTGTCGTTCTTCGTCTTTATTTATGGGCCGCTTGTCATTGTTGTAACGGGAGGAGGTCGGACCGCCCGAACACGGACGACCCTCCCCCCTTTGTTGTTGATTATTTTGCGGCTCGAGCGAAGGCGGCGCAGTGCAACGTCACCGCACAGAAACAAAGAGGAACAAGGTGAAGAAGCGTGGCGCCGTCGCGCCGCGTCGTGGAGGCCGAACAAAGCCGCGGCGTCGTCGCGCCACGCCGAAAAACCACGAAGAGGTTGCGGATTGTTTGATTGACGTGCGGATCGACGGGCAACGACAAAGCGGGCCGCAATGGCATTTAAATCCCTTCATAGTGAAGATCGGGTCCCTGGAGGACCGTCGGCGAAGACGGCAGGCGAAACGGACCACTGGAGCGCGTTCGGTGTTCCGCAGAAGGCGGGTGGCGGCGGCGCGCCGCAGGAGCAAACCGCCGCGGCTGAACCGCGGCGGTGGGGGAAGAACCGGAATGGCTTCGGCCGTTCTGGATTGAGGCGGCGCGGCTTATTCCGCACCGGTTCGTCAACCCCCCCCCCCCCCCCCCCCCGCACCCGCTGGTCACGCGGGCGCCGCGCCCTAATTTCGGACATATCCATTTAAACGTCCATAACTTGGGCTACAGACCTCCGATAGACGCTCCGTCAGTTGCGATGCGATCCTTGGATCGAGACGGTCGTTTCGGTATATTACACTCAGGGTTTCAGAGAATTTTGGGTACGAATGGGTTGGTTTGTACCCGAAAACCAACCGGGCCCTCGGAGCGGAAATGGTTATATCTTGAGCTCCGGACGACCGATTGACGTGTCGTCAACTTTTTTGGATTCCTCTTGATGAGACGGAACTTTTTGCATACTTCGCCTGAGTTTTGGTTGTAGTTGGATAGTGGCCGGGTTGGATTGTACCTGAAATCCAACCGGGCCCCTGGAACGGAGAAGCTGATAACTTTCAGACTAGACGTTCGTTTGACGAACCGTCAGCGGCGTTGGTGATCACGTTGAGAAACGGTCCCTATGAGTATACCCTATGAGAGTTCGGGGTACAGTTGAGATACGGCCGGGTTGGTTTGCACACGAAACCAATCGGGCCCCTAGGACGAAAAGGCTAATAACTCACAGACCGGGCGTCCGATTGACGCGCCGTCTGTTGCGTTTAGACCCCTATGACGAGGCGGTCCTTTGAGATACTTCTTCGTGGGACTTTGAGATACTTGGAGTATCAACCTTTAGCTCGTGGAGCGGACCCTCCCGGAGACGAGCGTACGGAGTACGGAGACCGTGTAGTCGGCTGAGACCTGATGACTGCTTGACCGACTCGACTTGGAGTGAGTCGACTAGCCCAGTGGACGGAGCACTACTTTGTTTGGGTGCAGACCCATGGCGAATGGAGCACTATTGAGCTTGGGTGCAGACCTGTGGTACTCGTCCGGAGAGTACCTCTACAGGCTATTAGGGGGGATGCACTACTGTGTTTGGGTGGCAGACCCCGGTGGGAAGCACTATTGTGTTAGGGTGGCTGACCCGCGGTACTCGACAGGAGGAGTACCTCAGTAGTCTTAGGTTAGTAAGTAGTACCTCGGAGTCGTGACAAGATCACTGTACTCGTCAGAGACGGAGCTCTTCAGCAGTTACGGTTTCGATAATGAAAAACCTGGTTTGAGCTGAGTCTATGACCTCTGTGTTTACCTCATGATTGAGATGGGTCACTTGATAACTTAGGTATATGTATGGGCATATACCTAGGTAGTGGTTATCCGCTGATTTCATAACCTTTGTGTTTCCTCATGATTGAGATGAGATACTTGATAACTTAGGTATAAGTATGGGCTTATATCTAAGTAAGGGTTATCTGTTGTGTTTCTATTTTGTGGTTATCCTTGTTGGATTTAGAGAGACCTTGAGGGTCTCGGGGTCCCTACTGAGTATCGTTATACTCACCCCTGCACGAGCTATGCCCACACCTCGTTGTGTTGGTTGCAGACGACGGGCAGTGCTGAGAGAGGCCGAGTGTTTGAGGACAGGAGGTACCCGGAGGTGGACCTCACGACGAGTCAGTATTCAGAGGTGGACTTCACAACGAGACGACACTTGGAGGAGGTTGACGGGCGAAAGTGTTGTGGAGGCTATTTGTACCTACCCTTCAGGTAGGATCCATGGTGGACGATCCAGGAGCTGCGCTATCTATACCTACGCTTCAGGTAGGATCCAAGGAGGACGACCCAGGAGCTGCTTCCGTTCTTCCAGCTGTTTGTATTTTTCTGTTGTACTTTCGTTCAGTTGTAGCTGTACTTTCAGTTGGGTTTGTATTCTGGTCCACTTACTTTTCAGCACTTCTTTTTGTTCTTAGTGTATTAATTCCACTTGTACTCTATGATGTTTTTTTTAATTTTATAAAGGCAATGTCTTCCCAGTTATTGGGATTTATGCCTTTGGTGCTAGTCGTCAGCCCCTGACCTATGGAAGGCGGGCTTGGGGTAGTCACGGCACGGTCCCCGAGGACGGGTTGTGACAATCTTAAAGAAATTATCTTTTATTCCTTATACTATTAGGTCAAGGATCAGGTTAGCAAAGTTCTTAAAAATAAAAAATAGAACTATGTCATCCTTAAGAGTGTCCTACTCTCTGATGCCAATTGTTTGGTATCAGATTAAAATAATCAGAGGTGATAACTATCCTTTAAGGAACCAACCCTCCAATACCAATTGTTAGATCAATATTAATGGGAAAAAATATACTAGAGGGGGGTCAACAGTCGTTTTAAAAAATAAAAAAATAAAAAATTGGAGTTTTATTAATGAATAATCAAAATTGTAGTGAAATGTTCAAGATTTATTGAAGTAGAAATTAAAATTAGAACGTAGTATTTTTATAGTGGTTTAGATCAACAAGATCCTATTCTACTCTTAAATCGTCGCTACTCAGCGAGAAGATAAGAACTCACTAAGAGAAACTTGCTTTTAAAGGTCTGATAACCTATTTCTAGAATTTTCCTTTTAAAATACTTAAAGTCACAACCTTGACTTTTTACAAGAGTCACAAACTAGCCTTACCCTGAATTTTTCTCAAGATTCCCAACCTAAGAACATCCTTTTGGATGGTAGAATAATGAAGACTAACCTGATTTTGATTGGTAAAAAGATAAACTGGGTATAATGATTACAAATAGAAGAAATAAAAATAATATGAAGAAAAATAGAAAACAAAGAAAACCAGTAGATAATTAAAAGATATTGAATATTATGTAGTTCCAATGATATTTGATCACTTCAGTGGTAATGTAAGGAATATTTGTAGTATATTTTTTATCACAGCAATGGAACAGTAGATGTTGAAGTTCTTGATCATATATGGAACACAATTTTCTATTATGAGTGTGTTGAATAAACTGTATGAAGTTTATCTGAATGCATTCTCCATTGATGAAATTCCAATGGATTTATCCCACATGATTAATTCAAATAAATTCGATAAGCATCTAATAAACCAATCATATCATTCCATGAGTTTTTAAATAATAATACATAGAATAATATTGTAACCTATAATTTAAAATAACAAGCTCAATATCAGAGATTTTTGGAACTCTTTTATTTCTGCCTAAAATAACTTTGAAACACTTCCAATAAGATCATTAATTGAAAATATATATATTTCACATTAATAAAATAGCCAGATCAATTGAATAAACTTGCAGTTTGATAAAATATCAAAACAAAATTAAAACAAACCATCGTTGTTGCATGTGTACGTATAAAGAAAATATGATCAAAATGTTTATATAAACATGTAATTATATTTTTAACAAAACATAATCAATAAAACAAGATATATATTTTTAACTAGTGGTAGCAAGATAAGATATTGTTGAACCATCATCCAAGCCAAAAACATGCCACCACATTCATCCCATAACCAGATCCAGGCCCAAATATTTCCCCCTTCGTCATCATTGTCCTTCCAATCCCGCCAGAAGAGATGAGCCATGGGGTAGCTGCTGAAGAAGCCAACCCCAAGAAGTCCGCCGCAGAAGCTCGCATATGAAGGATCTGCCAACTGTTGTGAGAACCGAGTCCACCTCTATTTCCTGACAAGGAACACTGCCTAGAAACACCACTGAAGACCTGTCGAACAGCCCACCCACCTTCATCACTAGAGAACCATCTCTGACACACCAAGACCGCCGAAACACACCCAGAATTCCACCATAACCAGACACAGCCAGATCTGCACTACTGCATCTGACCACATGTTGAGGATGTCGTTGGGTTAATTTTTTAATATGGGTTTTAAAAAAACAGAAATTAGGTAAAAGGGGTTAGGGTTCCGATATTTTTAAAACTGGGTCCAAGATGCGTGAACCTCGTTCACGCATCACTGACCCCGGGAAGATGCGTGAACGGGGTTCACGCATCTTAACCGTGCTGAAGGATTTGTGAACCCCATTCACGCATCCTTCACGAAGTTGATAAATGATGCGTGAACGGGGTTCACGCATCCTACAGTAACTTTTTTTTAAAATTTTTATTTTTATTTTTATTTTTTATTTTTTGTTTTGTTATATATATATATATATATATATATATATATATAAACAAAACATAAAATTCAGCAGAATTTATCTGCTATTTAATATCCAGTAGAACTATCATTACAGCAGTCTGGATTCTGACAGAAACCATCACCCAGGGCTCTCTTTTATAAGAGGGCTTCCCAGGAAATTATACTGCATTTCCTATGTGGGATTCAGGTTCTCTTTTCCTGCACAGAATATTCTGCATTTCCGATGCGGGATTCTGTTTCAAGTACGTGACTTTGAAAGACTGTAAAATACAAACTATACGACCAATATAAATGAAACTTAAAACATGGATTAAACATATAATAAATAGTTGAAAATGAAAAGAATTTCGTAAAAAGGGTTGATGAATAATAATTTATAAGCTTTCAAAACCACCAACTTGAAACTTAAAAAAGTTTCAAGTACGTGACTTTGAAAGACCATAAAATATAAACTATAAGACCAATATGAATGAAACTTAAAACATGGATTAAACATAAAATAACTAGTTGAAAATAAAAACAATTTCATAAAAAGTGTTGATTAATAATAATTTATAAGCTTTCAAAACCACTAACTTGAAACTTAAAAATGTTTCAAGTACGTGTCTTTGAAAGATTATAAAATACAAACTATAAGACCAATATGAATGAAACTTAATATACGGATTAAACATATAATAAATAGTTGAAAATAAAAAGAATTTCATAAAAAAAATGTTGATGAAAAATAATTTATAAGCTTTCAAAACCACCAACTTGAAACTTAAATACGTTTACGTGCCTTTGAAAGCCTATGAAATACAAACTATAAAACCAATATAAATGAAAATTAAAACATGGATTAAACATATAACAAATAGCTAATAATTAATTAGTTAATAATTAATATAATTATTAATTATTAATTACTAATATACAATAATTAATTAGTTAATTAGTAATATAATTATATAATAGTTAATTAGTTAATTAGTAGTATAATTATTAATTGATAATTACTTAGTTAATTAGTAATATAAATCTTAATAGTAATTATTAATTATAATTATAATTATTAATTATTAATTATTAATTATATAATAATTAATTAGTTAATTAATAATATAATTATTAAATATAATTATTTATTATTTATTATATAATAATTAATTAGCTAATTAGTAATATATTTATTAATTATAATTATTTTTTATTTATCTATAATTATTAATTAGTTAATTTGTAATATAATTATTAATTATAAAATAAGTAATTGATTAATTAGTAATATAATTAGTGATTATAATTATTTATTATAATTATTAATTATTAATTATTAATTATTAATTATTAATTATATAATAATTAAGTAGCTAATTACCAATATAATGATTAACTATTAAAAATTAATTGGTTATTTAGTACTATAATTATTAACTATAATTATTATATATTAATTAGTAATATAATTATTTATTATAATGAGTAATATAATTAGTAATTATAATTAGTAATTATTAATTATATAATAATTAATTAGTTAATTGCCAATATAATTATTAATTATTAAAAATTAATTATATATTAATTAATTAGTTAATTAGTAATATAATTATTAATTATTAATTACATAACAATTAATTAGTTAATTAGTAATATAATCATTAATTATATAATTAATAATTATAATAATAATTAAAAATTATATTACTAATTAACTAATTAATTATTATATAATTAATTATTAATAATTAATAACTAATAATTGTAATGAATATTTATAATTATTTATTATATTACTAATTTACTAATTAACTAATTAATTATTATGTAATTAATAATTATATGTTTAATCCGTATATTAAGTATCATTCATATTGGTCTTATAGTTTGTATTTTATAATCTTTCAAAGACACGTACTTGAAACATTTTTAAGTTTCAAGTTGGTGATTTTGAAAGATTATAAATTATTATTCATCAACACTTTTTATGAAATTGTTTTTATTTTCAACTATTTCTTGTATGTTTAATCCATGTTTTAAGTTTCATTCATATTGGTCTTATAGTTTATATTTTATGGTCTTTCAAAGTCACGTACTTGAAACTTTTTTAAGTTTCAAGTTGGTGGTTTTGAAAGCTTATAAATTATTATTCATCAACCCTTTTTACGAAATTCTTTTCATTTTCAACTATTTATTATATGTTTAATCCATGTTTTAAGTTTCATTTATATTGGTCGTATAGTTTGTATTTTACAGTCTTTCAAAGTCACGTACTTGAAACAGAATCCCGCATCGGAAATGCAGAATGTTCTGTGCAGGAAAAGAGAACATGAATCCCACATCGGAAATGCAGTATGATTTCCTGGGAAGCTCTCTTATAAAAGAGAGCCCTGGGTGATGGTTTCTGTCAGAATCCAGACTGCTGTAATGGCAGTTCTGCTGGATATTAAATAGCAGATAAATTCTGCTGAATTTTATGTTTTGTTTGTATATATATATATATATATATATATATATATATATATATATATATATATATATATATATATATATAACAAAACAAAACAAAAAATAAAAATAAAAATAAAAATTTAAAAAAAAAGTTATTGTAGGATGCGTGAACCCCGTTCACGCATCATTCATCAACTTCGTGAAGGATGCGTGAACGCGGTTCACGCATCCTTCAGCGCGGTTAAGATGCGTGAACCCCGTTCACGCATCTTCCCGGGGTCAGTGATGCATGAACGGGGTTCACGCATCTTGGACCCAGTTTTAAAAATATCGGAACCCTAACCCCTTTTACCTAATTTTTGTTTTTTTAAAACCCATATTAAAAAATTATCCATGTCGTTGTCACCAAACGAACCCAACAGGCCAAGGGTAAAACCCTAGGAGACAGGGAGAGCTCTCTTCCAAAGTTGATAACCACCTTTATCTTTACCTTTTTGTTTTTCCCTTCCGTTCTTCCAATAAAAATGATATATATATATATATATATATATATATATATATATATTTATATTTATATAATGAAACATATAAAAAGAATAAACTTTATATAACATCTGTATTTTTAAATTATAAATTTAAAAAAACAATTAACAAAATTAAGAGACTTAAAAAATATTTATAAGTGAATAGTAAAATAATGATGTTTTATAAGTGTAATAAAGTATTGATGTTATAATTAAAAAAACTGTACGATTAAAATTTTAAGAAGTATTATTAAAATATTTCAAAAATTAACACATGCAATAATATGATAAAAATATTTAAATCAAGTGAAATATTAGAACATGTTAATAAAATGTTTAGACAATTTGAATTTAATTAAATATGATGTGTGATAAAAAATTTAATCATTTATCATTTATCAATTTCCATTATGAAAATATAAATGTTTAAAAAATTGAATTTAAATAAATGTGAGGTAATTATAATTTAACAAAACAAAAATATTAAAACATTAACATACAGGTTCAAAAACTAATATACATTTTAACAATTGATGTAATGGAGTTGTGGAGTTTGGATATGTGCTAGGAGTTAAACATTAGGAATACGATTCTTAAATCACACCATTATTTAAACTTAATTTTTACATATATGATACTCACTAAATAGTTTAGTGTGATGGTTTTTTCAAGTGTTCACATAGAGGTGTGGTAGGAATTATATATAGATATAACGAGTTAACAAAACCCCAGAAATTGCAGTAAACATAAATCTAGAAATCTATCATATATGATATGATAAATAGGGGCTTATGTATTGTTTTTTCAAGTATTCATAGAAGAGTTTAAGAATAAAAAAATTCATATTAAAGGCAATCCTCACTTTATCATTCTTTCATGTTGGTTGCATGTATGTATATATAGATATACATTTTGTGAAATATACTGATAATTGACCTCTCAAAGTCTGACTTTGAGTAATCCCTGATCAATTATTATCACGAATTATTATAGTTTGTGATGAAATGTTGAGGTTAGTATGCTTAAGATTCTTGTATGAGATAAAAAAATATGCTCATGAGGAACAAAAAAGTTTTTTATGCACTGGATTACCCATAAAATATACAACATGTAATGTCATACACTATGTCTCTAGAATACTAGTGGTGTGTAGATAATATAAGATTCCACATTACCTGTGGTTTGCAAGATAGCTAGCATGAGAACCATTATGCTTTGATATCTTTCTTACGCAACCCATTGAGGCTTATCTAATCAAGGGGTGGTTGTGTGTGTTTTTTATTATGATATCACTTAGATATTAACCAAGATGTAATTTTTCCTCTTATATAACCAGTATTACATATAGTCCCTTGATTGAGATAGAATGAGATGTGTGTGGTCACACCTAGATAGTACATATGATGTGTTTATCAATCTAGATAAGGGGCATGTGATGTGCTCATCCATAAAGATTAATAACATGTGATGTATTTATCAACTTGGTCATTCTATAATCAGAGAATCAAGAATTTATGAGTTGGTTATATGGGATTTACATACATTATGTCCCATGGACACTTGATGTACTGGAAAAAGGGAACATATGAGAATGAATTATATCAAAAGATGCAATTGGTGCACACAACTATAGATATACATGTGTTTTATGGATATCATGCTAGATCCCTTTATTGATTGAGTATCATTGACTCTATAATAGAGGCCAATCTTTTCTTACATATATAGATCCAGTCATTCAAAAAAAATTCAACATTATAAAAGATCATGAGACTACACTTTATGGTTGATTGGATGGGGATTGAGTTTGACTCGGTGATATTCTCTAAAATTATTTTAGATTTAATTCAAATGAGTTTTTATGGGGTTTTCATAAGGTATTTCATATGATGTAACACGTGATGAAGTAGTTAATAGATTTCCAAAAGTTTTTTGTAAGATATCCAAAAGAGTTGTAGATATTATTTCACATGTTATTTTATATGATATAATATAAGGTGAAATGGCATAAACTATTTTAGACTTTAATACAAGTGGGTGATTAAAGGAGGTGATATTCTCTAAAGCCTATATATATATATATATCATATATATATATATATATATATATATAAGTTATATCATATGGTATGATATAAACAATCATAATGTATGACATGTATACTACAAATTATGTTTTTTACATGTATATATAGTGTATCATATTTGATAATTGAGGGGGAAATCGTAATGCATGTGTGAAATAATATTTCATACTACAGCCTATGCCCAATCATGGATTATGATGGGTGTGAAATCCTCCCCCGTTCTATGGTCATTTAGTGGTTCCCATACCAAATAATCCATTACTAGACCTCAATCATTCCTCCTCATATAGCATCGAGGGTCTAGGGTAATACTGTGGAGAGACTATACACATGTATTAAAGTAACAATAATAGTGAAAACAAACCAAACATAGTCCATAAAAATAATCATCATAAAACACAAAATTAATAAATAAGATTCAATAATAAATTAATATAGAAGCACACTGTCATACAGACTCACGGTCATGCTAGCACACATTAACCAACTACCCATCAGGATGATCTCAAATAGAAATAAACAAAATAAATAAAATTCATAAAGTCTCTACTAACATCCTAGATCCATACCTCCATCTTAATATCTACTCCTAGCCAAGATATCCTACTCAATCATGAAACATTAGGCCTCTTCCCAAACTTAATATGAGAACAGTGAATTCTCCTTGGGTACTCAAGTGTCATGGCCACCCAAGTAGGGTGTGAGTGCAACTTAGTAGGGAAACACCAACATGGTCCCATAAATAACCAGTAAATGTAGTGTATGTGCATGTTATATTATCAAAAAGATAATAAATATGATATATAGGAATAAATAAATAAACATCATCAATCATATGGTTCTAACATGACATCTAGGATCGACTATACCAGTTTCATCCAGTGCCATAGTTTCTCTGAGCATTTCATGTGATCATGCCAATCAATACAAGCCCCGATGGCCATAAGGTAGTAGGTTCAAGAATTGGATCCTTATAAGTATCCAAATTCATCCTGATAGTATCTGGATCAAATGAACAAATCTATAGGAGGTAATCCTAGGCATTCCTCGAGTGGTAGGCATGTAATCGATTAATAGGGGTGACCCTAGGAAATTTAGTAGTAGCATCAAGCATACAATGGATTCCTAAGGAGATGACCTCATTCAGTTCATATACACCTCAAAGGTGGGATCCTAGTATCTTAGCCATCCTATATAGGATAAATCCAAATCAAAGGGTATTTCCAAAGGAATTTTAAATCTATAGGCATCATAGTCGATTCTAAGGGGATTGGGTAAGGCATTCCATAGTATCAGGAATATCAACTGAATCTTGGGTAACCACTAAAGCATTCCATATATCATCAATTGTTCAATTATAAAAACTCTAGGTCATAGTACCCCTCTAATATTATCTCATCACAAAAAATAATAACATGGGTTGGATATCGGCCCAAACCATCTCACATTACAAGGGTTGGCCACTCGAGTACATAACCTAACATCTCTGCATAATCCATATCAAAATCATACAATTGATTCAATTTCTAAGATGAAACTCACAATCATCTATACTCATTACTACATACACCCTCTCTAGGGTCAACAAATCATTGGTTCCCCCATTGGGGTCTCTTGGGTCACCTCATAGCATGAACACTCTGCATGGGTTCCTTAACTTAAGTCTCATTACTCGGTTCAAAACCCATCACTCTAAGGGAATCACATCCATTGGCATAGTCATAATCATCTCAATGATTCAATGGCCTCCTATGAAATTCATACAATCACCTATCTAAAGATATGTCATGGCGACCATTTTGATGCCCAAGTCATCTCAGGTCGGTCCTCTTCCCAAACCTATACATAACCTACATATGGAATTATCACTCATAACCTCACAAGCCATGGGGAACACTATCTCATTCTCATATCATTTGGACAAAAGTCTCTAAGGTGTCTCACAGTCATATCATGGCCTACTCAGGCTAATATTCCCAATTCATCATATCCCTCTACTCAAATGTTACCAAGGATCCTATATTATGGGCCACGATGCTTATCATTTACACCCCTCTATATTCCATGTTTCATAAGGTTTACATTTATAATCAAGGCCTCAACCATTTGTGTCCAAGACATAAACTAATGTACAAGGGTCTATCATGACCCAAAACACTTGCATTTTATTTATAAGTATTTTATTTAATAAAATGAAACATTTAAATGAATGGTCTATCATCAAAGTTGTGAGACCACATATCACATGCTACATAAATAAGGTGTATAAACCATAGGATAGTGCTTTAAGACCACCTAACTCAACAAATCTCTTTCCTTTAATTCATATCCCAACCATCACTATTTAGGATCATCTAAGAATAACATCAACTCCCAATCACCTAACTCAATCCATCGCATCCAATAATTAACTATAAATAATTTATAATTAATTATTCAATTCATTTTAACAATTTATAATTAATTTACAAACTAGTTAAATTAGGCATAATTTCATAACTACTCACCCAGTGCTTTCTCCACACTTAAACCATGATCAATCACTCATGAAAGGTTCATTACATACCCCTAAAACCATACTAGGAAATTTACTAACATCTGGAACCAATATAATATCCAAATTAATTTAATTCAAGAAAAACCCCTTAAATAAATTCATATGGTGATGTACCTTCAATGAAACGGCATGAAAAGACATGAAATCGTCATCAAGGAACATCCTCCATCCACACCAAGAAAAAACCACAACATAATGGATGATTTAAACCATTATTTGGTGGAAATTGATTCTAATTCCTAATAGATCCAAACCAAAATCAATGAAGAACAATATAGGAGAATAAGGAACATGAATGGGGGAATCTTACCAAGAATCGGTACGATGAATCATCCTCAAACCACCAAGATTGAAGAGGAAATGAGAGGGAGATATAGAAAAAAAAGGATATATCCTATTTTTTGGGTAATCCATTGAAAGGAGATCCCATGGGGTTGTAAATAGGTGCCCCTATAAATTGCCAAAATCCCCCTTCTAAAAAAATGACTCGAGTGTTTAGTTTGGCTCCACTATGGCATGGTCCACATGGACCACAGTGTGGTTTCCATTCATTGATCCCAACCACCATGGGGACTTGGGGATCCCCCCTTCAATTTTTTCACATAGGGGACATCTCCATTATACCATTTAAATCTCTACAATGTAGATATCACCTTAGTCTCTCCAAAACGGTCGAAGAACCACACCAGGGAGCACCGTAGTGAGGTGATCCCTAACTATTTAATGTTGGGAGACCTCACAGATCTCCATTATGTGTATCACTCTATGGTCTAGTAAAAATAGTCAAATCAAGTTGGATATAGCATGAAGGGGTCCATTTTGACCACCAGGTACCCAGGGCTCCACCAGGACACCACCAACCCCAACATAACCAACCACCATGACATTGGGCCTCCCTCCTCGCCTATTTTCCAAACATTACAAACTCCACCATGGGTGGTTCACCATTCCAATTTTATATATGGATTATTTCTAGGAAAAAAACCCTCCAAGACAATCATTTCACCCTCCACCACAGTGAGCTCCATTCCATGGTGCTCTCCATGACCCCTCAGAACAGGTTCCATCGATTCACCATGGAATGGCCTCCCTGTCCATTTACGAATATGGAAAATACTAAGAACAATGCCCAGCCATAACTTCACACCCCCCAACCTAGTAATTCCACCCTCTACCATGGGTTTTACCATGGTGTGTTCTTCCCCATGGTGGTACACCTACAGTGAAATTTTACTGCAGGTCCACTCGGTTTCAATATATTATCCACTCAAGCACCCGAAACACCATATGTTCCTTTAACCACATCCCAAAAATATTATTTGAGATTATTAAACTCTCAAAATATCAATCTAAATTTTGGTTATCAAATTTAACCTCACACTAAAAACCAAAAATTCAAATTCACCCTAAATTTTATAACTCATAAAGAAGCGGGGTTTTACAACTAGGGACATATACTAAGGCATATTATTATAATAATATGACACTACCTTAACATGAATAATATAATATGTTTCATTTGTAAATTATATGATATTTATTTGGAATTCAAAAATTAATATTTAACATTCAAAGATCGATCTTCTACAATGACTATTATATAAGGATCTATTACATGAGAAATAACATGAATTACTTATTTAATACATACATATGATTCATGTGTTGGTTGATACATTAGATTGTGAATTATAACACATGATTTAATTCATAATATATTGAGGAGTGTCCTAGGGAATTTATAAATCCTAATATCATGTAAAATCCTGTATTCATAGTGGCATTCAAATTTTGGAGGAAAATTGAATTTTCAAATTAGTAGTCAGGTTGAATTGAGAATCAGGATTCAGAATCGACTTTTGAGACTTGAAACAAATTAAATGAGGTGATAAAGACTTTTTTATTCTAGGGAGTAATATTTGGGGCTCAGAAGGGACTTGGGAGTGGTCAGTGTGGTTGTTGTAGCCTAGGATACAACAAGGCACCATCCAGCTAGTAGTTGTAGAGAGCAGCATGGTGGATTGATATAACCATCATCTCATAGGTGTTATATATGGATTATCCATTGAGGTAATTTAAGGGTAAAATTACCCTTATACCCCCTATAGTTTTAGGAGTTATCCCCCATATTTTATCCTCTTTGGGTGTATGCGGCAGGGGTTTCCCCCCCTTGGTTCTCCCCTTAAGGAACCCTAATGGGAGGGGATTTTTGAGGCTTATGACATCGATTTCAAGAATATATTAGTATATTACATTCTACACTAATTATATACTCTATCACACTATGATTTCATATTATTTCAATTAGGGATTTAGTTTTGATTCCACTGGAGCATGGTGGAATTTTTCTAATGTGATGGGTCTTCCACTCTTCTGAGGAAGAGAGTAACCCAGGATACGGTCTGTGTGTAGTGGTTCATTGTTTTGGTTGAGGTATTTAGAACCATAAAATTTTCTTAGTTTGTAATATTGATTGGTTTAACATCAATTTTTGGGGGTTTCACCAAATGTAGGGATGAGGGTGTGAGAAAGACCCTTAGGGTGCCTTTGGATGTGGTTCCAGCATGATGCGATGATCCAGTGAGTTATTTGGAATTATGATGAATTGGAAATTAATTAATTAATTATAAGTGTTATAATTAATTAATTTTTTATTTTTTATTGGATTTAGGGGATAGTAACATTGAAGCGATCCTCTTTGATAGAGGAAGAGGCTGGATAGGCTTGGGCGAACGTTGGCAACTACTGTAGACCCCTGGAAATAAAAAGTGGAAAGCTCCGGATGTGGTAGGTGGTCTTGCATACTTTCCATACTACTTTTATTATTATTATTAAATGGAATGTGACATGAATTATCACCCCTTAGGTTATTCCCCTTTTAAAAATGGTTTATTCAATTTAAATTGAATGTTTAAATTAAATTGAATGGATAGACTAAACTAAATCTGTTGGGTGATCAAAATATAGTGTTGGGGTCACAAAGGACCTAATGAACTAACTATATTCCTTGTCCACTAATGGATAGGGAAGTGACTGTTGAATTTTTGGGTACCTTTAGATGCCTTGAGTGGGGTGGACAGGCTTGAGAAGACTTAGCAACCCTTTTGTAGGACCCCATGATCACCTATTGAGGAAGAAGTGTTATGACTTGAGACAACCAGACCAAGAGGGATAAAAGGGACTGTGAGACACCAAGTGGCATACAGACCTATTGGGAGTTGATTCTGAACTTTATGTGTCTTGTCATCCCTCGTATATCCTTGGGTAGATAGACCCTAGGTAGGCAGAGACTGAGATGGGTGAGTGGACCGACCTAGTGAGACTTAAGGATCAAGATGAGTCATAGGTCATCTCTTTGACTGATGATTATGTCGTGAGACCTCATGCATATAAAATTGTAGTGCTACCCTGATAATAATTTTGTGGGACAAGACATTATTAGAGATTCGGGTGTTAACTCTAGACCTTAGTTGGGACCAAGGACCCAAGCAAGGTTACCTCCATTGTACTGAGACTAGAGGGACCCAATGGGTGTCCTGTTGATAGGTTGACCCTGAGTGAGTACCTATGGCCATGGGTAGTGATGGTTCCAGGTGACACCTAGAACCAGAAACAACATTCAATCCCATTTTTACTGGTATGATGATGATGGGTGTGGAAATTTGACCAACCTTATGTTTGTATTCTAGATGGTTATTGAACATGCCCTTGGGGAATTTGTATTTTGGTTAGGGCCTTTATTATTGGATCTGGTATAGATGGGATACCACATTTTGAGTTGGATACATAGATGGGAACTACCATGGAGTTAGAGAACGGTGCTGGAGTAGTCATGGATTTGGGGCTCGGTATACTGATAGGGGCTTCCATGAATTTAGGTTCTGGATGACAGGGAATCCATAGGTTATATCCATTGATTCATAGGTTATATCCAAATGATAGGTTTGTTGTAGGTTATGTCCCCAAAGTTGAGAGGACGCTGATAAGGGATACCATGGATTTAGAGCTCTGATGATAGGACTATCATGGGATGGATCCCTAGAATCGTGAGGATTGGTTAGGGATACCATGGAATTGGATCCTGCAGGTTGCTTGGGAGGCGTATTATTTGATATTCTCTTAGATACACTCTGGTGTTGGATGAAGAAGGTATGGTTAATTAGGTTCATGTACCTAAGGATCAATAGTAATTTATTTATTTTTGGCAGTTTCCTTTTATTTCAGTTGAGCATGTCACATGAACATATTATTGCATATTCTTATTAGTATAGGACCGTGTTGGTGATACCTTACTTAGTTTTATACTCATATCATACTTCGGCCACCAATCCACTTATGTACCTGA
The DNA here is from genome assembly GCA_963277665.1 of Viscum album. NCBI lineage: Eukaryota > Viridiplantae > Streptophyta > Magnoliopsida > Santalales > Viscaceae > Viscum > Viscum album. Next base: position 1,310,475,538 of record OY728130.1, on the reverse strand, counting down.
GCATACATTCACTTGGTTATAGGTACAGGTTGGGTTGTGGATCGGGATTGATTGAGCGGGATAGATTGAGAATGTACTAGGAATGTGGGACAAGGTATGGTTGAGGGATGTCATGGGTCCAGTGTGGTTGTTTATTTTATTTATTTTTGGCTTTTATTTTTAACCAACCTAGTGGGTGGTCATCTTTATGTATGGAATGGTTCATTTAATACTTTATGATATTTCATTTATTTATTATTATCTTGTTATATTTATATGATTATGCTTTCAGTTTATTATGTGATGTATGATGTTTGGTTATTTTATCCATTATTGTGAACTTTAATATAGGAGGAATAATTTCCCCACATTACCACCTTAGAACCCCACTACTAATCGGTATCCTCTAGCATATGGGGTGGCACACCTTGAGGTCATGTGGTGAACTGGTCTGGTTAATATTCAAAGAGCGAGCTAGGGATGTACATTACAAAGTGGTATCAGATTTATTATAACATTTATTATTTTTTTGGGATATGGTAGACTAGATATTTAAGAATTTTCTAAGACCTATGATAGATACCAGGAAGGTGCATCAAGAACACATGATCTGGAGAGAAGTTCAGGTTTTCAGTGTAACACCCCGACCCCTCTAGACCAGAGTCGGTGCATTACTTGTTATACTGGCATGGTTAGAAGGAATGAAAATCCCAAAGGAACGACCAGTTTAGTAGTCTTGAATAAACTAGATACATAGATGTAACTCAAATTACATTGGAAAAGGTTACAAAGTACAATACATAACGAAAACTAAAAAAATTTGCATCTATAAGAACTCAATAGAAGATCTTCTCTTCATCACCTGTTGAAGGTAGACAATGAAAGGGGTGAGCTCAAACGCTTAGTAAGGGTTAAAAATAGTGGAATCATGAGTAAAAAATAAGTTATTCATAATCAATTTGACATAATCAATATGGCATAGTGAATAAATGAAAAACTAATGTCATTAATAAACTGGGAATGAACTGCATCCATTGATTTTGTCATATTGAAAATCTCATGGATATTAATAATAACCGATAATGAATAAAGATAATTCTTATTAATTTGACGTCATGTATCTGACACATGAAACCATAATACTGTAAAAACAGTTTAGTTCTATGGGTAGAAACCCGTCTGATTTTTGGAAACAAACTTGAAGGGTTTGTCGCTAAACTGATTTGTCTCATGAGACCTACCGATGCATCGAGGGGATATAGAGGGCCCCACCTGCCACTGCATGTCCAAAGTATTCTTTATACATTGATTAAATAAAAGAGAAATATGCATTTTCAATATACTTATAGAGTAGAGTATACAGATTCATCAATATTTCCATAATTAAAATAACTTTCCAAGTAAACCCCGTATATAAGATGGTATACGGTTTAGACAACAGACATATCCATGAAATGAGATTATGGATATTTAATATAAATATAATTTTAAATGAAAATTGATCTCAAATAGGCAGTAGGTACACCACATAAGGATTATTAGGTGCACAATACAAATTCAGTCACAACGAAAAGGTAGTTGAGACAAAGTCCCTTACAACAATGTGATCGGTCGAATCATATGACCAGAACATAATAAATATCAAGTGAATCATTGAATAACATGAATATAAATATAATCATGTTATTATATATTAAATTTCAGTACACATATACCACATACAAGAAATAAGTGGCGAACAATGAAAATCTCATAGAAATGAAAGTGAGATGAGAACCCCCTTACATTTTGCTCGAGTGTGTTCTTCGTTTGTTTTAATCACCTGAATAATCAAATTTAGATTCATTAATTAATAATTACAGAACCTACTATCCGTGTAATTTATTTAGTATAACCTTATTATGTTCATTAATGTCTCTTTTAATGGGTTTAATAGGATCAATTTTATTGTTTTGGAAGCATCTTATTCCTTGGTTTTCATGATTCGTTTACTTTCTCTCATGAATGGAAGTTAATTTTGAAATGTGGATAAATATCCAGATTTGTTAATATATGTTATTAGTGACATTAAATAAATATAAATTATCTTATAATGATTATAGGTTATATACATGAGGATGAATCATTAGTTAAAAGTTTTTTTATAAACGCTTGGATTTAGCTTGGCAGTTTTGTATACAATGAACGTGTTTTGTATTATTATTCCGTATTATGAGTGTGTAAAGATTCCAGAACATTAATTAGATAAAATAATTCTATTATTTTTTTTTCAACCATTAAAATGGTCTCATGACCAGTAATGATGAAGAATGTGAAGAATGAAACTCCGTCATCCACAAAGGTTATAAATTGGAACCTCATGGACGTTGATTTCGTTTATAAAAATAAAAGGGAGGGAGAAAAGATATTGAATATAGTTCTTCCATTAACATGATATAATTCTGGTATGTAGATTATAATTTAGTTTATCATGGTCATTTGTATAGAGGATATGAGGAGAGAAAAATAAAAGAGATGAACTTGAAAATAACAGAAAAGTTGAGAGATCCCTTATGAAAATTCTGCAGCCTAACGGCGTCGCTTAAAATTTCATAAAATCAAATGATGATAACAAAAGGGTATCTCATAATATTGAATAAAAAGGAAAGTAAGAAGAATAAATAAAATCAAATACAAACATATGATAAAGGAATTTCAAATAGCTAACATAAAAGAAGTGTCGACTTAAAGAAGAGAATGAAGGATTCCCTTACCATGTAGAATAACTCCTAGATCTTGAAGGATGGGACCTTGAGGGCTTAGGAACACCTTGGGAGGACTCCTATAGAGGTAAAACCACCAGATATTCTAGGATGAGGGATTTGGAATGAAAGAAAACCAATGGATGAATGAGTATTTATAGAAAAATAGAGGTAATTTTTTAATAATTTCAAAGGGACACCTCATTAGTGGTTTTTGAGAAACCAAGGGCTTGCCCATGGTATTTGCCCATGGTTTTAGCTACTTGGGACACCTAATGTCATAAGTTACTGTAAAAAAGTCTACCAAACTTTTATATTTAATTATTACATCATTATGATGTCATTAAACTACCGAAAACTCAAAATAGTTTTTTTACTATTCATGAAAAATTCATGTATTTTAGAAAAATCCCAAAAATTTACCCTAACCATTTTTCGACGTGTAGAATTAAAAAATGAACTCCATTTTTTGACAATAATTTTCTAAGTATTATTAATTTAATTTATAAATAAAGTCATAGTTAATTCAGAAAATAATAGTCTTAAAGGTGAAAATAGTTTTATTTCTCATTGAAAAACTAATCAAGATCTCATTATCTTATTGCCTTAAGAAAATAAAATTATATTATTATTTACTATTCATAAGGGTCATATTACTATTCATATTACTATTCATAAGGGTATGTTACTATTCACCAAAAATCAAGTTTGTTCTAACAGACTCCAAATGGCTTACTGATCACAACTCTAGATGACCATTTTTAGAAATTCAAAACATAGATGTAGAAAATTTATATTTAATGGATAGGTTTTGACTATATCCTAAATAACCTAGTGTTGTTTCCAAGGAACACAGTGATGAATAGAATGTATTTAATAGAATCATACCATAAAATGTTTGGGGTGTTATATTATTCCCTCCTTTGGAAATTTAATCCTCGAAATTTTATGTATAAAGCCCACAAAAAGATGTGGGTGGTTCTTCTTCATGAAATCCTCTGGTTCCCATGTTGCTTCCTCTATATTTTGGTTTCTCCAAAGAACCTTTACTAGACGAGTTGTTCGATTTCTCAATACCCGCTCCCTTGTGTTAAGAATCCTGATAGGATTTTCACAGTATGACAAATCAGGTTCCAGTTCTATTTCTTCATATGTGAGTACATGTGTTGGGTCTGGAATGTACTTATTTAACAATGATACGTGGAACACATCATGAACTCTGGAGAGATTTGGAAGCATCGCTAAACAGTAAGCTACAACTCTGATTCTTCCCAAAATTTCAAATGGTCTGATGTACCTGGGGCTCAGTTTCCCTTTCTTACCGAACCTTAAGACGCCCTTCCATGGATATACTTTAAGAAATACATGATCTCCCACTTGAAATTCCCATTCCTTTCTCTGGTTCTCAGCATAACTCTTCTGCCTACTTTGGGATTCTTTAATATGAGCTTGTATTTTCTTCACCTCTGTCGTGGTCTCTTAAATAAGCTTTAGGCCTATAAGTTTCCTCTCACCAACTTCATCCCAACAACTTGGGGTTCTACATCTCTTTCCATATAATGCTTCATGTGGAGCCATTTGAATACTAGAATGGAAACTATTTTTGTATGAAAATTCCACTAGAGGCAATTATTGATCCCACATACATTGGAAGTCAAGAGATAATGACCTCAGCATGTCTTCTAGAGTTTGAATAGTCCTTTCAGACTGTCTATTGGTTTGGGGGTGATATGCGGTACTCATATAAAGCTCAGTATTCAAAGACTTCTAGAGACTTTTCCAGAATTTTGACATAAACCAGGGATCTCGATCAGAGACAATTGATAGAGGTGCACCATGAAGTCTCACAACTTCATTAATGTAAAGTGTTTCCAAGCGTTCAAGTGGTAAATCCTCTCTTATTGGAAGTAAATGTGCTATTTTAGTGAGATGATCAACAATTACCCATATTGCATCATTCCTTCTAGGTTTCCTCAATAGTCCAGTGACAAAATACATCGTAATGTTATCCCACTTCCACATAGTAATAGGTAGAGGCTGCATCACTCCTTTGGTATGTTGTCTCTCCGAATTCACTTGTTGAAAAACTATACACCTTGACACGGAGTCAGCAATTTCTCGATTCATATTATCCCACCAAAAATATTCCTTTAGATCTCTATACATCTTGGTGCTACCCAGGTGTATAGAGAAATTTGAGCTATAAGCATCATCTAATAGTTCCCTTTTTAGCTCAGGTACTAATGGAACGCATAACCTCTTCCCAAAATTAAGAACACCTTCTTCATACACGAAGTCAACCATTCTCCCATCCTTAACTACATTAATTTTCTTGTGCAGATTCTCATTATCAGATTGCAAAATTTTTATCTTCTCTAGGAAAGATGTTTTAGTAATCATTTGAAAGAGGAGTGATGTTTCCCCTTCCTTAACAATTCCCATATCCATCTTCAGTATATACATGAACATAGTATCTCTTTCAATCCTCATTTGAGTCAGAAGGCCATGATCTTTCCTGCTTAATGCATATTCCACCTTATTCTCCTTTCCTGGGTGGTAGTGTATTGAACAATCGTAATCTTTGAGTAACTAGATCCATCTTCTTTGCCTCATGTTGATTTATTTTTGTGTGAAAATATATTTCAAACACTTGTGGTCCGTATAAATCTCACATCTCTCTCCGTAGAGATAATGCCTCTATATTTTCAGAGCAAAGATTACAACTGCTAACTCAAGATCATGAGTTGGATAATTTTTCTCATGAGTCTTCAACTATCTTGATGCATAAGCAATAACTTTATCATTTTGCATAAGAATGCAACCCAGTCCATTATTTGATGCATCACTGTATATTACAAATCCATCACTTCTAGATAGAAGAGTCAAAATTGGAGCATTAACCAATATTCTTTTCAATTCATCGAAGCATTCTGTGCATTATTTTTTCAACACAAACTTAACTCCTTTATTTGTGAGATGGGTTAGCGGATTAGACAGTCGGGCAAAATTCTGAACGAAATGTCGATAATAACCTGCTACGACCATAAAACTGCGTACCTTAGTTATTTTTGTTAGCGTAGGCCATTCTTGGATTGCCTTTGTCTTTGTAGGATCAACTATGATTCCATCCATAGAGACAATATGGACTAGAAAAGAAACTGACTGAATCCAAAATTTGCACTTGCTAAACTTCCCATATAATTGATTTCTTCTAAGAGTTTTCAGAATAGTCCTCAAATGATCCTCATGGTCTTCATAGCTTTTTGATTATACCAGGATATCATTGATGAATACCACAACAAAGTTATCAAGATATTCCTTGAAAACTCTATTCATTAAATCCATGAAAACAGAGGGAGAATTTTTTAGTCCAAAAGGCATCATTGTAAACTCGTAATGCCCATACCTAGTTCAAAATGATGTCTTCAGAATATCTTCATTCCTCACACGCAGTTGATGATATCCGGATCAAAGGTCAATCTTCGAAAATTATTGAACTCCATGAAGTTGGTCAAATAAATCATCAATCTGGGGTAGAGGATACTTATTCTTTATTGTAATAGCATTGATTTCCTAGTAATCAATGCAAATCCTCATGGATCCATCTTTATTCTTTACAAACAAGACCGGGTCTCCCCATGGAGAAACACTAGGTTGAATAAATCCTTTGTCACTCAACTCTTCTAGTTGTTTCTTCAGCTCCACTAACTCCACAGTGGCCATTCTATATGGGGTCTTTGATATAGGTCTTGCATCAGGAATTAAATCAATAGAGAACTCAACTTCTTGCTTTGGAGGATGTCCAAATAAATCCTCTGGAAATACATCAATATACTCTTTCACTATGTTCACATCTTCAATTTGAAGATTTCTTTCCTCTCCCATAGATATTGGTTTATCATCCTCTCTAAGTATTACATTTAGTAGAGCTACTGGGGGTGGTTCTAGATAAGAATCAAGTGGTAAAGTTTCTACCCTAAAGACAAGGGATTCTACACCATTTTCAAAAATTGTAACTTCCTTCTTCTTACAATAAATATTCGCATCATAATTTGATAGCCAATACATACTAAGAATTAAATCAAATTAAGTCATTGTTATGATGATAAAGTTATCAACTAGATCACATTTTGGTGTCTGGAGGGGGACTAGTCGACATGCCTTTGTTGCAATGATACATCCCATGGGAGTTTTGACTGACAACTCCTTTATTAAATCAAATTGGACATATCTAATCTGCTTGGAAAACTGAGAGGATATAAATGAATGCGATGATCCAAAATCAAATAGAGTGTTGGATAATTTTGAGGAAACAATTAAAGTACATGCCACCACGTCATTAAGAACTTGAACCTCTGCGATTGCAATCGCATAGGCTCTCCCTTGCTCTCTTGGATTTTTCTGAGTCATGTTTCCTTGATTCTTAGGACACTCATTTGCATATTTTCCCATCTCTCTACAATTGTAGCATTTAATATCATTGAATTGTTTCTTCCCCTTGCATTCAACAGATCTATGTCCCTTTTCTCCGTAGTTATAGCAGACTCTCATGACTTTCAAGCATTTCTCGGGATGATTCTTTCCACAATTCTCTCATAATGGGAAACTATTAATTCCCTTTCTCTTCTTTGGTGATTCTTCTTTTCCTTTGTTATCAGAGTACCGCTTCTTATCTTGGTTTCCTTTGAAAAATTTTGATCTAGAAAATTCCTTCTCTGTTTTGATGGCACTTGATTCAATTTCATCATATGATGAAAATGATTGAGAAGCCAGTTCCCTTTCAAGACTTGGCTTAAGACCTTTAAATAAATGATCAATCTTGTCCGCTGAGTCATCTACGTAATCCATGGCATACCTATCTAGCCTTGTGAAGGTATCCTCATACTCTGCAACATTGTCTTCTTCCCTTTGTTTCAAGCCAAGGAATTTCCTCTTCATTTCAGTTCATTGCTCATGAGGGAAATATTTTTCAAAGAATATTTCCTTAGAAGTACTCCATTTCATATCATATATCTCTTCTTCCTCCGTGTTATTTTGAATCAGGGACCACAATTGATCAGTGTCACCCTTGAGACAATATACTGCCAATATTACCTTTTCATTTTCATTTCATCTTAACGCCATGAATATCTTTTCAAGGGACTTGATCCATTACTCAGAAACCACTGGATTAGTAGTCCCGCTGAAAGATGGGGGATTCTTCCATATGAAATGATCCAACATAGGTGTTGAATGGTTATTTTTTACAACTTGAGTAAGTTTTCCCAATATGGTCATGATCTGATCTGCTCCAACGTTGACTGTGTTGACTTACTCAGTAGGGAGATCCCTACCTTGCCCATGAGTATTGATTCCCCTTCTTCTATTAGACGCCATTTCTAAATAATGGAATACACTAGATTAGTTTATGAATCTCAAATAGAAAATCACTCAACATAGATTGAAATTCTATGCATAGCTAATCTTATAAACATGGTTCCTCTGAGGAAAAATTTACATTAACTCCTTCATAATGGCTTGTAAAGAAAATATGAATTATCCTAAGAATATACCCCGAGAGTGTTGTAACCAAGAGTGCAGCAAGGCCTGTTGTCATTTACCAGGATACCCCGGGGTCAAGCCTGAAACTCCTTTTCAGAACTTTCACTCCTAGGTACCTCTGTGCCAGAGCCACCTCTATCTGCTCATATCTAGAAATGGATGTATTTTCTAGAAGGATTCACATAATATATTCCTTACCAAAATACCATTACATTCTTGTATTTTTATCCTCAAATACTATCTTAGGGCTTTGTTTCCTACTATAAATTTCCTACTCTAGTTTCCAAGTTTTCTACTAAAATTCATCTGATACCAACTGTAACACCCCGACCCCTCTAGACCAGACTCGGTGCATTACTTGTTATATTGGAATGGTTAGAAGGAATAAAAATCCTGAAGGAACGATCAGTTTAGTAGTCTTTAAGAAACTAGATACATAGATGTAACTCAAATTACATTGGAAAAGGTTACAAAGTACAATACATAACAAAAACTAAAAAAACTGCATCCACAAGAACTCAATAGAAGATCTTCTCTTAATCACCTGTTGAAGGTAGAAAATGAAAGGGGTGAGCTCAAATGCTCAGTAAGGGTTACAAATAGAGGAATCATGAGTACAAAATAAGTTATTCATAATCAATCTGACATAATCAATATGTCATAGTGAATAAATGAAAAACTAATTCCATTAATAAACTAGGAATGAACAGCATCCATTGATTTTGTCATATTGAAAACCTCATGGATATTAATAATAAATGATAATGAATAAAAATAATTCTTATTAATTGGATGTCATGTATCTGGAACATGAAACCATAATACCGTAAAAACGGTTTAGTTCTATGGGTAGAAACCCGTCTGATTTTTGGAAACAAACTCAAAGGGTTTGTCGCCAAATTGATTTGTCTCATGAGACCTACCGATGCATCGAAAGGATATAGCGGGCCCCACCCGCCACTACATGTCCAAATAATTATTTATACATTGATTCAATAAAAGATAAATATGCCTTTTCAATATCCGTATAGAGTAGAGTATACGGATTCATCAATATTTCCATAATTAAAATAACTTTCCAAGTAAACACCGTATGTAAGATGGTATACGGTTTAGACAAAAAAACATATCCATGACATGAGATTATGGATATTTAATATAAATATAATTTCAAATGAAAATGTATCTCAAATATTCAGTAGGTACATCATATAAGGATTATTAGGTGCACAATACAAAGTTAGTCACAACGAAAAGTTAGTTGAGACAAAGTCCCTTATAACAATGTGATCGGTCGAATCATATAACTAGAACTTAATAAATATCAATTGAATCATTGAATAACATTAATATAAATAGAATCATGTTATTATATATCAAATGGCAGTACACATATACCACATACAAGAAATAAGTGGTGAACAATGAAAATCTCACAGAAATGAAAGTGAGATGAGAAACCCCTCACCTTTTGCTCGAGTGTGTTCTCCGTTTGTTTTAATGACCTGAATAATAAAATTTAGATTCATTAATTAACAATTCCAGAACCTTATATACATGTAATTTATTTATTATAACCTTATTAGATTCATTCATGGCCCTTTTAATGGGTTTAATAGGTTCAATTTTATTGTTTTGGAAGCATTTTCTTCCTTGGTTTTCATGATTCATTTACTTGCTCTCATGAATGGAAGTTCATTTTGAAATGTGGATAAATGTACAGATTTTTTAATATATATTATTAGTTAAATTAAATAAATATAAATTATCTTATAATGATTATAGGTTATATACATGAGGATGAATCATTAGTTAAAAGTTTTTGATAAATGCTTGGATTTAGCTTGGCAGTTTTGTATACAATGAACTCGTTTTGTATTATTATTCTGTATTATGACTGTGCAAAGATTCCAGAACATTAATGAGATGAAATACTTCTATTCCTATCTGGTTCAACCATTAAAATGGTCTCATGACCAGTAATAATTAAGAAACTGAAGAATGAAACTCTGTCGTCCACAAAGGTTATAAATTGGAACCTAATAGACGTTGATTTCGTTTATAAAAATAAAAGGGAGGGAGAAAAGATATTGATAATAGTTATTCCATTCACATGATATAATTCTAGTATGTAGATAATAATTGATTTTATCATGTTCATTTTTATATAGGAGGTTAGGAGAGAAAAATAAAAGTGATGAACTTGAAAATAACAGAAAAGTTGAGAGATCCCTTATGAAAATTCAGCAGCCTAACGACGTCGCTTAAAATTTCGTAAAATAAAATGATGAGAACAAAAGGGTATCTAATAATATTGAATAAAAATGATAGTAAGAAGAATAAAAAAATCAAATCCCAACATATGAGAAAGGAATTTCAAATAGCTAACATAAAAGAAGTGTCGACTTAAAGAAGAGAATGAAGGATTCCCTTACCTTGTACAATAACTCCTAGATCTTGAAGGATGGGACCTTGGGGGCTTAGGGACACCTTGGGAGGACTCATAGAGAGGTAAAACCACCATATATTCGAGGATGAGTGATTTGGAATGAAATAAAACGAATGTATGAGTGGGTATTTGTAGAAAAAGAGAGGTAATTTTTTAATAATTTCAAAGGGACACCTCATTAGTGGTTTTTGCCAAACCATGGGCTTGCCCATGGTATTTTCCCATGATTTTAGCCACTTGGGACACATCATGTCATAATTTACTGTAAATAAGTCGACCATACTTTTATATTTAATTATTACATCATTATGATGTCATTAAACTACCGAAAACTCAAAATAGTATTTTTACTATTCATGAAAAATTCATGTATTTTAGAAAAATCCCAAAACTTTACCCTGACCATTTTTCGACATGTAGAATTCAAAAATGAACTCCATTTTTTAAAAATAATTTTCTAAGTATTACTAATTTAATTTTTAAATAAATTCATAGTTAATTCAGAAAATAACAGTCTTAAAGGTGCAAATAGTTTTATTTCTCATTGAAAAACTAATTAAGATCTCATTATCTTATTGCCTTAAGAAAATAAAATAATATTATTATTTACTATTCATAAGGGTCATATTACTATTCATAAGGGTATGTTACAATTCACCAAAAATCAAGTTTTTTCTAACTGACTCCAAATGACTTACTGATCACAACTCCAGATGACCATTTTTCGAAATTCAAAACATAGAAGTGGAAAATTTATATTTAATGGATAGGTTTTGACTATATCCTAAATAACCTAGTGTTGTTTCAAAGGAACACAGTGATGAATATAATGTATTTAATAGAATCATATCATAAAAATTTTGGGGTGTTATAATCAGGGTTGGGGTTATTTTTTTATTTTCAATTTTATAATTGTATGTAATTTTCAAGTTGAGCAATGCACATGTGGTTTGTATTTTATGATTTATGATGGATTTATGGATCTTGAACTATTTGTAAGAATCCAACGATTTTAGTTTGAATCTTAGACTGTAGTGTTAATAGGTGTCCCATGAATCATATCAGGCATATAAGATCCACATGTTATAGGCCTACTAGTATGTGATTTTATTGATGGACAAGGATCAATTTTTTAACATGTTAACAACTACTCATATAGAATTTTTCCATAGAAGTAATTGGTGTAATTACACTTATCTAGGTCGAATTGTATATATATTTCCTTCTTATGTTAGGTCATGTGGATCTATAATGAGGCTCTTTGAAGATGAGGACGGTGATGCAGTCCTTGTGCGCAGAAGGTATAATAACCCAAGTGGTTCGACATGGAATTGGATGCCTATCTTTGGAACCATTGTAGATCATTAGTGCTCAGGTACAGATGTGTAAAGTTATATTAAGAACATATATAGTGTTTTCCTACATATATTGAAATTAAATTCTTCTTAACCAAAACTTGTGTTGTGTTTCCCTTGATACGAGTTATCTAGGAGGATGTCATTGGTTGTAACAGTATTAACCAGTAAGATGTGATCCTCTAGGGAGCAGTATGATTTGCAGATGCTCAAAGAGGATGGGTTCCCTAGTTATGGGAGATATTCATTATGTGATGTTGTTTTATGTGAGACCAGTGAGTGGATTCTTATCATGTTGATATAATGGTTTTAGATGGGAGCTTGGATGATTCCATGTGGATTGTAGCCTTATATGATTTTTGTCCTAGGGGCTAGGTGGTCGGACCTGGTGACCCTTCATGAGACCTGACCTCGTAAGGCTAGGTGGGAGACCTAGAGACCCATAATTTTGACCTATACATTAGTAGGTTAGTTGTTTAAATTGTTGGAGGGAAACCTGTGAGTTTGTTAGCATGGGTTTTATGGTGCCTTAAAGGCGGTGAGCATGGTTGTATGCTCATGATGATATCAGTATATGTAGGTTGTTACTGAGTATATGACCTAGGTATGATGATGTCTTTTTTGAGGAAGTGGGTTGAGTTCTTGGGTATCGAGAATGTTTTCAATTATAGGGCCTATTTGGATGCCTAAACCCATTGATCAATGTGGGGTTCCAGGGCAGGGCCAAGGAAACGTCTGGACCTATGCATTCTGATTCACTTTTAGCAACATGGTCAGAGCATGGGTGGATTCTAATGATTGGATTAATGTTGAGTAACAACTAAGAATGTGTATGAGGTTGAAATGCCTTAGACCAAGGATAAGAACCTATAGTGCTAGAAAGAAACATATATAGTTGGTGGTCATGAGATGAATTATGGCATGGGTAGAGTGCCCAGTTTTGGATAGGAGTTCTAAGGGAGATCTTAGCATGTTGAGAATGATGTGTTTTGGTTCATGGTCATATTGTACTTGTTGTGGTGTGAATCACATTTATGTGATTTGGTTTTTGAAATCGGCGATGACCATGAGTAGGCTGAGGGTCAATGGTAATTAGTGAGTTGGTGGTGGGAATAGTGGTCTGAGGTTTTGGTGGAATTGAATATGTCCCTATGTGGTAAAGGACACATCAAATTGGATTGAGTGTGGTTGCACAACTGATCTGGGTGAATCCCGATCATGTATCAACAGGATGATGTGATTATGGATCTTGTGGAGTGACATGTGGTTAGGAAAGTAACCTGTTAAGGTGAAGCTCTAGGAATTGTTTTTGAATGGTAACCATTGCTGGTGAGATAACTTGGTGGTCTCCATGGGTGATGTTTTGGGAAGTCAGGAATAGGCAGAAATTTTGGTGTTGTAGTTGAATGCTTAGGAGTGAGTGGGGTTTTCCATGATAGTTATTATGTCCAATGATGGATGAGGCATAGGTCATGGTGATCAGTAATTGTCGTAGTGCTGCAATGATGAGTATGCCCCTAAGGTGGGGAGTAGGATGTCATTTACGAATGTGTTACCCTCATGTGAAAAGGGTTATATGAGTGTGGGGTCGATCATTGTATGGTCATTTTGAAATTTTAATGCCAATGGATAAATGAACATGAGTATTGCTATATTCATCGATAAATTCCAAGTACAAATTTGGGTATAGTTTTGGGTGGATTTTGAGCATGGGTGTCGGTCTCGGGTTGGTTTGTATTGATCCAGAGTTTTTGGATCAGGAATGCACCAATGCTCATAAAAATCATGAAGTGGGATTGGTTGACTTGTGATCTGACTATGATGTTACACCAAGAGTCAGGTGTAGACTCTGGTGAGTGTGGTTGGAAGACCAAGTGGTGTCTCCTAGAGCTAGATCACTGAGGTCGGGTGGTTGGTGATGTGTCAGCGGCTAGAGTTGGACATTTTTTAGGAAATTAATCCAAAGGTGGTTTGACTTGAGTTCTCTCATGTAATTGGATAAGATCAGTTGAGAATTGCATCAGGCACATCGTTTTGGGCAAGACAGGTATGGCTTGAAGGTATGTCAGGGATTTTCAAGGAAAATCCAATGTGGCTAATTTAAGCTTGGTCAATTAGAATTCGACTATTTCATAACAAAATAAAGAATCAAAAATGATGTTCTCATGTGTGATCAGGCATAGAGAGTTAGGAACTATATCAGTCACATCATTGTAATGTGGTTTTGGAGGTTCGATAGGTAACTCTAGTAGTGGGAAACATCATGGCTCGAGATCAACTTTTATGAGCTAAGTCCTATAATGGGGAGCACCATAACCTAGATGATGGTTTGGATGCTAGTGTGATCTTGTTTTGAGTTAGATGGGCTTGGGTAAGCATCGTCTCAATGTTTCGGTGGTGGTTATGGGTGTTGGATCGCGGTTTGGAGGCTCAAGCACCCTAGTTACACTACTACAAAAGAGGCTTTCAACAGCATTGACCTTTATCAGCATTGGAAAAAAACACTGATAAAGGGGACCTTTATCAGTGCTGAAAAAAGCACTAATAAAGGGTAATCTTTATGAGTTCTTTTATTTAGCGTTGATAAACGGTACCATTTATCAGCACTTTATTTTTAGAACTGATAAATACTAGCCTCTATTAGTTCTCTTTTAATGCTCATAAAGGTCTAGAATAAAATGAAATAATTAAACAAATAAAAATTTAAAAAAAATATTAATAGTTTTATTAATTAAATAATTATTGATAAAATGAATAAATTGAGTATAAATATATATAAATTAAAAAAATATTAAATAGTATATATTAAATATGCAAATATGTAAAATGAATAAAATGAAATAATTAAATAAATAAAAATTAAAAATGAGTAAATTAAGAAAAATATTAAACATTTTATTAATTATATAATTATTGATAAAAATAAATAAATTGAATATACATATATATAGATTATAAATATTAATAAATACTATATATTAAATATAGATATATAAAATGAATAAATTGTTATAATTAAACAAAAATTAAAAATGAATAAATTAAAAAATTATTTAAAAATTTATTAATGAAATAATTATTAATAAAAATGAATAAGTATAATATATATATATATATATTAAATATAAATAGTAAGAAATAATATATATTAAATATAAATATATAGAAAATGAATAAAATGTAATAATTAAAAACATATTAATGTCTTATTCATTTTTATTGTTGTTTCATTTTTCAATTTAACATATATTAAACGTGTATTACATTGATTTCACATACATATACCTAATTAATGTGTTTTTATAAACAACATGCATAATTAATGAAATCTTATATAGAAACACATAAACCTAATATTTATGTAATTTATTCAAATTTAGTATATTTTATAATTTCATTATAACATGACACATTTAATATATTATGTTTTTAATCGGTCAATTTTATTTATTTATTTTTAATATTCTTATATTTAGGTATTATTAATTCATTTTTAATATTTTTTTTTAATTTTTGAATTTAATCATTTTCTATAATTTATTTATATTTATTTATTTACTATGTTTTAGTATTTTCAATATATATTCATCTTTAATTGAATATATATATATATATATATATCCATATTTTTTTAATAATATATATTTAATTAATAAAACTTATCCATTTTTCAATATTTTTAAAGTGTACTCGTTTTTAATTATTCAATTTCACTCATTTTTAAAATGCATGTATTTAAGATTATATATTAATTAATAATGTTAAAAATATATTTTAAAATAAATATTTATAAATAAATATATTTATAAATTTATATTTACTATATTAATAAATTTATATATTTATAATTATTATAAATAAATAAATATTGTTTTTGTTAAAAGTATTTATATAATTATAAAAAAATAATTATATATATTTAAATAATTATAAAATTATAATAAATTTATTTAAATAATGAATGTACTATATTTATATTTTTATTTGTATCCACAATATATATATATATATATATAATTTTAGTTCGAATGCTCAATTTATTCGAGGAAAGGGGTACATTATGAAGAAAATCAGACAACATATAATGAAGGGATGTACTCAACGAGACTCAAACTCAAGACCTCACCAAGACCCATAGGGGTAGTTACAACTGAGTTGCACCATGTTGGCTATATATATATATAAATATATAAATATTATTTTAAAAAAAATTAGTATTCATATATTTATAAATAAATAATTATATATTTAAATAATATTAAAATTATAAAAAATATATTTAAATAATGAATATATTTATATTTATATTTATTCATTAAATATATATATACATATACATAAATATATAAATATATAAATATATATATAATAAAATAAATATACTTATAATTATAAAATTATAATTAATATATTTAAATAATGAATATATTTACTATATTTATATTTATATATATTTATTAAATATATATATAATTATATAAATATATATAATGATATAAATGTATTTATAAATGTATATTTACTATATTTTAAAAATTATATATTTATAATTATTAATAAAAATATATATTTAAAAAAATTAATGTAGTTATAAGTAAATAGTTATGTTTTTAAATAATTATAAAATTATAATAAAAATATATATAATTATATAAATATATTTACAATTTTTTTATTTATAATTATAATTATAAATCATTTATCAGTGCTAAAGTTTTAGCACTGATAAAGGTTCCTTTTATAAGCACTAATAAAGATGTATTTTATCAGTGCTTTTTTAGCGTTGATAAAACTCGATCTTTATCAGCATGAAAAAGGCATTGATAAAGATGATTTTTATCAGCACTTATAGATTTAGCGTTGATAAAAGTGTCCCCGGCCTATTTAAAAGAACCTTAACTGTGACTCATTTAATCATGATTCTCAAGTTCTCACAGAACCCCCTATTGTCGGCACTACTCTTCTACGTTCTCTCGGATGAATCAAGGCTAGAATCCAAGGTATCTTAGTTTCTCATTTTCCTCTCTCATTGTTTGATTTTTTGGGTTCCTTGAAGTGCATTTTTGTGATGTTCTTAACCATGAAAAACCCTACATCTCATCTCTCTATCTCTCCCTCTCTCTCTCACTTACATATACCAACACAATGCCACCCCTACATCTAAATCAATTCCAATCACCTGTAAGGACCAGTTTCCTCAGTACAATAATTCTTGAGAAAATATTCCTTATGTCCAAAGTCCTGACCTCAAATATATGTGTTCAAGTTGTGAATACAATCTTCTATATTATTTTATGAAAGAATAATATTTTCTCAATCTCAAACATCTTGTTCTTGAATTCTGAACTCAATTCATTCACACATCATGTATGGATTGCAAGGAATCTGAAAGTGTCTTATTTTAGGAATCTCAATGTTGGTATGTATGCATGTATATGTATACATAACATTCACCTTCTTATTTCAAGCTTCACACACCTCACTTATATATCATATATGTATGTTATCATATGCATGTCTGTCCCATATACCAAGCAAGTCCTTTGTGCAAGGGGTGTGTATACACTTTCCACCTTGTGTCATAAACACCTTGTATGCACACACACATTTTCCACAATGTTTTTCTTCACACACACCCTATATTCACACACACAATTTCCACTTTGTTTCACAATGCATGTGAACACATGCACCAGCTTTCTTCACTAAATTCTTATGCACAAACCTGAATAGGAGTTAGGTATATTTATGTGTGAAAGTTAATATTCTTTGTGAACACATTGTAAGGATACACTATCTCATGGTTGTCTCAGAATTATTTACACAAGACGGTAAATCTTATTCATGCAACCCTTTAAAATGGTTCTCATTGTTCTTCATGGAAAATAGGGAGACGCATTATTGTGCTATCTTTATTGCTTCACAGAAATAAGTTTCTTTGCGAAGTAATTCAAGAGTAGTTTGAACTTGTTGAATGCTCATGAGATCCTCTTCTCCCTTATGCAAGTAAAGCTACAAGGGAGTTATTCTCTATCCATGAACCAGAGGATAGAGGTGCTCTGGTTTTCGAGAGATCTCTCAAAATGATGATTGGTATACTCTCATCGGTTAGAGACTCCACCTTTTATCGACAAGGATTATAGTGCCTTTCACCACCTAGATATATTTTCTATGACATGCTTAATACTCCATCAATGATCTGATAATAATGTCATATCTCAGATCATATTCAAACAATTGAGTCATTCAGGATAATTCAAATGTACGTCAAATCTCATAGAGTCTCTACATTACTCTTCATTGATTCCTCATGTGCATGTGATGAGAATTGCATGCTCCTCATTTTTTTGAATCTTGAACCCCTCTATGGTGATCAATTTTTCGAACAACCTCCTGCAACTACATTTTCATTTCGACCATAGCTCATTCCTTAAGCTATATGCATTCATGAAAGACATTATATTTCATGCATGAATTCAGTTCAATCCTGAATAACTCATCATGTAAGTAACATCTTCAACGATGGATAGAATTGATCAATTGGTGGGTCAACTGTGCTTCAGCATAATGAAGATTCATGAGGAAGCTATAGGTTGAAGATGATCACCAATTTTTATTGGATGGATCATATCCACTCAATCCAATAGTGCAAGAAATGTCTATAAATTTTTTAAGTGTAGGAATAGCACCCCACCTTCATCTATCCCACATAAAAACTGCATCAGGGCTTCTATTTGATTTATCAATCAATGTGTGACCGGAACTCCATAATATGACCATTGGATATTATCACTAGTTACACCTTTCACACACACCAACACAATCACGCTCCTACATATCCACTGACACCCTATAGGCATGATCCATGCACCCATCCACTCCTGTGGGCCTTATACACAGACCCATATTGGGCTTATACATAGACCAAGAACCTTCTGGTTGGCCTGGGTTGGCTCCCACTGGGCTTGGTAGACCTTGGTCCCACATGATCCTATGTTTGATCCTTGACCTTAGTTGGCCAGTAGGCCTTATTTTTTAATGTAAGACCACAAACATTACCTAGAAAAATGATAAGTATAGATAATAATAAAAATCTATATCAAGTAAAATGTCAATCCAACCATCTTAATAAATCCTTCACTTCCTCATGAAATAATCATTTATTTTTTCATGGATAATTATCAATACTATTTTCTTCATTCAATATGAAATTCAAATTTAATAGCCTTCCTAATTCTTCAAAACATTATTGTAAATAATGTGTTCCTTCTTAACACATGTCTTGGACTTTTAAGATCAACACAAACCATCGTCATATTTTTTCAAGGATAATTTTCCAAGCATGAAATCAAATTCCATTAGATGAATACATAACAATTCTATAGGAATCACCACTTCTTATCGTCATCTTACTAAACACATATGGACATATGGTTGACAAATATGAAACACTAAGCCCAAAAATATCCCCCTTTGTATTTTATTTTTAATACCTCTTTATAACGCTTTGTAAGAGTCAATATGTCTGCTTAAACTTTTATCCCCCTTATTGGAAACCAAATACAAAGGAAAATTGGGGATTTTCTTATAAACATATTCTCCTCCCGTTGAATATTATTTATTGAATACATTTGAGAGAGGGATGATATCACATAGTTCTATTATCAAAGTGCCTTTAGTTAACCAAATCTAAGTATACTTAGTCTAACCCAGTGTAGAAAATAAGATAGATATTACCAATGTTTTCAATGTTGTCCATAAACAATCATTCATATAAAATAATGCTCAAAATATCTCCATTATCATTAAAGGGTCTGTAAATAATCATATTTATCAATAATTTATAAATCTTTCACATAGTTCAACAAAATCATCAAAAAATTTAGGTGAAAAGGATAAAGCTACCCCTTTTTCTTATTTTTTCACTAACCAACCACCCCCCATAATTGATAGGATAATACAATTAAGAATAAGGGATGAAAGATTGATTGGCATACCTTGACCTTTAATGTTGAATTTCTCCCAAGGTTTTCATATTAATTCTCAAGGTTTCTCCCCCTTAATGGATTCACACTTTTATTCCATTTAATGGAAGTTAGTATACAATATGAAGTATAATCTAATCATGATTTCCAAAAGTGATAGCCTCAAATACTTCCTTCAATTCCTTACATTGTTAGTTAAAAACACAGAAAATAATAGGGAATAAGAAGTGACCTCTTGGTTTTTTTGAAGTAACATTCATGCTGAGAGATTCCTCTCAATCTGGGTCATTATTTTCTACCAATATCAACATGGGAATATTTGTTTGAACACTTTTTTTTATTTTTAGACTCACTAATTTGATTATATTATTTCTTCAATTCTTCATTGCGTTAAATAAAATTTTCAACCTCAGTTTTTAGGATTTTCATGTTTCCACCTATTGATAACTTCTCATCAAATTCCACTTCATTTTATGAGACTACTTTCTTTTCCTTATATTTATAAATTTTCTCATATTCTTCCAATTTTATATCCAGTTTCAACTAATGTATCCAAATAACTGGGCAATATTTATTGACATTCTCATTTTTGTCAAAATCTTTACATGACTTATCATTGTTTTTATTTTGGAACCTCTCCACTTTCAAAGCATGGGGAACTTATCCTTAAAACATTGTCATGGATACATCAGCCTTGTGAAATTATAAATTTCATCTACCAAAAAATTCTAATAGAATATGAATTTGTTTTAGATAGTTGTGGTGAAAATATATTCACATGTTCTTTTATTTGATATTTTTTCCTCTAATTATCATTGAAACTACCCCTTGTTTCTTTCCTCATTCCTAGTAAAGACATGTTAAACCATAAAGAGAATGGTTTGTGACCATTCTTACCACAACATCAATAAAATCATTGAAACTTTATTCTATCATATTGGTTTTAGTTGAATCTATATTTGTGCTTTTGTTTTTATCTTTTCTTGGGGGGTTGTGGATTTTTTGGATTTTTTTTCTCTTCAACTGATGTGGAATATTTCCCCTCATTCTCATTAGCCATTATATTCCCAACTTTGGATTTCACACCTGCACTATTTTAAGTAACATATCCATAAAAATTATTAAGTTCATTTTTATCTTTATTCTCTATAGCTTGAGAATTTCCTCCCTTGATATCAATAGATTTATTGGAATATTATTTTTCCATTTTCAACTCAAGTTGAAATATGACACATATAGATTGTTCCTCAAAAAAATCTGTTTTAGCAGTCAAATTTTCTTCAAGATAAATATCATTTTATCTTTTTCACAAATTTTTAATTTGTACATCTTGGTCTCGTTGAAAAAATATGCTTCTTTCATAATCATCTTCTTCTTTTCTTCATCAACAGGAAATATTTCTTCCATATTTTTTTCAGCAGTTAATTTCTTATTTTCTTTCTTAAGATTATTCATTTATTTATTAATATATTTAATCTATTCCATGTATAATTATAATTTCTATTTCATATTCCACTCAAGTTTTATTCTTTCCTCTTCCTCATCAATACTACCTGATAAATCAATTCTTCTCTTTTCTTGGGAAAAGAAACTAACTTCATTATCTGAAGAAAAAATTGATGATGAATCTTTCTTATACTTGCTCATAAGATTTATATTCTTGATAATTTAGGTTTTATTCTTCTTCTTATCCCATTTGTGATTATGGGATATTTTATTATATGATTCTAATTTTTATTCTGATTATTCAATCTTATCTTTTGGAAACTTCATGGAAAAATGATCAGTGCTACCACAGTTTAATCATTTAGGTTGTTTCTTATTCTTACCCTTCAATTTTCCCTTCGTGGACCCTTTTTATATAAGGTAAACAATGAAATTAAATTCATCATCATCCTAACCATTTTTTGACTCTTTATATTCTTCAACCTCTTCTTCTCTGACTTTTCCCTTTCTCATGGTTTCAAAGGCCATTTAAAATTTATCTTTATTCTTAAAAGATGGAATTTTATTCATCTCATAATATATGAGAATGTTATCTAGTTAATAAAGCGGTAAATAATATATTTCTTATAGGGATGATACCTTTGAATCAAAACGATCTAGAAAATTTCTCATCAGTTTTTTGGAAGTGATAGAGTCATCCATATTTTCACCAAATCCTCCAATGTTGTTCACTATCTCATTTACTCTTGTGAAATAGTCATCAGTAATATATTCATAATTCATTTTAATTTCCTAAAACTTACTCCTCTAAACTTGTAGTTTGGATTCCTTGACATTAAAATTCCCTTAATAGATGTTTCTGAGTTTATCCTAGATCTCCTTAGTAGTATGGATACCCATGATCTTTGTGTAGACCTTTTTTGTTAGATACATCAAGATATAATTTTGAACCTTTAAAACTAACTTCATATTTGTATTATCATCTTGTGTCATTCTATCATCATTAAAAATGGGTGTAAAACCCATTGTTGCAGCATCTCTCACTTCTAGTCCAAGTGACGGGAGATATGGTAGCATCTTATTCTTCCAACTGTGATAATTCTTCCCATAAAATTTTGGAACACCTCAGATATTGATATAATTAACATTATACATCTTTCATAAGGTTTTTTGGATCTTTAGATGGAACCTAAACCTCTAATACCACTTCTAGTTCCCCAGGCCATATTAACCACTAAGAGGGGAGGGGTGAATCAGTGGTTTCTTTTTATGAATTCCTTTTTATTTTAAATACAACCTCATAAACTTGTTAAGGTTCTCGATTTGTTCAATATTATCTCTTAATTTCACATCAAGTGTAGTGGTATTAATAGAGAGATCAACACATAGTATTTATAAGGTTCGGTACAAAGACCTAGTCCTTTCCATTTTGGTCCCCCAACATGGATTCTTCACTATAAAACAAGTTATTACAATGCTCTAACTACAACCGAGAGACTCTGTTTGCTTACATCTCGAACTAAAATAATTTTTTTTCATCTCTAACTAAGAGAATCCTTCTTCTCTTGGCTCCAACCATAAGACTTCACCTACTCCCAAAACCAACCAAAATATTTTACCTTTAAAGAAGGCCTTATCCACTTTAGGATGATATTTGATCTTCCTATATTATCTTTTAGGATCTTAGTTGCTTGTTTACTATTCAAGTATCTTCATCAACCATTGAATATGTCTTTTGTTATTGTTCAATTAATTCTGATCACCTATAATGACCAGTTTCCTCAGTGTAATAATTCTTGGGAAAATCTTCCTTCTATCTGAATTCTCTACCTCAAATATATGTGTGAAAGTTGTACACACAATATTTTGTATTATTTTATGCAATAATAATTTTTTAACAATATAAAACTAATTATTCATTAATTTTTAACTCAATTAATTCATAATTCATGCATGGATTTCATGGAATCCGAAAGTGTTTTATTTTAAGTATCTTATTGTTGGTACATATTCACGTATATGAATTCACCACATTTACCTTATTTTTTCAAGATTTATACCCCTCAGTTATATAACATACATGTATGTTATCATATTCATGTGTATCCCATGTACCATGAAAGTCCTTCATGCAAGGGGTGTGTATACAATATCCACCTTGTGTCACGCACCCCTTTTATGCACACACACACTGTCCACCTTGTGTTTCTTCAAGCACACCCTGTATGTAGACACACACTATCCACTTTGTTTCTCAATGTATGTAAACATGTGAAGTAGATTATTTCACTGCCTTCTTGTACACAAAACCAAATAGGATTTAGGTATATTTATGTTTACAAGTTCTTATTATTCACGAACACAGTGTAAGGATACACTATCTCATAGTTGTCTTACACTTCTTCACAAAAGATAGGAAAGCTTCTTCATGAAAGCCTTTTCACAAACACTGTTTCTCAATGTTCTTCACAAAAACTAGGGAGATGAATTATTTCATTGTCCCTATTTATTCTCAAAAATAAGTTTCATCATGAAGAAATTCAAGAGTTTTTTGCACTTGTTGAATGGTCACATGGTAATCTTATCCCTCATGCAAGTGAGGCTTCATAGATGGGATTATATCTTCATGAACTAGCAGATTTTGGTGATATTTTTTTTGAGAGCACTCTCAAAATGATGATCGATATACTCTCATCAGCTATAGACTCCTCCTTTTATAGGAAAGGATCACAGTGTCTTACACTAACTAGATCTAATTTTTATGCCATGTTGAATACTACTTCAATGATCTAAGAATAATGTCATATCGCATCTCATATTTAAACACCTAATACATTTGGGATAATTCAAACATATGTTGAATCTCATGCAATCTTTTCGTTACAATTCACCTATTACTTAATTTCATGCAATAAGGATTGCATGATCCTCAATTTTTTAATCTCAAACCCTGCCATGGTGATCAATTGTTCAAGAGGACTCCTACAACTACATTTTTAATTCAACCATTGCTCATTCCTCAAGCTATGTGTATACATTCAATATGATAGATTGCATGCATGAATTTGATTTATTCTCAAATAACTAATATCATCGACAAAATCCTTACTGATGGATGGAATCGACCAATCAGTGGCTCAATTATGCTTTAGCATAATGAATATTATCAAGGGATATGAAGTTGAAGAAGATCACTGATTTTGATCATATATATCAGATCCACTCAATATGATGGCGTGGTAAATGTCCATAAGTTTTTAAGCAGAAGAACAGTACCCCACCTTCATCTATCCCACATCAAAACTCCACTAGGGATTATCTTTAGTTTTTCAATCAATGTGTGGCTGCCGATCCTCTATATGTCTACTGGGGATTAACATCGGTTACACCTTTCACACATGCCACCATGGTCTTTCTCTTCTTTGGACACTGAAACCCTATTGTCATGATCTATATGCCCATTCACTCATGTGGGACTTATACACAGGATTTTCCTTGGCTTATGCATAGCTCATACACCTTCTGGTTGGCCTAGGATGGCTCCCACTGGGCATGGTAGACCTTGGTCCCACATGATCATATGGTTGGGATTTTCCTTGGTTGGCTAGTAGGTTGGCCTTATTTTTTAATTTAATCCAACAAAAATTTCCTATAAAAATGATAAGTATATAAAATAATACAATGATATATCAAATAAAATTCCAATAAAACCTTCTTAATAAATCCTTTACTTCCTAATGTAATAATAATGTCTTTTTTCATGGCTACTTCTATATATTCTTTTCTTCATGAAATATAACATTCATATTGCATGGCCTTCTTAATTCTTTTAATCATTGTTTTAAATAATGTGTTCCTTCTTAACACATGTCTTGGACATTTAATATCATCACAAACAATATTTATATTTGTGAAAGGATAATTTTCCAATCATTTCATTCAATTACATTAGATAAATACATAATAATTCTCCATCCATCACCAATTCTCATTATTATCTTACCAAACACATATTGACATATCATTGACAACAAATGCAAAATTGGGCCCAACAGTAATTTTGTTTAAATATTAATTCAAGTCTCTTTATCTTTTCTCATATTCATCCAACTTCTGTAGTGTATTATAATTGTTCTTAATACAATTCAAATTAATTTGAAACCCCTTTATCTTTCACTTCCTCATTCAATCCAAAGTCTGTGTTTAACTTTCTTCAGGGCTCATGTGTGTGTGTTCAGCGCACAACACTTTTATTATCACATTCATTTTCTTATTATTTTAACCCATCACTATAAACATCTTAAACTAGATTACTAACCAATTTAATGGATGAGTAAATCATCCATTAGGGTGAGTCATAATTTGGGGTTGTCAAGTGATTGAGATCTTTTGGCCATTAAATATTATTTAGGTTAAAATTGTGTATGTTAAAAATTAAAATGTCTTAAATTAATGACATGATTGGTTTAACATATTGATTCCATGGATTATTGGAACCATAAATAAACATCCCTAAACAAGTTTTTATTGAGATCATTACCCTATTTTATTCTTGGATTAAAGCCTCAATATTTGTGAATTTTGATCAAAATCATCATGTTAAGTGGGTGGTAATTTAATGCAATATATTAAAAAGATCAAGTATATCATAATCTTGAATATCTAATAATGAACTCACCCTAATATTTATAAAAAATTTAAAACTAAATTCATCCATCAATCAATTTAATTAATATTTTCAAACAACCCCCCCCCCCTCAAAAGATAAAACAAACACTATAGACTCTAAAAATAGTACCATCATCGAGTATTTGACCTGAGTGTTTTTATACACATTATAACAAAGTACCTAACCTTTGAATTATTGATAGGTAAAAATAGGTTTCACTTCACTACTCCTTAAAATTATTATGTTCATCAAAGTCTAATTTCTTTTCATGTAATATTTTTGGTGTTTCACTCACTACTCTTTTAACTAAGGTTTTGTTGTCCAATACTTCTCAAAGTCCACTCATACCATTTTTAATACTTATAAACTGGTGGAACATTTGGTTCCCTAACTCATATTCTACCTTCTTGAAATTCTAGTATTATACTCATAGCTTTACCATATTTTTTCTTTTAAGATTTTTTATCCCATAGTGAGTGACATGAAGAATTATACATATGTTTGGGATGTATTACAAGTTGAAATATTGCTATATAAACTTCTACATATAAAAATAGTAAAAAATATTCTTTAATTTATAATTAAAAACATAATTTACCATATCATTAACTACAAGTGTCTCTAGATTAACTTTTGGTAGTTTATATGGTTTCTCCATTATAGTCCAATGATTCACACTTAACTATTTCAGGTAAGATTCTATTCGGTCTTGCCAATACCCATAGTCACTTCCATTAAAAATGGGGTCTTTGTGGAATCCATCTATCATTGGAAATTATATCTACCATCTTCAATAAATTATCTTTTATTCTTTATACTATTAGGTCTAGGATCAGGTTAGCACAATTGTTAAAAATAAAAAATAGAACTATGTCATCCTTAAGAGTGTCCTACTCTCTAATTCCAGTTGTTTGGTATCATATTAAAATAACCAGAGATGATAACTATCCTTTAAGTAACCAACCCTCTAATACCAATTTTTAGATCAATATTAATGGAAAAAAATATACTCGAGAGGGGTGAACAGTATTTTTAAAAATTAAAAAAAAATAAAAATCAGAGTTTTATTAATGAGTAATCAAAATTGCAGTGCAATGTTCAAGATTTAGTTCAGTAGAAATTAAAATTAGAACATAGTATTTTTATAGTGGTTTGGATCACCAAGATCATATTATACTCTTAAATCTTCTCTACTCATTGAGAAGATAATAACTCGCTAATAGAAACTCGCTTCTAAAGGTCTGATAACCTATTTATAGAATTTTATTTTTAAAATACTTAGAGGCCCAACCCTGACTTTTTACAAGAGTCACAAGCTAGACTTACCCTGACTTTTCTTCAATATTCACAACCTAAGAACATCCTTTTGGATGACTAATGGAATTGGATGTTTTTACAATGGATATATACCAATGGTTTCTTTAAACCATTGGTATACTATAAAAAAAGGAAACAATTGCCAATGGTTTGTTCAAATAGTTGGCAATGTGTTAATATAGTTAATATTTCCCAACGGTTTGAAAAAACCATTGGGAAATATTTATTCCCTCTAAGATATACCAATGGTTTTAAAAACCCATTAGTAAGGAGAGGCTTTCCCAATGATTTTTAAAAACCGTTGGGAAAGTTTTCCCCCAAATACCCAACACCCCAATTCCCACTCAGCCCAATTGCAGACCCTAATCCAAATCTCCTCCTGAAGTTTCCTTGGCCGCGAAACTCCTTCCAGCCATAGATCCATCTTCAATCAGTCAATTTTTTATTTCTACACTTCAAATTAGTAAGTGTTACCTTAGTTTTAATGTTCTCACTCTATTTTTTTCTGTTTTCTATTTTGATTTGGGATAAATTAGAGTTCCTACGGTCTGTGGAGTAGCGAACCCTTTGATTTTTTTCTGTTTTTTGTTCTACACTTCAAACATGGTAAAGGGTTTGTTTATTGGGGTGATATGGTAGTTTATGTGTACTTTAGTTTAGGTAAAAAATTTATTTGGATTTTTTATTTATAGTTTTTGTTCAAGGAATAATGGGATGGGTATTGATATTGAGGATGAATTGATTATTGGTTGGGGGATGGATTGGAATTGTGAACACCCCCACCCCCACACATGGACACTTCCCACCCCCATGGAAACCCCCACCCCCACCCCCCTAGACACCCCCCCATTGGACAGCCCCCCACCCCCTGCACCCCCTGGACACCCCCACCCCTTGGACAGCTCCCTCCCCCCACCCCCACCCCTGGACACCCCCACCCCCACCCCTCCCTGGACACCCCTCAACCCCATGGACAGCCCCCCCACTCCCCCTAGACACCCCCACCCCCTTGGACACCCCCACCCTTTGGATAGCCCCCTCCCCCCACCCCCCTGGACATCCCCACCCCCCCTGGACACCCCCATCCCCCACCCTCCCTGGACACCCCTCACCCCCCATGGATAGCCCCCACCCCCACCCCCACCCCCAACCCCCTATACACCCCCACCCCCCTGGACACCCTCCACCCTCTTGGGCACCCCCACCCCACCCCCTTAGACAACCCCCTAGACACCACCACAACTCCTAAGTGTTTGGCCCAATTTTTAAATTGGAATTAACAATGTTGTTGATGAAGGTTCCGGGAACAGCAGAAGCGCATGGGTGGATGTGCCCACTTGGATTTTTTTCATTATCAATGATCAATCCGGGATCAATATGGTGATAAACGTTAGTCTCCACGGATCAAATCATAGAAAAAGACAAAGAAGAAGGTTTTTCCCGGAACCACAAACAAAGATCATTACAAGTTGATTATAATTAATTTAATCAATTGAAAAGAAATACCTTTTGGGTGTTCTTTCTTCGTTGATGTTCCTGATCACATTCCGATGTGATTCATCGTTGCGTTGCATAAGCCAAGTGTAGACTTCCTCTAGCGATGATCCACAAGTGTACCTCGTATTTCGGGACGTCGCCAAAGGAGTCTCCAGGTGCTAGCGTGGAGAAACCTTTTCTTGCGTTGTCCAACTTAGATCGTCTTGATCCAATGGAAGAGGATCTATCTCGGTCTTGAGAGCGTTCTTGGAGGAAGAGGTTCTTTCGGCCTTGAAAGAATTCTCCAGAGTTGTTTTGCACAACGATTCTCTTGTGTGGTTGGAAAAGAGTTGGGGTTGTGAGGATATTTATAATCAGGTTTGAGGTTGTATAGTTATGACAATAAATAAACGTGTTACATGTTTTATTTATTTCATTGACTCTTATTTAAAACCCTCATGTTGAATAATTAATTCCTTGACATGTGCCCATGCTGATTATAATAAATATCATTTAAAACAATATTATATCCTCAAAATCCCGACTGGAAAAACTACACGGCGTGTATTAATAAATACATGGCATGTACTTGTTTTTCATTGAAAACTACATGGCATTTACATTAAATGTACACGGTGTGTATATATTGTTTTAATTTATTCATTTCCTTTCCATAAAGAAAACTACACGGCGTGTAATTATTAATACACAGCGTGTACTTGTTTTCCATGAAAAACTACACGACGTGTAATCTTTAATACACGGCGTGTGTATCTTGTTTTTAATTTACTTCTTCCTCCATCATTAAAACTATTTAGGCTTCCTTGAATACTTATTAAACCACATATGATAATAATCTTTATTCTACTTGAGATACTTTAATACACTTAGTGTGTAACCCTCTAGGCCTCTTTCTCGTTGGCATTAGGTGAGCTTACTTAAAGTCCAAGATTACTGTCTAGCAACGGGTCAAGGCACCCAAGAGAAAGAAGTTGACGCCGCATTGACGTATCACCTCATACAAAAACTTACGGTGTAATTTAATCCCTTTGTCTCAATATCTCATCAAGCAGGTTTCATGGCAGTGTCATAAACCTATATGCTTGATCCGTCGTTCTTTAACTACCTGAAATAAACTCGTCGTTTACACCATGGCCATGGAATTTAATGCGACAGTTCTATTTCAATCAAAGGGATGAGATATCAAATTCCATAAATGTAAGGGAAAAATCCTTCCTCGACTTATCCATTAACAACATGTCACTCGTGACGCACCCAACGTACCCTAATTCCCACCAACTGTCTGCATGACGGTTTTCATCAGTAAATCTATGTGCGCGAGTCATGACATGAGTTAATGATAATCTTCCAGTCTAAGGACCATTACACACGCTCATAGATAGCAATGTCCGATGACACCAAGACATGTAGAATTGCTACTGGTGGGTCTGTTCTCATAATTTCCCATCTTGGAGATTACTAAGTGCGAACTCCATGAGAGAGAGTCTCATCTTCTTACGAGTACTCGCACATGATGGTCTGTATACTATGTGTCCTATCATAGTATTTCATCCAACCATAGAACATTATTTAAGAATATTGTTATATAATTTCAAGGTTCTCATCATATCGGGGATCTTCCATGACCTTATTAATGCAACAAATATTCCAGGACATTATTATATTATATTAATGGAGAATAATGAACAATATAATAAGTGAACATTCATGAAATCAAAGTAAAAAATAGTTAGTTCTCAGGACACCAACCCTTACAAACTCCCACTTGGACTAGATCCAACTTCCTACAACTTTTAGTTCGCTAGACCTCACATGATGATCATATTTCTGCTGAGTCAAGGATTTAGTCAAGGGGTCCACCAC
Source organism: Viscum album (assembly GCA_963277665.1). Classification (NCBI taxonomy): domain Eukaryota; kingdom Viridiplantae; phylum Streptophyta; class Magnoliopsida; order Santalales; family Viscaceae; genus Viscum; species Viscum album. The sequence goes on along the minus strand of OY728130.1, from coordinate 1,310,444,696 downwards.
GTTGTCTTCCGTGGAAATACTGCTCACTGCAAATTCACCTCTCTAAGAAAAATCCCTCAAGAGATGATACTTCTGAAGTATGTGCTTTGTCTGCTGATGTGACCTTGGCTCTTTTGCAAGTTCCACTTCTGTAGTATTATTATAATAGAGTGTGATATGATCTTTACTGCTCAGTACTACATCTAGATCTTAGAAGAACCTTCGCATCCATACTAATTCTTTAGCTACCTTAGAAGCTGCAATATACTCGGACTCCACTATAGAATCTGCCACCACACTTTGTTTTGAGCTCTTCCATCTCACTGCACCTCCATTCAAACTGAAGATGTATCCAGTTTGCGACTTCATGTCATCTTGATCAGTATGGAAACTAGTATCTACATGTCCTCTGATGACTAGTTCATCATCTCCTCCATAAACCAATAACATATCCTTAGTACACCTCAGATACTTAAGGATAGTCTTGACTTCCATCCAATGGCGGTCTCCTGGATCATCTTGATATCTGCCAACTGCACTTAATGCGTAAGAAACATCTAGCCTTGTACATAGAATATCATACATGACTGAACCAATCGCGGATGCGTAAGGGATCCTTGTCATTCTCTTTATTTCCTCATGTGTCTGAGGACACATTTTATTGGAAAGATGAATGCCATGTGACACTAGCAACAATCCCCTCTTGGATTGTTCCATACTGAATCTCTTCAGTATCTTGTCAATGTATGTACTTTGACTCAGGCCCAGCATTCCCTTGGATCTATCACGATGGATCTTGATCCCAAGAATATATACTGCCTCGCCCAAGTCTTTCATGGAGAAGCATTTATGCAACCATGCCTTAACTGACTGTAAGACAGGTACTTCATTTCCAATTAGTAATATGTCATCAACATATACTATTAGGAAAACGACTGCACTCCCACTAAACCTCTTGTAGACACAAGGATCACATTCATTCTTAACAAATCCAAATTCCGTTACAGCTTCATCAAAACGAATGTTCCATGACCTTGATGATTTCTTTAATCCATAAATGGATTTCTATAACTTTCATACCTTGTTGTCATCCTTTGGAGTCACAAAACCTTTAGGTTGTGTCATGTAGAAATCTTCCTGGAGGTTCCTGTTATGGAAAGTTGTTTTGACATCCATTTTCCAAATTTCATAGTCATGGTAAGCGGCAATGGCCAATAGTATTATGATGGATTTAAGCATCACAACTGGTGAAAAGGTTTCATCATAGTCAATTCCTTGAAGTTTTCTAAAACCTTTTGCAATCATTCGTGCCTTACAGGTGTTGACTTTCCCCTCCATGTCCAGTTTCTTCTTTAATACCCATTTATTATCAATAGGCTTTACATCAACTGGAGGATCTACCAAAATCCAGACTTGGTTTTGGTACATGGAATCCATTTCAGAATTCATGGCTTCTTGCCACTTAGCAATGTCTATGCCTTCAACTGCTTCCTTGTAGGTAAGAGGATCATCATTGTCAACCAATAATGAGTCACCATCCTCGGTGACAAGAAAACCATATCGTTCGGGTTCTCTCACCTCTCTCATGATCCTACACAGTTCTTGTGTCTCTAGAATAGATTTTTCTTCCACGGGGCTTTGTGGAATCTGTTCGTGTACCAACTCCTGTGTATCTTGAGCCTCGACTTCATCAAAGTCTATCTCGCTCCCACTATCTCTTTTGGAGATGTGATACCTCTCAAGGAATATGACGTGTCATTCCACTGTAACCTTTTTTTATGAGGGGTTGTATAGGTAATATCCCATTGTCTCCTTGGGATATACTATAAAGATACACTTTGTGCCTCGGGGTGCAAGTTTGTTACCTGAAGAGGCCTTAAAAAATGATTCGCTACCCCACACATGTAAATTCGATAACATGGCTTTGCATCCACTCCATAACTCATATGGAATACCATTTATCGATTTAGTTGGTACTTGGTTTAGTATGTGTGCTTCTGTTTGTAATGCATATCCCCAAAAGGATAATGGAAGACTCGCATGACTCATCATTGATCACACCATATCCATCAGGGAGAGGTTCCTCCTTTCACTTACACCATTCCACTGTGGCGTGTAAGGAGGAGTGAGTTGATATAGAATCCCAAACTCCCATAAGAAATCAATGAATTCCTGATTAAGATATTCTCCTCCTCTGTCTGAGTTGAGTTTCTTAATCTTCTTAACAAGCTGTTTCTCAACTTCATTCTTGTATTTTTTGAACCGGTCAAAAGAATCTGACTTATACCTCATTAAGTAGATATATCCATATCTACAAAAATCATCAGTAAAAGTTATGAAGTATGAGAACCCACCCCTTGCCCCAACTGGAAATGGCCCACACACATCTGTGTGAACTAATTCTAGAAGCTATTTAGCTCTTTCACCTTTCCCACTAAATGGGGCTTTGGTCATTTTGCCTTGTATACACGAATGACATACACCAAGTGGTTTTAGTTCGAAAAAATCTAAATACCCATCTTGATGTAATTTTGTCAAACGTTTCTCATTGACATGACCTATCCAGTGATGCCAAAGTTGGGTGTGGTATGAGTCATGTGAATTAACTTTGTCATCGATTGCCATTACTTGGTTTGTGTAGTCTAACACATAAAGGTCATTATATAAATGTGCCCTACCAAAACAAATGATATCTTTATAAAAGTAGCAACATTAATTTCCAAATTTGAACATGAATCCATTAGTATCTAATCTGGATACTGAAATAATGTTTTTAGTAATAGAAGGCACATAATAACAACCCTTTAACACCAAGATCATTCCAGTTGGCAACGTGAGGTGGTAGTCTCCGACAGTTACAGCAGCAAGTCTGGCTCCGTTGGCTGCTCGTAGATCTACCTCCCCTCGATCAATCTTCTTGAATCTACTTGGTTCCTGTATTTGGATACAGATGTGAGAACCACAAGCAGTATCTAATACCCAATTAGTAGAAACAAATATATAGCATTTGATAACAAACTCACATGAAGCTTCCCCTTGCTTCCTTGTTTGGGTGCAGTTTTTCTTTCAGTGGCCCTTCTTGCCACATGAGAAACAAACAACATCATGTTCCCTTGCCTCCCCTTTGATCTTCCTTTTCTTGGAAGGTCTTGAAGAATCTTTGGGCTTAAAGCTCTTCACCTTCCCTTTCCTTTTATTCACCATGAGGACATAAGGTTTTTCACGCTTCATGTCATTGTCCACTTAGCGAATGAGGATAAGAAGATATTCCAGAGACTTCTCAATGTTGTTTATATTGAAGTTCACAACAAAGTTTGAGAAGATCTGGGGTAATGAGATCGGTACCCAGTTCTTCGGGGGGTTTAACCCCTAGAACCTCCAAGTGCTCAATGTATCCAATGATATTGACTACATGAGGCCCGTCTAGGGCACCCTCTCCAATCTTGCTCTGAAAAAGATCCTTGGAGATCTCAAACCTTTCCTATCTTGCTCTCTCCTGGTATAGACCATGAAGGTACTCGAGCATGCTATAGGCATCCATGTCTTCATGAGACTTCATGATATCACTATACATCGATGATAGCATCAAACATTGAACGTCGAGAGCGTCGTTCAAATGTTGATCATAGACCAGGAAATCTTTATCACTCGCCCCTGGGGCAGGAGAATCAGGAAGTGAGGACTCCATCACATTGAACTTTCATTCATGGTGTAGGATAACCTGAAGGTGCCTAAACTATTCCTGAAAGTTACTACTGGTGAGGATATTGTCTTTATCCAGTATTGATCACATAGAAAATGTGGTTGATGAGTTTGTCATTTCGATTCTACAAATTAAAAGAGCAGATTTATCAGTACTTTCTTGATTACATTTTTATGAGAAATAATAAATGAATTAATTAATTCTCCCACTATTTTATCAAGTCCCAATGGCCCTCACTATTGAACTCGGAATGTCTAGTTGCTTTGACATTCTAGTGGAAAGGATCCATATTCCCCTTCGCATTACCCCAACAAGGGTTGGTCAAGCTATTTGAAGGTATTTAGGTAGGCAGGTCTTTTCCAACTGTGAGCTTACAGTTCCTTTATCTGTTGAGTGGACTCCCCAATCCTGAAATCCTAACTTGGATTTCCTCAAATCTTGCCTCCAATATTACACCAAGTATAGAAAGGGATACTTCTCTTGATGTAATATGGTTAAGTCAAACCGAAACCTTTCATAAGGTCTTCCTTTATAAAAGTAAGTTTCCCAACAATGGTTGGTCAAACACATAGTTTTATTGAGTCTTTCCCTTAATCAAGTAACAGAATGCTTGGTCTGACTTAATATGGTATTGAGGGATTTTAATTTTTTATGCATAGTTTCACATTATCACATGCTTGTTAATATTAAGTGATTCTTGCTTAAGTGATTAACCATGTTTCGATAATGTTTACGCATAGTCTGGTTTTTATTTTATTCCATCTTTGCATGCTTGTTCATTTTATTAATTATGTGATTGCGACAACACATACATAATAAATAAACCATGCAATCAGACAGAAATAAAATAAGATGTCATGATCATGAGCTTCTATTGGTTAGCTTATGTAGTAGTTTTGATAAGCTAACCCTAACCTAGGGAAAACACCTTGAACCCGATGGTTTGTGTTTTGAAGCTCCCATATCTCCACCTTTGTATCTTCTTGCGTCGGTTTCACCTCGACTTCGGGATTTGAACCGTGTCCTCTGGCTTGGGAGATCCTTCATTACATGAGTTTACATTAAAGAAACCATGGGCATGCAGACCCTACATTTTATTGGAAGAAGTCTCGCAGGCCAACAAATTTAAATTAAATAAATTTAAATGAAACCATACACATACAAATGGTCCTTGGTCTAGCTCATGATCATCCATAGAATGCAATGACATTTACGCATATTTAGAACTCAAATTCTTTTAATCGTTCTTTAATTTAAGATAAGTTGCACTCAAATTCAATTAATTATGATCTTATAATTAATTAATTATTTATCTTAAATTCCTTTCTGAATTTCATTGAGATTCTTCTCATCCATATTCCTTGTACGGGTCTTTGTACATTGGAGGAAACCTGGTGAAAATCCATTTCTGGAAAGTACACGGCGTGTAGTTTATAATTACATGGCGTGTATTTCTTTTCAACCTTTATCCAAAGTACACGTTGGGGGATTTGGCGTGTTTTCTCTACTTTGGAAATTTTGGAGTACACGGCATGTAGATGAATCATACACAGCGTGTACTTCCTTGTTACGCAGTAACCGGCCAGGCAATCCCATGTACACGGTACGCGGCTTATCCTTGTACACGGTTTCACCTGGGCCGGAACGGACTACACGGCGTGTGTCTCCAACATACACGCTGTGTATTCCGGTTCCACACGCCACTCAATTATGGTCAACAAGGCGTGATTAATACTTAGTAATAATCAATTCACACGGCGTGGTTTGGCGGACCAGTGCCGGTTCGTTGAACCTAAGTACATGGCGTGTAGTTTTAATTACACGCCGTGTAATACCGTGTTGTACAGACACAAAGAGCGGCTCCTCTGGATGAGTTCCTCGTTTTTATTTTTATCAAAAATTAAAATTAAAAGGTTGTTTCTGTGATATGAATCGAGAAACGAAGGAGTAAGAATAGATCTCGTTTATTCAGATTTATAGAACGATTTATTTCAAATTGAATCAAATATAAATGCGTAAATTATCAAAGAAAATTAAATAACTATAATCAACATTGTAACCTCGCTCTGATACCATTTCAAGGTTCCGGGCACAGCGGAAGCACGTGGGTGGATGTGCCCACATGGATTTTTGTCATTACAAATGATCAATCCGGGATCAATACGGCGATAAATGTCAGTCTCCATGGATCGAATCACAGAAAAAGACAAAGAAAAAGGGTTTTCCTGGAACCACAAACAAGGATTGTTATAAGTTGATTATAATTAATTTAATAAATTCAAAAGAAATACCTTTTGGGTGTTCTTTCTTCGTTGATGTTCTTGATCATGTTTCGATGTGATTCATCGTTGCGTCGCAGAATCCAAGTGTAGACTTCCTCTAGCAGTGATCCACATGTGTACCTCATATCTCGGGACGTCGCCAAAGGAGTCTCCAGGTGCTAGTATGGAGAAAACTTTGCTTGTGTTGTCCGCCTTAGATCATCTTGATCCGATTGAAGAGGATCTCTCTCGGTCTTGAGAACGTTCTTGGAGGAAGATTTTCTTTCGGCCTTGAAATAATTCTCCAGAGTTTTTGTGCACAACGATTCTCTTGTGTGGTTGGAAAATAGTTGGGGTTGTGAGGATATTTATAATCAGGTTTGAGGTTGTAGAGTTATGATAATAAATAAACGCATTACGTGTTTTATTTATTTCATTGACTCTTATTTAAAATCCCCATGTCGAATAATTAATTTCTTGACATGCGCTCACGCTGATTATAATAAATATCATTTAAAACAATATTATATCCTCAAAATCCCGACTGGAAAAACTACACGGCGTGTACTTGTTTTTCATTGAAAACTACATGGCGTGTACATTCAATGTACATGGAGTGTATATCTATTTTTCATTTATTCATTTCCTTTCCATAAAGAAAACTACACGGAGTGTAATTATTAATACACGGTGTGTACTTGTTTTCCATGAAAAACTACATGGCGTGTAATCTTTAATACACGACGTGTATATCTTGTTTTTCATTTCCTTCTTCCTCTATCATTAAAATGATTTAGGCTTCCTTGAATAATTATTAAATCATGCATGGGAATAATCTTTATTCTACTTGAGATACTTGAATACACTTAGTGTGTGACCCTCTAGGCCTCTTTCTCATTGGCATTAGGCGAGCTTGCCTAAAGTCCAAGATTACTGTCTAGCAACGGGTCAAGGTACCCAAGAGAAAGAAGTTGACACCGCATTGACGTATCACCTCATACGAACGCTTACTGTGTAATTTAATACCTTTGTCTTTATATCTCATCAAGAAGGTTTCATGGAAGTGTCATAAACCTATATGCTTGATCCATCATTCTTTGACTACCTAAAATAAACTCGTCGTTTACACCATGGCCTTGGAATTTAATGCGACAGTTCTATTTCAATCAAAGGGATGAGATATTAACTTCCATAAATGGAAGGGACAAATCCTTCCTCGACTTATCCATTAACAACATGTCACTCGTGACGCACCCAATGTACCCTACTTCCCTCCAACGGTCTGCGGGACGGTTTTTGTCAGTAAATCCAAGTGCGAGAGTCATGACCATGAGTTAATGATAATATTCCAGTCTAAGGATCATTAAAAACACTTGTAGATAGCAATGTCTGATGACACCAATACATGTGGAATTTTTACTGGTGGGTTTGTTCTCATAATCTCCCATCTTGGATATTACCATGTGTGAACTCCATGAGAGAGAGTCTCATCTTCTTACGAGTACTCACACATGACGGTCTATATACTATGTGTCCTATCATAGTATTTCATCCAACCACAGAACTTTATTTAAGAATATTGTTATAGTATTTCAAGGTTCTCATCATAGAAGGGATCTTCCATGACCTTATTAATGCAACAAATATTCCAGGACATTATTATATTATATTCAAGCAGAACAATGAACAATATAATAAGTGAACATTCATGTAATCAAAGTACAAAATAGTTGGTTCTCAGGACATCAACCCTTACAGTTGATTTCCCCTTTCCCAATGATATTTCCTAAGTGAACCATAGATCCTTATAAATTAATTTTTCATGTTTTGATAAATTTAATTTGTCATGTTTTGATAAATTGAATTTGTCAAGTTTTGATAAATTTAATTTCCATGTTTTGATAAATTGAATGGGTTGTTTGGAATTAAATGGCTAATGCATGATGGTTTTCCTTTCTTAATTAATAAAATTATTTTAAATAAAATTACCCTAAGGGGGGTTGCAGGAGGGGTAGTGGGGGTTGTCCAGGTGTGGGGGGCTGTCCAGGTGGGGGGTGGGTTGTCCAGGGGGTAGGGGGGGTAGGGGGGCTACAAGGGTGTGGGGGAGTGGGGTATGGGCTGCCCAAGGAGGGGTGTGGGCTATCCAGGGGGGTCAGGGGTGGGTGTCTAGGTGGGGGGAGGGGGTGTGGGTTGTCTTGGGGGTGGGCTATCCAGGGGGGTGGGGGTGGGCACTGTTGTCAAAGGCGTGTGCCCTTGGCATGAGGTGCAGCGAGGAACACCTGGTGCACCTCACCATTGGTGAGGCGAGGCAACCTCACCAAGGTGTGCCTTTGGCTCACGCCTCGTGTGCCTACCTGATAGGTGCTATGGCGTGAGGCCTCAGAAAAGGTGCACCAGTAGCCCCTGAAATTGGGAAAAATAAGGCAGCGGAGATCGTGCTTAGAGGGGCGGCGGAAATCGAGGGCCCGATAGAAATTGGGAGTGCTGTCAGAAATCAGGGGTGAGATGGAAATTGTGGGTAGGAGGAAATCGGGGAAATCAAGGGAAATCATGGGGGAGCCAATGGAAATCGTGGGTGAAAGAAATAAAGATCATTCTTAGAGGAGCTGATGGAAATTGGGGATATTTTCTCAAAAGTGAGTTGTACATCCCTAAATATAACATAACATTTAATATATTAATAAAAGAATAACTAAATCAAACTCTATAAAAATATAACAATCTCTCGACCAAAATCAATAAAGGAATAACATTAAACACATTTAACATAACACAATGATTTTGACGTTTAGGTTCTCAAACTCATTTAACGTAGTAGAGATTAGTAGAAACACATTTAACATTACATAAGACATGTAACATAACATGATTATTTTAATGTTTAGGTTCTTAATGATTGATTATTTGATTACAATTTGGTTAAAAATTATCAGCATGTATTTTAATTTGTATTATTTTGATTAAATTTAAGTTTTTTTTAATTAAAATATTTTTTAAAATTGTATATATTTAATTATGTGCACTTGAGCCTTTAATTGTGTCTCGTGTTGCGCCTCACGCCGCATCCCCAAGTGGCCTTTGTGCCTTATTGTGTCGCGTGACTTGGACAACACTGGGGTGGGCTGTCCAGGGGGTGGGGGGTGGGCTGTCCGGATGGGGAGGGGGTGTGGGGTGTCCAGGGAGAGGGGTGGGCTATCTGGATGGGGGGTGGGGGGCTGTCAAGGTGGTGGGTGGGGGTGGGCTGTCTAGGTGGGGGTGGGGGGGATTTCCAGGTGGGGTGGGGGTGGGGGTGGGGTTGGGGTGTGTTGTCTAGGTGGGGGGCTGTCCAGGTGGGGAGGCTGCAGAGGCGGGCCCCAGTCCAGGTGGGGAGGCTGCAGGGGGGGGGGGGTGGGCTATCCGGGGAGGGGTGGGCTATCCGGGAGGGGTGGGTCTATCTGGGGGGGGTGGGTGGGCTATCCAGGTGGGAGAGGGGGTATGGGATGTCCAAGGAGGGGGGTGTCCAGTGGGGGTGGGGAGTGGGCTGTCTAGGTGGGGGTGGGGTGGGGTGGGCTGTTTAGGGGGGCTATTAGGGGGTGGGAGGTTGCAGGGGAGGGGTTGTGGGATGTCCGGGGAGGGGTGGGCTGTCTAGGGGTGGTGGTGGGTGGGCTATCTAGGTGGGGGAGGGGGTGTGGTCTATCAAGGGGGTTGGGATATCCAAGGGGGTGGGGTGGGTGGTCCAGGAGGGGGAGGAGGGTGTGGGTTGTCCAGGGAGGAGGGGTGGGTTGTCCAAGTGTGGTGGGGGTGTCCAGGTGGGGTGGGCGGGCTATCCGGATTGGGGGCTGCAGGGGGGGTAGGGGGCTGCAGGGGTTTGGGGGTGTGGGGGTGTCCAGGGGAGGGGGTGGGTTGTCCACTTTGATACTCTACAAAAAAAAAATAGGAATCGCATATAACCAATGTATAGTTTCTCTCACATGTTAAGACTTTTCTTGAAGTTCCATACCAACACTCACTCTTACCCTTCTAATAAGAAGTGATCTCTGCAAAGAAATCTCACTCAGATTCTTATCCACAATCCATATTGATCTCATACAAATTTAACATTCGTACAACTCCATATCATCTAATGATATAACAAGGCTCATACTACTATGAGTAATGTCCCATCAAAACATGGCTCATAAAATCTGATCCACATATGATATTTGGTGGTTTTTTGTGATTTATATGTATGGTATTCATGATTTACACCAAAAATCATCTCATTCATCTATAATAGGCTTGAAATCATGCTATAATTAGATAGAGATTGGATTTTTACGACCCTAGTTTGGGGGGTGGAAACTAGCACCACCCTGGACAGCCCCCGCCACTCCCATGGACAGCCTACCCACCCCACCCCGTACCACCCTAGATAGCCTCGCCACCCCCTGGACAGCCCACCCACCCCCTGGACACCTCGTACCCCCTGGACAGCCCCCCCCCCCCCCACCCCACACCCCTGGACAACCCCGACCACCCCGAATAGCCCTGCCACCCCTGTGGTCAGCCCACCCACCCCCCAGGACACCCTGCACCACCTGGACAGCCCCCTTACCCCCGTGAACACACCCCAGAAACCCACCCACAACCCCCCGGATACCCCCATCCCCCCGAAACACCTCCACCTCCTAGAAATCCCCCCACCCTCAACCCCCTAGACACCCCGACCCCACTGGACAGCCCCTCCACCCCTATGGACAGCGTGCCCACCCCCCATGGACATCCTGCCCACCCCCTGGATACCCCGTACCCCCTGGACAGCCCTGCCACCCTGTGGACATCCCACCCACACTCCTAGACACCTTATAACCCCTAGATAGCCCCGCCCACCCCCTGGACACCCTTCCCAACCACCCTGGACACCTCGTACCCCATGGACAGCCCCCCACCCCTGGAAATCCCCCCCCCCCCGCCCTGGACAGCCCCACCAACCCCATAGAAAGCCTTCCCTCCCCTATGGATAGCCCCCCCTGGACAGCCCTCCCACTCCCCTGGACACCACATACCCTCCTAGACAGCCCTGCCCACCCCTCGGACACCCCGTTATCCCCTCGACAGCCCACCCACCCCCCTAGACAGCCCTGCACACCCCCCCTGGACATCCACCCCACCCCATGGACATCCCCTCCCCCCCCATGGATATCCCCCCATCCCCATGGACAGCCCTCCCACCCTCCTTGTATAGCCCACCCTCCTTGGATAGCCCGCCACCCCCTTGGACAGCCCCACCACCCCCGTGGACAGCCCGCCCACCCCCTAGACACCCTGTACCCCCTGGACAGCCCCGCCCACCCCCTTGAATAGCCCGCCCACCCCCTGGATAGCCCCTCCCCCCATGGACAGCCCCCCACCCCCAGGGACAACCCGCCCACCCCCCTTGGATGCCCCTACCCCATGGACAACCCTGCTACCCCCGTGGACAACCCGCCCACCCCACTGAACACCCTATACACCTTGTACAGCCCAGCCCACTCCTTGGACAGTCCTCCCACCCCCTGGAAAGCGTGTCCCCCCATGGATAGACCCCTACCCCCATGGACAGCCCGCCCACCCCCTTGTACACCCCATACCGCCCTGGACAACCTACCACCCCCGTGGACAGCCTGCCCACCCCATGGACACCTCGTACCCCCCAGGATAGCCCCGCCCACCCCACTGGACAGCCCGCCCACCCCCTGGACACCTCATACCCCCTGGATATCCCCCCCCCCACCCACCAGGAAAGCCCCCCACCCCCTGGACACCCCCGAACCCATGGGAAGCCCCGCCACCTCGTGGAAAACCTGCCCACTCCCCTGGACATCCCCTCCCCCCGTGGACAGCACCCCCCCCCCCCACCCCCATGGAGAGACCCGCCCACCCCCTAGACACCCCAACCCCCCTGGATAGCCCCGCCGCCCCCGTGGAAATCCATCCCACCCCCTGGACACCCTGTACCCCCTGGACAGCCCCTCTCACCCCTCTGGACACCTCGTGCCCCCTGGACAACCCCCCACCCCCACCCCTGTGGAAATTCTTCCCACCCCTGTGGACAGCCCACCCACCCCATGGACACCCCCTACCCCCCTTGATAGCCCTGCCACACCCATGGATAGCCCCCTACCCACCTAGACACCCCCTCCTCCCATGGACAGCCCACCCCCCACCCATTTGGATAACCCCACCCACCCCCATGGACACCCCCTACACCTTGGACAACCCCGCCATCCCCGTGGACAGCCCGACCACCCCCTGGACACCCCATACCCCCCTGGACAACCCCCCCCCCCCCCCCCCCCACACACACACACACACTTGTGGAAAGCCCGCCCACCCCTTGGATACCCCCTTCCACATGGATAGTCCATTCCACCCCTGTAGACAGCCCCACCACCCCCGTGGATAGCCCCTCCACCCCCTGGACAACCCGCCCACCCCCTAGATAGCCCCTCCCACCCCCCTGGACAGGCCCCCCACCCCCTAGACATCCCCTCCCCCGTGGATAGCCCCCACCCCCATGGAAAACCCACCCACCCCCCTTGGACACACCCTACCCCTTGGACAGCCCCACCACCCTTGTGGACAACCCTGCAACCCCACCTAGACAGCCCACCCACCCCCTTGGACAACACCGTCCACCCCCTGGACTGGCCGCCCCACCCCCCCTGGATAGCCCCTCCCCCTGTGGACAGCCCCCCACCCCCGTGGATATCCCGCTCACCACCCTTGGACACCCCCTACCCTTCTGGACAACTCTATCACCCCCCATGAACAGCCCTCCCACCCCCCTGGACACCCCGTACACCCCCAGACAACCCCACCCACCCCCTGGACAGCCCGCCACCCCCTGGACACCTCATACCCCCTGGATAGCCCCCCAACCCCTGGAAAGCCCCCCACCCCCTTCGACACACCCGACCCCTGGACAACCCCCCCCCCCCCCCGTGGATAGCCTGCCCACCCCCCTAGACAGCCCCTCCCCCCATGGACACCCCCACCACTATCCCCACCCCCATGGATAGCCCACCCACCCCCCTCGACACCCCCTACCCCCCTAGATAGCCCTTCAACCCCCCGTGGACAGCCGGCCCACCCCCCTGGACACACTGTACCCCCCTGGATAGCCCCGCCCACCCCCCTGGACACCTCGTGCCCCCTGGACAGCCCCCCCCCCACCCCCGTGGATAGACCACCCACCCCTGTGGATAGCCCACCCACCCCCTTGGACACCCCGTACCCCCTGGACAGCCTCGCCACCCTCGTGGACAACCCGACCACCACCCTGGGCACCTGGTACCCCCTGGACAACCCCCCCAACCCCTGCGGACAACCCGCCCACTCCCCGTGACAACCCGCCCACCCCCTAGACACCCCCTACCCCCCCCCCCCCCCCTGAACAGCCCTGCCTCCCCGTGGATAGCCCACCCACCCCCTTGAACACCCCTCCCTCTGTGGACATCCCCCCCACTTCTTATGGACAGCCAGCCCACACCCATGGACACCCCCTACCCCCCTGGATAGCCCCGCCACCCCCATGGACAGCCCACCCACCCCCTGGACACCTCGTACCCCCCTAAACAACCCCTACAACCCCCGTGGACAGCCCCTCCCACCCCCTGGATACCCCATACCCCCCTGGACAACCCCGCTACTCCTGTGGATAGCCCGCCCCGCCCCCTAGAAACCCCCTACACCCCTGGACCAGCCCCCTCCCCCACCCCACCCCCGTGGACAGCCCGCCCACCCCCTGGACACCCCATACCCCCTTGCACAGTCCCCCACCCCCATGGACAGCCCACCCACACACTGGACAGCCCCCCCCCCCCCCCCCACCCCTGTGGACACCCCCTAGACACCACCCCACCACCTGGACCCCCCCCCCCCTATAGACACCCCCACCCCCTTGGATGCCGCCCACCCCCATGGATAGCCCGCCCATCCCCCTGGACACCCCCTACCCCCCTGGACAGCCCTGCCACCCTCGTGGATAGCCCGCCCACCCCCTGGACACCCCATCCCCCTAGACATCTCCCCCCACCCACCCCCGTGGAAAGCCTGCCCACCCCCCTGGACACCCCCCTACCCCACTGGATAGCCCCTCCACCCCTGTGGATAGCCCCGTCACCCCCGTGGATAGCCCTGCCCACCCCCCTAGATAGCTCACCCACCCACCTGGACATCCCCCCCTATGGATAGCCCCCCACCCCCATGGAAAACCCACCCACCCCCCTTGGACACCCCCTACCCCCTGGACAGCCCCACCACCCCTGTGGACAGCCCTACCACCCCCCCCCCCCCCCAGACAGCCCACCCACCCCTTAGACAGCACCGCCCACCCCCCAGGACTGCCCGCCCACCCCCCTGGATAGCCCCACCCCTGGACAGCCCCTCCCCCCGTGGACAGCCCCCCACCCCTGTGGACAGCCCGCCACCCCCCTTGGACACCCCCTACCCCCTAGACAGCCCAACCACCCCCATGGACAGTCCTCCCACCACCCTGGACACCCCATACACCCCCAGACAGCCCCACCCACCCCCTGGAAAGCCCCCCCCCCCCTCACACCCCTTGGATACCCCAACCCCTGGAAACCCCACCACCCATTTGGATAGCCCCACCCCACCCCTCTTGGACACCCACCACCCCCTAGATAGCCCCCTCCCCCCGTGACACCCCCTCACCACCACCCCCACCCCCATGGACAGCCCCACCCACCCACCCTAGACACCCCCTACCCCTAGATAGCCTCGCCACCCCCCATGGATAGCAGGTCCACCCCCCCTGGACACCATGCACCCCCCTGGAAAGCCCCGCCACCCCCCCTGGACACCTCATGCCCCACTGGACAGCTCCCCCCCCCCCCCACCCCCGTGGATGGCCCTCCCACCCTCGTGGATAGCCCGCCCACCCCCCTTGGACACCCCGTACCCCCTGAACAGCCTCTCCACCCTTTTTGGACAGCCCTCCCTCCAACCTGGGCACCTCTTACCCCCCTAGATAGCCCCACCCCAACCCCTTTGGATAGCCGCCCACCCCCGTGGACAGCCCGCCCACCCCCCATAGACAGCCCGTCCACCCCCGTGGACAGCCCGTCCACCCCCTAGACACCCCCCTACCCCCCTGGATAGCCCTATCACCGCATGTATAGCCCACCCACCCCCTGAACACCCATCCATCCGTGGATAGCCCTCCCACCCCTATGGACAGCCCGCCCACCCCCTGGACACCCCCTACCCCCTGGATAGCCCCGCCACCCCCGTGGACAGCCCGCCCACCCCCAGGACACCCCATACCCCCCTAGACAAGCCCATGCACCCCTGTGGACATCCCTGCCACCCCCCTTGACACCCCCATACCCCCTGGACAGCCCCTATCACCACTGTGGATATCCTTCCCGCCCCCCCTAGACACCCCCTACCCCCCCTGGACAGCCCCCCCCCCCCCACCCTCGTGGACAGCCCGCCCACCCCCTGGACACCCCCTCCCCCCCTGGACATCCCCCACCCCCGTGGATAGCCCACCCCACCCCCCTGGACACCCTGTACCCCCTTGCACAATCCCCCACCCCCCCGTGGACAGCCCTCTGACACCCTGGACAGCCCCCCACACCCACCACTGTGGACACCCCCTGGACACCAGCCCACCACCTGGACACCCCCCGTAGACACCCCCACCTCATTGGACACCCCCCCCCCCCGTAGACAGCCCGCCCACCCCCCCTAGACACCCCTTACCGCCCTGAATTGCTCGGCCACCCCCGTGGACAGCCCTCCCACCCCTTGAACACCCCATACCCTCTGGACATCCCCCCCCCCCACCCCAATGGATAGCCTTCCCACCCCCCTGGACACCCCCTACCCCACTGGATAGCCATGCCACCCATGTGGACAGCCCCTCCACCCCCGTGGATAGCCCCCCCCCCCCCCCCCCCCCGGACACCCCCAACCCCCTGGACAACCCCCCACCCCACCCCACCCCCACGGACGGCACGCCCACCCCCTGGACACCCCCCCCTACAGCCCCCCCCCCTCACCCCCGTGGACACCCCGCCCACCCACCTGGACACCTCGTACCCCCCTGGATAGTCCCCCCACCCCCGTGGACAGCCCCCCCCACCCCCTAGAGAGCCCCCCCCCCCCCCCCACACCCCTGGACCCCCCCCCCCCCCTCCCCCACCCCCCTGTACACCCCCCTCCCCCACCCCCCCCCCTGGACACCACCCCCACCACCTGGACACCCCTAGAACCCCCCGTGGACACCCCCACCCCCCGTGGACCCCCCCCACCCCCCTGGAAACCACCCCACCACATGGACACCCCCACCCCCATAGTCAGATGATCAAAATGTAACTCTGACTATCATCGGCTCTCGGAAATGTGAGTTTCCTCTCACCATTATGAGATGCCTACACCAATGAAATTGAAATGGGTTAGTTGGAAGAGTGGTTGTCATGTGAATATTGAAATGGGGAAAACTATGTTGTGGTACATGTCATGGTTGGAATAATCTGCTGTTTTTATGTGGTATTGTAGGTATTTTTTTTGTTATATTTTAAGTGTTGTTTGTAGGTGTGTTTTCATGTGTATTCAATGGAGGGTATGGGTGGCTACTGTGCTGGCTATTGTGTTGTTTTCTGGAAATACACTATACCAAAATTTAAAACCGTTGGTAAAGTGAATTTTGAGAATAGTTTTACTAACGGTTTGAATAAACCGTTGATAATACACTATACCAACAGTTCAAAACCATTGGTAAAGTTTATTTCCATAATATTTTTACCAACGGTTTTAAAGAACCGTTGGTAATACTATATACCAATGTTTTCTAAACTGTTGGTAAACTATATATAAACTATATATCCCAATAGTTTATTAACCATTGGTATAAATATATACCAACGGTTTGTATAAAACCATTGTCATACTGAAGGTTACACTGTCATATACCAATGGTTTGAGAATAACCATTGGTATAGGCATTTCGCAATGTCTTACTAACCAACGGTTTGCAAAACCGTTGGTATATAGTATACCAACCGTTTTTATGCCTATACCAACGGTTTGAAAACATTGGTATATATTGTATTTCCAGTATTGGATGGTAG